>JARQOD010000004.1:300871612-300906330 GCA_033576555.1 Oophaga sylvatica | reverse complement strand
TCTTGCTGTCCCCTGAATTTTCATGATCTTTTACAAGTATCAAGTAGAGCACTGCAAGGTATGACTATTATATAATCTGGTTATGTTTTGTTTGATCCTATTTTTTCTTTGATTATATTTTTATTACCTTTATTTTTTTATTTGGTCCTTGTGAACATTATACTACTAGCTTTAATTCACATCTCTATAGGTTATTTTGGTTATTAGCATTCATTATAGGAACACAACCTCAAAAACAATTTAACTAATGAAGAGTCCCTAAAGTTCCCCAAAAGGGCCCAACTTTAGCGAGAATGAACTTCTGGCTTGTGAATCTCGGCATGCAGAGCAGGTTCCCACAACTCTCATTGGTCACTCTCTGAGGATATTAAGAAATCTAGGGCTGCCATTTATTTTATTAAATAAAAAGGGTAGCAGTAGATTGCTGATAGGTAGTCTTCAAAGATATTTTCCAAGAATAGCATTTTGATGACCTATCTACAGGATTGCTCATCAGTAGCAGATTAGTGTGGGTCTGACAACTGGAGCCCGCATGTAAGCCAGAAGTAAAATACTATGAAAGGAGCTGCTGAGCACACACTACCAGCATTTTCCTGAAGTGTATTACAGATATACTGTACCTGTCTACAGAGTTCTTTAGAAAGAGGAAAAGCAGATCTTGCTGTGTTGTTATTTGTAAAAATTCCAAGGTTCTTAGTGACAGGTTAATGCAATTTAATCTCTACGCATTCTAAAGCTGTACTGACTTCTTCAGGAAAAACCACATAGTAGAGTAGTGCAGACCGGTACAACGCTGTTTACTTAGTTTAAAAAAGGGCACTAAAGGACTAAAACTGCCCTGTCCCCTGGGGTGTACATTGCATTTTTTGTTCATTACAATAAAATGAACTAAAAATAAAAGATAAAAAGGAGAAAAGGAGGTGAGAATGAAGAGGTGAACAAATATAATAAAAATGTTAGAGTCAAGAATAGAACTCTGAGAATGTGCAGTATAAGAGTGTCCTACTCCAGTGTGGGATGTTGTGAAATAGAAATAAAATGTCGAGAAGGTGTCATTAGAATTGGAGAATAAGGAATGTAAAAGAAAAAATTTACATAGTATAAAAGAAATGATCGTATTTTGCGGATTATAAGATGCACCCCAAATTTCTGGGAGAAAAATAGTAAAAAAACCCTTTTTTAATAAAATGGTGGTACTTCTTATAATCCGTGCATCTTATTGCTTACCGGGGGTGGTGGCTGCGATGGAGTGTGATCTCAGGGACACTGCTGGCAGATGCAGAAGTGGAGTGATGCTGCAGACCCCAGGCTGGGAGGAAGAGGTGTTCGGAGGTGCGTGGGTTCCGCTGACATTTTGTGAAAGCCCGCCGGAGCCCCCGCACTTCCATGGTTTACAATGCAGAAGACTCCGGAAAAATGCAGCTGGAGCAGCTCATGTGCAGGTGGAGATCTCAGAGTCAAGATCTCGTCTCGGAAATCTTGGTGCCGATTAGAGTTGAGCGAAACAGGTAGTTCATTTTCAAAAATCGCCGATTTTGCCAAAGTCGGGTTTCATGAAACTAAACCTGACCGCGGCGCGAGGTCGGGCACGTGTTCGGCGACCCTTTTGCCGAAGTCGGTTTTCCCATATTACTTTAAGGGCCTTTTCTCGGCCAATGAGCAAGGACGCAGGCTGTGGGCAACGTGATGACATGGGCAGCGGTCAGCACCATCTTATAGAAGGGCATTGCAGTGATTGGCTGGCTTTGTGTGGCGTCACAGTGCATATAAAATCCCTCAGCGCCCACCGCCATTTTACTTCTGCCGATCTCAGTGTAGGGACAGGTTGCTGCCGCTAGTTCTCAGCAGGGAGAGCATTAGGCAGGGCCTAAAAAAAATGTATTTGTGCTGATAGCGATTAGCTGTACAGTTACTGTGCAGTGACAAGGGAGGATTTTGGTGTGTGCAGCAACGCTGGTTATTAGGCTGCCTGCCAGCGACAGGGTAGAAATTGCTTGTGTGGAGCAGCAGAGCTGATTATTAGGCTGCCTGCCAGTGATAAGGGGGAAATTTCTTTAAGTTACCGAGTGTTAATTTTTTCCCACATCTATAGAGCTGTACGCTCCTCACAATACCGTGTACCGGCTGGTATCACGGACAAATAAAGGCTGACTATCTGTGTGTGACTCCGGAAATATCTACGGAGATTTAAAATTCCCCCAAGACTGTATAACAGCTGTACGCTACTGAGACCGTACACTTTTCCTGATTTTGATATTCTGGTGTTGACCAGACTGGGCCTGTGACCGTGTGTCTTAGGCTACTTTCACACTTGTGAGCGCACATGAAGCGCATTAAAAAAACGCGTGCAAACGCTTGTAAACGCTGCGATATTTAGTCGCATCAGCGTGCGCATTACGACATAAAAACGCAGCGTTTGTCTGCGATTTCATACGTTTTTGCATGCGTTTGCGGTTTTTTTGCGCATGGGTTGTCTATGTGTCACATTTCTATCATCTCTGTCTCTATCATCTATCATCTGTCGCTATCATCTTTGGCTCTATCATCTGTCTCTATCATCTCTGGCTCTATCATCTTTGGCTCTAACATCTTTGGCTCTATCATCTCTGTCTCTATCATCTTTGGCTCTATCATCTTTGGCTCTATCATCTTTGGCTCTATCATATCTGCTCTATCATCTTTGCTCTATCATCTTTGGCTCTAACATCTCTGTCTCTATCATCTTTGGCTCTATCATTTCTGGCTCTATCATCTCTGTCTCTATCATCTTTGGCTCTATCATCTCTGGCTCTATCATCTTTGGCTCTATCATCTCTGGCTCTATGATCTTTGGCTCTATCATCTCTGGCTCTATCATGGTTTAAACAAGTGTTTAGACATTAGTTACTGAAAAATCGCGTGCGTGCAAAAGCGCTGACGAGCGCAAAGCCATGCGCACGCCAGCGCCCCCAAAGACTGCAATGTTATTTTTTGCGCATAGCGTTTTTTTAAAGTGGTTGGGCTAAAAAAAATGCAACATGTGGTGTCTAGTGCGTATGGGTGCACACCGGGAAAATGCACAGCGCACGACAAACGCACATGAACGCGTGCAAGCGCAAGACCCTGCGCCCGCCATGTTAAAGATAGAGGAACATTGCGCATGTGTCCGATAGCGCACTATGCGCTGCGCAAAAAGACGCAAGTGTGAAAGTAGCCTTACTGCTAAAATAAACACGCAGATTTCAAATTCACCCAACACTGTATACAGCTGCACACTACTGAGACCATACACCTTTCCTTATTTTGATATTCTGGTGTTAGCCAGACAGGGTCTGTGACCATGTGTCTTACTGCTAAAATAAATACGGAGATTTAACCCCTCTCTGACATTAGACGTACTATCCCATCCATAAAACCCGTGCCATTCTGCCCATGGACGGGATAGTACGTCATAGGCGATCAGCTGCGCTCCTGAGGGGAGCGCAGCTAATCGCCGCCGGGTGTCAGCTGATTATCACAGCTGACACCCGTGACTGTGTGTCAGGAGCGGTCACGGACCGCTCCCGGCACATTAACCCCTAGCACACCGCGATCAAACATGATCGCGGTGTACTGGGGGCACAGGGGAGGATCGCGCAGTGTGGGGGCTCCCTGCGCGCCCCCCTGAGACCCTCAGACCAGCGCGATGTGATCGCGCTGTTCTGAGGGCTTCCTCCCTCCTCCCAGGACCCGGATCCAAGATGGCGCCGGGGTCCTGGAGGGAGGCGGCTTCCTCAGTGCCTGCTGAGAGCAGGCACTGAGAAGCCTGCTGCACTGCCTGAGCGATCGCTGGTGTGACAGAGTGCTGTGCACACTGTCACACCAGCGATCTGATAAAATATAGTGATGTCCCACCCTGGGACAAAGTAAAAAAGTTAAAAAAATAAAAATAAACATGTTATAAAAAAAAAATCCAAAATAAATAAAAAAAAAAAAAAATATTCCCCAATAAATTCATTTCTTCCTGTAAATAAAAAAACCAAAACAATAAAAGTACACATATTTGGTATCGCCGCGTCCGTAACGACCCCCCCTATAAAACTGTCCCACTAGTTAACCCCTTTAGTGAACCCCTTAAAAAAAAAAAAACGAAGCAAAAAATCAATGCTTTATCATCATACCGCCGAACAAAAAGTGGAATAACGCGCGATCAAAAAGACCGATATAAATAAACATGGTACCACTGAAAACGTCATCTTGTCCCGCAAAAAACGAGCTGCCATACAGCATCATCAGCGAAAAAATAAAAAAGTTATAGCTCGCAGAATAAAGCGATGCAAAAATAATTATTTTTTATATAAAATTGTTTTTATTCTATAAAAGCGCCAAAACATAAAAAAATTATATAAATGAGGTATCGCCATAATCTACTGACCCGAAGAATAAAACTGCTTTATCAATTTTACCACACGCGGAACAATAAAAACGCCTCCCCCAAAAGAATTCATGAATTGCTAATTTTTGTTCATTCTAACCTCCCAAAAATCAAAATAAAAAGCGATCAAAAAATGTCACCTGCTCAAAAATGGTACAAATAAAAACGTCAACTCGTACCGCAAAAAATAAGACCTCACATGACTCTGTGGGCCAAAATATGCAAAAATTATAGCTCTTCAAAATGTGGCGATGCAAAAAACTATTTTTGCAATAAAAAGCGTCTTTTAGCGTGACAGCTGCCAATCATAAAAACCCGCTATAAATAGTAAATCAAACCCCCCTTTATCACCCCCTTAGTTAGGGAAAAATAATAAAATTAAAAAAATGTATTTATTTCCATTTTCCCATTAGGGTTAGGGTTAGGGTTGCGGCTAAAGTTAGGGTTAGGGTTGGCGCTAAAGTTAGGGTTAGGGTTGGGATTAGGGTGTGTTAGGGTTAGGTTTGTGGTTAGGGTTGGGACTAGCGTTAGGGGTGTGTTGGGGTTAGGGTTGGAGCTAGAATTGGGGGGTTTCCGCTGTTTAGGCACATCAGGGGCTCTCCAAATGTGACATGGCGTCTGATCTCAATTCCAGCCAATTCTGCGTTGAAAAAGTCAAACGTGCTCCTTCACTTCTGAGCTCTGCCATGCGTCCAAACAGTAGTTTATCCCCACATATGGGGTATCAGCGTACTCTGGACCCCAAGAGTTATTGTGCAATTTGTCCTATTTCTTCTGTTACCCTTGGGAAAATAAAAAACTGGGGGCGAAAATATCATTTTTGTACAAAAAAAATTATTTTTTTGTTTTTACGGCTGTACATTATAAACTTCTGTGAAGCACTTGGGGCTTCATAGCGCTCACCACACACCTAGATAAGTTCCTTGTGGGGTCTATTTTCCAAAATGGGGTCACTTGTTGAGGATTTCCACTGTTTAGGCGCATCAGGGGCTCTCCAAATGCGACATGACGCCCCCAGACCATTCCATCAAAGTCTGCAAACCAAAACGTCACTACTTCCCTTCCGAGCCCCAACGTGTACCCATACAGTAGTTTTCTCCCACATATTGGGTATCAGCGTACTCAGGACAAATTGGGCAACAACTTTTGGGGTCCAATTTCTCCTGTTACCCTTGTAAAAATAAAATATTGGGGCGAAAAAATAATGTTTGCAAAAAAAAAAAAAGATTTTTATTTTTACGGCTGTGCGTTATAAACTTCTGTGAAGCACTTCGGGGTTCAAAGTGCTCACCACACATCTAGATAAGTTTCTTGTGGGGTCTATTTTCCAAAATGGGGTCACTTGTGGGGGTTTCCACTGTTTAGGCGCATCAGGGGCTCTCCAAATGTGACATGACGCACCCAGACCATTCCATCAAAGTCTGCAATCCAAAACGTCACTACTTCCCTTCCGAGCCCTGACGTGCGCCCATACAGTAGTTTTCTCCCACATATTGGGTATCAGCGTACTCAGGACAAATTGGACAACAACTTTTGGGGTCCAATTTCTCCTGTTACCCTTGTGAAAATAAAATATTGGGGGCGAAAAAATCATTTTTGTAAAAAAAAAAAAAAGATTTTTTATTTTACGGCTGTACGTTATAAACTTTAGTGAAACACCTGGGGTTCAAAGTTCTCACCACACATCTAGATAAGTTCCTTGAGGGTCTAGTTTCCAAAATGGTGTCATTTATGGGGGTTTCCACTGTTTAGGCAGATCAGGAGCTCTCCAAACACGACATGGCGTCCAGCCAATTCTGCGTTGAAAAAGTCAGACGGCGCTCCTTCCCTTCCAAACTCTGCCATGCACCCAAACAGTGGTTTACCCCCACATATGGGGTATCAGCGCACTCAGGACAAATTGCACAATAACTTTTGGAGTCTTGTTACCCTTGGAAAAATAAAAATTGGGGTGAAAAGATCATTTTTGTGGAAAAAATATGATTTTTAAATTTTACGGCTCTACGTTATAAACTTGTGTGAAGCACTTGGGGGTTCAAATTGCTCATCAAAAATCTAGATAAGTTCCTTAGGGGGTCTAGTTTCCAAAATGGTGTCACTTGTGGGGGTTTCCACTGTTTAGGCGCATCAGGGGCTCTCCAAACGCGACATGGCATCCAATCTAAATTCCAGCCAATTTTAGTTTGAAAAAGTCAAACGTCGCTCCTTCCCTTACGAGCTCTGCCGTGTACCCAAACAGTGGTTTTCCCCCACATATGGGGTATTGGCGTACTCAGGAGAAATTGCATAACAACCTTATCTGTCCATTTTCTCCTTTTACCCTTGTGAAAATAAAAAAAAAGTTTGTAAAAGATAATTTTTGTGGCTAAAAAGTAAAATATTCATTTTTTCCTTCCACGTTGCTTTAGTTACTGTGAAGCACCTGAAGGGTTAATAAACTTCTTGAATGTGGTTTTTGAGTACCTTGAGGGGTGCAGTTTTTAGAATGGTGTCACTTTTGGGTATTTTCTGCCATATAAGACCCCTCAAAGTGACTTCAAATGTGAGGTGGTCCCTAAAAAAAATGGCTTTGTAAATTTTGCTGTAAAAATGAGAAATCACTGGTCAACTTTTAACCCTTATAATTTCCTAACAAAAAAAATTTTGGTTCCAAAATTGTGCTGATGTAAAGTAGACATGTGGGAAATGTTATTTCTTAACTATTTTGTGTGATATATTTCTCTGTTTTAAGGGAATAAAAATTCAAAGTTTGAAAATTGCAAAATTTTAAAAATTTTCGCCATATTTGCGTTTTTTTCAAAAATAAACGCAAGTTATATCAAAGAAATTTTACCACTAACATGAAGTACAATATGTCACGAGAAAACAATCTCAGAATCGCGAAGATCCGTTGAAGCGTTCCAGAGTTATAACCTCATAAAGAGACAGTGGTCAGAATTGTAAAAATTGGCCCGGTCATTAACGTGCAAACCACCCTTGGGGGTGAAGGGGTTAAAATTCACCCAACACTGTATACAGCTGCATGCTACTGAGACCATACACTTTTCCTGATTTTGATATTCTGGTGTTAGCCAGACTGGGCCTGTAACCGTGTGTCTTACTGCTAAAATAAATACGGAGATGTAAAATTCCCCCAACACTGTATACAACTGTATGCTACTGAGACAGTACACTTTTCTGATTTTTATATTCTGGTGTTAGCCAGACTGGGCCTGTGACCATGTGTCTTACTGCTAAAATAAATACGGAGATTTAAAATTCCCCCAACACTCTATACAGCAGTACGCTTCAGATACTGTACCATTTTTTGGTTTTTATATTCTAGTGTAATCCATACTGAGCCTGTGAGAGTTTGTGTCTGTTACTCCGCAAATATATCCGGAGATTAAAATTTTTCACCTTCACCGTATACAGCTGTACGCTTCTGATACTGTACCATATATCAGCTGTTATTTTGGATACATTTACACAAACATGAGGAAGTATGGTGGATGAGGTCACGGACGTGGTCGTGGGGGGCCACCTGCTACTGATGGTGGTGGTGGTGCATCTGCTGGTAGTGGCAAAAGCACAATAGCACCTAAGGCAGGAGGTGTTAGCCTGCCTCATCGTCTGGCTCCAGAAGGCCTGGTAGGCTCCCTTTTCTGGGACTATGTAAACCGCTTTTAAAGCCGGAGCATCAGGAACAGGTTTTGTCTTACATTGCCGAAAGAGCCCCCAGCTCTATCTCCTCCTCTTCTGAAGTTTCAAAAGCTGCAACAACTGAGTCGTCAGGGCAGGCTTCTGGTTAGGACCAACCCCTTTCCTTTTGTCCTTCACCCCCACCAAAAGGGAAGGATGCCGCAGCCCACACCTCAGATTACTCCATGGAGCTCTTTTCACATACCATGTCTGTGTTATCAAGTCAAATCCTGAATTCCCCAGTCCAAGATGAATCTGACATGGAGTGCACTGATGCACAGCCACTGCTAGATGAATGTGCTGGCACATTCAACCACAGCACTACATTGCCCTCGCAGTCTACTGACCCAGAATGTGACCCTGATGAAACTCAGGTGCCCCTTCCCGCATACTCTACCACCTTACACGGTGACACAGAGGAAGGTGCAGATGAAATTGAAGAGGAGGTGATGGATGACCCAGTTGTTGACCCGGATTGGCATCTAGTGGTGGTAAAGGGTAATGCTGGCACTAGCTCAGAAGAGGAGGAGGATCCGCAGCAGGTATCGACATCGCAGTTGGGGTTATCTGGCAGGCCCGTATCACTCCAAAAATGTGTTAAAAAACAAAAAGAGTTGCAGGACAGGTTGGCCAACGTGCAAGCAAACAAAATTTATACCATAGTAGGAAGAGTCCAGTGCGGCACTTTTTTGACCAAAATCCTAGTGATGAGGCAAAGGTTGTCTGTAAAAAGTTCCTAAGAACCTTTAGCCGAGGGAAAAATCTAAAAAATTTGAATACCAGTTGCATGCTTAGACATTTACGGAACATGTAAGCCCACCGGTTGGCACACCACCAGCAAGAAATGTTGA
The DNA here is from genome assembly GCA_033576555.1 of Oophaga sylvatica. Taxonomy (NCBI): domain Eukaryota; kingdom Metazoa; phylum Chordata; class Amphibia; order Anura; family Dendrobatidae; genus Oophaga; species Oophaga sylvatica. The sequence continues at coordinate 300,897,405 of JARQOD010000004.1, read as the reverse complement.
GGTGTCGTCGCAAGTCCAAAGCAGTCAGTGAATCACAATGTTTTTGCACCAAAAGACTGCATCTAGGCCATCACCACCACCACCACCCATCACCATCACCAACCCCCTCTCAGTCCGTCATGTCCACCGATAGTTCCACCAGATGCAGCTCTCAAGTCCAGCTAACCCTACCAGACACTCTGAGTAGGAAAAGAAAGTACTCAGCCTCTCATCCACGTACACTGGATTTGAAAGCCTGCATTGCAAAACTGATCTCATTAGATGCCCTTCCATTTGGTTGAAAGCGCAGCGTTCAGAGAGCTCATGACCTACGCTGTCCCACGCTATGACCTACCCAGTTGCCACTTCTTTTCTATAAAAGCCATCCCTGCCCTCCAACTGCATGTGAAAGACCGCATTGTCCATGCACTCAAACAATCAGTGAGTGGAAAGGTGCACCTCACAACAGATGCATGGGCCATAAGGCATGGCCAGGGCAATTACGTGTCCATCTCTGCGCACTGGGTTAATGTGGTGGATGCAGGCTCCACAGGTGACAGCAGTGGTGGGACAGTACTGCCTAGCCCATGGTATAGGCAACAGTTGGCTGTAGGCGTTCGACCCTCCTCCTCCAGAAGCGAAAGCTCGTCAACAGAGCGCAGTTGCATGAGCACTCCATCCTCAACTGCCAGTGTTGCACACGAGGTGCCCCACTATCGAATAGCTAGTGGTAAGTGTCAGCAGGCTGTTTTACAAATCATGTGTTTGGGCGACAACAGACACATCGTGGAGGTACTGACACAATACTAGCAGCGAGAAACTGAGTCATGGCTGGGCAGCCTACATCTTGAGCCAGGCAAGGTAGTCAGTGATAACGGCCATAATTTTGTGGCGGCCATAGCCCTGGCAAAACTCAGACACATACCTTGCCTGGCTCACACCTTGAACCTGGTGGTGCAGTGCTTCTTAAGTAATTATCCTGAGTTAACAGCCGCACATCCGTCGCTCGCCCGTAGACTCCAGTCGCAAGCAGAAGCTGCAGCGATCGCTCAACCTCCCCAAGCACCGCCTAATCATAGACGTTGCAACAAGGTGGAACTCCACCATGCACATGGTTGAGAGGCTGTGTGAACAGAGGCAGGCTGCAATGAATTTATGGGAAGATACACGGGCAGGTAGTTTGAGGGCAGACATGGAGTTGTCGGGTGTGCACTGGTCAAAGCTGAAAGACCTCTGTAAAGTCCTTCAGTGTTTTGAGGAATGCACACGGCTGGTAAGCGCAGACGACGCCATCATAAGCATGAGCATCCCTCTTATGCGTCTGCTCATGCAAATTTTGACACACATTAAGGATCAGGAGTCTGCAGCGGAAGAGGAAGAGGAGGGAGAGGGAAGCCTTGATGACATTCAGCCATTGTCTGCTCAAGGAACTGTCCTGGACGAGGTGGAGGAAGAAGAGGAAGAGGAGGAGGAGGAGGAGGGGGGATGATTATTTTGGGGAGGAGGATGCTTCTCAGGGGGCAAGAGAAAATGTTGGCTTGCCAACTTCAGGTCCAAGGCTTGTGCGTGACTGGAGGGATGTGGATTTGGCAGAAAGTGCTCCTCCATCCACAGTTGGCAGTACATCACTGACCCCTGGAACAATGGCCCACATGTGTGATTATGAATTGCGGATCCCAAAAATGGACCCCCGCATTGCCAAAATGATGAAGGATGACGACTACTGGTTGGCCAACATCCTCGATCCACGCTATAAAGGCAAATTACAGAACATCATGCCACAGGAGAACCTTGAGCTATAATATTGGCCTACAAACAAGCAACTCTGGTAAACCATTTGTTAGAGGCATTCCCAGCAAACAGTAGCGGTGCAGGTTCTACCACGAGCCGTCCTGGGCCAAATGGAAGAGGTGTTCGTGGTGCACACAGCCGAAGTGGCGTTGGAGACAGGGGTTTCATGACCATGTTGTGGACTGATTTCTCCCGGACAGCTCACATGCCTGGTAATCAGCAATCTATAACAACAGACAGGTGACAGCAGTTTTCAACTATGGCTACAAATAACTTCTCCCCTATCGATGTTCTCCCTCACCGGTCATTCCCCTTTGACTACTGGGCCTGTAAACTGGACACCTGGCCTGAATTGGCACAATATGCTTTACAGGAGCTTGCTTGCCCTGCTGGTAGTGTGCTATCAGAAAGAGTCTTCAGTGCTGCTAGATCAATCCTGACAGAAAGAAGGACCAGTCTTTCGACACAAAATGTTGATGATCTAACCTTTATTAAAATGAACCATGCATGGGTTTTAAAGGATTTTGTCCCACCTTCCCCTGATGACACATAGGTTGCCAGCAAAATGGCTCGCTTTGTCCTCCTCTTCCTCTGACTTTTCCAATTCCTCCATTTGCAGCTGCTGAATGTCCAGCCTACACCTCAACCTATGCCATTTTTGCCAGCTCTCTATCTGGGCTGTCCTCCCACCAGGGCCGGTGTCACCTCCTGGTGTACCCGGGCTAGTGCTGGTACCCTGAGCAGGTGGGGGGTCCCACTCTGGGGCAACGGCACTGGCACAGGGTCCCTCATAGTACAAAAAAATGGCTCTGAGGTGGGATGGGCCCACTCGCCGTCAGACACACGGGCGTACTATGAGGGGCCCTGTGCTAGTGCTGTCGCCCATGAGTGGGCCCCCCTGGTTGCTCATGGCCTCAGAACTTGCAATGCTTACCTCTCCCTGCTCCACCGCTGTGGCGTCTGGGCAGTTAAATCCTTCACAGGGACAGCCACTACAAATTTGGTTAACTGATCGATGCTGGTTAAGACGTAGCTATGGCCTGTCCTGCTGGGCTCTACCTTCAGATGATCAATGTCTACCTATAATGGACGTCGACTCACAATCAGATGCAGTGGTGGTTTCTGATCAGCTTTCACAGTTTTCCTAGTCACAGACGTGTGACATTTGTGGCACCATTTTTCAATGTCTCCTCTCATGCCAATCCAATAGAATCGCCTACGGACTGTGGCTTCTGTCTTTTGCGCTCCAAAGTGACCAGACTGATCATGATAGTCAGTGAGGGCCATGTCTACATCTCTCCTTGGGATCACAATTTGATGGAGACGACTAACGGTGATGGGATCCACGCTACTGCGATACAGCAACCCTTTCTTCACAAAGAACCATTTTCGCTGTCTCCACAGACAAAATAATTGAGGGCCAGCATCGCCTCTGCGAATTCTACAGGGAGATTTTACCGTCATTAGGAATTCCCACATTTGTGCAATCACTGTACTATCAGTGTGTACTTGTATCCATTTATTTTCCTGTAGCGGACAGTCTGGACTGGCTTACTGAGACTGAAATATATACGAACATGTAAAATTACCCCAACACTGTATACAGCTGTACGCTTCTGATACAGTACAGATTGTCAACTTTTAATATTATGGTATAATATTGGTGTTCCCCAAGGCTCAGTCCTAGGACCCCTACTCTTCTCCATCTACACCTTCGGCCTGGGACAGCTCATACAATCCCATGGCTTGCAGTATCACCTCTATGCCGATGACACGCAGATCTACCTATCTGGACCTGACCTCACCTCCCTACTGACCAAAATCCCACAGTGTCTGTCTGCTATCTCAGCCTTCTTTTCTGCTCGCTTTCTCAAACTGAACATGGACAAAACAGAATTCATCATCTTTCCCCCACCTCATTCTACCCCTCCACCAGCCTATCCATCAATGTCAATGGCTGCTCGCTTTCCCCAGTCCCACATGCTCGGTGCCTTGGGGTGATCATCGACTCTGCCCTCTCTTTCAAACCACATATCCAAGCCCTCGCCACCTCCTGCCGCCTCAAACTCAAAAATATTTCCCGGATACGCTCATTCCTCAACCATGAAACCACAAAAACACTAGTGCACGCCCTTATCATCTCCCGCCTCGACTACTGCAACCTCCTACTGTCTGGCCTCCCCTCTAGCACTCTGGCACCACTCCAGTCCATCCTACACTCTGCTGCACGACTAATCCACCTGTCTTCCCGCTATTCCCCAGCCTCCCCACTATGCCAGGCCCTTCACTGGCTTCCTATTGCCCAGAGGCTCCAGTTCAAAACCTTAACCATGGCATACAAAGCCATCCACAACCTTTCTCCTCCATACATCTGTGACATGGTCTCCCGCTACCTACCTACACGCAACCTTCGATCCTCTCAAGATCTCCTTCTCGACTCCCCCCTCATCTCTTCTTCCCACAACCGCATACAAGACTTCTCCCGGGCTTCCCCCATACTCTGGAACTCCCTGCCGCAAAACATCAGACTTTCACCAACAACGGAGACCTTCAAGAAAAACCTGAAGACCCATCTGTTCCGACAAGCCTACAACCTGCAATGATCCTCAGTCTACTGAACCATCGCACGACCAGCTCTACCCTCTCCTAGTGTATTCTCACCCATCCCTGTAGACTGTGAGCCCTCGCGGGCAGGGTCCTCTCTCCTTCTGTACTTGTGTGTCCCTTGTCTAGCACATGTTTATTGTATCTGTCTATATTTTTCCCTTTTCATATGTAAAGCGCCATGGAATAAATGGCGCTATATAAATGTATAATAATAATAATAATAATAATCCATACTAGGGCTGTAAGAGTCTTTGTCTGACTCTGGAAATATATACGGATATTTTAAATTACCCCAACGCTATATAGAGCTGTACGCTTCTGATTCCTTTCCCTTTTTCTACTTTTTATATTGTGGTGTAATCCCTCCTGAGCCTTGGAGAGTCTTTGCCTCTCGAAATATATACGTATATTTAACATGACAACAACGCTGTATACAGCTGTATGCTTGTGATACAGAACACTTTGTCAACTTTAATATTTCAGTGTAATCCATACTGAGCCTGTGAGCGTCATTGTCTGACTCCTGAAATATATAAGGAGATTTAAAATATTTTCACTATACTATATATACCTTGTATCTGGTGAAACAGTATCCTTTTTATATTATTGTGTAATACAAACTGAGCCTGAGAGCGTCACTGTCTGCCCCCTAAAATATATACAGAGATTTTGAATGTTTAGACTATACTAAATATACCTTGTGTCTGCTGATACAGTACCCATGTTCAGCTTTTCAAATTGTGGTCTAATCCATACTGAGCCTGTGAGCGTCTGTCTGGTGCTCCCTAAATATATACAGAGATTTACAATGCCCCCTAGACTGTATCCAGCTGTCCGCTTTTGATACACTCCCCTTTTTGCCATAAAGTCCTCCTCCACCCACCACTCTAAGTACATCATTGTCACCTGGAACATTGGCCCACATGTGTGATTATTTCTTGCGGATCTTTTGATATTCTTGTGCAATCCATACTGAGCCTTTGAGCATCAGTCTGCCTCCTGAAATATATACGGAGCTTTATAATATTTTCACTATGCTATATATACCTTGTATCTGGTAAAACAGTACCCTTTTTCAGCTTTTTATATTATTGTGTAATACATAGTGAGCCTGACAGCGTCAGTGGCTGCCTCCTGAAATATATCCGGAGATTTAGAATGTTTTGACTATACTATATATACCTGGTATCTGGTGATACAGTACCCCATTTTCTACTTATTATATTCTTGTGTGATCCATACTGAGCCTGTGAGAGTCTGTCTGCTACTCCGGAAATATATACGGAGATTTACAATGAATGACCCCTAGACTGTATACAGCTGGACGCTGTATACAGTCATAAAGTCCTCCTCCACCCACATCTCTAAGTACATCATTGACACCGGGAACATTGGCCCACATGTTTTGATTATTTCAGTAATCCATACTGAGCTTGTGAGCGTCAGTGTCTGCCTCCTGAAATATAAACGGAGATTTAGAATATTTTCTCTATACTATATCTACCTTTTATGTGGTGATACAATAGCCCTTTTTTTGGCCTCCTCTTCCTCGGACTTCTCCAGTTAATCCATTTGCAGCTGCTTTACGTCCATTATACACCTCAACATATGGCATTTTTGCAACCTCCCTATCTGGGCTGCCCCACCCCCCTCCTCCACCAAAAATATTTTGATATTCTTGTGTAATCCATACTGAGCCTTTCAGCGTGATTGTCTGCATCCTGAATTATATAAGACGATTTATAATATTTTAACCATACCATATATACCTTGTATCTGGCGAAACGGTATGATATTTATATTTTAATATGCTTTGTGAACACTGCAAATATTAATCAATTGAAAAATATGAAACCTATCTTTATAAATGTTTAATAGGTCTGTGATAAGAATAAAATTTTTATTTTTAAAACTGGAGGCATAAATGTTGTTGAAAACATGAACAAAGTTGTCTATATACCTAGTCTCAAACCTTAAGAATTGTGTTAGAAACCTATTGCCACATTGCGTTTTCAAAGTATAAGGGTTACTGCCCGATGGACCATACAAGGTCGAAGGATCAAACATCGCAGCTGGATCAGTGCCAAAAATAACAGGAGCCTAAAAAGTGGGTGCCATTGGACCTGATGGCCAAACAGGGGCTGCTGCTGGGCTAGGGCTTGGCTGGTTAGTTGGAGGCGTAGACTGAAAATTATTGTTGTTTTGATCAACAATTATCTGCAGTTTATTTGACAGATAAGTCATAATATTTATCAGCTCTGCAATGCCCACTTCTCCCATCCCAGGTATCTCCTGCCCTAAAGGTGGGTTTCCTTGTTCCCCTTCAAATTCTCTCCTTCGCTCTCAAATACAGATGTGAATATGTCATCAGGAATATCCTGATCCTGCTCTCTCTGAATTTTGGGGACCTTTCTGGGACATGAAGACCAGAATGGATGGTTTTGAAAAAGTAGAGCCAGTAAAAGATGAGGATGTTCATCCTCAAGACCTGGCCCCCCTAAGGGGTGAAGTTTGGAAGGTATTGGCTGGCATGCTGGAAGTGGAATTATAAAGGCTTCCATGTTGTTGGCATTTATAATTGCATATCTAATTTGCGGTGGAGGTAGGAATAGAGCCGGCTGTAGAACACTGTGTCACTGCTGGTCTGGAGGCAGAAAAGCAGGAGGCACATATCCTTGGTACATGCAGGCCAGATGTGATCCACATAATCACAGACTGATTTCTGAGAGATGACGCCATTACTTGTGATCTTCTTGGTAATTTCTGAAAAAGGTGGGCACTGTATTAGTGCATCATTGACACCTTTAACATTGGCCCACACGTGTGATTATTTCTTGCTGATCTTTTTATAGTCTTGCATAATCCATACTGAGAGTTTGAGCGTCAGTCTGCCTCCTGAAATATATACGAAGATTTATAATTCCCCCAACACTGTAAACAGCTGTACTCTACTGATACAGTTAACTTTGCTGATTTTCATATTCGGGTGTTAGCCAGACTGGGCCTCTGACTGTGTGTGTTGCTCCTGATATATATATACAGAATTATAATTCCCCCCAACACTGTACGTGTATACAGCTGTACTCTACTGATAGACTAAACTTTTCTGATTTTCATATTTGAGTGTTAGCCAGACTGGGCCTCTGACTGTGTGTGTTCTTCCTTAAAAATATACTGAGATTTATAATTCCCCCAACACTGTATACAGCTGTACTCTACTGATAAAGTAAACTTTTCTAAATTTCATACTTGGGTGTTAGCCAGACTGGGCCTCTGACTGTATGTTGCTCCTGAAATAGTTACGGAGATTTACAATTCCCCCCAACTCTGTATACAGCAGTACTCTACTGATAGAGTAAACTTTTTGGATTTTCATATTTGGGTGTTAGCCAGACTGGGCCTCTGACTGTGTGTGTTGCTCCAGAAATACATACGGAGATTTACAATTCCCCCCAACACTGTATGTGTATACAGCTGTACTCTACTGATAGACTAAATTTTGCTGATTTTCATATTTGGGTGTTAACCAGACTGGGCCGCTGACTGTGTGTGTTCTTCCTTAAAAATATACTGAGATTTATAATTCCCCCCAACACTGTATACAGCTGAACTCTACTGATAGAGTAAACTTTTCGGATTTTCATATTTGGGTGTTAGCTAGACTGGGCCTTTGACTGTGTGTGTTGCTCCAGAAATATATACGGAGATTTACAATTCCCCCAACACTGTATACAGCTGTACTCTACTGATAGAGTAAACTTTTCGGATTTTCATATTTGGGTGTTAGCCAGACTGGGCCTCTGACTGTGTGTGTTGCTCCAGAAATATATACGGAGATTTACAATTCCCCCCAACACTGTATACAGCTGTACTGTACTGATAGAGTAAACTTTGCTGATTTTCATATTTGGGTGTTAGCCAGACTGGGCCTCTGATTGTGTGTGTTACTCCAGAAATATATACGAAGATTTACAATTCCTCCAACACTGTATACAGCTGTACTCTACTGATAGAGTAAACTTTGCTGATTTTCATATTTGCCATGTTGGCATGCCATGTTGAAAATAAAGTGTCCATTTATAGCTGCCATAATGAAAATGCATCGCCGAACAGCTGCCAGCTGATCCACCCATATGGCTACGTCACGTCCGCTGACGTCGGTACACACGGGCCCCATGTGACCGAACGTCAGACAGTGGGCGGAGACTAGGGGGATACAGACCAAACAGCCAACTGCGCATGCACCAAAGGTAACGGTGGACATTGTGATTAAGGGCAATATGCCCAAAATGTACCCACAAACATCACGAAGCAAAAGAATGTGCAATATACAATTATTACATGTACAGAGGTGTATATAGATATTAAGAAATCGACCCAACAAAATGTGTAATGGATAGTAAAAAACGCATACATATAAAGCCAAATCGGCCATATTAGTAAAGGGCAAACTCAGTATCCAGCACGATGATCAAACATATACATTACATATGAGAAATACATATCCATACACATATAGAGGACCTAATAAACGATCAAAAGAACCATATTGACAAATTTATCTGTAATATACACTAAATAAAAAATATATTACACAGAATATCACAAATGTCAAAATTACAATATATGGCAGCCTCTAGATAATCCAAAAAGAGGCCATAAATGGATACATAGTCTGAAAAAGCCAATTAACAAATAATACATATATGTATTCAGCAGTTATAAATCCATATTATACAATTTTTACACATGTATAAAGAGAATATATCCTATGTGGATAAAATTTCCACGAATATCATTTATATTGATCAAAGTCACAAAAAGTCCAGAGCTTTATTGGCTCTCACTATATGAAGACTTGAACCGATGTAATATTCAGACAATTCGTTTCACCATTAGATGGCATTTTCATCCAACAATTCAACATGGCAAACAGGGAACATGACTCAATTCAATAGCGCAGTCATAGCTCCTATGGGGGGGCAAGGATGCAGATTTACTTTCGCTAAACACATCAGAAAAATCAGTCAAAAAGTCAGGAACACCCTGAGCCTGGGGAGAGGCAGAAAAAACAGGAGTGTTGGCATTAACACATTGGCAGCCCCAACTGGTTACAGACACAGATTTCCAATCCAAAACAGGATTATGAGACTTGTGGTGTAATGACCCTTGATGCAGCTAGGGGGCACTGTGTATGGCCCTCGGGATATGCATGGAGGCATGTGATGGATGGACGTTATGTATCACAGAGGTGGGTGGCCCTGTGATGGAAGCCTGGATATGTTTTGGTTCAGCAGATCTACTGCTGAGTTGTACTATATATTGGGAGGCTTCCAGGTGACTAGGAGAGCTGGGCGGGTCCAGTCACCTACAAACTCACCCAAGGGGCTTGTGTCTGAATACCTGGGATAAAACCTGCATGTAATGGTGTAGCTGAAGGACCTGTGGTGAGGTCATGACCATGTGACATAACCATGTGATTCCTGACCTCACCTGTGGGTGGAGTTACACCTATGTAATGGAGTGTGTTTTGCACCTGTGAGAGAGTGTGTGGGAGTCTGCCAGTGTGGACAGGCTTCCATGTGTCCAAGGCAGGACATTACAGAGAGTCTCTGTGACTGAAGAGCGGGGCTCCAGGCAGGAGCTGAAGCATTGAAGAGTGTATTGTATGTTACCATATGGTTTATGATGCAATAAACCTAAAGACTTTTTGCATAAGAAAGTGTCTCTTGAATTACCTCTGAAGCAGCCGAGTGAGTAAAACCTTACAATTGGTGGAGAATGCGGGCAGCGGCCCAAGGAGCACATGTTCCAGGACTGGGAATCAGGAACCAGAAGAGGAACGGACGGTCTGTGAAAACCGTGAGTGTGACCAGTGGTCACGAATAAACTGTGTTGATGTTTATGGGGTGCCTCTGATATGAGGTATCTGAAGAACCTGTTAAGCAGTGGTGACAGACAGGAGTCTGTGTTATGTGACCGGGGTCATTGAGAAGTAAGCAAAAAGCATGCTGAGAGGATACCTCAGAGGAGGTGTCCGGAAACCTGCGTGGCCAACAGGTAACAGACAGGAGTCTGTGGTGTACTGACGGGTCAGTGAGACTGTTTTTTCCTTTGTGGGATGCCTCTCTGAGAGAGGAGGTGTCCGGAAATCTCTGTGGCCAAGAGTGACAGACAGGAGTCTGTGGTGTGCTGACGGGTCAGTGAGAAAGACTGTATTTTTGTGTTTGTTGGGTACCTCTGAGGCTGAGGTCTCCAGGAACCTGTGTGGCTGACGCCAACAGGGGACAGTCTTGACAACCGTGCTAGGCTGGTCGGGATCAGTGAGAAGAATCAGTGAGAAACTTTTTTTTTTGGTGTTTTTTTTTCTTCTTCTGGAACACGTGTGAGGTGTTTGCTGTGGCTCGGAGGAGTCATGAAGGTGACAAGGGCTGGCTGTGACTCGTGGGGTCACGAAGGTGACAAGCGGCAAGACAGCGCAGCGTGCAGAGACTTATGGTAGCAGGAGCTACAGTGACTTGCAGCAAGAGGTTCTGCAGCAGCAAGAGCTGCAGTGGCAGCAGCGGCTTGTGCGTGGCAGCCGGAGGTGCTGGCGGGTGGTGGCAGTACCAGCAGGAGCTGGTGAGGTACCATAAGGACATCAGGTCCAGAGTGGGTGACCTCTTAAAGTGACGGTACCAGCCCCGAGAGACATAAGGGTCTGTGCGAACTGGGGTCTGGTAGAGCCGTGGGGGGAGTCCACGGTGTATAACCCAAGGAGGGGTGATGGCCCAAAAGGGGGCGGAGTCCCAAAAGGGGGCGGCAACCCAAAAGGGGATGGTTGGAAAAAAGGGGGTGGAGGATCCCAACGTTAAAAGGGAGGTCCAGACAAACTGTTGCCCGGGGCAAATATGTTGTGTGTGTCCAGTCTGCCATATGAACTATCCACCCGGCACACTACTACGAGGGTGTGCCCTGCAGATAAACCATGAAGACGTGGTGGGTCTGGTCGACTCGGGGAGTCCGGTGACTCTAGTGAGGGTTGCACCTGACGGGTTTCAAATACCTGGAAGAAAGGTCGGGGTCACCTGTATCCATGGGGACACTAAAGATTATCCAGTGGCCAGGGTAATCTTTGAGACAGGCTGGGACATTGCAGGACAGGATGTCGCTATAATCCCTAATTTGTCGTGTCCAGTGGTTATAGGGCGGGACTCTAAACTGTTCTCTGGCTTGTGGGACAGGGGAGTTCCTCTACAGCAGGAGGGAGGCCTCTCTACTGTTGGGGTGGCAGACATTGGGACAGTGACACCTCCCAAAACTGATGAGTCAGACGGTGACACTGGAGGAAAGGATGCGTCTGCCCGACTGACTGACATGATGTCCTCTGAAATGTATGACAACAGAACCCATGACGATGTGGTAGTTAAGACCTCTAGAACGGACACCCGGTTAGAGGGTAAGGGAGGGGCCCCGAGAGTGACTCCTGTCCAGACTGTGACTCGACCGCAAGGGAAAGCGAGTGCAGTAAGGTGGAGCCGAGTAAAAATAGCAGATCTTCCTCTCGCCGCAGGGGCCGCGGAAAGGCGGGACAGGCTACATCCTCTAAGAAGAGAAATGATGAGGAAGAGTCAGGGTCAGGTACTGGTCAGGTTACTGTCCTTGATAAAGAGGCCATGTTATCTCTGACTAGTGTTGAGCGATACGATACTGCAAATATCGGGTATCGGCCGATATTAGCTGTATCGGGCTTTCGATTCCGAGTACCGATATTTTCATCATATCGGATACCGGAATCGGATTTGTCACTGTCACTGTGAGTGTCCGTCGGTCGGGTCTGTCAGGAGTCAGCGGCACTTACCTGGCAGAAGATCTCCGGCGGTCACGTCCTGGACTGCTTGATGGCCGCCATTATCTTCTCCCTGGCGGTCACATGCAGTTTTTCGCGATAACTGCAGTGACTGCTGGGTAATCCCGGCCGTAAAGCAGTCAGTCCGATGACGTCACCGCCGGGGAAGCAGGTAATCAGCTGTGCTGCGCCGGGATGACAGCCTCTGCCTGCCTGCCTGCCTCTGATGTCATTCTGATGTAGCAGAGCTGGATCGTCGTGGGACACTCGTTACTATGGACTTCGTCGGACAGGTGGTATACTGCTGTTTTTTTTTTTTTTCATTTTTTTACAGGAGATCGATGGCGTCGCAGGATCAGACTGTAATAAAAGTAATGAAAACTGTGTTGTTTTTTTTATTAAATTAAAAAACTTTTTTATGAACATTCACCCGTCCGGGTACATCAACAATTTAACTATTTACATACAGGGACCCTGTCCGGGTTATTTATAATTCTTTGGCAGGGGTGTTCCAGGTACCACCTGGTACTCTTCTGATGCTTGCCAAACATCCGAGACACCAAGGACCACCAGGACCTGATGACGTCGTGTGGCCTGTACAGTCAAGTCGTGACCCGCTATCTGGGTCTGTGTGGCCACCTCTTTCATCTCCCTCCGGGTCTGGAGCCCTATGTCCCGGACTGAACGAACCCCAGGGGGCCTAACAGGCGCCGGGTACGGGCCAGATATCATTATCATGTCCATAGCTGGGGCTGCTGAGGAGACCACTGAGGGAGGCTGGGGAGATTTACGGCGTGGGGTGGGCACTTGTGCAGAGGCCTGGATGTGGGAGGCTGAAGGCTCCGAGGGTCTCACAGGTTCCTGACATTCTGGGGACCAGGGGTCGCACCTGGTGACATTTAGGACATACCATCCATTGTAACCCCAGTGTCGGGTGTAAGTTACCAAGTCTCCTGGCAACAGGTCCCTCCCCGGGTGTCCTTCTGGGAGGTGAGTCTCCACGTCCCGCCGGGTCACAAACACTTCTAAATAAAGTCCAGGCTCCTGGATGAAGCCCCAACCAGCTTTCAATTTAAAGCTCCGTACTGCACCCTTATGCCGCGGCTCCATCAAGGTTCCTTTATCTTTTCTCATCCGGTCCTTATCTGCCCGGTCCTTCTCGATGTGACGTTGGTGAAGCTTCTGGGATTCGCGCTGCTCCCTTTGTCGCTCGGCTTCTCTCTCCCGACGTCTCCACTCTTCCTCCTGACGCCGGTTGTAATTCTCCTCCACCAGCATCTCCATGTCTCCACCATCAAACTGCAGCTTACGATGTCCGGTTTGCGGCAGCTCTCCTGGCGCCCGACAGTCCTGGCGGCGCTCACCTGCGGAGGAAGCAGCCGGCTCTGGAACAGATGACAGTCGGGGCTCCGGTACAGACAGGTAGACCTCTGGTGCCTGCGCGGCCTCCTCCATGAGGACGGGTGTCGCTTCTTCTGTCTCAGCGAGGGGGCAGACAGCGGGATCTGGGGTGCTGCCGGTGCAGCGTTATTTGCAGGAACGGGTGCCTCCACTGCGACAACGTCAACCGGATCACATTGCAAGGGCTGGGATGCCCGCACAGACTCCTCTACTAGAACGGGTGCCTCACCATCCGGTACAGACACTTCAGGTAAGAGGGATTGGCGCCGCTCTAAGTTTAGTTTTAGGGCACGCCAGCTGGCTTCCATCCTGGCGACCTCCTCCCGGTGCGGGCCAGGCCTCTTAGGGTATCCTCCGCTTCTTGCAGCATAGGAGGGTTTCCAGGCCGGGTGCCCAACGGTGGTTCCGTGGCGATCGGGTCGCTTCCGTGGGGGGAGAGCTCTGACTGCTCCATCCCTTCACACTTCTGCTCGTGTCCATTAGCCATCTCTGCCAAGTCACATGTGTCATTAGCATCTGGAAAGGGCCCCTCTTTTGTAGTGAGGCGGGACCTTCGTGTTAGTTTCCGTACACTGAGGAGGATGAGGAGGCGGAACTCAAGAGCTGTGGGGCACGATCTTACATTGCAGTACCATTTAGAGTGGTCGGCCATTGTTTTTGCGCCACTGAGTGAGTGTACACCCACGAAGAGCACGCCCTTCTTCTTCACCAGTGCCTCGTCGTGACGCAGATATGGCGGAAAAAATGGCAAATACATTCTCTGATGATTTTAGCAATTCTCAAGCACAAAACCAGTTAAATTCAGGCACACAGGACTCGCTTATAGCGAGCTACAGAATCCTGTTCGTGACGCCCAAGTTGAGTCGCACAGAGCCAGAGGTTTTGGGGGTACTCGGCACCGAGCCCGTCGACTTCTATGGGGTATGTCACGGCTTTACCCGGCAATTGAATCAGAGTCTATTTTACTATGTAGAAGTGTATAAACTATAAATATATGTATATATATATATATGTCACAATGACATGTATATATATATATATGTATTCTATGTGTGTATATTTTGTGTTTACAACGAAAGAAAGTGTTTTTTTAGTTGCGATATTTTGTTCCCATAGACTTACATGGGACTTCCGGTATCGGAATCGGATATCGACGATATTTAGTGATATCGGCGATACCATCCCGATCCGATATTTTTACATATCGAGCAGTATCGCTCAACACTATCTCTGACAAATCCCAGCACAGAGGTAGGGCTGGAGGTAGAACAGACCTGTAGTAGATCCACATCTGCAATGCCCGGAAAGGGTGAAATGGCTCAGTATGATGAAGGCTCCAGGGTACCGGAGGCAGAGCTGGAGCTCTCTGAAGTTACTAAGAGTCGTGAGACAGTGGAAACTGCGGATGCAGGAACAGGTGGAACTCTGGAGACGCAGAGTGTGCGTGGGCAAGAGTGCCCATCTGAAAATGTAATTAAAGAAGTAATGGTGCGACAGGTGCTGGCTAAAAGAGAGCAGGACCAGGAGATAGAGCTGTGTAAAGAAACAGTGAAAGAGGCAGTCGAGCAGGAAAGGGTCCTGAGACGAATAATTGAGCACAGAATGGAGGAGCTGGAGAAGGAAGTCTCTAAGCTCAGAGAGGCCCAAGTGAAGCACCAGCAGGAGCTTCTCCGGAGGGAGGATGAGTGTCGCGGCTTGGCAGAGGAGCGAGATAAAGTTCTCCGTAAGCTCAAGATGGAGAAAGAGACTAATGCCCAGCTCCAGAAATCCACGGGAGATGAAGTACAGCAAGCGAAGTGCCATGCAGATGGCCACACAAGAAATGCTGAGGTCTTGGAGAACTGCACTGATGCTCAGGACGAGGAGGTCCAACCGCATGTTCAGGAAAAGGAGACATCGCTTTTCAAGGGTATAATAGAGGTACCCGAAGCCATGCAAGAAGCTTGTGCCAGTAAGGATGTACATGAGGCCTTTAGAAAAACCGTGGAAGCATGTAGTGTGAACTGGGTGCCAGAGAAGAAGCAGTTGGTTATACTGTCGACTAGGGAAGTCACAATGAAGCGGGTGGCTATCCTGAGGGACATGCACCTACATTGTCTCCGCACGAAACAGGTGATCCTGTTGAGAAATAAAGAAGCCGCTCGACGTCTGGTGCAAGTAAGAAAGACTCAAAATCAGCTTGGCTTGATGGAAGACATCGTTCAAGTGCCCAGAGGTCTGGTGAAGAAGGTCATCGGAAGACTCGGGAAAGTGATGCAGGAGATGGTAAATAAGTCCGGTGTGACGAAAGTCAGGATTCCGGCTGATGACGAAGTCCAGGTCGTGGGTGAAGACGGGATGGTTCCGTTCCTCGTTGTCGGATCCAGGGAGAGCCTTGGGAATATCCAGATGCTCCTGGAGTATCGTGTGTCGTACCTGAGAGAAGTAGAGCAGCTGCAACTTGAGAGGGAGCAGGTCAACAGAAACCTACGGGAAATGGAAAGAAGATGGTCGCCACCTTCAACCAGTGGTATTGAGAGGCGAAGAGGTTCGCTTAAGACGAGAAGTCCTCAAGCTGGAGATAATACAGGAAATAGGTCGCCTGATGGAAGAGGTAGAAGTAGTAATGCCTCAGTTAGCTCAGTGATGAGTGACCTAAGCAGGAGAACCTGTAGTGGACGAAATGAAAAGACTCAGACCAGACAGGACGTATGGGTGCAAGTGAATTGCGACGCCGTACTGACCGCTGGGGATGCGGGTGGTCTGACAGGGGGGCCTCGTCAGCAACAGATGTGACAGAGTCGGAGGACAGACGCCTACCAAAGAGATTAGTAGCAGGGTCCGACTTAGAGAGACGGTTTGACTGGCAGAGACGACCGAGAAGGATCTCTGGTCGGGTAAAAAGTGTTCAACCCCACAAGTTTGAACAGAGGGGGAGGTATGTGGTGTAATGACCCCTGATGCAGCTAGGGGGCACTGTGTATGGCCCTCGGGATATGCATGGAGGCATGTGATGGATGGACGTTATGTATCACAGAGGTGGGTGGCCCTGTGATGGAAGCCTGGATATGTTTTGGTTCAGCAGATCTACTGCTGAGTTGTACTATATATTGGGAGGCTTCCAGGTGACTAGGAGAGCTGGGCGGGTCCAGTCACCTACAAACCCACCCAAGGGGCTTGTGTCTAAATACCTGGGATAAAACCTGCATGTAATGGTGTAGCTGAAGGACCTGTGGTGAGGTCATGACCATGTGACATAACCATGTGATTCCTGACCTCTCCTGTGGGTGGAGTTACACCTATGTAATGGAGTGTGTTTTTCACCTGTGAGAGAGTGTGTGGGAGTCTGCCAGTGTGGACAGGCTTCCATGTGTCCAAGGCAGGACATTACAGAGAGGTCTCTGTGACTGAAGAGCGGGGCTCCAGGCAGGAGCTGAAGCATTGAAGAGTGTATTGTATGTTACCATATGGTTTATGATGCAATAAACCTAAAGTCTTTTTGCATAAGAAAGTGTCTCTTGAATTACCTCTGAAGCAGCCGAGTGAGTAAAACCTTACAGACTGTAACCAAGGGAAACCTAGTACAATAATGTCATGCAGATTATACAGCACCAAAAATTTGCAACTCTCCTGATGATCAGGTTCAACCCTCATTATCACCTGAGAACTGGGGTTTATTCTCAGCCAAAGGGTAGAATCAATCCCCAGTAGGGGAATAGACTTCCGTAGGGGTATCAAGGGAAACCCACAAGTTTAGCAAAATCAAAATCCATCAGGTTAATAGCTGCTCCTGAATCAACAAAAGCCTGAGCAGAAAATGTGGACAGGGAGCAAATCAGGGTAACAGTCAACAGAAATTTAGTCTGAACACTACCCAAGACAACTGAGCGTGCAAAACGTCTTCCCCGCTTAGGGCAGACTGAAATAGCATGAGAGGCGTCACCACAGTAGAAACATAACCCATTGCATTTTCGAAACTCATGACGCTGTGCCCCAGAAGCCACTCTATCACACTGCATGGGTTCAGAAGCTGGTTCAAAAAGCAACACTATTCCACGCATACCTCTACGCTCACGCAAACGTCTGTCAATTTGAATCGCTAGTCACATAGAATCATTGAGACCAGAGGGAGCAGGGAAACCCACCATAACATCTTTTACATTCTCTGACAGACCCTTCCGAAAAAGGGCTGCCAAAGCATCATCATTCCATTTGGTCAGGACTGCCCACTTTCGAAACTTCTGACAGTATAACTCAGCGTCCTCAAGCCCCTGATTTAATGCCAACAAGGTTTTTTCAGCTTGATCAGTGATATTAGGTTCATCGTACAATAACCCCAGAGCCAGAAAAAATGCATCAACATTACTCAAAACAGGGTCCCCAGGTGTCAGGGAAAAAGCCCAATCCTGAGGATCGCCGCGCAGGAGAGAGATGATAATTTGAACCTGCTGTGCTGCATTCCCTGAGAACTTAGGTTTTAACCCCTTAATGTCCACTGACGTGCAGAGTCCGTCATGGCAAGGTGCCAGTTCCGGCACCAGGATGGACTCTGCATGTCATGCCTTTGATCTACCACTGCGTGTAAACACGCAGTGGTAGATCAGTGCCGACAGCTGTCACAGACAGCTGACAGGCACGGCAAGCGGTGCGGGGACTTTTGCCGTCGGTCCCCGCACTCACAGCGCTGTGATTGGTCAGTCAATCTGACTGACCAACACAGCAGCGATCGCGCAGAGACTGAAATTTCAGCTTCCCCAGCGCGTCAGTGCAGGAGCCGCGCTGCATTGGCAGGCTTCCGCACTGACAGCCCGGAGCGGAGCCCCATACCGCCCCTGGATGTTAACCCCTGACTGCTGCGATCGAGCGCGATCGCAGAGCTCGGGGAGCAGAGGGTCGGTGGCTCCACGCCTCAGATCGGCACCTGCACTGTATTTGCAGGCGATTCCTGCCTGATGACCCGGGGTTGTCATGCACACCTCCGTCATTAGCTACGGAAGCGCTGGTGACATGTCACAGCAGTTCCCTAGTGCAAGCATTGCATGCCAGAGCATTGCCATGCATTGTAACTGCAATCAAAAGTAAAAAAAGTGAAAGTCCCATAAAGGGACAAGTTAAAAAAAATCATTTTTTAAAAAAATTTGTAAAAAAAATATTAAAAAATAATTTAAAAAAAATCCCCTAAAAAATAGAAAAATATTTAGACTTGAGAGTCCTCAGTGGTTGATACCTTTTAATGGCTAACTGAAAAGATGGTAACAAATTGCAAGCTTTCGAGACTACTCAGGTCTCTTCATCAGGCATAGACTAATACAACATCTGAAGAATCACATATTTATACACAAAATAGCACAGAAAAAATGCAATAGGTAGGACAAGTGACATGAAGCAGAACTGTCATTATGGCAGAGGGATTAACATAAATATGACTAGTTCATAGATAAGGAGTGAAGGTTTTATTACCCTCTGATTGGGGTCTGGTATTGTGTTGTGATGACCCTAAAAGGTCAGGGAGGCAGATTCCTTAATTGTTGTAGAACGACATAAAACCCAGAGTTTTATGTCGTTCTACAACAATTAAGGAATCTGCCTCCCTGACCTTTTAGGGTCATCACAACACAATACCAGACCCCAATCAGAGGGTAATAAAACCTTCACTCCTTATCTATGAACTAGTCATATTTATGTTAATCCCTCTGCCATAATGACAGTTCTGCTTCATGTCACTTGTCCTACCTATTGCATTTTTTCTGTGCTATTTTGTGTATAAATATGTGATTCTTCAGATGTTGTATTAGTCTTGCCTGATGAAGAGACCTGAGTAGTCTCGAAAGCTTGCAATTTGTTACCATCTTTTCAGTTAGCCATTAAAAGGTATCAACCACTGAGGACTCTCAAGTCTAAATATTTTTCTATCTACTGGCTAACACGGTACGAAGATACACATCTTTCCTACCCTAAAAAATACACATTTTTATGTAATAAAAAAATAAAAACAAAAAAATACACATGTTAGGTATCGCCATGTCCGTAAAAATCCCATCTATAAAAGCATAACCCTAGTTAACCCCTTCAGTGAAAGCCGTAAAAAAAAAACCACAAAAAAGTAGTAAATTATACTTTTTCCAAGCGGTATCATTATACCGCTTGGAAAAAGTGCAATAACACGCGATCAAAAAGTCATATATAAATAATCATGGTACCGCTGAAAACGTCATCTTGTCCCGCAAAAAACAAGCGCTATATAGCATCATAAGCGAAAAAATAAAAAAGTTATAGCTCGCGGAATAAACTGATGCAAAAATAATTATTTTTTCTATAAAATTCTTTATTGTGTAAAAAACGCCAAAACATAAAAAAAATATATAAATGAGGTATCGCTGTAATCGTAGTGACCCGAAGAATAAAGCTGCTTTATCAATTTTACCACACGCGGAACGGGGGAAAAAAAATTAAAAAAAAAACAATTCCTGAATTGCTGGTTTTTGTTCATTCTGCTTCCACAAAAATCGGAATAGGAAGCGATCAAAAAAGTTATGTGCCCGAATATGGTACCAATAAATACGTCAGCTCGTCCCGCAAAAAATAAGCCCACAGATAACTCTGTCGGTCGAAATATGGAAAAATTATAGCTCTCAAAATACGGCGATGCAAAAAATTCTTACAAAAAATTATTCCAAAAAAAGCATCTTTTAGAGTGTGACAGAAGCTAAACATGAAAAAAGGGTGTAAATCTGGTATCGCTGTAATCGCACCGATCCGAGGAATAAAGTCGCCTAATCACTAATATCGCACGAGGAACGCGTAAAAAAGAAAACCAATTCTTCACCTTTGGTAGATTTGTTCATTGTGCCTCCCAAAGATCCAGTAAGGCGATCACAGTGGTTCCCCCCCGCATATGGGGTATCAGCGTACTCAGGACAAAATGCACAATAGCTTTTGGGGTCCTATTTCTCCTGTTACCCTTATAAAAATAAAAATTTGGGGGCAAAAAGTCATTTTTGTGGAAAAAAATATGATTTTTTTTATTTTCACGGCTCTACGTTATAAACTTCTGTGAAGCCCTTGGGGGTTCAAAGTGCTGACCACACATCTAGATAAGTTCCTTGGGGGGTCTAGTTTGCAAAATGGGGTCATTTATGGGGGGTTTCTACTGTTTAGGCAATCAGGGGCTCTCCAAGCGCGACATGACACCCGCAGACCATTCCATCAAAGTCTGCATTTAAAAACGGTGCTCCTTCCCTTCGATCTCTGCCATGCGTCAAAATAGTGGTTCCCCCCCACATATGGGATATCAGCGTACTCAGACAAATTGCACAATAGCTTTTGGGGTCCTATTTCTCCTGTTACCATTATAAAAATAAAAATTTGGGGCAAAAAGATTATTTTTGTGGAAAAAAATATGATTTTTTTATTTTCACGGCTCTACGTTATAAACTTCTGTGAAGCACTTGGGGGTTCAAAGTGCTCACCACACATCTAGAAAAGTTCCTTGGGGGGTCTAGTTTCCAAAATGGAGTTACTGTGGGGGGTTTCTACTGTTTAGGCACATCAGGGGCTATCCAAACGTGACATGACACCCACAGACCATTCCATCAAAGTCTGCATTTGAAAAAGGCGCTACTTCCCTTTCGAGCTCTGCCATGCATCAAAATAGTGGTTTCCCCCCCACATATGGGATATCAGCGTACTCAGGACAAATTGCACAATAGCTTTTGGGGTCCTATTTCTCCTGTTACCATTATAAAAATAAAAATTTGGGGCAAAAAGATTATTTTTGTGGAAAAAAATATGATTTTTTTTATTTTCACGGCTCTACGTTATAAACTTCTGTGAAGCACTTTGGGGTTCAAAGTGCTCACCACACATCTAGAAAAGTTCCTTGGGGGGTCTAGTTTCCAAAATGGAGTCACTTGTGGGGGGTTTCTACTGTTTAGGCACATCAGGGGCTATCCAAACGTGACATGACACCCACAGACCATTCCATCAAAGTCTGCATTTGAAAAAGGCGCTACTTCCCTTTCGAGCTCTGCCATGCGTCAAAATAGTGGTTTCCCCCCACATATGGGGTATCAGCGTACTCAGGACAAATTGCACAATAACTTTTGGGGTCCTGTTACCCTTTGGAAAATAACAATTGGGGGTGGAAAGATCATTTTTGTGGAAAAGATATGATTTTTTAATTTTACTGCTCTACGTTATAACCTTCTGTGAAGCCCTTGGGGGTTAAAAGCTCTCACCACACATCTAGATAAGTTCCTTGGGGGTCTAGTTTTCAAAATGGGGTCACTTGTGGGGGGTTTCCACTGTTTAGGCACACAGGGACTCTCCAAATACGACATGGCATCCAATCTCAATTCCAGCCAAAAAAGTCAAATGGCGCTGCTTCCCTTCCGAGCTCTGCCATGCGCCCAAATAGTGGTTTACCCCCACCTATGGGGTATCAGCGTACTCAGGACTAATTGCACAATAAATTTTGGGGTCCTTTTATCCTTTGGAAAATAAAAATTGGGATGAAAAGATCATTTTTGTGGAAAAAATATGATTTTTTAATTTACGGCTCTACGTTATAACCTTCTGTGAAGCGCTTGGGGGTTAAAAGCTCTCACAACACATTTAGATAAGTTCCTTGGGGGGTCTAGTTTCCAAAATGGGGTCACTTGTGGGGGGTTTCCACTGTTTAGGCACACAGGGACTCTCCAAATGCGACATGGCGTCCAATCTCAATTCCAGCCAAAAAAGTCAAATGGCGCTGCTTCCATTCCGAGCTCTGCCATGCGCCCAAATAGTGGTTTACCCCCACACATGGTATATCGGTGTACTCTGGAGAAATTGTACAACAAATATTGTGGTTCATTTTCTCCTGATACCCTTGACAAAATTTAAAAAAATTGTGTCGAAAGAAAAATTTTGGGAAAAAAAGTTAAATGTTCATTTTTTCCTTCCACATTGCTTCAATTCTTGTGAAGTACCTAAAGGGTTAATAAACTTCTTGAATGTGGCTTTGAACACGTTGAGGGGTGCAGTTTTTAGAATGGTGTCACTTTTGGGTATTTTCTGTCATATTGACCCCTCAAATTCACTTCAAATGTGAGGTGGTCCCTAAAAAAATGGTTTTGTAAATTTTGTTGGAAAAATGAGAAATTGCTGGTCAACTTTTAACACTTATAACTTCGTAACAAAAAAAATTTTGGTTCCAAAATTGTGCTGATGTAAAGTAGACATGTGGGAAATGTTATTTATTAACTAATTTTTGTGACATATCTCTCTGATTTAATGGCATAAAAATTAAAAGTTTGAAAATTGCAAAATTTTCAAAATTTTTGCCATATTTCCATTTTTTTCATAAAAAAACGCAAGTTATATTGAAGAAATTTTACCACTATCATGAAGTACAATATGTCACGAGAAAACAATCTCAGAATCGCCAAGATCCGTAGAAGCGTTCCAGAGTTATAACCTCATAAAGAGACAGTGGTCAGAATTGTAAAAATTGGCCTGGTCTTTAACCTACAAAATGGCTTGGTCATTAAGGGGTTAAGGCAAAAAACAACTTACAGTTATTTTGAAATTCAAAATTTAGCTCGATCCCCTAAAAACAAATCTGGCATGGGGATCCTAGGTTCCACAACAGGCAACCCTGCAAGATAGCTAGCAATACTCCGAACTTCAGTGGCAAGCTGATCCAAACGGCCAGACAACTGTGTAAACTCCATTGAGAGAAAAAAAAATCCTCAGCACCCAGAGAAAAAGGGGGAAAAAAAAATGCATCAAACAGGAAAAAAAAAAAATCTCTGATAATTCTGACTTTTTTTTTTTTTTCCACACTATTTTTCCCTTCTGTGAGTACCATATAATTTTCAGTTAGGCCGGTGATACTGTTATGATTTGGTAGCTGAGGAGAGCAGGCAAAAACGGCAATACACCAGAGAGGTAGGAATCTACTGGATTGCAGTACCCTGACTAACCACCACAACTAAAGGCAGCCGTGGAGCGTTCCTACGTTGGTCCTAGACGCCTCTTCACAGCCTGAGAGGTTAACTACACCTAAAGATAGAAAGAGGAAAGCTATCTGCCCCGGAGCAGATCCCCAAAGAACATAGAACGCCCCCAAACCTGTAATGGCGATTAGACAAGAGGAAATACAGACACAGACAGAAAATAGTATGAGCAAACGTTGGGGCCCAATCTTCCTAGAAAGAAAAGGATAGGAAGGACACTTACTGCAATCCAAAAAACCCTAAAAAAATACCAACTCTACTAATTGCAAAAACACCTGAGATCACACGACCTCTACCACCTAAATTAGTTCTCTGGTGTAACAAAACTAAGCCGCAGCCACTGAAAAAACTGGAAAAGGCAAATGAACAAATAACAGTGGCTCAGATAAACTGAGAGGAGCACAAGCCCCTGGAGGGGACCTGGCTGACCTCCACAGAAGTGCAGGGAAAAATGCAAAAAGCAAGCACAAAAATAAAAGCAGAAAATATCTTATCTGTTAGCAGAAGATGCAGGCAAGACTCAGAAAGCTTCCAAGTGAACCAGGAACCAAAGTTGAGACAAGAACAATTGATCACCGGCAACCTTGATGGGAGGGAACCCCCCTTATATAAGACCAGTCTGTAACTCCTGATTGCCAATCTTCACAATCTTCATTGAATGGTTCAGTACTGTTTGTAACCACCAGAGGGAGCTTCTGCTCAGAATTCATTTCTAACACATTCACAACACCAGCGGCTAAATTCCCTCAGGCCAGATGGTCCTTGTTTTTCTCCCGGTTACATTTCACCCTCCATTTTCTCTCCGGTGAGAAGAACATTCGCGCAGATACTCTATCCCGCTCCGTGGTGTCCTCTGAGGAGGTGGAGGAGGAGCCTCGGCTTATTGTCCCCACAGAAAGCCTAAGAACGGTGGCTCCGGTTTCGCTTGAGTCTGTGCCTCCGGGCAAGACTTTTGTTCCCACCAATTTGCGACCGGAAGTACTCTCTTGGGCACATTCGTCCATGGTGGGTGGACATTTTGGGACAAAAAGGACTTCTGAGTTGCTGGCGAGGACATACTGGTGGCCGCAGATGGCCCGTGACGTCAGGGAATACGTTCAGGCGTGCGTCCCTGCGCCAAGAATAAGTCACCTCGACAACGGCCAGCTGGGTTACTTTTCCCTTTACCGGTGGCAGACAGGCCTTGGGAGATGGTCGGGATGGATTTTGTGGTGGGCTTACCCAAGTCTCGGGGCTGCACCATCATCTGGGTGATAACCAACCACTTCTCCAAAATGGTGCACTTAGTGCCGTTACCACGGTTACCATCTGCACGGGCCTTGGCATCATTATTCATTAGGCATATTTTCCGCCTACACGGTATGCCAGACAAAATTGTCAGTGATCGAGGTCCCCAGTTTGCGTCTCGGTTCTGGAGAGAGCTGTGTCGTTTACTCAGCATTGAGTTGAATCTCTCCTCTGCATACCATCCCGAGACGAATGGGTTGGTAGAGAGGGCCAACCAGACCTTGGTCACATACTTGCGACATTTTGTCTCTGCCAGGCAGGATGACTGGGCATCCTTGCTACCGTGGGCTGAGTTCGCTCTAAATAATGCTGTGGCTGACTCCACCGGACAGACCCCATTCCTCCTGAACTACGGTCAGCATCCGCGGGGTACCAGTGCCCATGCCCGTGTCTTCCGCCGATTCCAGGGTGGCAGACTGGGCTGTGGAGGCACGGGACATTTGGGACCGCACCCAGGATGCCATTCAGGCCTCCAAAGAGAGGATGAGGTCTTCGGCCGATGCCCATTGGTGCCCCGCTCCTACATTTGCTCCGGGTGACCTAGTGTGGCTTTCTGCCCGAAACATCAGGCTACATGTAGAGTCCACCAAGTTAGCACCTCGCTTTTTGGGCCCCTTTAAAGTTCTTGAGCAGGTGAACCGGTGGTTTACCGCCTAGCCCTTCCGCCTCGCCTTGGTATCACTGACACCTTTCACGTGTCCCTCCTGAAACCCATGGCCATTTCCCGGTTTTCCGAGTCATCTGCCGGGACGTCGGGTTCATCTACCGACGATCATGAGGTGAACGCCATTGTTGGGTGCAAGGTGGTACGAGGCAAAAAATTTTATTTGGTGGATTGGAGGGGTTATGGGCCTGAGGATAGGTCCTGGGAGCCTGCCGAGCATGTTCACGCTCCACAGCTCATCGCTGCCTTTGAGCGCAGC
>JARQOD010000004.1:300800250-300871512 GCA_033576555.1 Oophaga sylvatica | reverse complement strand
GACTCCAGCAAACTTCCAAATGAACCAGGAACCACAATTGAGACAAGAACAATTGATCACCGGCAACCATCATGGGAGGGAACCTCCCTTATATCAGACCAGTCAGTGAACCCAGATTGCCAATCCTCGCTGAAAGGTTCAGTACTGTCTGTAACCACCAGAGGGAGCCTCTGCTCAGAAACTATCTCTAACACATTCATAACAGTACCCCCCCCTTGAGGAGGGGTCACCGAACCCTCACTTGTGCAACCAGGCCGATCAGGATGAGCTCGGTGATAGGCACGGATCTGTCTCCTAGCATGGATGTCCAAAGCAAACAGCCAAGAATTGTCCTCCTGACCATAACCTCTCCACTTAACCAAATACTGGAGTTTCTGTCTAGAAAAACGAGAATCCAATATTTTCTCAACCACATACTCCAGATTGCGCTCAACCAAAACAGAGTCAGGAGGTGCAGCCATAGGAACCACTTGCTCGACAAACCTCTTCAATAAGGACTTGTGGAACACGTTATGGATCTTAAATGTCCCTGGAAGAAGCAAACGGAAGGAAGCAGGATTAAGAATCTCCATGATCTTATAAGGTCCAATGAACCTAGGCTTAAACTTTGGAGATGCAACCCTCATAGGGATATTTCTTGAGGACAACCAAACCAAGTCCCCCACTTTAATCCGAGGACCATCAGTCCTATGCCGGTTGGCAAACCGTTGGGCCTTCTCCTGAGAGAGAGACAACCTCTCCACTACCTGGTCCCAAATCTGCTGCATTCGCTCCACAACAGAGTCAACACCCAGACAGACAGAAGCCTTCGCCTGTCCCGAAGAAAATCGAGGGTGAAACACAAAATTGCAGAAAAATGGAGACATCAAGGTGGCAGAGCTAGCCCTATTATTAAGAGCAAACTCAGCCAAAGGCAAAAAAGAGACCCAGTCATCTTGATCAGCAGACAGAAAACATCTCAAATAAGTCTCCAAGGTCTGGTTTGTTCTCTCGGTTTGTCCATTGGTCTGAGGATGAAAAGCAGAGGAGAAAGATAATTGAACACCAAGTTTAGAACAAAATGTCCTCCAAAATCTGGAATCAAACTGGACTCCTCTGTCAGACACAATGTTCTCCGGAATGCCATGTAACCGAACCACGTGCTGAAGGAACAAAGGCACCAATTCGGAGGAGGAAGGCAACTTAGGTAATGGCACAAGATGTATCATCTTGGAAAACCTATGACAGATTACCCAGATAACGGTCATTCTCTGAGAAACAGGGAGGTCGGAAATAAAATCCATAGAGATATGGGTCCATGGCCTCTTGGGCACAGGTAATGGCATTAACAAACTAGAGCGAGAGCAAGGCTAGGAGCGAGAGCAAGTCCCACAGGACTGCACAAATTCCCTGACGTCACGAGACAAAGTAGGCCACCAAAAGGACCGACTCACCAAGTCTCTGGTACCAAAAATCCTGGGATGACCAGCCAATGCCGAACAATGAATCTCAGACATCACACTCTTCTTCCACTGGTCTGGGACAAACAATTTCCCAATAGGGCAGCGCTCAGGTTTATCCACCTGACACCCTTCCAAGGCCAGTCTCAAATTGGGGGAGATGGCGGAAAGAACTACACCCTCTTTCAAAATAACAGTAGGATCAGATAACTCAGGAGAGTCCGCAAAGGAACTCCTCGAGAGGGCATCCACCTTAACATTCTTAGTGCCAGGAAGAAAAGAAACCACAAAATTAAAACGTGTGAAAAACAAGGCCCACCTGGCCTGTCTAGGATTAAGTCGCTTGGCTGATTCGAGATAAACCAGATTCTTATGGTCCGTGAGGACCACCACCTGATCTTTGGCTCCTTCCAGCCAATGTCTCCACTCTTCAAAGGCCCACTTCATGGTCAATAACTCCTGATTACCCACGTAATAATTATGTTTAGTTGGAGGAAATTTTCGAGAGTAAAAGGCACAAGGGTTACTCTTCGAGGTCTCTGGATCTCATTGGGACAAAACGGCACCTGCCCCAATTTCAGAGGCATCAACCTCCACCTGAAACGGTAGAGAAACATCAGGCTGCCGTAGAACAGGAGCAGAAGTGAATCTCCGCTTAAGTTCCTGAAACGCAGAGACTGCCTCAGGAGGCCAATTCACCACATCAGAACTCTTTTTGGTCAAATCAGTCAATGGTTTAACAATACCGGAGAAATTACCAATAAATTTACGATAAAAATTGGCAAAACCTAAAAATCTCTGAAGAGCCTTTAATGAAGTAGGTTGGACCCAATCACAGATGGCTTGAACCTTGAACGGGTCCATTTCAATAACAGACGGAGACAAAATGAATCCCAGAAATGAGACCTTCTGTACGCCAAAAAGACACTTTGATCCCTTCACATACAGTGCATTCTCTCTCAAAATCTGGAACACAGTCCGAACATGTTTCTCATGAGAGTCCCAGTCATTGGAAAAAATCAAGATATCATCCAAATAAACAATCAGAAATGTATCCACAAAATCCCTGAAAATATCATTCATGAAGGATTGGAAGATGGAAGGAGCATTAGTGAGCCCAAAAGGCATCACTAGGTACTCAAAATGCCCCTCTGGGGTATTAAACGCCGTCTTCCATTCATCCCCATGCTTAATGCGAATAAGTTTATATGCCCCCCTGAGGTCAAGATTGGTAACCAACTCGAACTTTTCACCCTGGAAAACAGGTCAGAAATCAAGGGTAACGGATATTGATACTTCACAGTGATCTTATTCAAGAGACGATAATCAATACACGGCCTCAATGAACCATCCTTTTTGGCCACAAAGAAAAAACCGGCACCCAAGGGTGAAGAGGATGGTCTGATATGACCCTTCTCCAATGACTCCTTGATATAAGATTGCATAGCATCGTGTTCAGGTACAGACAAGTTAAAAAGGCGACCTTTAGGAAATTTACCACCAGGCAATAATTCAATAGCGCAATCGTAGCTCCTGTGAGGGGGCAAAGATGCAGATTTACTTTCACTAAATACATCCGAAAAATCAGTCAAAAAGTCAGGAACATCCTGAGACTTGGGAGAGTGGGAGAGGCAGAAAAAACAGAAGTGTCGGCATTAACACATTGGCAGCCCCAACTGGTCACAGACACAGATTTCCAATCCAAAACAGAATTATGAGACTGTAACCAAGGGAAACCTAGTACAATAATGTCATGCAGATTATACAGCACCAGAAATTTGCAACTCTCCTGATGATCTGGTTCAACCCTCATTATCACCTGAGTAGAAAACTGGGGTTTATTCTCCACCAAAGGGGTGGAATCAATGCCCAGTAGGGGAACAGACTTCCGCAGGGGTATCATGGGATCCTACAACGTTTAGCAAAGTCAAAATGCATCAGGTTAATAGCTGCTCCTGAATCAACAAAAGCCTAAGCAGAAAATGTGGACAGGGAGCAAATCAGGGTAACAGTCAACCGAAATTTAGTCTGAACACTACCCAAGACAACTGAGCGTGCAAAACGTCTTCCCCGCTTAGGGCAGACTGAAATAGCATGAGAGGCATCACCACAGTAGAAACATAACCCATTGCGCTTTCGAAACTCATGACGCTGAGCCACAGAAGTCACTCTATCACACTGCATGGGCTCAGAAGCTGGCTCACAAGGCAACACTATCTCACGCATACCTCTGCGCTCACGCAAACGTCTGTGAATTTGAATAGCCAATGACATAGAATCATTGAGACCAGAGGGAGCAGGGAATCCCACCATAACATCCTTTACATTCTCTGACAGCCCCTTCCGAAAAAGGGCTGCCAAAGCATCATCATTCCATTTGGTCAGGACTGCCCACTTTCGGAATTTCTGACAGTACAACTCAGCGTCTTCAAGACCCTGATTTAATGCCAACAAGGTTTTTTCAGCTTGATCAGTGACATTAGTCAATAAGTCAATAGACATCGTACAATAACTCCAGAGCCAGAGAAAATGCATCAATATCATTCAAAACAGGATCCCCAGGTGTCAGGGAAAAAGCCCAATCCTGAGGATCGCCGCGCAGGAAAGAGATGACAATTTGAACCTGCTGTGCTGCGTTCCCTGAGGACTTAGGCTTTAAGGCAAAAAACAACTTACAGTTATTTTTGAAATTCAGAAATTTAGCCCGATCCCCAAAAACAAATCTGGCATGGGAATCCTAGGTTCCACAACCGGCAACCCAGCAAGATAGGTAGCAATACTCCGAACCTCAGTGGCAAGCTGATCCACACGGCCAGACAACTGTGCAAACTCCATTGAGAGAAAAAAAAATCCTCCTCAGCACCCAGATAAAAAGAGGGAAAAAATGCAACAGACAGAAAAAAAAAATCTCTGACAACTCTGACAACTTTTTTCTTTCCACACTATTTTTCCCTTCTGTGAGTACCATATAATTTTCAGTTATGGCCGGTGATACTGTTATGTTTCGGTAGCTGAGGAGGACAGGAACAACAGCAGGGCAGCCGAACACCTGAGATGTTGGTAACTGATGGGTTGCAGATTCCTAAACTAACGACACAGCTAGAGGTAGCCGTGGAGCGTTCCTACGTTGATCCTAGACGCCTCGTCACAGCCTGAGTGATAACTACACCTAAAGGCAGAAAGATGAAAGCTATCTGCCCCGGAGCAGATCCCCAAAGAAAATAGGAAGCCCCCTGTGAGGAACTAAGCCGACCGCCACACGGTAGCCTGGGTATCACAGCTTCTGATCCCACCTCCGCTACCAAATGTGAGTGCCGACCCCCTTCCTCCCACGTCACCAATGTGACGTAACTCCACAGGTACAGCTCTCCGGCGCCCCCTTTGTCCCTCAGGTCAGTAAGGGAACTGCACCTAGAGCAAATGGCCGCCGGGGAGGTTGTCCTGTTACCCACTGGGTATTCTAAGATTCGTGATCAGAGTAAAAGCATCAGCCCAAGATTAATTTTATGGTTTAATTTGCCTTAAGGGCGCACTAGATAATTACAGAAATATACAGTAAAGCTATACAACGTAATTACAATGGATTTGCAGTCAGAGAAACAATACAACGATAATGTACAAGGCTAAAAGGTATAAGCTATAGATCAATATTACCGGGTTGTATGGTCATGGGGAGGCATGGAGCTCTGCGTTCCCCAGGTGAAAGTCTTCAGTTGCTGGACAGTCCCCAATGCATGTGCTGCAGCTCCATTTGGCAAGTCTGTCCCTTGTGCTTCTGTGTGTGAAATGGAATGATCACAGGGGTACCTGGCTACAGCTCTTAACCCTGCTAGGCCCTTCCCCTTTTGCTTTGAAGCACGCATATTAACTGGCCTGCAATTCATATGGAGCAGGAAACAATGGCTTGAGCTTGAGCTATTTACCATACGACTGACCATCTTATTCAGACCCTGGCCTAAACCAATTAGCATGTAAAGGCCTATTGATTCATAGTGGACATCAAAGCTGGCCGTACTGAATATGCTAATAGGCCCTGTGTAGCTAAAAGTCTGTGGCTGTGTGAACTGACAAAATGGAGGCTGGTACAGGCCCTATACAAAATGGTGGCGGTCCCGACCTCACACCTCCCTGCTTTTGAGGGCGTTAGGGGGTATCACATTCCTGTGTTCCCCCGTGCGCCCTACCGCACCTCTCTTTGGCTACGGTGGCAGATCCACGAGGATTTCTGACTCTCTGTCCTCTGAAAGGTTGCACACTGGTTGGGCATCAGCCTCCCGCTCATGGTGGGCCTTCATCATGTTCACATGGAAGGCCTTCCTCCTTCCACGGGCGTGGTCCAGGGTGACCAGGTAGGTGACGGCGTTGAGCTGCTCGTGCACGAGGTATGGACCCTCCCAGGCCGCCTGAAGCTTGTTTTGTGGTACGGGGACCAGTACCCACACCTTTTAACCCACCTGGTAGGTCCGCTCACAAGCATTCTGGTCGTACCATCGCTTCTGATCAGCCTGAGCTTGGGCCATATTGTCATGCACCAGCCGTGTCAAGGTCATCATTCGGTCCCGGAAGCGCACGACATACTCAATGACCGACACTCCAGGGTGGTTAAATCCCCTTCCCATGCTTCCTTCACCAGAGCAAGGGGCCCACGTACACGTCGCCCGTACAGGAGCTCAAAGGGGGAGAACCCCGTTGAGGCCTGTGGAACCTCCCGGTAGGCAAACAGCAGGTGTGGGAGATACCGCTCCCAGTCTCTCCCGTGGGAGTCGACCAACATCTTCAGCATCTGCTTTAAGGTGCCATTGAACCGCTCACACAAGCCATTGGTCTGTGGGTGATACGGGCTGGCCACCAGATGTTGCACCTGTACCTGCTTACAGAGAGACTCCATCAGCTGCGACATGAACTGGGTCCCTCGGTCGGTGAGCATTTCCTTGGGAAACCCCACTCTGGAGAAAATCTCCAGTAAGGCAGTGACCACTTTGTCGGCCCGAATGGACGACAAAGCTACCGCCTCCGGGTACCGGGTGGCATAGTCCACTACCGTTAGTATGAAGCATTTCCCAGAGCGGCTGGGAGTGGACAGAGGTCCAATGAGATCCACAGCCACCCTCGAGAAAGGCTCTTCGATGATGGGCAGAGTTACCAGTGGGGCTTTGGGGCGCGGCCCCGCCTTCCCCACCCTCTGACAGGTGTCACACGAACGGCAGTAGGCTATCACCTCGGTCCTCATTCCAGGCCAGTAGAAATGCTGAGCTAGCCAGGCCCTGGTTTTAGTGATCCCTAAGTGTCCGGCCATTGGAATCTCGTGTGCGATCCGCAACAATTCCGCCCTGAACGGATGGGGCACCACTAACTGTCGGTCCCTGGGCCACGCCTCCGGTGAACCCTGCTGGACCGTTACCTGGTACAGCCGTCCCTGGTCCCAGACCACTCGCTCGCGGACGGACTCCAGGGAGGCTGTGCCACCTGTTCCTTGAGAGTCTTCAGGCTAGGGTCAGCTTCCAACGCTGCCTGAAATCCCTGACTTGATATGGCAAGAATTGATGGAACTGCCATGTCCTCTGTCAGTTCCCCGGGATCTGTCTCCTGGCTACTGTCTGACTCGGCAGCCACTTGGTCAGAGAGGGGAAACCGTCGGACCTTCGCGAGGCTCCTTGGGCTTCAGCGCTCCCACTCCTGGTAACAGCGGCCACGACCGCTGAGACCACAAGTAGCGCCTGCTTTCCCTCATCCTCTGACCAAGTCGCCAGGTCAGGCAGACTTCCCTGACTTCCTGACATCCCGGATGTGGGGAACTCCTGACCTGGGGTCCTACCTGGTGGCTCCTCTCCCGGGACACCCCCTCCCCCATGGCCTGTTCCTCTTCCTGCAGGGGCCCTAGACTCAGCAGGCTGGATTCACTTAGGGGCCCTACACTGCCCGTAGCAGCCCCTCCCTCCACCTCTGAGCTATCCCCTACAGCCTCCTCACCTGTCCTCACTGTGAGCCCTGTGTGTGTAGTGTCAGTGCATGGCTTACCATCAGGTTTCACTCCCTCCTCCACTGTTGGAGGCACATTCAATACATTAACATTAGCATTCACAGTAGAGTCATGACATTCTTGGGGAGCCGAACTTGGGGTTTCAGTGGCCACATACTGGGACACTAGCCGCCCCAAATCGGTCCCAAGCAACACATTTGCAGGAATATTTGGCGTTACTCCCACCTCCCGCATCCCCCTCCCGGCGCCCCAGTCCAAATACACCTTGGCAACGGGCAGCGCCGGTTAAACGCCTCCAATTACGGAGACGGAAAGGGTTTTCCCAGGTACCAAGTCTTGAGGGGACACCACCTCAGGGCGTACCAGGGTTCGTTCAGCGCCTGTGTCCCGCAGTCCCATGACCGCTGAGCAGCCGATGGTGACGGGTTGGTAATTGTCTAGGGACCTCCCACCACCCCCTCCCACACACAAAACAGTGGACGGTTTCTGGGACAGGGATGGGGCCTTCTGGCGCTGGGGACATGCAGCCTTAAAGTGTCCTGGCTGATTGCAATTATGGCAATGTCTGGGTTCTGTTCCTGGCCTGGAGAGGGCAGCAGGGGGGTACACCCCTTGCACTCTGGGGGCTGGATATGGGGCTGGGGCAGGATTGGGCTTACCCCCTCTCCAGGTGCTGCTGGCAGGCTTCTTTGGCTCCGGCGCCCTGTTGTTGGCATACTCGTCTGCCAGGGCAGCTGTAGCAGAAGCCCCCTTTGGTTTCCGGTCACGGAGGAACTGCTGGAGGTCCTCTGGGCAGTTCCACAAAAATTGCTCCACGACAAACAGTTCCTGGACCTCCTGGCGGGTAGTGAGCTCTAGACCCGAGGTCCAGTGCTCCGCAGCTCTCAGCAGGGCCCGCATGTGGTCGGTCCAGGTGTCCTTTGAACCCCGCTGCAGGCTCCTGAACTTCCTGCGGTACGACTCCGGGGTGAGGTTGTAGTGCTGGATCAGGGCCCGCTTGATGCTGTTGTAGTCCTGCTCCTCCCCGGCAGGTAAGTCTCCCAAAACTTCCAGGGACTTACCCCTCAAACGGGGGGTCAGGTACCTTGCCCACTGATCCGGGGCCAGATGATGTTGGAGGCATGTCCTCTCAAAAGCCAGCAGAAAGGAATCCAGGTCTCCATCCTTTTCAAGTAAGGGCAAGTCCTCCGCCCGGACCTTGGAAGCCCTTGTCTCCGGTGGGCCTAGTGCGTCCAGCGGGGGCCCGTGCTGAGCCATCTCCAGTCGGTGCCGGTGCTCCGCAGCTTCACGGCGTTCTGTATGCTCCCGCTCCGCAGCTTCACGACGTTCTGCTTGCTCCCGCTTTGCTGCTTTC
The DNA here is from genome assembly GCA_033576555.1 of Oophaga sylvatica. Lineage (NCBI taxonomy): Eukaryota > Metazoa > Chordata > Amphibia > Anura > Dendrobatidae > Oophaga > Oophaga sylvatica. The sequence goes on along the minus strand of JARQOD010000004.1, from coordinate 300,862,739 downwards.
TCCGCAGCTGCTTGCTCACGCTCTGCTGCTTTCTCCGCGGCTGCTTGCTCACGCTCTGCTGCTTTCTCTGCCGCCACCAGGAGTCTGTCATAGGCGGCGTCATTACCAGCCTCGAGCTGTGCCATAGCCGCTTGGAAGAGGGCCTCCGATCTGTACACACTGGGACGGGCAGGGGGTGGACAGTCCACTGCGGGACTGAGCACGGGGGTCGGGCTCCTTGGGGAGCCCTGGCTGAGCTCCCCCTCATCGGTATCGAACCCCTCATAGGCCACAGAATTGGCCTCCCCCTTTGCCCTACTCCTGGTGCCTTCCGCCATCTTGGGAACCTTTGGTTACTGACAGAGCTGCAACCCTGACCTTGCACACAACTTGTTATATTTACACTCTGACCGTCTAGTGCTGGGCTGACCTTAATACCCCAGCAGTGAAAGTACCGCTGGTAGTCTCTAGTGTCTGGGAGTAGGGGTCCCACGCACACTATTACTCTGATCCCACCGCTGCCACCAATTTGTGAGGAACTAAGCCGACCGCCACACGGTAGCCTGGGTATCACAGCTTCTGATCCCACCTCCGCTACCAAATGTGAGGGCCGACCCCTTCCTCCCACGTCACCAATGTGACGTAACTCCACAGGTACAGCTCTCCGGCGCCCCCTTTGTCCCTCAGGTCAGTAAGGGAACTGCACCTAGAGCAAATGGCCGCCGGGGAGGTTGTCCTGTTACCCACTGGGTATTCTAAGATTCGTGATCAGAGTAAAAGCATCAGCCCAAGATTAATTTTATGGTTTAATTTGCCTTAAGGGCGCACTAGATAATTACAGAAATATACAGTAAAGCTATACAACATAATTACAATGGATTTGCAGTCAGAGAAACAATATAACGATAATGTACAAGGCTAAAAGGTATAAGCTATAGATCAATATTACCGGTTTGTATGGTCATTGGGAGGCATGGAGCTTTGCGTTCCCCAGGTGAAAGTCTTCAGTTGCTGGACAGTCCCCAATGCATGTGCTGCAGCTCCATTTGGCAAGTCTGTCCCTTGTGCTTCTGTGTGTGAAATGGAATGATCACAGGGGTACCTGGCTACAGCTCTTAACCCTGCTAGGCCCTTCCCCTTTTGCTTTGAAGCACGCATATTAACTGACCTGCAATTCTATGGAGCAGGAAACAATGGCTTGAGCTTGAGCTATTTACCATACGACTGACCATCTTATTCAGACCCTGGCCTAAACCAATTAGCATGTAAAGGCCTATTGATTCATAGTGGACATCAAAGCTGGCCGTACTGAATATGCTAATAGGCCCTGTGTAGCTAAAAGTCTGTGGCTGTGTGAACTGACAAAATGGAGGCTGGTACAGGCCCTATACAAAATGGTGGCGGTCCCGACCTCACACCCCCAAACATATAATGGCGGTTAGACAAGATGAAAATACAAACATAGGCAGAAAATAGACTGAGCAAACGCTGGGGCCACAAGCTGACTAAATAGGATAGAACAGGAGAGATTACTTTCTGCAACCCAGAAAACCCTACAAAAATCCAAAAATTCTGATTACAAAAATACTGAGATCACACGATCTCGGCACCCACTAAATCAGATCTCAGTGTGAACAAAAACCAAGCCGCAGCCGCTGAAAAAACAGGAAAAAGCAAATGAGCAAATAACAGTGGCTGCAGATAAACTGTGAGGAGCTCAGGCCCCAGGAGGGGACCTGGCTGACCTCCACAAAAGTGCAGAAAACAATGCAAAAAGCAAGCACAAAAAGAAAAGCAAAAAATATCTTATCTGAAAGCAGGAGATGCAGGCAAGACTCCAGCAAACTTCCAAATGAACCAGGAACCACAATTGAGACAAGAACAATTGATCACCGGCAACCATCATGGGAGGGAACCTCCCTTATATCAGACCAGTCAGTGAATCCAGATTGCCACTCCTCACTGAAAGGTTCAGTACTGTCTGTAACCACCAGAGGGAGCCTCTGCTCAGAAACCATCTCTAACATATGCATAACAGTGGTAGCCAAAAGTATTGGCACCCCTGCAATTCTGTCAGATAATACTCAGTTTCTTCCTGAAAATGATTGCAAACACAAATTCTTTGGTATTATTATCTTCATTTAATTTGTCTTCAATGAAAAAACACAAGAATTGACCTAAAGCCAAATTGGATATAATTCCACACCAAACCTAAAAAGGGGGTGGACAAAAGTATTGGCACTGTTTGAAAAATCATGTGATGCTTCTCTAATTCATGTAATCACCAGCACCTGTAACTTACCTGTGGCACCTAACAGGTGTTGGCAATAAGTAAATCACACTTGCAGCCAGTTAACATGGATTAAAGTTGACTCAACCTCTGTCCTGTGTCCTTGTGTGTACCACATTGAGCATGGAGAAAATAAAGAAGACCAAAGAACTGTCTGAGGACTTGAGAAACCAAATTGTGAGGAAGCATGAGCAATCTCAAGGCTACAAGTCCATCTCCAAAGACCTGAATGTTCCTGTGTCTTCCGTGCGCAGTGTCATCAAGAAGTTTAAAGCCCATGGCACTGTGGCTAACCTCCCTAGATGTGGAAGGAAAAGAAAAATTGACGAGAGATTTCAACGCAAGATTGTACAGATAAAGAACCTCGACTAACATCCAAACAAGTTCAAGCTGCCCTGCAGTCCGAGGTTACAACAGTGTCAACCCGTACTATCCGTCGGCGTCTGAATGAAAAGGGACTGTATGGTAGGATACCCAGGAAGACCCCACTTCTTACCCCAAGACATAAAAACGCCAGGCTGGAGTTTGCAAAACTTACCTGAGAAAGCCTAAAACGTTTTGGAAGAATGTTCTCTGGTCAGATGAGACAAAAGTTGAGCTTTTTGGGAAAAACCATCAACATAGAGTGTACAGGAAAAAAAGAGGCATTCACAGAAAAGAACACGGTCCCTACAGTCAAACATGGCGGAGGTTCCCTGATGTTTTGGGGTTGCTTTGCGGCCTCTGGCACTGGACTGCTTGACCGTGTGCATGGCATTATGAAGTCTGAAGACTACCAACAAATTTTGCAGCATAATGTAGGGCTCAGTGTGAGAAAGCTCGGTCTCCCTCAGAGGTCATGGGTCTTCCAGCAGGACAATGACCCAAAACACACTTCCAAAAGCACTATAAAATGGTTTGAGAGAAAGCACTGGAGACTTCTAAGGTGTCCAGCAATGAGTCCAGACCTGAATCCCATAGAACACCTGTGGAAAGATCTCAAAATGGCAGTTTGGAGAAGGCACCCTTCAAATATCAGGGACCTGGATCAGATTGCCAAAGAAGAATGGTCTACAATTCCAGCAGAGCATTGTAAGAAACTCATTGATGGTTAGCGGAAGGGTTGTTTGCAGTTATTTTGGCTAAAGGTTGTGCAACTAAGTATTAGGCTGAGGGTGCCAATACTTTTGTCTGGCCCATTTTTGGAGATTTGTGTGAAATGATCAAGGATTTGATTTTTGCTTCATTCTCTTTTGTGTTTTTTCCTTGCAAGCAAATTAAATGAAGATAAAAATAGCAAATAATTTATGATTGCAATCATTTTCAGGAAGACACTGAGTATTATCTGACAGAATTGCAGGGGTACCAATACTTTTGGCCACCACTGTAGTGATGTTTTGTTGAGATCCAACCTTTACTACAAGAGCAAGGCTATTATTGGGTACTTATATATTTATTTTGACTTGTTGCCCATGGTTAAGGTTTTGTCTCCCTATAGACATATAAGATTTTAATATTATTTGTATGTGTGCTAATGCAGCTTTTATTTATATCTCTAATTAAAAGTGATATTTAACTATTTCTCTCCTTGTTGCAATATCATCCTGAAACTTTGTTGCAATTCATGCAAAATTGTTGCTATAAAAAGTCACAAAACAGATTAGTGAAAGGAATAAAGAACACTTTTATTTTATGAAAAATTCATGAACCATGTGCATCATTTTGACGAATTCCACAAGACGAAGAAAGAAAGACGACTTAAAAAAATTATAAATGATGAATCTAGTCCATAGGGATCGGGTATATAAGCCACAGGTAAAAAATATAGAAATAAAACTTAATACATTTCATATCATCTTTATCATATTACATTGCAGAAAAAAACAAAAGCTTTTCAATTATACAGGAAAAAGATGCTTAAAAATACAAAATTGGTTTGGGCTGTACAAATAAAGTTCCCTTTACAATTTTCGGCATGACGACAGACAAAATTTTGTTTTTTTCCATAATATATCTTCTATAAAACTAAAATATAACACATGAAACTGCATAAACTTGCTATAGACATAATTGTGCTGACCCACAAAATAAAATTTTATTTGTGAAGTACAAATGTTAGTATCATAATATAAATTCTTAAAAAATATTGTTAAATAAGTAAATTCTAAATGTGTAGCATATACATATGGTGATTTTTTTATGTGTGATACTTTATTTATATTTAGACTTGCTGTGTTTTCCCCTACACAGTCTCTTGTGTTCCCAGGTTAACATTGTAGTTCAGGCTTTCATTGCATGGAAGGATAGACCAATTAAAGCTAATCCTTCTTATACAAGTAATGAAGTTATAGGTGAGTCAATTTATTTCTTCCAGTTAAGTGAAGCAGGCAGGATATGTATTCAGTAATTGTAATACTTTGAAACTGCATCAGACCTTCTGGTTCATTTCCTAAATTAATAGGATTATTTTCTTTCAGAGAGGGGGCAAAATTTAGTTTTTGGCTTTACCTTTTAGGCATTGGTTGAGTGAGCCCATCATGGAGCCCTATCCTGACTTATTAAATGATTAAATGCAATACTAATTACTGTCATTTTCAGAAAAAGATTTTCAGATTTATCCACATTTGAGATGTTCAAAACCTTTAGAAGTAATTGATTTATAGGTGAATAATACAGTGTTAATGCTAAAATATCATTAATTTTAACAGTAGGTGTGCTCAGCTTTAATGTCCAGTTGTGCATATTCCCAATTGTGTCAAGGCCCCAGCAATCAGTAGGCTTCACCCTATCCTATGGATTGAGGTTATCTTTCTATTCTAAGTATGCCACTTTAATCTCTTACAGGGACTACTAATAATCATTTTACAAAGAAGATAAATATAACGAAAACACAGGAATTATAAACTTGCAACAATAACAACGAATTTTGAAAGATTTCGTTATATGATTGCATCAACTGCAGCATCAACTTATCTGACACTATCAGTATTGGTATTTGCAATAGGATAGGAACTATTATATACAGTATAATAAACAATGTAACAATGTAAAAACTTTCAGAGTAAAGCACTCCTTAACCACTTCATGACCTTTGATGTAAATTTAGACCAAAGGTCATGTCCCTGACTTAAATGCAGGCTCACTCCCCAAGCTTGCATATTTCCTGGCAGATGATGGCAGATTTAATCAGCCATCATGTGCCTTTATCAGCCACCGGTGGAGCTGAGCTCCAATTTTTTTTTACCTACTTAAATGAAAAAAAAAAGCATGTTTGCATACTGACCTGGATAATCATATTGCCAGTTCAGTTTTACCATATTGTGAACATGGTAAATAAAGAAAAAAAACAATTGTGAAATTTCACCTTTTTTTTGCAAATTTAGTGCACTTGCAATTTTTTTCCTTCTTTCTAGTGCATCAAATGATAAAATGAATGATGTCATTCAAAACTACAACTATTCCTGCAAAAGACAAGCCCTCACACAGCTATGTGGGTGGAAAAATAAAAATATCATGGCTCTTGGAAGGAGGGGAGGAAAAAATAAAAATAAAACCTAGAAATTTGCCTGGTTGTGAAGGGGTTAAGTGACTGTAAGCACCTGGATGTGTGCCCCTAAATGTAAAGTTAAAATGTTGGACTTTTGATACTAGGATTATCATTTTTGGAAGTCATAATAAGAGAAGAAGCTTTACAAGTGACCATCTAGGACTTTCCCATTGTAAAGAAAAATACAGCAGTTCAACATAGAAAATGACTTTGTATACATTCTGTATTTAATGACTTGTGTGAATGAAGCCTAAGGATTCATGTAACATTTTGCTGACTTTTATGTAAAGAATATGTACAGTATTTAGTCTATTTGCCTTTGATGAATTTGCTCATGACTCTCATGAGGTTATTCCCTTAGCACTTATAACATGGTTTCAAAGATGTTAAAATTATTATAGACTGAAAAAATGAGGTATATAGACATAACCTATTTCCATCTCAATGTAACACTTCTAAGTTTTGTATAGTGTACATTTTTATTAAACATTTCAAGATAATGTTATGGTTTTACAAGCTCATTATCAACATCTAAATATCGAGGCTGGTGTCTAGCAGAACTGTCTCTCTAATCCACATTTCTTTGAAAGAAAATTATTATCTGGCATTAACTTAAATCTGTATGAAACGTTAGGAGGCAAGGTCAAAAGTGAGGTTGTAGGTTAAACTGCAGGTCAAAAGTGGTGTGACACAGCTGGCATATTCTTTCCGATAATCTGGTTTGTTAATTTTTATTGTCTACAATAGTGTGCTGTAGAGGAAAAAATGTTTCTTAAACATCTACAATAATAGTTAGTGTAACTGGAACATCAACTATCACAAGATTTTAATATAAATATGAAAGGAAGGATAGTACATTTGGAAAGGAAAGGCTGATGGCAGCCATATTTTCAATCTACAGTAAAACTATGGATTAATAGTCTTGTTAGAGTTTATGGACATGATTGAAATTGTGCTGGTGTTTTGTATGGAACCGTAATAAGGCTGCAAAAATGGTACACAATATTCTACTGAGCCTCGATAAAACTCATGCCTTTAGGGGAATATAGCTTCACATACACACACATTTACAAAATCATTGGTACCTGTTGTGAATGTGCTAGAGATGGTTTCTGAGCAGAGGCTGCCTCTGGTGGTTACAGACAGTACTGAACCTTTCAGCGAGGAATGGCAATCTGGGTTCACTGACTGGTCTGATATAAGGGAGGTTCCCTCCCATGATGGTTGCCGGTGATCAATTGTTCTTGTCTCAATTGTGGTTCCTGGTTCATGTGGAAGTTTGCTGAGTCTTGCCTGCATCTTCAGCTATCAGATAAGATATTTTCTGCTTTTATTTTTGTGCTTGCTTTTTGCATTGTTTTCTGCACTTCTGTGGAGGTCAGCCAGGTCCCCTCTGGGGGGCTTGTGCTCCTCTCAGTTTATCTGAAGCCACTGTTATTTACTGTTATGAATGTGCTAGAGATGGTTTCTGAGCAGAGGCTCCCTCTGGTGGTTACAGACAGTACTGAACCTTTCAGCGAGGAATGCCAATCTGGGTTCACTGACTGGTCTGATATAAGGGAGGTTCCCTCCCATGATGGTGGCCGGTGATACTGTTATGTTAGGTAGCTGAGGAGGACAGGAACAACAGCCGGGCAGCCAAACACCTGAGATGTTGGTAACTAATGGGTTGCAGATTCCTAAACTAACCACATAACTAGAGGTAGCCGTGGAGCGTTCCTACGTTGATCCTAGACGCCTCGTCACAGCCTGAGAGATAACTACACCTAAAGGCAGAAAGATGAAAGCTATCTGCCCCGGAGCAGATCCCCAAAGAAAATAGGAAGCCCCCAAACATGTAATGGCGGTTAGACAAGAAGAAAGCACGAACACAGACAGAAAATAGAATGAGCAAACGCTGGGGCCACAAGCTGACTAAATAGGATAGGACAGGAGAGATTACTTTCTGCAACCCAGAAAACCCTACGAAAATCCAACAATTCTGATTACAAAAATACTGAGATCACACAATCTCGCCACCCACTAAATCAGATCTCAGTGTGAACAAAACCAAGCCGCAGCCACTGAAAAAACAGGAAAAAGAAAATGAACAAATAAGAATGGCTTCAGATAAACTGAGAGGAGCACAAGCCCCCAGAGGGGACCTGACTGACCTCCACAGAAGTGCAGGGAACAATGCAAAAATCAAGCACAAAAATAAAAGCAGAAAATATCTTATCTGATAGCTGAAGATGCAGGCAAGACTCAGCAAACTTCCAAATGAACCAGGAACCACAATTGAGACAAGAACAATTGACCACCGGCAACCATCATGGGAAGGAACCTCCCTTATATCAGACCAGTCAGTGAACCCAGATTGCAGTTCCTCGCTGAAAGGTTCAGTACTGTCTGTAACCACCAGAGGGAGCCTCTGCTCAGAAACCATCTCTAGCACATTCATAACAGGTACCCTTCTGTTAAAGTAAGAAAAACCCTCAATTGTCACTGAAACAACTTGAAACTGACACAAGTAATTTACAGTTTAAATTTAATGAATATCAACTAATGAAAATCAGTTATTGCTTCTGAATTGTGGTTCAAGAGAAAAAAAAACAATACATTAATAAAAGATAGCCTGGCCAAAAATGAAGGTGACTTTAACTTAATATTTATTTCACAACAATTTGAGGCAATCACTGCAATTAAACTATTTCTCGAACTATCAATGAGACTTCTGCACCTGTGCACAGGTAGTTTGACCCACTTTAAGGTGTGAAGACGGCATGTTTCAGCTCTTTTCACAGATGGTCAATAAGATTTCAATCTGGGCTCATAGAAGGCCACTTCACAATATCCCAATGTTTTGCTCTTAGCCATTCTTCGATTTTTAGCTGTGATTTGGGTCATTATCTTCTTGCAAGACTCATGACCTGTGATTCAGACCAAGGTTTCTGACACTGGACAGTGCATTTCTCTCCAAAATGCCTTGATAGTCTATAGATCTCATTATTCCGTGCACAGATTTAAAACACACTGTGGCAAATGCAGCACAACAGTGTCATGGTCTGTTGAGTTTCTGGGATTAGGTGGTTTTAGGGTTAATTTAAATTTTTTTTACAATGTGAATAAATGTGTCCAGAATGCTGGTAAAAGCCGTTTAAAAAAATACAAATTATTATACTCACATCGCCCCTACCTGTCATCCCTGCAGCTCCCTGCCCATTCCTCTGTTTCTTTTTCTCTGGCTATAGTCTTATTCTCTTCAAGCTACATTATTTGGCCACTGCGGCACTGGCTGGGCCTCATTATGTCAGAAAGCATGAAACCTGAATTCATGTATCCATGTAGAATTCAAGCAGCATTTGACAAGGATTTCAGCTCTGTACCAAAACCATTCCTGACATCTGCCATGTATGTATGGTGTGTGTCAAGTGCAGGTATGTGGAGCAGGCTCAGGAGATACACACACCATACACAGAGGGTTCTCCCTTTGTTATACAGTCAGCAACTGCCTCTAACAGCAACAAAAAAAAAAGTTCTAATCATTGCTGTTTGACTACTGACGCTGATGTCAATCTCTGACAATGGCAATAAGATGGTACAATCACAGTGGGATGTCAATTTGGGCATTCATCGCACCCCTTTCTAACACAATTGAGGGTTGCCATGGACTGTATCCTTTTAAGAAGCAATAAGAAAAGAGTTTAAAATGTTAAAAATGTAAAAAAATAAAAGATTAAATCACTTCCCTTTTCTGAATACAAAAATTACATAAAATAAGAAAATATCTATATTTTCCATAGCCACAAAAGTTTGACATAACAAAACATAAATTATTTAATCTATACAATAAATGCTGAAAAGAAAAATATCGATACTCCAGAAGTAATGCATTTTGGTCCCTTAAAAAATGCAAAAAAAAAAAGGCAATGAGAACATTGCATATACCACAAAATGATGCCACTTGGCCGCAGCTGATCACACAAAAAAGACTGTATATACTCATGTATAAGCCTAGATTTTCAGCACATTTTTTTGTGCTGAAAATGCCCCTCTAGGCCTATACACGAGTCATTGTGCAGAAAGCCAGCGAGGGGAGGGGGAGCTGCAGGAATCAGCGGCTGTGACATCATACTCATCCTCCCCTTGCCATCGCTGCACGTCCCTGCGTCTCTGTTGTCCCTGCTTCCAGCAGCTCTCCTGTGCTGAGCAGTCACATGGTACCGCTCATTAAAGTAATGAATTTGCACGCGTCTCCACTTCCATAGGCATGGAGCACATATTGATTACCTTAATGAGCAGTACCAAGTGACTGCTCAGCACAGGAGAGCTGCAGGAAGCGGGACAACAGAGACGCAGGGACGTGCAGTGACTGCCCGAGGAGGGTGAGTATGACAGGGGAGGATGGGGGAGCACAGAGGAGGATCGGGAGTAGGGGGAGCACAGAGGAGAATGGGGGAGCACGCAGGAGGACGGGAAAGCATGGAGGAGGACAGGGAGCATGGAGAAGCACGGTGGAGCATGGAGGAGGATGGAGGAGCACAGGGGAGCATGGAGGAGGACGGAGGATTACAGAGGTGGATGGGAGAGCACAGAGGAGCACGGGGGAGCACAGAGGAGGATGGGGAGCCAAGCCATACATAGAAGGATGGGACTGGGTGGAGCCGAGCAATATATCGAAGGATGGGACGGGGGAGCCGAGCTGGGATGAATTCTCGTTTTGCTAGACGGAAACTCCATTATTTGGTTAACTGGAGAGGTTATGGTCAATAGGACAATTCTTGGGTGTTCGCTTCGGACATCTATGCTGGGAGACTGATCCTTGCCTATCATCGAGCTCATCCTGATCAGTCTGGTTGCGCAGGTGAAGGTTCGGTGACCCCTCCTCAAGGGGGGGTACTGTTGTGAATACTCTAAAGGCGACTTCTGAGCTGGGGCTCCCACCGGTGGTTGCTGAGGGTAATGAACTAATTGCTGAATGGCCTTCAGCTGGCTCTGAATGTTCTGATATAAGTGACCTGAGTTCCCATCAGCCTTGCCGGTAAGCAATTGTTCTTCCTGGTCTTGCTTGGAGCTCAGCTTGCATTCTGCTCTCATTCAGATAAGTGATTTGCTGTTTTTTTTCCTCTGGTTGGATTTTCCCTGCTGGTTTGCTGCTTGCAGTGGACTTCAGCCTGGTCCCCTGTTGGGGCCTGGCGCTGCAATTGTGCTTATTTGCACTTTTGCACTGTCCTTTGTCTCTTCTTATTTGCTGAATTGCTGTGTGTTACACCAGAGATCTGATTTAGGTGGTAGAGATCGTGTGATCTCAGGTTTTTTTGTTAATCAGAAGTGTTGGTATTTTTGTCAGGGTTTTTTTGGGTTGCAGTCTGAATTCTTTCCTATCTAGACAGATTGGGCCCCAGCGTTTTCTCATTCTATTTTCTGTCTGTTTCCGTATTTTCTTCTTGTCTAACCGCTATAACATGTTTGGGGGCTTCCTATTTCTTTGGGGGTTCTGCTTCGGGGCAGATAGCTTTCATCTTTCTGCCTTTAGGTGTAGCTATCTCTCCGGCTGTGACGAGGCGTCTAGGATCACCGCAGGTACGTTCCACGGCTACTTCTAGTGTTGCGGTTAGTTTAGCGACTGCAATCCAATAGTTTCCAGCCTCTCTGGTATATTGCTATTTTTGCAATTTCTCCTCAGCTACCGAAACATAACAGTATTACCGGCCAAACTGAAAATTATATGGTACTCACAGTAGGGGAAAATAGTAAAAAGAAAAAAGGGAGTTGTCAGAATTTTTTTTTTCTGTTTGTTGCATTTTTTCCCCCTCTTTTTCTCTGGGTGCTGAGGAGGAATTTTTTTTTTCCTCAATGGAGTTTGCACAGTTGTCTGGCCGTGTGGAGCAGCTTGTCACTGAGGTTCAGAGTATTGCTACCTATCTTGCCAGGTTGCCGGTTGTGGAACCTACGATCCCCATACCAGATTTATTTTTGGGGGATCCGTCTAAATTTTTGAATTTCAAAAATAACTGTAAGTTGTTTTTTGCCTTAAAGCCTAAGTCCTCAGGGAATGCAGCACAGCAGATTCAAATTGTCATCGCTCTGCTGCGCGGCGACCCTCAGGATTGGGCTTTTTCCCTGACACATGGGATCCTGTTTTGAATGATGATGTATTTTTTCAGGCTCTGGGGTTATTGTACGATGACCCTAATGTCACTGATCAAGCTGAAAAGACCTTGTTGGCATTAAATCAGGGTCGTGAAGATGCTAAGCTGTACTGTCAGAAATTTCAAAAGTGGGCAGTCCTGACCAAATGGAATGATGATGCTTTAGCAGCCCTTTTTCTGAAGAGTCTGTCAGAAAATGTAAAGGACGTTATTGTGGGATTCCCTGTTCCCTCTGGTCTCAATGATTCTATGTCTTTGGCTATTCAAATCGACCGACGTTTGAGGGAGTTCAGAGGTATGCATAAGATAGTGTTGCCTTGTGAGCCAGCTCCTGAGCCCATGCAGTGTGATGGAGTGACTTCTGGGGCTCAGCGTCATGAGTTTCGAAAGCGCAATGGGTTATGTTTCTACTGTGGTGACGCTTCTCATGCTATTTCCATCTGCCCTAAGCGGGGGAAGACGTTTTGCGCGCTCAGTTGTCTTGGGTAGTGTTCAGACTAAATTTTTGTTGACTGTTACCCTGATTTGCTCCCGGTACACATTTTCGGCTCAGGCTTTTGTTGATTCGGGAGCAGCTATTAACCTGATGGATTTTGACTTTGCCAAACGTTGTGGGTTTCCCATGATACCCCTGCGGAAGTCTATTTCTTTGCTGGGCATTGATTCTACCCCTTTGGCGGAGAATAAACCCAGTTTTCTACTCAGGTGATAATGAGGGTTGAACCAGATCATCAGGAGAGTTGCAAATTTCTGGTGTTGCATAATCTGCATGACATTATTGTACTAGGTTTCCCTTGGTTACAGACTCATAATCCTGTTTTGGATTGGAAATCTGTGTCTGTGACCAGTTTGGGCTGCCAATGTGTTAATACTGACACTCCTGTTTTTTCTGCCTCTCCCCAGTCTCAGGATGTCCCTGACTTTTTGATGGATTTTTCTGATGTGTTTAGTGAGAGTAAGTCTGCATCCTTAACTCCTCACAGGAGCTTTGATTGCGCTATTGAGTTAGTGCCTGGTGGTAAATTTCCTAAAGGTCGCCTTTTTAATTTATCTGTACCCGAACACGATGCTATGCGATCTTATATCAAGGAGTCTTTGGAGAAGGGTCATATCAGACCATCCTCTTCACCCTTGGGCGCCAGTTTTTTCTTTGTGGCCAAAAAGGATGGTTCATTGAGGCTGTGTATTGATTATCACCTCCTGAATAAAATCACTGTTAAATATCAATATCCGTTACCCTTGATTTCTGACCTATTTTCCAGAGTGAAAAATGCTAGTTGGTTCACCAAGCTTGACCTCAGGGGGGCGTATAACCTTATTCGCATTAAGCATGGGGATGAATGGAAGATGTCGTGTAATACCCCAGAGGGGCATTTTGAGTACCTAGTGATGCCTTTTGCGCTTACTAATGCCCCTTCCATCTTCCAATCCTTCATGAATGATATTTTCAGGGATTTTGTGGATAAATTTCTGATTGTTTATTTGGATGATATCTTGATTTTTTCCAACAACTGGGATTCTCATGTGAAACATGTTCGGACTGTGTTCCAGATTTTGAGAGAGAATGCGTCCCTTCGTATGTGAAGGGATCAAAGTGTCTTTTTGGCGTACAGAAGGTCTCATTTTTGGGATTCATTTTGTCTCCGTCTGTTATTGAAATGGACCCGGTCAAGGTTCAGGCCATCTGTGATTGGGTTCAACCTACTTCATTGAAGGCTCTTCAGAGAATTTTGGGTTTTGCCAATTTTTATTGTAAATTTATTGGTAATGTTATGGTTCGAGTACCCACTCCTGCACAGGGGGAATCTCGAGCTGTTCCCGCTGCGGTCCCCCATCCGTCTCCGGCCGCAGTGGTTCCTGTTCAGCAGAAACGTAGGTCCCAGCGTCTTGCAGAGACTTGCTGCTGCAACCAGTGTTGGAGCAGGCAGATTTGGGACTAAGTCCTTTGTTGCTTCATCTGAGCATACCCAGGGCAAGATCTCCCATTGGAGATCAGGGGTCACATGCTCAGACACAGCTGCCACTTCTATTGGTCCTTCAGGAAGGTCCTCTGGCTGTTGATGTTCTGAAGCAGCTTCCCATTGGTCCTTCCTGGAAGGTCTTTCTCTCGTGGCCGCTATAAAAGGCTGTCCTTACCGCACGGCTGTGCGCTAGGATTAATTGCATTATGTGCTTTGCGCCAGTGTGATCATGCACGCATGTGGTTAGGGCTCGGCTGAAATAAGCCCCTAGAATACCGGCTTCTCCGGTGAGGAGATTGCTTGATTGCGTTGCTGTCTGCATGATCACGGACTGCTATCCGCACAGCAGTTATCTGTGTATCACTGTGGGGTTAACAGGACACAGTACCTATCTCTGTGTCTTTACCTATATCGCCATATAGCGCTGCGGCATTCCCGCTAGCGGCTCTGTGGATTAACAGAGTTCGCACTATCTGCCACAGCGCGCTACGGCGTTTATTTTAGCGACTCTGCGGGATAACAGAGTTCGCTACTTATGCCATCTTACTAGCAGCAGGCTCTGCCTGCACGGTGGACCCCGGGCTGCGAACACACCTCTCTACATTATTTATTAGGTGCGTTACACAGACCCTAACAGGTAATTTCTCTGATATTGTTAAACTATTGACTGATTTGACCAAAAAGGGTTCCGATGTGGTGAATTGGCCTCCTGAGGCAGTTTCTGCGTTTCAGGAACTTAAGCAGAGATTCATTTATGCGCCTGTTCTACGGCAGCCTGATGTTTCTCTGCCGTTTCAGGTGGAGGTTGATGCCTCTGAGATTGGGGCAGGTGCCGTTTTGTCCCAAAGGGATCCTGAGACCTCTAAGAGTAACCCTTGTGCCTTTTTCTCTCGAAAATTTTCTCCAACTGAACGTAATTATGACGTTGGTAATCGGGAGTTATTGGCCATGAAGTGGGCCTTTGAAGAGTGGAGACATTGGCTGGAAGGAGCCAAACATCAGGTGGTGGTCCTCACGGACCATAAGAATCTGGTCTATCTCGAATCAGCCAAGCGACTTAATCCTAGACAGGCCAGGTGGACCTTGTTTTTCACACGTTTTAATTTTGTGGTTTCTTTTCTTCCGGGCACTAAGAATGTGAAGGAGGATGCCCTCTCGAGGAGTTTCTTTGTGGATTCTCCTGAGTTATCTGATCCTGCTGTTATTTTGAAAGAGGGTGTAGTTCTTTCCGCCATCTCGCCCAATTTGAGACTGGCTCTGGAGGGGTGTCAAGAGGATAAACCTGAACGCTGCCCTGTTGGGAAATTGTTTGTCCCAGACCAGTGGAGGAAGAATGTGATGTCTGAGATTCATTGTTCCACGTTGGTTGGTCATCCCGGAATTTTTGGTACCAGAGACTTGGTGAGTCAGTCCTTTTGGTGGCCTACTTTGTCTCGTGACGTCAGAGACTTTGTCCTGTGGGACTTGCTCTCGTTCCAAGCCTTGCTCTCGCTCTAGTGGTTTGTTAATGCCATTACCTGTACCCAAGAGGCCATGGACCCATATTTCTATGGATTTTATTTCCGACCTCCCTGTCTCTCAGAAAATGACAGTGATCTGGGTAATCTGTGATAGGTTTTCCAAGATGATACATCTTGTGCCATTACCTAAGTTGCCTTCCTCTTCCGAATTGGTGCCTTTGTTCTTTCAGCACGTGGTTCGGTTACATGTCATTCCGGAGAACATTGTGTCTGACAGAGGAGTCCAGTTTGTTTCCAGATTTTGGAGGACATTTTGTTCTAAACTTGGTGTTCAGTTATCTTTCTCCTCTGCATTTCACCCTCAGACCAATGGACAAACCGAGAGAACAAACCAGACCTTGGAGACTTATTTAAGATGTTTTGTGTCTGCTGATCAAGATGACTGGGTCTCTTTTTTGCCTTTGGCTGAGTTTGCTCTTAATAATAGGGCTAGCTCTGCCACCTTGATGTCTCCATTTTTATGCAATTCTGGGTTTCACCCTCGATTTTCTTCAGGACAGGCGGAGGCTTCTGTCTGTCCGGGGGTTGACTCTATTGTGGAGCGTATGCAGCAGATTTGGGACCAGGTAGTGGAGAGGTTGTCTCTCTTTCAAGAGAAGGCCCAGCGGTTTGCCAACCGGCATAGGACTGATGGTCCTCGTTTTAAAGTGGGGGACTTGGTTTTGTTGTCCTCTAGAAATATCCCTATGAAGGTTGAATCTCCAAAATTTCAGTCAAGGTTCATTGGACCTTATAAGATCATGGAAATTATTAATCCGGTTTCCTTCCGTTTGCTTCTTCCAGGGACATTTAAGATCCATAACGTGTTCCACAAGTCTTTATTTTAGAGGTTTGTCGAACCAGTGGTTTCTATGGCTGCGCCTCCTGACCCTGTTTTGGTTGAGGGCAATTTGGAGTATGTGGTTTAGAAAATATTGGATTCTCGTTTTGCTAGACGGAAACTCCAGTATTTGGTTAACTGGAGAGGTTATGGTCAAGAGGACAATTCTTGGGTGTTTGTTTCGGACATCCATGCTGGGAGACTGATCCGTGCCTATCATCGAGCTCATCCTGATCGGCCTGGTTGTGCAGGTGAAGGTTCGGTGACCCCTCCTCAAGGGGGGGTGCTGTTGTGAATACTCTGGGGGCGACTTCTGAGCTGGGGCTCCCTCCGGTGGTTGCTGAGGGTAATGAACTAATTGCTGAATGGCCTTCAGCTGGCTCTGAATGTTCTGATATAAGTGACCTGAGTTCCCATCAGCCTTGCCGGTAAGCAATTGTTCTTCCTAGTCTTGCTTGGAGCTCAGCTTGCATTCTGCTCTCATTCAGATAAGTGATTTGCTGTTTTTTTTTCCTCTGGTTGGATTTTCCCGCTGGTTTGCTGCTTGCAGTGGACTTCAGCCTGGTCCCCTGTTGGGGCCCGACTCTGCAATTGTGTTTATTTTGTATTTGCACTTTTGCACTGTCCTTTGTCTCTTTTTATTTGCTGAATTGCTGTGTGTTACACCAGAGATCTGATTTAGGTGGTAGAGATCGTGTAATCTCAGGTTTTTTGTTAATCAGAAGTGTTGGTATTTTTGTCAGGGGTTTTTTGAGTTGCAGTCAGAATTCTTTCCTATACTTTTCTATCTAGACAGATTAGGCCCCAGCGTTTGCTCATTCTATTTTCTGTCTGTGTCCGTATTTTCTTCTTGTCTAACCGCTATTACATGTTTGGGGGCTTCCTATTTATTTGGGGGTTCTGCTACGGGGCAGATAGCTTTCATCTTTCTGCCTTTAGGTGTAGCTATCTCTCCGGCTGTGACGAGGCGTCTAGGATCACCGTAGGTGCGCTCCATGGCTACTTCTAGTGTTGCGGTTAGTTTAGGGTTCTGCAATCCAATAGTTTCCAGCCTCTCTGGTGTATTGCTATTTTTGCAATTTCTCCTCAGCTACCGAAACATAACAGGCAAGGCCCAGATCTGGCCAAGGTTACAAAAGATTTTCTGCAGTACTCAAGGTTCCTAAGAGCACAGTGGTTTCTATAATACTTAAATTGAAGAATTTTGGGACAACCAGAAGTCTTCCAAACCTGGTGCCCAGTCAAACTGAGCAATCATGGGAGAAGAGCATTGGTGAGAGAGGTAAAGAAGAACACCAAGATCACTTTTGCTGAGCTCCACAGATGCAGTAGGGAGATGTGAGAAAGTTCCACAAAGTCAACTATAACTGCAGCCCTCCACCAGTCGAGCCTTTAGATATCTGAAATCCAGCATACAGTTTGCTAAGAAAACACATGAAGGACTCCCAGACTATGAGAAATAAGATTCTCTGGTGTGATGAGACAAAGATAGAACTTTTTGATGATAATTCTTAGCAGTAAGTGTGGAGTAAACCAGGCACTGCTCATCACCTGCCCAGTACAATCCTAACAGTGAAACA
Organism: Oophaga sylvatica; assembly: GCA_033576555.1. Taxonomy (NCBI): domain Eukaryota; kingdom Metazoa; phylum Chordata; class Amphibia; order Anura; family Dendrobatidae; genus Oophaga; species Oophaga sylvatica. The sequence continues at coordinate 300,844,932 of JARQOD010000004.1, read as the reverse complement.
TGGTGGTGCCAGCATCATGCTATGGGGGTGTTTTTCAGCTGCAGGGACAGGATGACTGGTTGCTAATGAAGAAAACATGAATGCAGCCAAGTACAGATATCTTGGATGAAAACCTCTTCCAAAGTGCTCTGGACCTCAGACTTTGCCGAAGGTTCACCTTCCAACAAGACAATGACCTAAGCACACAGCTAAAATAACAAAGGAGTGGCTTCAGAACAACTCTGTGACCATTGTTGACTGGCTCAGCCAAAGCCCTGACCTAAACCCAATTTAGCATCTCTGGAGAGACCTGAAAATGGCTGTTCACCGTTCACCATTCAACCTGAAGGAACTGGAGAGGGTCCGCAAGTAAGAATGGCAGAGGATCCCCAAACCAGGTGTGAAAAACTTGTTGCATCATCCTCAAGAAGACACACGGCTGTACTAGCTCAAAAGAGTGCTTCTACTCAATACTGAGCAAAGGGTCTGAATACTTATGACTATGTGATATTTCAGATTTTCTTTTTTAGGAAATTTGCAAAAATTTCTACATTTCTGTAGGGTGTAGCTGGGATGTTAAATGTACAACCACTGTTTTTTTTCTTTGTGTTGTGGTTTTGTGGTTTGGAGAGGAAAGATTCCAAACGGTGGCTCCAGGTGAAGCAGAAGACACTTGGTGGTCTGAGTGGGCGAATCCCTCAGACATATGGACTTTGCTATACTTTATTTTTTTGTTTTTCTGTTGTCAGAAAGGCTGTTATGTCAGAAAGGCTCTCTTTACTTTGCTCAACCCTACTATGGTTTATGCGGTTTCCCCATAAACCAGAAAGTGATTTACCACAAGAAGCGTTCCTGTGTCTACCTTTGGAAGCCGCTGAGTGAGTCAACCCCTCACAATATACTGTATATATAACACAACACAAATTAATTTATTAATTTGGTATTACAGCAATCATGCTGACCTGGAAAATCATGCTGTGAGGTCATTTTCACTGTACTCTGAATGCTGTAGATGCAAAATAATAAATAAATTGTGAAATTGTATGCTTTTTCTCCTTTTGACTACATTTATAAATTTTTCACCATTTTTCAGTAAAAGATATGGAAAATGATTCATGTTATTAAAAACTACCCACAAAAAACAAAGACCTTTGGTGCTGTAAATTTTTCTGTAAGATTGTCATGGTAAGGGTTAAGGTGCACAAAAGGAAGCAATATTTGGTTAAGAGCAGGACAATTGCTCTGAAAACAAATATTGATAGGGAAATTAATTAAAAAAATAAAACAAAAAAATACAAAAAATAATATTCTTTTATTAAAAATAGGGGTGCCTTACATCATTTTTTGGGTGGTCTCCTATTTGTAATAACCAGCAAAGACAAAGCAGACAGCTGGGGGATGGTATTAATAAGCTGGGAAGGTCCATGAATATTGGCCCCTTCCCAGCATAATGGCCCCTTCCCAGCACTTTATCCCCTGGCACACTGCGATCAAACATGATCACAGCATTCCTGTGGCATAGGGAAGCATCGCACGGGGGGGGGCTCCCTGCTTGCTTCCCTGAGACTCTCAGAACAACGCGATGTGATCGTATTGTTCCAAGGCCCTCCTCCCTGCAGGTCCCTGGAACCAAGATGGCCACGGGGTCCTTCCGGATCCTGCAGGGAGATGGCGAGTCAGGGCCTTCTGAGAGCAGGCACCGTCAAGCCTCCTGCACTGCCTGTCAGATCGCTGATCTGACAGAGTGCTCTGGAAACTGTCAGATAAGTGATCTGACATTATATAGTGATGTCCCACCCTGGGACAAAGTAAAAAAGTTAAAAAAAAATTAACATGTGTAAAAATATTTAAAAAAATCCCTAAATAAATTTAAAAAAATATTTCCCCAATAAACAAATTATTATTGTGTAAAAAAAGAAAAACAATAAAAGTACACATATTTAGTATCACAAAAAACAAGCCACCAGACAGCATCATTAGCGAAAAAATAAAAAAGTTATAGCTCACAGAATAAAGCGATGCAAAAAAATTATTTTTTATATAAAATTGTTTTTATTGTATAAAAGCGCAAAAACATAAAAAAATATATAAATGAGATATCGCTGTAATCTTACTAACCCAAAGAATAAAACTGCTTTATCAATTTTACCACACGCGGAATGGTATAAACGCCCCCAAAAGAAATTCATGAATTGCTGGTTTTTGTTCATTCTGCCTTCCAAAAAATCATAATAACTAACAATCAAAAAATGTCAAGTGCCCAAAAATGGTACCAATAAAAACGTTAACTCATCTTGCAAAAAATAAGACCTCACATGACTCTGTGGGCCAAAATAAGGAAAAATTATAGCTCTCAAAATGTGGTGATGCAAAAACATTTTTTTTTGCAATAAAAAACATCTTTTGGCGTGTGACAGCTGCCAAACATAAAAACCCGCTATTAAAACCCACTATAAATATTAAATCAACCCCCCTTTATCGCCCCTTAGGGAAAAATAACAAAATTTAAAAAATGTATTTATTTCCATTTTCCCATTAGGGTTAGGGTTGGGGCTAAAGTTAGGATTAGGGTTAAGTTTGGGATTTGGGTTAGGGGTATGTTAGGGTTAGCTTTGTGGTTAGGGTTATGGTTAGGGTTGGGACTAGGGTTACGGGGTGTGTTGGGGTTAGGGTTGGAGTTAGAATTGGGGTGTTACCACTGTTTAGGCACATCAGGGGCTCTCTAAATGTGACATGGCGTCTGATCTCAAATCCAGCCAATTCTACGTTGAAACAGTCAAACGGTGCTCCTTCCCTTCTGTGCTCTGCCATGCGCCAAATCAATAGTTTACCTCCACATATGGGTTATCACCGTACTCAGGATAAATTGCACAAAAACTTTTTGGGTCCTATTTCTTCTGTTAATATGTTAGAACGTGTGCACAGCTGGTTAAGGTGGTGCCAAGTTAGGTTCCCAAACCAGGAAGAGTAAAAATAAAACTAGGCACTCAACTTAATGCTCAAGATGAAAATTTAATAATGGTCCAGACGTGGTCAAACAAGTGGCAGTGGCAAACGTTTCGGCTATAACTTAGCCTTCATCAGTAGCCAAATAATTTACATAGAAGGGAGGACCGTTCTGGTAAGAAAGTAGAACCAATATCCATGCTCAACCAGTACATATAGAAAACACCCTTATAGTCAGTTGAAAGCCCTGATGAGGGGGGTGTATGAATCAAATAGAATACCACATACAGTCAAGTGATGCGGAGTTATAGCTGGTATTAGGCGCATGTGAAGATAGTGCCGTTGCTGTGGCAGACGCGGATCATGCCGCTTGTCTGACGGGCTATGTTCGTGCCCGATGTGCACGAACATAGCCCGTCAGACAAGCGGCATGATCCGCGTCTGCCACAGCAACGGCACTATCTTCACATGCGCCTAATACCAGCTATAACTCCGCATCACTTGACTGTATGTGGTATTCTATTTGATTCATACACCCCCCTCATCAGGGCTTTCAACTGACTATAAGGGTGTTTTCTATATGTACTGGTTGAGCATGGATATTGGTTCTACTTTCTTACCAGAACGGTCCTCCCTTCTATGTAAATTATTTGGCTACTGATGAAGGCTAAGTTATAGCCGAAACGTTTGCCACTGCCACTTGTTTGACCACGTCTGGACCATTATTAAATTTTCATCTTGAGCATTAAGTTGAGTGCCTAGTTTTATTTTTACTATTTCTTCTGTTACCCTTGGGAAAATAAAAAATTGGGTGTGAAAATATCATTTTTGTTGAAAAAAATATGATTTTTTATTTTAATGACTCTACGTTATAAACTTCTGTGAAGCACTTGGAGGTTCAAAGTTCTCATCACACATCTAGATAAGTTCCTTGGGGGGTCTAGTTTCCAAAATAGGGTCATTTGTGAGGGTTTCCACTGTTTAGGCACATCAGAGGCTCTCCAAACGCGACATGGCACCCTCAGACCATTCCATCAATGTCTGCAATCCAAAACGTCACTACTTCCATTCCGAGCCCCGACGTGTGCCCATACAGTAGTTTTCTCACACATATAGGGTATCAGCGTACTCAGGACAAATTGAACAACAACTTTTGGGGTCCAATTTCTCCTGTTACCCTTGGGAAAATAAAAAACTGGGGACTAAAATATCATGTAAAAAAATATGATTTTTTTATTTTCACGCCCAGGCGTTATAAACTTCTGTGAAGCACTAGGGTGTTTAAAGTGCTCACCGCACATCTAGATAAGTTTCTTGGGGGGTCTAGTTTCCAAAATGGGGTCACTTGTGGGGGGTTTCCAGTGTTTAGACACATCAGGGGGTATTAGCATACTCAGGACAAATTGGACAACAACTTTTGGGGTCCAATTTCTCCTGTTCCCTTTGGGAAAATAAAAAATTGGGGACTAAAAGATCATGATTGTGGAAAAATAAAAAATTTGTATTTTCACGCTCGGGCGTTATTAACCTTAGTCAAACACCTGGGGTTTCAAAGTTCTCACCACAGATCTAGATAAGATCCTTTGAGGGGGTCTAGTTTCCAAAATGGTGTCATTTGTGGGGAGTTTCTACTGTTTAGGTACATCAGGGGCTCTCCAAATGCGATATGTTGTCCAATCTCGATTCCAGACAATTTTTGTCTGAAAAAGTCAAATGGCGCTGCTTCCCTTCCGAGCCCTGCCGTGCACCCATCAGTGATTTTCCTCCACTGTCCATTTTCTCTTTTTACCCTTGTGAAAATAAAAATAATGTTTGTAAAAGATCATTTTTGTGACTAAAAAGTTAAATGTTCATTTTTTCCTTCCACGTTGCTTCAGCTCCTGTGAAGCGTTAATAAGCTTCTTGAATGTGGTTTGGAGTACCTTGAGGGGTGCAGTTTTTAGAATGGTGTCACTTTTGGGTATTTTCTGCCATATAGACCCCTCAAAGGGACTTCAAATGTGAGGTGGTCTCTAAAAAAATGGTTTTGAAAATTTTGTTGTAAATATGAGAAATCGCTGGTCAACTTTTAACCCTTATAACTTCCTAACAAAAAAAAATTTGCTTTCAAAATTGTGTTGATGTAAAGTAGACATGTGGAAAATGTTATTTATTAACTATTTTGTGTGACATATTTCTCTGTTTTAAGGGAATAAAAATTAAAAGTATGAAAATTGCAAAATTTTCAAAATTTTCGCCATATTTCCATTTTTTTTTTTTATAAATAAACGCAAGTTATATTGAAGAAATGTTGCCACTAACATGAAGTACAATGTCTTGAGAAAACATTCTCAGAATCACGAAGATCCGTTGAAGCGTTCCAGAGTTATAACCTCATAAAGAGACAGTTGTCTGAATTGCAAAAATTGGCCCAGTCATTAACGTGCAAACCACACTTGGTTGTTAGAGGGACTCTGTCACCCCATTTTTCGACTTTAAGCTGCGGCCACCGCCATCAGGGGCTTGTTTGAAGCATTCTGTAATGCTGCAGATAAGCCCCCGATGTAACCTGAAAGAGAAGAAAAATGTGTTAGTTTATACTCACCCAGGGGCGGTCCGGGGTCCGGTCCGATGGGTGTCACGGTCCGCTCCGGCGCCTCCCATCTTCTAGCGAAGACGTCCTCTTCTTTGCTTCCCGTTGCGGCTCCTGCGCAGGCACACTGATCTGCCCTGTTGAGGGCAGAGTAAAGTACTGCAGTGCGCAGGCACCTCTTTGACCTTTGACTGCAGTACTCTCCTCTACTCTCAATAGGGCAGAGCAGTGCGCCTGCACCGGAGTCGCGATGGGAAGCAAAGAAGAGGACGTCATCGCTAGAAGATGGTAGGCACCGGACCGGACCGTGACACCCATCGGACCGGACCCCAGACCGCCCCTGGGTGAGTTGAGTATAATCTAACTCTTTTTTCTTCTCTTTCAGATTACATCTGGGGCTTATCTACAGCAATACAGAATGCTGCAAATAAGCCCCTGATGGCAGTGGCCGCAGCTTATAGTCGAACAATGGGGTGACATATTCCCTTTAATGGGTTAAAAATATGGGGCCTCCAGGTTATTTTTTCATTTATTTAATTTTTAACAAGTACAGAAAACTACATATGCAAGGCACTGCTCCCCTCTTCCACTTGGACCTCTGCCTCCTGGTTCAAGATTATTATTTTTTAGAATTTTTTATTCTATGTTATGTTAAGTCATTTACCTATCCACATTTGTTTGCAGGGCAACTGTCCTGCTCCTACCGCCAATTTTGCTTCCTTTTGCAGCCCTTTTACGTCCATTTTTCAGCCATTTTACAGCACCGAAGTTCGGGTTCTCATTGAATTATATGGAGTTCGGGGTCAAGTTAGGGAACTACCCGACTCATAAAAATTTCCACTAGTTAATTCCTTCAGTGAACACCCTAAAAAGATGCAAAATATGATGCTTTATTATCAAGCCGCTGAACAAAAAAGTGGAACAGTACACAATAAAAAACGAATGTAAATAAAAAAGGAATTTCTAAAATGTCATCTTGTCCTGCAAAAACAATCCACCAAACAGCTCAATTGGCCGAAAAATAAAAGTTATCACTCTAAGAATAAAGCTATGCAAAAATAATTTTTCCTATAAAATTGTTTTATTGTGTAAAAGCGCCAAAATACAAAAAAGATATAAATGTGATATCACTGTAATCGCACTGACCTGAAGAATTAAGCTGCCTTATAAATTTTATCACACGCGAAACGACATAAAAAAAACAAAATAACAATTCCTTAATTGCTGGTCTCTGTTCTCCCAAAAATCAGATTAGAAAGCTATCAAAAATGTCATGTGCTTGAAAATTGTTTATAAACAGCACAAAAAGGCAGCAAAACTCACCTGCCCAGATCTCAGAACAAATGCACTACAGTGGCTAGTGTAGCTTGAAAATTGTTCCAATAAAAGCATCAACTGGTCCCGCTAATAACAAGCCCTCGCATGATTGTTGGCAGAAATCTGGAAAAATTATAGCTTTAAAAATATGATGATTTGCAAAAAAAAAACATTTTTTTAGTGTGTGAGAGCAGCTAAACATAAAAAAAACTATAATCACATCTTCCCAAGAGTAAAGTCGTATAATCGCTTAAACAGTAGGGTTGAGCGATACGATACTGCAAATATCGGATATCGGCCGATATTAGCTGTATCGGCCTTTCGATTCCGAATACCGATATTTTCGTCATATCGAATACCGGAATCGGGATTGTCACTGTCATTGTCAGTGTCCGTCGGTCGGGTCTGTCACTGTCAGTGTCCGTCGGTCGGGTCTGTCAGGAGTCAGTGGCACTTACCTGGCAGAAGATCTCCGGCGGTCACGGCCTGGACTGCTTCATGGCCGCCATCCTCTTCTCCCCGGCGGTCACATGCAGTTTCTCGCGATAACTGCAGTGACTGCTGGGTAATCCCGGCCGTAAAGCAGTCAGTCCGATGACGTCACCGCCAGGGAAGCAGGTAATCAGCTGTGCTGCGTCGCGATGACAGGCTCTGCCTGTCATTGCGATGTAGCAGAGCTGGATCGTCGTGGGACTGTCGTTACTATGGACTGCGTCGGACAGGTGGTATACTGTTGGTTTGTTTTTTTCCTTTTTTTACAGGAGATTGATGGCGTCGCAGGAATGAGAGTACAATAAAATTAATGAAAACTGTGTTGTCTCTTTTATTTCATTAAAATACTTTTTTCTTGCTGTGTCTTTTTTTTAAACATTTAATAACTTTGGGATTAATAATGGATCGGTGTCTTATTGACACCTCTCCATTATTAACCGGGCTTATTGTCACCGTGCAATCAACGGTGACATTAACCCCTTATTACCCCACTTGCCACCGCTACAGGGCAGTGGGAAGAGCCGGGTAAAGTGCCACAATTGGCACATCTTTTGATGCGCCAAATGTGGGGCTGCTGTAGCCTGGTATTATCAGGCTGTTGAGGGCCAAAATCCATGGGCCTTGACAGTCTTTTAATACCAGGCCGCAGCAGTCTGCATTTTACTTGGCTGGTTAACAAAAATAGGGGGACCCCTACGCCGTTTTTTTTTCGAGGGGATCCCCTATTTTTGTTAACCAGCCAAGCTAAGCAGACTGCTGTGGCCTGGTATTATCAGGCTTGCAAGGTCCATGGATATTGGATCCTTACCAGCCTGAAAAACCAGGCCTCAGCGGTCTGCTTCATCTGGCTGGTTAACAAAAATAGGGGGACCCCACGCCAATTTTTTTCCAGGGGATCCCCTATTTTTGTTAGTCAGCCAGGAGAGGAGCTCATTCATTTGGGGGTTTACTGTGAGGCTGCAGCATTAGCTGCGGTCCCTGCAGTAAACATTAACCCTTTCTGAAGGATTACACCGTGGGACCTGACTGTGCATGGGATAGGTAAGAATAATTTTGCTTTATTATTTTATTTTTATTACAGGAAATGGTTTTAGCAGGTAAATAAAATATGGTCAAAAACTGTGTGATTATTTCATTAAACTTCTTTTTTATTAAAGTGTGTGTGTTTGATTTTTCTTTCATACAATAGGATTAATAATTGATAGTTGTCTAATTGACAGCTCTCAATTATTAACCTGGCTTAAAGTGACCTTTCAATTGCAAGGTCATTTTAACCCCTTATTAACCCATTCGCCACCGCTACAGGGCAATGGGAATAGACGGGCAAAGTGCCAGAAAGGGCGAATCTAATTATAGATTTGTCTTTTCTGGGGTGTCTGGGGGCAGATGTTAGTAGCCAGGGGGGGCCAAAAATAATGGTCCCTCTCTGGGCTATTATTATCTGCCCCCATTCGCTGGCTTTGTCTGTCTGGTTGCGAAAATAGGGCAGGAGCCCACGCATTTTTTTTAAACAATTTTACACCTCATATATATATATATATATATATATATATACATGTCATTGAATTTGTGACACATATATATATATTTATATTTATAGTTCATACACTTCAACATATTATAATAGCCGCTAATTCAATTGCCGGCTTTTGTGAAAATGCAGAACCCGACATGAAATGACACTTGGTGTACATAGGGTTAACCATGTCTTTTCATGTCCTTTGCTATCTGATTTGCACAAACAATTACATCAGTCTATGTGTGCAAAATTTCACACCTGTAGGGGTTAATTAAAGGTGTAAATTCGTAGCAAAAAAGTCCGTTTTTTTTACAACGAATTTACACCTTTAATTAACCCCTACAGGTGTGAAATTTTGCACACATAGACTGATGTAATTGTTTGTGCAAATCAGATTGCAAACGACATGAAAAGACATGGTTAACCCTATGTACACCAAGTGTCATTTCATGTCGGGTGCTTCTGTCTTTTCACAGAAGCCGGCTTTACCCGGCAATTGAATCAGAGGATATTTTACTATGTAGAAGTGTATAAACTATACATATATGTATATATATGTCACAATGACATGTATATATATATATATGTATTCTATGTGTGTATATTTAGTGTTTACAAGGAAATAAAGGGTTTTTTTAGTTGCGATTTTTTGTTCCCATAGACTTACATTGGACTTCCGGTATCGGAATCGGATATCGACGATATTTAGTGATATCGGCGATACCATTTCGATACGATATTTTTAGATATCGAGCAGTATCGCTCAACACTATTAAACAGTATGAGGAATGACATAAAAAATAAATAAAACCAATTTTTCGCCTGTTGTTGATTTTTTTCTTTCCGCCTCACAAAGATCGCAGCAAGGCTCGGCTCATATTTATTCTGCACTCTATGCTGAGCGCTTACATCAGGGTTTCTGTGCAAATTTTTGAAATACATGATTTAGATGGAACCCCTAATGAAAGATTTCTTAGAATGAGGCATATGGAAGCTCTGTGGACGCCGTCTGGCCTATGATCCGGCTTTGTCCGTCCCTCTTTTTAGGTGTGCATAAATGCTCAGTCTGCCACAGTTTTGTGCACTTTTGAAAAGGAGGACAATGCTGAACAGAAGTCAAATGGAGTCAAGAGTAACTCTGCTGCCATATTATAGAAAGTGGATCCCTTGTTGGTTTCATCTGAATCACGTCACTCCGAGATTTAGATGAAAACCCCAAAATAAGTGTTCAGCATTTAGCGCAGGATGAATGTAATCCCAAATGTTATGTAAAATGTTCCCAAATAAAGCTTCAAATCAATTCACAAAAAAAAGCAAGTCCTCACTCAGATCTGTCATCTTTCAATGTTAATACAGGGGGCTTCCATGTTATTGGTAGTAAGAAAGCTCTGTAAGAGCGAAATGGCTCCTGGCCCCTCAAAAGAAATTTAGCAAATTCTGCACTCCTAAATCCAAATGCCCCCCTTTGTGAGCCAGTACCTGAACCATGTTTAGCATAAACATAATTTGCATTTCCATAGAGATAAGAGCCTGCCTAATTTACGGGTGAGTGTCTCCAGAATCATGAGCTGGGCACTACCACTTACTGGGCAATACAACTTACTTGGGATTAAATTGTACTGGGGACTACAATGGCAGTCTAGAATTTTTACTCAGCAATATCTCCTGCTGCTTGTTTCTGGAAAACACTCATGGAGTTTAAATAATCACTACACATGTAGATAAATTCCCAAAGGGGTATAATTTCCAAAATGGGGTCACTTGAGGGGCGATTCTGCTTTTCTAGCACTCAAGGAATTCTGTATATGAAGCTTGCAAACTAGGAAAGTAGTGAAATCTGCGCTCCATGAAGCAAATAGCACTCCGTCCCTCCTGAATCTCTCCGTATGGCTAAGCAGAACTGTACAGCCAAATATATGGTATTTCCTTTTTCATCAAAAATTGTGGGACAAATTTTGGTGCCATTATTGCCCATTTTCCCTTGTAAAAATGTAAAATCCGGGGTTAAAATTAAATTTTGGTCTTAAAAATTTAATTATTTTTTCTTCACTGCCCAAATGTATAAATTTTTGTGAGGCACATGTGGTGATAATCTAATCAAGGCACCCCTAGTTGAATTCATTGAAGGTGTAGTTTGTAGAATGAGGTCGTATTTGGGGTGTGTCTGCTGTTCTGGCACCTCAGGGGCATGGCCAATGTGACATGGAACTCTTAAACCATTCCAGCAAAGTCTGAACTCCCATATGGCACTTCCTCCCTTCTGAACTTTGCACTGTGCGTCAAAAGTAGTTTTCGACCATAAATGATGTATCAGTGTACTCAGGAGAAACTGCACAACAAACATCAGGGTCCATTTTGTCCTGCTATTCTTGTGAAAATGAAAAATAAAGGGGGCTAAAACAACATTTTTGTGGGAAAAAATATACATATATTTTTTAATTTTCACAGATCAAGGTTGTAAACTTCTGTGAAGCACCTGGGGGGTTAAAAGAGCTCAACACATGTCTAGATAAATTCCCTGAGGGGTCTAGTTTCCAAAATTGGGTCACTTGTGGTGGTGGTTCCACTGTTTATGCACATCAGGGGCTCTTCAAACGCAACATGACACCCGCAGTTCATTCCATCAAAGACTGTGTTCCAATTTGTCACTCCTTCCTTTCTAAGGTCTACCATGCGCCCAAATAGTATTTTTTACTTATATAGGGAGTATCTGCGTACTCAGGATAAATTGCACAATAAGTTTTGGATTCCATTTTCTCCTGTTGCCCTTGAAAAAACAAAACAAATTGGGGTTAAAATAACACTTATGTGGGAAGAAGTGTGATTTTTTTATTTTCACAGTTCAAATTTATAAACTTCTATGAAGCACCCGGGGATTCAAAGTGCTCACTACTTATCCAGATATATTTCTTAAGGGATCTAGTTTCCAAAATGGAGTAACCTGTGAGGGGTTTCCACTTTTTAGGCACATTCGGGGCTTAACAAACTCAACATGGTGTCCGCTAATGATTCCAGACCATTTTGTGCTTAAAAAGTCAAACAGTGCTTCTTCCCTTACAAATCCTGTTGTGCTCACAAACAATAGATTTTCACTTCTTATGGGGTATTAGTGTACTCAAGAGAAATTGCACAACAAATTGTGTTATATAATTTTTCCTTTTACCCTTGAGAAAAAGAATTGGGGCTAAAATAACTTTTTTTTTGTGGGAAAAATGAGATTTTTATTTTCACAGCTCAAAGTTATAAACTTCTGTGAAACACCTGTGGGTTCAAGTTGCTTACCACACATCAAGTTAAATTTTTTTGGGGGGTCTAGGTTCCAAAATGAGGTCACTTGTGGGGTTTCCAATGTTTAGGCACATCAGGCCCTCTTCAACCCAGACATAGCTTCCACTGATGATTCCAGCAAAATTTGCATTCAAAAAGTCAAATGGTGCTCCTTCGTTTCTAAGCCCTGCTATGCACCCAAACAATATTTTTGCCCAACATATGGGGAATTGACGTACTCAGGAGAAATTGAACAACAGTTTTTGGGGTCCATTTTCTCCTGCTACCCTTGATAAAATAAAAACATTGGGGTTAAAAGAACATTGTTATGGAAAAAATGTGATTTTTTTTGTTTTCACAGCTCAATGTTATAAATTTCTGTGAAGCACCTGGATGTTTAAGGTAACAGTGCTTCTTCCCTTGCAAGCCCTGCCTTATGCTTTAAAAGTACTTTTCTCCGACATATAAGATATCAGCGTCCCCAAGGAAATTGCTCAACAAATTTTTTGTATCCATTTTTTCCTGTTATCCTTGTCAAAATGAAGAAAATTTGGGTATAAAATAAAATGTTTGTGAAAAAAAGTTATTTTTTTTTCCTTTCACATTGCAAAATATTTTTGTAAAGCACCTGAAGGATTAATTAACTTCTTGTATGTGGTTTTCAGCACCTTGAGGGGTGCAGATTTTAGAATCATGTAAATTTTCTATATTTTCTGTCATATAGGCCCCTCAAAGTCACTTCAAATGTGATATGGTCTCTAAAAAATGGTTTGAGAATCAGTGGGATCCATTGACGCTTTCCAGAGTTATTATCTCATAAAATGACACTGGTCACAATTGTAAAATTTGGTCTGGTCATGAAGATTAAACCAGGATTTGGGGGGGAAAGCATTTAATGGACATGATTCCAAATATGCTTATTTTTTTAAAAATCTTTATTTATTAATAATGGGGGAAATAGGAAGTGATTAAAATTTTTAGATTCTTTTCATCATTTTTAAAACTTTTTTCATTTTTTGCTTTATACTTTAGTGTTAGGGAAATTGAATTTGTAATATCTTGTTCTACAGTATTCAGTATACTATATAACACACCCTGGATTGACCAGGTGTGTTGTTCCATGTTTAATTCACACTAGCACCTGACGAGATTTATCATTACACCACATGAAAATGGGTTAATTGTAACAACACATGCAGTAAACAGCACATTGCCATAGATTTAATGTTATTTAATCTTTGTTAAGAAGGATCATTTAAGGGCACACAGCAGAATTTTAAAATTATAGCATACTTTTTATCTTTCTATAAAGATTTTAGCAAAAACAAAGGCCAACAATATTTCTTTTACTATAACTGTAAGTGAGGTTTTTATGATATGATAAATATGATATGATATGATAAAAAATGCAAATAATGTACTCTATGTTTTTCACGTATGTTACTATTTATCTCATTACTGCAGTATGCCTACATAATATGTTCTAGGTTATATTCCTCCGGATTTTAATCTACTATAATTCAAAGGGTGAAATTGTCTAAAAATGTTACATGAAAATCTGGGTTAGGAAGAAGGTATTTAGGCAATATTGCTCTGAAATTGTCTTTTTTGTGCAATTTCCTTTTAGTGCACTAGGGGCCAGCCATTTGTTTTCATTTACAATGAGATGGGGTTAGAGAATTTCCCTATTTGTTTTATTTCCGCTAAATATTGAAACACTGGACATAAGCAACAGCAAAATGTTAAGATATGCAATTGATTATATGTAACAAGTGATTCCACATGTTTTCCATACTCTATTATGATATAAAAGATCCCAAATGAACCATTTTCAAACATAGTTTGCATAAATATGCTAATCTTGGGCAATTTTTATGGGAGTCATAGTATGTGTGTTATCCATTTGTAGAGAATTTCTTAAATGTAGAGTTGGACCAACTAATGAAACAATTTTTATTTATTTATTAAATAACAGATTTTAGCATCTCAGTTGATGGACACTTTCAAGAAGTTTACATAAACAATGTCCAGTACCTCTAAAAGGTAAACTAACTATCATTTTATAGCCTCATTGCAGCACAAGGAAAAGTTTTGTTTTACTTTCCTCTTCTTTACCAGCGTAACATTTCCAGCCCAATCTTTTGTTACTAGTGATGAGTGAGCACTAAAATGCTCAGATGCTTATTACTCGAACCAAGCAATTCCTAATAGTCGGATGCTCGTTTTGAGTAACGAGTATAATGAAAGTCAATGGGAAAGCCAAGTTTTTTTCTAGTACACCCTACAGGGAGGTCTGGGGGGCAGTGAAAATGTTGAAATGGATGGAAAAAGTGCTGAGTGGAAGGAGAACAGCACAAGTAAGAACCCTGTATGCATCTCTGACACCCAGATCGCTGCTAAGAACAATGGTGTCACATTTTTACTCCACTTTAAGCACTGACAATTAGGAATGAGCGAATGTGCTCGGTGATACTTGGTAATTACTCGAGTATCAGGTGTTCCGATGTATTCATTACTCAGTGAGTAATGGACAATGCTCTATGTAAAACTTGAATCCTCACATTTTATGCGCCTGTTACGCAGCCAATAAGCATAAGGGGATTACATATGCATCACTGTTAAGCCGTAGCCAGCTTGATTGTGGCATTAATGTGATTGGCTGGCCATCTGACATCATCAGGGGTTATAAAAGAACAGGCACCACCCGGCTCAGCACACTGATGCCATTGCTCAGCTCTATGATATTTCACATTGGAGGCAGAGAGTGCTTGTCCAGGTGTGTGCAAAGCATAACAAATCAGAGTCCTGTAGTGTTGATACTGGTTCTGAAGCTGAACCATCATACTAATAGCCTATTTGCTTAGCTGTTTGTATCACATACAATCTGCATTTAGCCTAGGGAGGGAGAGAGAATTGCAGGAGCAGGGAGAGTGACAGAACACAGTCTGTAGATAGGGATTAGTGCTGTGCATTCTCTTGTCAAATATATAGCTACAGGTTTTTTTGGAGGGGTTCAAAATTTTTCATATATTTTGATCCATCAATTATATGGTTTGTGTTTCTTTTTTGTGTTATATAACAGACGTGGCTGAAGGTTCACCTTCCAACAAGACAATGACCCTAAGCACACAGCTAAAATAACAAAGGAGTGGCTTCAGAACATCTCTGTGACCATTTTTGACTGGCCCAGCCAGAGCCTTGACCTAAACTCAATTGAGCATCTCTGGAGAGACCTGAAAATGGCTGCGCACCAGCGTTCACCATCCAACCTGACGGAACTGGAGAGGATCTGCAAGAAAGAATGGCAGAGGATCCCCAAATCCAGGTATGAAAAACTTGTTGCATCATTCCCAAGAAGACTCATGGCTTTACTAGCTCAAAAGGTGGTTCTACTCAATACTGAGCAGAGTCTGAATACTTATGTCCATGTGATATTTCAGTTTTTCTTTTTTAATAAATTTGCAAATATTTCTACATTTCTGTTTTTTCAGTCAAGTTGGGGTGCAGAGTGTACATTAATGAGAAAAAATGAACTTTTTTGAGTTTACCAAATGGCTGCAATAAAACAAAAAGTGAAAAATTTAAAGGGGTCTGAATACTTTCCGTAACCACTATATATATTATATATATATATATATATATATATATATATATATATATATATATATATATATACTGTATATATATATATATATATATATATATATATTATATATATATATATATACAGTACAGACCAAAAGTTTGGACAGATCTTCTCATTTAAAGATTTTTCTGAATTTTTATGACTATGAAAATTGTAAATTCACTCTGAAGGCATCAAAACTATGAATTAACACATGTGGAATTATATACTTAACAAAAAAGTGTGTAACAACTGAAATTATGTGTTATATTCTAGGTTCTTCAAAGTAGCCACCTTTTGCTTTGATGACTGCTTTGCACACTCTTGTCATTCTCTTGATGAGCTTCAAGAGGTAGTCACCGGAAATGATTTTCACTTCCCAGGTGTGCCCTGTCAGGTTTAATAAGTGGGATTTCTGGCCTTATAAATGAGATTAGGACCATCAGTTGCGTTGTGCAGAAGTCTTAAGGATACACAGCTGATAGTCCTACTGAATAGACTGTTCGAATTTGTATTATGGCAAGAAAAAAGCAGCTAAGTAAAGAAAAACGAGTGGCCATCATTACTTTAAGAAATGAAGGTCAGTCAGTTCGAAAAATTGGGAAAACTTTGAAAAAACCATCAAGCGCTACAAAGAAACTGGCTCACATGAGGACCGCTCCAGGAAAGGAAGACCAAGAGTCACCTCTGCTTCTGAGGATAAGTTTATCCGAGTAACCAGCTTCAGAAATCGCAGGTTTACAGCAGCTCAGATTAGAGACAAGGTCAATGCCACACAGAGTTCTAGCAGCGGACACATCTCTACAACAACTGTTAAGAGGAGACTTTGTGCAGCAGGCCTTCATGGTAAAATAGCTGCTAGGAAACCATTGCTAAGGACAGGCAACAAACAGAAGAGACTTGTTTGGGCTAAAGAACACAAGGAATGGACATTACACCAGTGGAAATCTGTGCTTTGGTCTGATGAGTCCAAACTTGAGATCTTTGTTTCCAACCACCGTGTTTTTGTGCGACACTGTGAAGCATGGAGGAGGAGGTGTGATGGTGTGGGGGTGCTTTGCTGGTGACACTGTTGGGGATTTATTCAAAATTGAAGGCATACTGTACCAGCTTGGCTACCACAGCATCTTGCAGCGGCATGCTATTCCATCCGGTTTGCGTTTAATTGGACCATCATTTATTTTTCAACCGGACAATGACCCCAAACACACCTCCAGGCTGTGTAAGGGCTATTTGACCAAGAAGGAGAGTGATGGGGTGCTACGCGAAATGACCTGGCCTCTACAGTCACCAGACCTGAACCCAATCGAGATGGTTTGGGGTGAGCTGGACCGCAGAGTGAAGGCAAAAGGGCCAACAAGTGCTAAGCATCTCTGGGAACTCCTTCAAGATTGTTGGAAGACCAATTCCGGTGACTACCTCTTAAAGCTCATCAAGAGAATTCCAAGAGTGGGCAAAGCAGTCATCAAAGCAAAAGGTGGCTACTTTGAAGAACCTAGAATATAAGACATAATTTCAGTTGTTACACACTTTTTTGTTAAGTATATAATTCCACATGTGTTAATTCATAGTTTTGATGCTTTCAGTGTGAATGTACAATTTTCATAGTCATGAAAATACAGAAAAATCTTTAAATGAGAAGGTGTGTCCAAACTTTTGGTCTGTACTGTATATATATCCACTCTTGAAAAAGAAACAGATAACAGCACCACTTATACTGCTGATTGTATGTGTTGAAGATGTAATCCCTTGTTCCAGGCTGTACCTCAAGATGCCGGGTGCTGATCTAAGAAATCACAGCATAATAAATGTTACTGGTAAGAAAAAGCAGGTAGCACTCACCGATCTAAAAGTTCCATACTTTATTCGACAATGTTAAAACGTCATGGCCGGGAGAGTGAGATAAGGAGTGTGCAGGTGCTGACTTTCACACTCACGGCGCTTCCATGGGTCAAAAGGTAGGAGGATATGACGAAGGAAGAAATACTCTGCACAGGCATACTCCTCCCTCTACAATCCCTCCCCACGGTGTCATGAAAAACAAAAAATCTTTAAAAACAACATGAAATTTACACATATAGCATAAATATACCAGAACAGAAATAGGAATATTAAGAAAAGATCCGAAAAAGAGAACCTCTCTTATAGAAAAGTCTATTAGTAGTCATAAGAAAATAGACATGTCCACTCTGTTATTAAATCCAATGGGGCCCATTGCACCAGTATGCATGATCCACTTAGTTTCCCATCTCAACAGAAACTTCTGCAAATTTCCCCTTGCGGGGGTAAACTAACTTTCTCGAGACCTGCAAACGTTAAGACCAAAATGTCCCTTAATCTGGTGCTGCGCTTGCACGAGATCAATGGCCCTCTAGCTACAATTTCCATTAGCTCTTTATCCCTCTCAAAGATATGCCAATTCTTCCTAATGGATGAACAGATATGGCAATCCATAGGGCCATATTGGAAATAGAATGTGAACATTTTTTATTTTTTCTTAGTCATTGCATTTCGTTCCAATGAAACAGTTTCATTTGTCGATCCCCCATTAACCCTATTCATTGCTGTTTTCAACAATGCGTCCTGATATCCTTTCTGTCTAAATCTACCATATAGTTCAACAGACTGTTTGGAAAAACCCTCACTTGTATTATTAACTCACGGCACACTCCTTATTGGTCTAAGGTAAATTTCGGAAATATTATCTAAGACTACAAAATAATGTTAAAAAAATTGGCTAGATTACAGTTCTCATCCATACACTATTCCTTGGTCTGGGGACGTTTCCTGTGATTTATAAAACTGAAAAAGCATTCAAACATGTTGCAGTCTTAAACTTCTCAGCCAGTTTCACGTGTTTTGTTATACATTTCTGTGTTACATAACACACCAAAAAAGCATTTCAAAAATTTTCTGGGGCAAATTTCTCACCCATACAGTATAACATGCTTTGTGGTACATTTCTGTGGCATATACCACTGCAAAAAGAGTTGAAACATTTTTCTAGGTTGATTTTGATTGTCATACATACACATATTCACTCACATATAACAAAGGAATGAAAAGGAGAGTGAAGGATGGGAAAAAACCAAAGTAGGAGAAGGAAAGGGAATTATCACACTTACTAAACCAAGCAACACTCACAGATAAACCCACCAAACACCTTCTCATATAACTACCAAACTACTATCCTCCCAGCTATGCAGCAGAAGCTAGCTTTGACAATGTGTTTCAGTCAGGATCCAGATTATATAGGGGATAGGAATGGCTAACAGTGCACAGCTGAGAGCTCTAGCTCCCAGAGCTCCAAACATAGTCGATTAACCCCTGTACTGTCAAAAGAAAATTACACCATTTAAAAAGAAGGTGAAGTGCTTCTTTTCAGTGCAGGAGAAGGAGCGATCAGATGCTGCGGTCTTCTGGCTCCTCTATGTCAATATAACCCCGTGACAGTCATATTACGGTGGTATTAAACTCCGAAAAACTGCTTTAACTGCTGCAGGTGACCAATTTGTTTATTTTATTAAAAAGAACTTGGATTCAAAAGACCTAGCAATATCAACATGCTTAAGGCATGCGGTAAGGAATGGCAAATGGAAGTGATGATGATGGTATATGCAGATGCTGAGGTTGTGGGGCAGGTGTGACTACACCTGTTTCTGGAGCACAAGAAACACGCCCATCCACAACACATAGGTTCCTGTCCCACTTTGCAGGGTGGCATGGCACATCACTTCTGAAACCAGAACAGTGTGAATAGATGGTTGGTTGGATTGCAGATAAATGCTTCCAGCATGCTTGGCAGCACTTTCCAGTCTTCCACACCATTCAGTCTCACCAGCCTACAGTCTGGATCACTTAATCTTCACCATGTTCTTCTTTCCTCCCACCATGTTAAGTCCCAGGAGACTAGTAATACCACACTAGTACACTCTGAGGAGCTCTCTACAACATTTCTTGATTGTGTACTCTCAACCTGCATGCTCCAAGAGGGACAGGAGGACATGTTGTTTAATGAGGCACAAAACCTAGTGCAGCAGCAAGAAGATAATGGTGGGGAATGGCAAATTTTGGCTAAGAAGAAAGAAGATGGTGAGACACAGTTGTTGTTAATTCTTGTTGTTAAGTCACAAAGTCAAAAGGACCAGATTGTAAGGGTGGAAGATGAAGTGGTGGATGATAAAGTTACTGACAAACTGGGAAACTGGCATGTAGAGCAAGGACAGCAATGGTGAGAAGGCGAGATCGGCAGCACCGAAACACACAGGAAGAGGCAGTTGAATGACAAGAGAGAAAAGGTGAGCAACTGTTCTACAGAGCACTGACACTCCTGAATTTCTCCATCAAAGAGACAGGTGTACCCCAGTCTGAGTCTTTTTTAAAGAGCATGCTGAGTCAAACAAAATGGACATTTCAAACTGTGCCATGCCAAGATCTGTAGTGGTCTGACCACTAAGAACCTAACCACCATGAGCATGATTAGTAACATGTTATCTAAGCTTCTGACTCTGTGGACCAAACGCCTTGGCCTTCGATTGGTGCTATCGGGTGACACCATTGAATGACTAAGTCACCGACCCAACCTAGGAAGCTACATGCAGAGTGAGACCAACAGCGCTGTGGGGAAGGTATTGGCAGCACCAAAAAAGGCAGTAAGAGGCAGTGTATTGACCAGAGGGAGAAGGTGGGCAACTATTCCACAGATCACCAACACTCATGAATTTCTTCGTCAAAGAGTTAGGAATTCACTACTCTGGAAATTTTTTAAAGAGAGTTCTTAGACCAAAAAAAAAATTGGTCATTTGCAACCTGTGGCATGCCAAGATCAGGACATATTCTTTTACATGACGACAACTGCGGGACCGAGAGCTGACTGCTGTGCTGAGAGAGGGTGGAGTAGGGTGAACTGGACAAACTGTTGGACTGTGAGTTAGGTGCAGCCAGAGATGTTTTGGTGGATGGAGAAAAATGTGATGTGCTCAGCAAATCAACAGCAGGCATGTTGACTTCCCTAACAGCTGACGGGCTCTCACTCACCCCAACTATAGGGGGTAAACAAGTGGAGATTCTATTAATAATAATTTATTATTGTATTGTTAACGTTTTTACTTATGACTTGGGTTTTGAAACTGTTAAACTGTAAAGCGCTGCGGAATATGTTGGCGCTATATAAATAAAGATTATTATTATTATTATGGCCGTAGACCTGTATAAGAACACTTGCCGCGATGATAGAGTAGGAAGAAGCAGCAGATGCAGTTGATGGGATGGCAGGTGGTTGGCAAGGCCAGTTAGTTTGCATTTTAGCACAGTGTGATTCTCATACTAAAGCATGTTGACTGTGCATGTGCATGTTCTTGCATATACAAGTCAAATTATTGCAATTTTTTCTTCTACTGAGTTTTTTTGCAACCTTGGCATATAATGTGAGTTGGGTCTTCCTTTGTGGTCTCAAAAAAAGGATCAAACAACCCTTTCCACCCCTGTAAACTGCAGTCTTGTGACCAGTGCTGCCCAAAGCCACAGTTGTAGCCAAGGATGCAGTGCTTGTCGTGGTTGCATTACTCCTTCTCTATGCGACAAGCTACAATGTAACTTCCTTGTCCTCCTCCTCCTCTACTGAGCTACTCAGCTGCATCTTGGTTCACACCAAGTGGGATCTACAAGCTAAACATCATCATCTCTATTCTCCCACTCCTTGCCCTGTGAGTCACCCTCTTCCTGACCTGATAACACAGTACAACCCGCATGCTCCTCGTTATCTGAGTCTCATCAATATCACCCGCATCACAGGGGTTAGTGTCTGGTGACGAGATTTTGTTAAGACTGCCCGGATCCAACAGGAAAAAACTTTTGGCATCAGTGCAGATGCTTTCCTCCTCTAGATTCTGTGAATCTTTGGAGCAGACCTCTGATGCCCATGGAATAGAATGTGTGAACAGCTCTGAAGACTGGCCCATCTGTTGTTCCCCACAGTCAGTTAGAAAACTGGAAATATGTGACTCGGGGGTAACAAGGGTGATTGGGGTGCCAATTGTACTACGATTGTACGGTGTGTGATGTTAAGGCAGAGGAAGAGGATGAAAGGCCACTTGATGCAGTGCTTGCCATCCACTGGAGCACATGCTCTTTCTGCCCTCATCTACAAGGCGTTTTGCTGCGCAGCTGCCAAAGACAGTCGAGCAGCCCATCCAGTAACAGATCTTATCAGTGGTCTTTGGATAGGATGAGAAAGTTTTTATATTTTTGTGTAATTTTTATAAATTGCAAACTAACTGTTGTGACAAAAGGTTGGTTACATGATATTTTATATTTATTAATGTCCTATTGATTTTTTTTTAAGAATGTTTATTCTACCTATCCTATATACTGTATCTTTAGTTAAAGCTTAATCAGTATATTTTTCTGCATTTAAAATGGCCAAAAACCATGTCTGCTTATTTTAAACATGCTTCTGTTTCTGTATGGAATCAGTAGCTGTTGGTTGTTTGATAGGGATTAATACTACTCCTCAATGACTTAAACGTAATTATTGCTAACACAATAAAAAAAATCAGTAGCCTCTGACAGTGGCATATATACAAGGACGGCAGGGGGAACATTTGCCAGAATGGGATTTAACCATTCTCCAAGCTGCTTGTCAAACTGACAGCCCCCTCAGAGAAGATGTAAGACTTCAGCTCCTTGAGTTTATTTGTACGCAGGTTTTAAGGCACAAGCAAAATTTTAGTTCTGACCTTTGGCCATTCAGTGTCAGGGCAAAGTCAGCTGCGTGATCAGGTCAGACGATTACCCTGCTCATGTTACTTCTACACTGAAGAGGAGGTGGTTGGCGTCAAGGTAAAAACTTCTATGGAGCAGAAGAAACAGGAGTTTTATTGGTGGGGGAATCTTGTGAGGAGACTCCACAGGGAGGGTGAAACATGTAAGGAGACAGTATGGGAAGTATGCAAATTACATAATACGGGACATTAAATTTGCATGGAATAACTCCTCTAAAAATTTACTGTATATACTCGCGTATAAGCCGAGATTTTCAGCCCATTTTTTAAGGCTGAAAGTCCCCCTCTTGGCTTATACGTGAGTCATATATGCCATGGGGTCATATCATGCTCACCCCCTGGCGCTTCTCTGCAGCCCCTCTGCTTCTCCCAGGATCTCAGGCTCCTTTCTTCAGTGGTCATGTGGTACTGCTCATTAAAGTCATGAATATGTGCATAGTCATGACTTTAATGAGCGGTACCACGTGACCGCTGAAAGAAGGTGTAACGGGTCTGGTAGGTGGAACCACTGACGGAAACGGGTCTGGTTGGTGGAACCACTAAGCTTTATTATACAAGACAATTTACTTGCAAGAGAGCGGGTGGCATCCGGGAATAGGACAGGGAATCACGGCAATTAGCCAGGCAGTCTCTGGACAGGCAGGTTGTCACAGCAAGTGACCAAGGAAGTCTCTGGACAGGCAGGTTGTCACGGCAAGTGACCTGGGCAGTCTCTGGACAGGCAGGTTGTCACGGCAAGTGACCTGGGCAGTCTCTGGACAGGCAGGTTGTCACGGCAAGTGACCAGGGCCGTCTCTGGACAGGCAGGTTGTCACGGCAAGTGACCAGGGCAGTCTCTGGGCAGGCAGGTTTGTCACGGCAAGTGACCAGGGCAGTCTCTGGGCAGGCAGGTTGTCACGGCAAGTGACCAGGGCAGTCTCTGAACAGGCAGGTTGTCACGGCAAGTGACCAGGGCAGTCTCTGGACAGGCAGGTTGTCACGGCAAGTGACCAGGGCAGTCTCTGGACAGGCAGGTTGTCACGGCAAGTGACCAGGGCAGTCTCTGGGCAGGCAGGTTTGTCACGGCAAGTGACCAGGGTAGTCTCTGGGCAGGCAGGTTGTCACGGCAAGTGACCAGGGCAGTCTCAGGCAGGTTTGTCACGGAAAGTTACCAGGGCAGTCTCTGGACAGGCAGGTTTGTCACGGTAAGTGACCAAGGCAGTCTCTAGACAAATAGGCATATACGACCTGAGCTGGTGGAGCCTCCTGGTAGGCTGCAGTCGGATGGCAGATGATCGCTCCCAGGTGAGCAGGCAAAAGTCTCTGGAATAGCCGGGGATCTCTGCTGATGATGTCGAACCTCTAGATAGAGCTGCAGTCGGATGGCAGATGATCGCTCCCAGGTGAGCAGGCAAGAGTCTCTGCAATAGCCGGGGATCTCCGCAGATGATGTCCGAACCTCTGGATAGAGCTGCAGTCGGATGGCAGATGATCGCTCCCAGGTGAGCAGGCAACAGCCGGGGATCTCTGCTGAAGATGTCCGAACCTCTGGATAGAGCTGCAGTCAGATGGCCGACAGGCAAACAGACAGGTAACAGGCAGGCAACTGGAAACAGGAGCTGATGGCTGAAGCAGAGTTAGACTGCACAGAAACAACATTGCTCGGGCACCTCCATTAAGGAGGAAGCCCTTAATATAGGGTGGAGTCCACCAGCATTGGCTGGAGACTGATTTGGAAAATGCGCGCGGCTCCTTTAAGAGCGGGGGAGGGTGCGGGCGCGCGCCCTAAGGCCAGCAGCAGGGAAGGAGCGCGCGGGACCAGCAGGGCGGAAGGAGGACGCCGAGGATGCCAGAGGCGCAGAGGAGGCTGGGAGCACTGAGGACGCTGAGCGCAGGTGAGGAGAGCGACGTCCCTGTCTGGCAGCAGGCAGGGACGCGGGCGCTACAGAAGGAAAAGCTGCCAGAGACTGCGGGAAAAGCAGGGGGCTGCAGAGACGCTCCAGGAGAGGTAAAAATATGCTACCGCTGCACTCCGTTCTATCCTCTGCGTCCTCTGGCTGTGACGTTCAGGTCAGAGGGCGCGATGACATAGTTAGTGCGCACCGCACCGCGCCCTCTGCCTGAACAGTCACTGACAGAGGACCCGGAAGACAGTGGCACGCAGCGGTGGACTGGGGATAGGTGAATATCTCAGGTGCCGGGGCCCTGAGCCAGCAGTGACACCGGCACCTGTCCCGCATAGCACGCCGGTGTCCCTGCCTGCTCAGGACACCGGCACCTGGTCCCCAGCGACAAGAGGTGAGTATGTCATTTTTTTTTCATTTGCAGGAGCAGCGGCAGCATATGGGGCCTATGCTATGGAGAATTTTATGGGGGCATAATCTATGGAGCATCTTATGGGGGCATAATCTATGGAGCCTCTTATGGGAGAATAATCTATGGAGCATCATATGGGGGCATAATCTATGGAGCATCATATGGAGCATAATCTATGGAGCATCTTATGGGGGCATAATCTATGGAGCATCTTATGGGGCATAATCTATGGAGCATCATATGGGGGCATAATCAATGTAGCATCTTATGGGGGCATAATCTATGGAGCATCATACGGGGGCATAACCTTTAAGGAGCAGCATATTGTGCATATTATTCTATCTTATGGGGCCATTATTAACCTTTATGCAGCGTTATATGGGGAGTATTTTGTATGGGGGCCACCATGAACTGTATGGAGCATTATATGGGGCTCCTGATTCAATATGGATATTCAAAAACCTTTAATCTACTGATGTCTCAATTAATTTTACTTTTAATGGTATCTATTTTTATTTTTGAAAATTTACCAGTAGTTGCTGCATTTTCCACCCTAGGCTTATACGTGAGTCAATAAGTTTTCCCATTTTTTTGTGGGGTCAGCTTATACACGGGTCAGCTTATACAAGAGTATATACGGTAATTTGTCAAGAAAATCAATGCGAGCAGGTAAAGTTAATTTTTATCCGGTCTGCTCATCGCTTTAAGATTTAAATTAGTGCATGCTGCACTCAGTATATGTGAAAAAAACTATAATCTGAACTGTCCTATTGAATTTTATTGATCAGTGTGCTCCCTGATTCCTACTTGGATGGTATACATCTGTATCATATGCTCATCTGAATGAGCTCTTAGGTTTATATGCTTTTAGTTTAAAGGGGTTGTCCACTACTTGGACAACCCCTTTTAAAACATTATATACCCTCATGTAAAATAAAAACAGACTATACTCATCACCATTGTGGATGCCATTCCAGCAATGTTGCTGCCTGATCTTCTGGGGCTCATCAGCCATTATGTCATGAGAGCTCTTTAGCAAATCAGCGGCCATTTCACTCTCATTTCCTTTGGACAAAACTGACATCTATAGGAAATTAGAGAGCTGCAGCATTTCTAACTTCTGACGGGTGTCAGTTTCATCTGAAGGCCACTGATTGGCTGCAAGGCTTACATGACTTAACAACATGATGCGAGTCACAAGAGAAAAGGCGGGAACATAGGTGGAACAGTGCCTGCACTGGAGGTGAGTATAGTCTGTCGTTATTTTACACTGCAGCTAGTCCCACTGAAATTTAGTGGCCTCTTCATTGCACTGGAAGCCACTATCAAACTTTGATGTGTTACCCTAAATTGCATTAAAGGGGTTGTCTACCTTCAAAGACAGTTTTTGCTGATTTAAATGCAAGTAATATTGGATAAAAATCATCTTTTTATTTGGGCTTCATTAAACATTTTGCACTGTTTGCCTCTTAGGGTATGTGCCAATGTTGAGTAAATGGATGCAGAAATTTCTGCACAATTTCTGCATTCTCTTAACAGGAAAACGCAGCTGCAAAAATTGCAAAATGTGTTTTTGCCCTTGTTTTGACTGCATTTTTGCCCTGCATTTTTTGACTGATTTGAATGAGGTCAATGGTGAAAACCACTAGCAAAAACACAGAGAATTGACATGCTGCAGATTATTTTCTGCAACAAATCTTCAAGTCACAAATACTCAATGTGTGCATGGCACTTCAGGTTTCTCAGAATTGCTTCAGGTTTTGCTAGTAATTTTGCATGGCAAAAGTGTACTAAATCTGCAACGTGTGCACAAGCCCTTATACTCTCTGCCTTGCGTTGTCTATTGCTGACTGCAGCATGGGTTAACTGAGAAAATGTTAGTGAGCTCGGTTTTATAAATCCTAGGGTAGATTCAGACAAGCGTATAGCATATCATTCAAATTTTCATACATAAATTAGGGACAATGTTTTTCTCACTCGTCATCTGTGTGCAATATGCTTTTTACAGGTGAGGCAGCTTTTAAAAATTTACAAGACCATTTACAGTTTCCTATGTTTTAAGATTGCAATGTATTCATATAAAACAGAAGCTAAATTGTGACTTCGTATTACATCAGATTTGTTTTTTTATAGACTTGAGTGGGCGAGTCTCATCCAATTTATGGAAGAAGCCAGTGTATGCTTCGATTTTTTTTTCACAATCAGATTCGGCCACT
This sequence comes from Oophaga sylvatica, assembly GCA_033576555.1. Lineage (NCBI taxonomy): Eukaryota > Metazoa > Chordata > Amphibia > Anura > Dendrobatidae > Oophaga > Oophaga sylvatica. Next base: position 300,817,922 of record JARQOD010000004.1, on the reverse strand, counting down.
GAAAAAAAACGTTCATTCTGTACTGTCCCATTGAACAACATTGGTTCGAGCGCTGTCCTCTACTTTCAAAGACAGCAGTCAGACTGAAAATGAATGAATGTGTGAATGAGCTCTCACAGTGTGTGAATACAATATCTTTTTCAGGCAGATTCCGGAATCAGAAAAGGTTAAAAGGAAAGAACACGTGCATTTCATGACTTTCTGTGCCTATGTTCAGTATTTTCTATATCTTTTAACCACTTCAGGTTTCCAAAAATGTCAAGCGGTTAGAAAAGATGGCATGTCCAATCTTCTAGTATTTTCTGCTTGAAAGATGCTCTGTAGCTTACCATACAAGTTGATGAGAAAGCTAAAAAAACACCCGAAGAAGCCTAGATGTCTTTTGCAGCATTTTGCAATCATTTGTGATTAAAAAACTGCTTCATTATTAAATTAAGCACTTTAATGGTTTCCTCATTAATCAATGGAGTGAAAATAACGATCAGAAAAAGACAGTAAAAAAGAACACAACAAAATATGTAAAAACCCTCAAATAAATTGGGGCTAAAACCATCAGAAAAACACTCTGGAAATGAAAGACACAAAAGCTGCTGCAGGAAAAAAAACACCAGAATTGTGAACATAATTTTACCTCTATACAAGTCACTCGGTGCGACCACACTTAGAATACTGTGTGCAGTTCTGGTCTCCGGTGTATAAGAAAGACATAGCTGAACTGGAGCGGGTGCAGAGAAGAGCGACCAAGGTTATTAGAGAACTGGGGGTCTGCAATACCAAGACAGGCTTATTAATCTTGGGTTATTTAGTTTGGAAAAACGAAGGCTTAGGGGTGATCTTATTACAATGTATAAACATATGAGGGACAGTACAAAGACCTTTCTAATGATCTTTTTACTCTTAGACCTGTGACGGGGACAAGGGGGCATCCTCTACTCTGGAGGAAAGAAGGTTTAGCCATAATCACAGATGCAGATTCTTTACTGTAAGAGCAGTGAGACTATGGAACTCTCTGCCGTCTAATGTTGTAATGAGTGATTCCTTACTAAAATTTAAGAAGGGCCTGGATGCCTTTCTTGAAAAGTATAATATTACAGGCTATATTCACTAGTTTCCTAGAAACTGCGTTGATCCAGGGAGCTACTCTGATTGCCGTATGTGGAGTCGGGAAGGATTTTTTTTCCCCAATGTGAAGCTTACTGTTTGCCACTTGGGTTTTTTTTTTGCCTTCCTCTTGATCAACATGTTGGGCAGGTTAAGATAGGATATGGGTTGAACTAGATGGACTTAGAGTCTTCCTTCAACCTTAATAACTATGTTACTATGTTAGAATTAACTTAAAGAGAACCTTTCAGCTGATACTTGCTTGCCAAACCGTAGGCAGCATGTATCAGCCACTGGCTGTAGAATCCCAGCCATGTATGTTTGGCTGCGGGACTGTGCACCACTCATACAGGCAGATCCCTGGCAGCTTCTTCCCACGCGCTGACAGTGACTGGCAAGCATCTGCCTACATGCGTACGCAGGCATACATGACATACATGGCTGGAATACTACAGCCAGTGGCTGGTACATGCTGCCCCAGAATGTATCAGCTGACAGGTTCCCTCTAAGGTCTAGGGGGCCGTGCAATGCTCCTCTCATATTACAAGACTCGTTAAAGGGTTGATTGTGACTTGTAGGATCGCTACTTCCAATAGGTGGCGCTATAGATACAAGTCCTCTTTGTTTGAAGAGGCAATTTGCATATTAAAATTTCCCAGAGGAGCATTGCACGGCGAATAAGCCTCCTTACCTCGACACGCCAGAGCTGGTATGTCACTCTCCACAAGGAGAAACCTTACCCCTAGACCTTAGTCCAGAGCCTCTCATCTAGCCAAATCAAGATCTCTCCTACTTTGCACTGACGAGGACCAATAGTCCGAAACACCGTGTCTGCAAATGGAGATTCTGATTTGGCTTTTATCCTAAGTCATATTACAAGACTCGTTAAAGGGTTGATTGTGACTAGTAGGATCGCTACTTCCAATAGGTGGCGCTATAGAGTACAAGTCCTCTTTGTTTGAAGAGGCAATTTGCATATTAAAGGTTCCCTCTAAGCATTTTCTGCTTGAGTTTAAAGAATGTTCCTTATCTGTCTTTTTTAACCTCATCTCAGCTGACTATAATAAAATGGAAAGTCCGGGGAAACAGCCTGTAAAAGCCAAACAACACACAATTTTTTATAAAAACTCGATTACAAAAAATGATTTTTATCCAAAAATACATGTATTTATGTAAACACAATTTTTTCAGAGGTGGATAACCCCTTTAACCTACAAGATTCCAAAATTCATCCCTTAATAAGATGTTTAACATAAGAAATCATTAGGTGTAGCAAATATGTAGTACTATTCTATGGAACAAAGTAAAAATATAATTTGTAAATCACATATTAGAGGGAAGTTTCAATTTATTTTTTATTTCACTGAAAAGAAAAAGAAAGACTACATGTAATGCTATTCCAGTAAATTTGCTGCTATAGCTTGAGCACTGAGGAAACTGACAGAATTTGTCAGGCTGGCAAGGTGATAACATCCCATGTGCCTAAGGAAAACAAGCAATGTTCTTGTTATGTTGACATATTTTTTTGTCTTCCTTCCTATCTTTCTGACACATCTGTGGATTATTCCTAATCAACTAGCAACAAGGATGACAAGATTAAATCCAAATGTCACAATTGTTACATAAATGCATGAAAACACTAGAAAAAAATATGATGTTATTCAGCTACAAAATGGCAATAAGGCAAACACAAAGAGCAAGGCCGCCAACATCTGAAGTAGGTGGCACCAAAAATTACATATCTTCTGCTGCAAAACTCACCACATATATTTTAAACTCCCCTGGAAAAGACATCAGCACATAACTGTGGTCAGGAGCTTCATGGATTCTGTAGCTTTGCCTCTACAGTCATGGCCAAAAGTTTTGAGAATGACACAAATATTAATTTTTACAAAGTCTACTGCTTCACTTTTTCTAATGGCAATTTGCATATACTCCAGAATGTTATAAAGAGTGATCAGCTTAACAGCAATTACTTGCAAAGTCAATATTTGGCAAGAAAATGAACTTTATCCCCCAAAACACATTTCAACATCATTGCAGCCCTGCCTTAAAAGGACGAGCTAACCTCTTTTCAGTGATTGCTCCATTAACACAGGTGTGGGTGTTGATGAGGACATGGCTGGAGATCAATCTGTCATGATTAAGTAAGAATGACACTACTGGACACTTTAAAAGGAGGCTGGTGCTTGGCATCATTGTTTCTCTTCTGTTAACCATGGTTATCTCTAAAGAAACATGTGCAGTCATCATTGCAATGCACAAAAATGGCCTAACAGGGAAGAGTATCGCAGCTAGAAAGATTGCACCTCAGTCAACAATCTATGCATCATCAAGAACTTCAAGGAGAGAGACTCCATTGTTGCCAAAAAGGCTCCAGGGCGCCCAAGAAAGACCAGCAAGCGCCAGGACCGTCTCTTAAAAGTGTTTCAGCTGCGGGATCGGGCTACCAGCAGTGCAGAGCTTGCTCAGGAATGGCAGCAGGCAGTTGTGGGTGCATCTGCACGCACTGTGAGGCGGAGACTCTTGGAGCAAGGCCTGGTCTTAAGGAGGGCAGCAAAGAAGCCTCCTCTCTCCAGAAAAAACATCATGGACAGACTGATATTCTGCAAAAGGTACAGGCAGTGGACTGCTGAGGACTGGGGTAAAGTTATTTTCTCTGATGAATCCCCTTTTCAATTGTTTGGGACATCAGGAAAACGCCTCATTCGGAGAAGACAGGGTGAGCTCTATCACCAGTCTTGTCTCATGCCAACTGTTAAGCATCCTGAAACCATTCATGTGTGGGGTTGCTTCTCAGCCAAGGGAAACGGCTCTCTCACAGTCTTGCCTAAAAACACAACTATGAATAAAGAATGGTACCAGAATGTCCTCCAAGAGCAACTTCTCCCAACCCTCCAAGAGCAGTTTGGCGATCAACAATGCCTTTTCCAGCATGATGGAGCACCTTGCCATAAAGCAAAGGTGATAACTAAATGGCTCAGGGAACAAAACATAAGATTTTGGGTCCATGGCCTGGAAACTCCCCAGATCTTAATCCCATTGAGAACTTGTGGTCAATCATCAAGAGATGGGTGGACAAACAAAAACCTAAAAATTCTGACAAAATGAAAGTATTGATTGTGCAAGAATGGACTGCTATCAGTCAGGATTTGGTCCAGAAGTTGATTGAAAGCATGCCAGGGAGAATTGCAGAGGTCCTGAAGAAGAAGGGTCAACACTGCAAATATTGACTTGTTGCATTAACTCATTCTAACTGTCAATATAAGCTTTTGTTACTCATATGTTTGCAATTTTTATTTCTGTTGTGATAAAAACATCTGTCAAACACACATAAAAACCAGAGGGCAGCAGATCATGTGAAAATATAATATTTGTGTCATTCTCAAAACTTTTGGCCATGACTCTACACATTTGTCTAAGATTATTTGATGCAATACCAAGCGTTGGCTGAAGTGATGTAAAGGGACTTCTTATGAAGCCAATAGCAATGGAAACATGTTCCCTGGAATGTTGAATCAAATTTTACTATCTGGCATTTTGTCTAACAAAATGCATACTGCCTACATTTGGTGTACAAAGGATAAAGATGATAGCTGTTTTTTAGTGTTTGGGATAAGCTCTTTGTGTTTATTAATTAAAGGAGATAAATAATGCTTCAGCAGACGTAGGCATTTTATTCAAATGCATGATTTTCATATTATGGCAAGACTTTGAGAAAGTCTTCTCATGTTTTATTCATGTTTTATTACAACAGTAATGGTATAGTAATGGTATAAAACACTTTGATAGTTTAAAAACGTCTTGCGCATCAAAACGTTGTGCAAAATTATTCTGACTTTGGTGTTTTCATGCCAGTTTTGGCAAGCTCTGGCAAAATGGGCAAAACTGGGCAGAAAAAGACATATCAACACCCAATTATATAATTCATTATGAGCTGTGGCATGCCTTATATAATTAATTATGAGTTGAGGTATACCTAATGTCAGAAACCTAGCTTTAATCCTCGACAAGAGTGAGATTTGTGGCAAGATGTATGCCACTTTTAAGTCACATTTGATTCATTAACGCATTCATAACTTTTGATGTACCTATAAGTCGTGGACATGAAGGGGTTCCAAAACCCATGAAATACAGGTTTGTTATGGCAATCGTGTGCAGCACAGGAGCTATGCTTGCATGATCACTGCCAAGGAACTCGGCTTATGTGATAGGAGAGCCCCGGCTCTCATAGCCAGGAGTAGTGCACGCTAAATGCTGCATCAATATTGATCACTTTTAGAGGCTAAAGGGTATGCCACACTAAACAACATCGCTAACGGGATCGCTAAAAAACGTCACTATTTAGCGATCCCGTTAGCGATGTTGTTGTGTGCGGCATCTACCAGCGACGAGGCCCCTGCTGTGATCTCGTTCATCACAGCGATCGTTCCGGACCCTATTTTCGTCGCTGGCGCCCCACTGGTAAGTATCTAATCGCTGAGTGTGGCACCTTTTTTAGCGATTTTAGCGGTACTTTTGTACCGCTAAAGTCGTTAAGGAGATCGCTAACCGCGATAGCGTCCTAACGACATCGCTAAAATAGGTAGCTACTAGCGATATAGAAACAATCCCGCTAGCGATCTCATTAGTATGCGACGCTAACGAGATCGCTAGCGGGATTGTGTAGTGTGGCAGTACCTTTAGAGGGAGAAAGCCCCCTCACCCATGCGATCGGTACCTCCGCAACATCATCGTGAGGACCCGATTGTTGTCAGGCAAACATGAGGTCTGCCGGCTATACTGTCCAGGAGCTTGGTCTAAGAGGCTTCTGTTAGTAGAGAAAAAAAGAAAAGAAACTGCACCAAAGTCTTATGCACAAATTAGTCATCTCATTTCATAGAAACAAGCATATCATTACTAGGTGTCGCTGCTGAATCAATATCATTAGCTTCCAAAGGTTCCTTGAAAAAAATGTCTTTTGACTGTGAGACCACTGACAAAATGGTTTACATGCAATATTGTGTTGAAAAGATTAAAGTGAAACTCTGGAGCGTATCCTAGTCCTTTAGACAGCAAATTAAATTGGTTATTATTAATGGACAAAGAGGACAAATTCACTACATTGTCTCCAGGGGTTAATACCTTTTGCATTTCACCCTGTACCGTTGTGGATATCGTTTCATTTTTTTTTTTCCGATGCCCACGTTTCTGCCCCTCCTCCTCCGGAGCCTTTTTTTGGACATATAATAGGAGTCTCGGGAGAGTTGTTAGAAGTGTTTGCTAAGGATGAGCCCTCCTCAAGATGATCATTAAAACCGCCAGATGTATGCAAGATGCTAAACCTGACTTTTGAAATGCCTTGTCTAGGGACCTTAGTTTGTGACTTTTCAAGTATAGGTTTAGGTGTCGTCAGTATATCACGTTTAGTAGCCCAGGTGTAAACTTTGCCCAATTCATAATCCTTTAAGTCCCAGAGTAATTTGGACTTTTTGTAAGTTTCATTGTAGTTTCCAACTTTTTTATCTTTTCTTTGAGCTTTTTATCAAGAATATCAAACTGTTTCCTGAAACTGAGCTAATTATAGACTCCTGTGCTGAACAAATTTCACTCTTCAATTCACTCAGGATTTTTTCTTCTCTGTCAATAATAAGCCTCATTAACTCTTTAGAGCACTTGGACAGAGTAAAATTCCATTTACTCATAAACTCCTCATCACTTTTGGGTTTTTTAAAACATAATCCGCGGGTTTGATATCTTTTTCAAGGTACATCTTTAATGAAGCCACATTCCACCATAGCTTCATCTCGCATACCAGTAATTTTTCTAACATGTTGGTGTCAGATTTAAAATTGCTGGGACCTGAATTATCTGCTTTACTTTGACCAAAAATTTCTTTGAGGTTGGCTATTCTATCACATAGGTTTTCATCCAAATTAAAATAAAACCCTTTAGTATTAGGCCGGAGTCACACTGGCGACAAAATCGGACGACTGCAATGCGATGAAATATCGCATCGCAGTCGGACCTATGTTAATCTATGGAGCAGCTCCCAGTATCAGATTTTTTGTGGTCCGTTTTAAACGTCCGTGTACAATCGCAGCATGCTGCGATTGTCACCGATTGTGGGTCGACTATCGCCAATGCAAGTCTATGGGAGCGATGAAAAATCTGATTACAAACGGACCGCACGTGTGACTTGCGATGAAATCGCATCGGTGTCCTTTAGAAAAGCCGGCAATTCATCCCCGGCTATACTGTAAAATCACACTGACAGCTTTAATAAAGACTAGAAAGAATAGATATATACACATAGAACACATATATATATATATATACATGTCATTGTGACATGTACATATACATATATTTATAGTTCCTAGACTTCTACATACTGTAATAGCCGCTAATTCAATTGCCGGGTTTTGTGAAATCACAGAAGCCGACATGAAATGATACATTGTTTCCACACATTTAACCATGTAATTTCATGTATTTTTATATATGTTTGAAACATACAATTACATGAGTGTATTTGTGCAAAATTTCAGACATGTAGGGGTTAATTAAAGGTGTAATTTCGTTGAAAAAAATGCGTGGGCTCCCGCTGTATTTTCTCCACCAGACAGACAAAGCAAAGCGAGTGGGGGCAGATAATAATAGCCCAGGGAGGGTGCATTTTTTTGTGCCCCCCCTGGCTACTAACATCTGCCCCCAGACACCCCAGAAAGGGCAAATCTATAATTAGATTCGCCCTTTCTGGCACTTTGCCCGTCTATTCCCATTGCCCTGTAGCGGTGGCGAATGGGTTAATCTCACCTTACTGTCACCTTGCAATTGAAAGGTGACCTTAAGGCAGGTTAATGATTGATAGCTGTCAATTAGACAACTATCAATTATTAATCCTATTGAAGTAAATAAAAAAACACACACACTTTAAGAATAAATAATTTTAATGAAATAAAAACACATTTTTTTGACCATATTTTATTTTACACTTAATCCGTGCGAAGCCATTGATCTCCTAAAATAAAGAAAAAGAAATAAAACAACATTATTCTTACCTATTCCGCCGATCTGTCACGTCCCACGCTGTAATCCTTCACAAAGGGTTAACTAGCTTTGAGCCAAACAGTGCAAGTAATCCTGCATGCTCAGCTCAAAGCTCCTGAATGAATAAGTTCCTCTCCTGGCGACAGGAGAGGATGTGTTTCATGAATGAAGCTTAATTGATTGTGTCCACTTTCCCTTTAGGTCAGGTCACTACAGTTAAATTGGCAATAAATCAATTAAGCTCCATTCATGAATCTATTCCTCTACTTTCGCTGGGAGAGGAACTTATTCATTCAGGGGAATACAGGTCTGAGACAGCATTATTAGCTCTCTGCGACCTGTAACCTGTTAACCCTTTCTGATGGATTACACCGTGGGACCTGACTGTACATCGGATTGGTAAGTATAATTTTGCTTTTTTATTTTATTTTTATTACAGGAAATGGTTTTAGCAGGAAAATAAAATATGGTCAAAAACTGTGTGATTATTTAATTAAACTTATTTTTTATTAAACTGTGTGTGTTTGATTTTTCTTTCATACAATAGGATTAATAATTGATAGTTGTCTAATTGACAGCTATCAATTATTAACCTGGCTTAAAGTGACCTTTCAATTGCAAGGTCATTTTAACCCCTTATTAACCCATTCGCCACCGCTACAGGGCAATGGGAATAGACGGGCAAAGTGCCAGAAAGGGCGAATCTAATTATAGATTTGCCCTTTCTGGGGTGTCTGGGGGCAGATGTTAGTAGCCAGGGGGGGCACAAAAAAAATGTACCCTCCCTAGGCTATTATTATCTGCCCCCACTCGCTTGCTTTGTCTGTCTGGTGGAGAAAATACAGCGGGAGCCCACGCATTTTTTTTCAACGAATTTACACCTTTAATTAACCCCTACATGTCTGAAATTTAGCACACATATACTCATGTAATTGTATGTTTCAAACATATATAAAAATACATGAAATTACATGGTTAAATGTGTGGAAACAATGTATCATTTCATGTCGGCTTCTGTGATTTCACTGAAGCCGGCAATTGAATTAGCGGCTATAACAGTATGTAGATGTGTAAGAACTATAAATATATGTATATATATATGTCACAATGACATATATATATATATATATATATATATATATATATGTGCTCTATGTGTATATATCTATTCTTTCTTTTGGCATTTAAATACTATTCTTTTGGATCCATTATATGTCAGTTTTGCAAGCCTGCGAGAAAATCTCGCAAGTCGGATGAAAATCGGATGTTACAAGGTACACACACATGCGATTAAATCGCATCTTTGAAGGAAAATCGGATGCCAGAAGGATGTGTGATGTTTTTATTTTGATCCGATTGTCGACCGTCTAAAACGGACCGATTTTTTGTGGTTGTGTGTGACTCCGGCCTTAGTGTTCTCATTGTCAGTGTTGGACGTGGAGCTTCAGACAGGGAGCAAAAAAAAACAGGGGGAATATCCAAATCAGTATAGGTAAATAAAACAGTCTTTAATTTAACCACTTAGTGACAGAGCCATTTTGCAGCTTAATGACCAGGCCAATTTTTACAATTCTGACCACTGTCAATTTATGAGGTTATAACTCTGGAGCGCTTTAACGAATCCAGCTGATTCTGAGATTGTTTTTTCGTGACATATTGTACTTCATGTTAGTGGTAAAATTTCTTTGATATGACTTGTGTTTATTTATGAAAAAAACAGAAATATGGCGAAAATTTTGAAAATTTAACAATTTTCAAACTTAAAATTTTTATGCCCTAAAATCAGAGAGATATGTCACACAAATTTCTTAATAAATAACATTTCCCACATGTCTACTTTACATCATCACAATTTTGGGAACAAAATTTTTTTTTGTTATGAAGTTATAAGGGTTAAAATTTGACCAGCGATTTCTCATTTTTACAACACCATTTTTTTTTAGGGACCACATCACATTTGAAGTCACTTTGAGGGGTCTATACGATAGAAAATACCCAAAAGTGACACCATTCTAAAAACTGCACCCCTCAAGGTGCTCAAAAACCACATTCAAGAAGTTTATTAACCCTTTATGTGCTTCACAGTAACTGAAACAATGTGAAGGAAAAAATTAACATTTAACTTTTTTGCAAAAACTTTACTTCGGAACCAATTTTTTTTTATTTTCACAGCTGTTAAAAGAAAAAAATGAACCACAAAATTTGTTGTGCAATTTCTCCTGAATAAGCCGATACCCCATATGTGGGAGTAAACCACTTTTTGGGCGCACGGCAGAGGTCGCAAGGGAAGGAGCGACATTTGACTTTTTCAATGCAGAATTGTCTGGACGCCATGTCGCGTTTGTAGAGGCCCTGATGTGTCTAAACAGTGGAAACTCATCACAAGTGACCCTATTTTGGAAACTAGACCCCTAAGGAACTTATCTAGATGTGTGGTGAGCACTTTGAACCTCCAAGTGCTTCACAGAAGTTTATAACATAGAACAGTGAAAATAAAAAATCATATTTTTTTCACAAAAACAATCTTTTCACCCCAATTTTTATTTTTTCAAGGGTAACAAGACCCCAAAAGTTTTTTGTGCAATTTGTCCTGAGCATGCTGATACCCCATATGTGGGGGTAAACCACTGTTTGGATGCATGGCAGAGCTTGGAAGGGAAGGAGCGCCGTTTGACTTTTTCAACGCAGAATTGGCTGGACGTCATGTCGTGTTTGTAGAGGCCCTGATGTGTCTAAACAGTGGAAGCCCCCCACAAGTGACACCATTTTGGAAACTAGACCCCTAAGGAACTTATATAGATGTGTGGTGAGCACTTTGAACCCCCAAGTACTTCACAGAAGTTTATAACTCCCGGGCATGAAAATAAAAAGTCATGTTTTTTCCACAAACCTGATCGTTTAGTACCCAATTTTTTATTTTCCCAAGGGTAACAGAAGAAATTAGACCACAAAAGTTGTTGTCCAATTTGTCCTGAGTACACTGATACCCAATATGTGGGGGGGACCACTGTTTGGGTGCACGGCAGGGCTTGGAAGGGAAGGAGCGCCTTTTGACTTTTTCAAACCAAAATTGGCTGGAATTGAAATTGGACGCCATGTCGCGTTTGGAGAGCCCCTGATACGCGTAAACAGTCGAAATCCCCCACAAATCACACCATTTTGGAAACTAGACCCCTTAAGGAACTTATCTAGATGTGTGGTGAGCACTTTGAACCCCCAAGTGCTTCACAGAAATTTATAAACGTAGAGCCATGAAAATAAAAAATAATTTTTTTCCTCAAAAATGATTCTTTAGCCCGCTATTTTTTTTATTTTCCCAAGGGTAACAGGAGAAATTGGACCCCAAAAGTTGTTGTGCAATTTTTCCTGAGTACGCTGATACCCCATATATGGGGTGAAACCACTGTTTGGGCGCATGGGAGTGCTTGGAAGGGAAGGAGCGCTATTTGTAATTCAGACTTTGATGGAATGTTCTTCGGGCGTCATGTTGTGTTTGCAGAGCCCTTGATGTGCCTAAACAGTAGAAACCCCCTGCAAGTGACACCATTTTGGAAACTAGACCCCCCAAGGAGCTTATCTAGATGTGTGGTGAGCACTTTGAACCCCCAAGTGCTTCACAGAAATTTATAAACGCAGAGCCGTGAAAATAAAAAATCATTTTTTTCATCAAAAATGATTTTTTATCCAGCTATTATTTATTTTTCCAAGGGTAACAGGAAAAATTAGAACCCCAAAATTGGTGTGCAATTTGTCCTGAGTACGCTGATACCCCATATGTTGGGGTAAACCACTGTTTGGGCTCACGGCAGGGCTCGGAAGGGAGGGAGCGCCATTTGACTTTTTGAAAGCCACGTCGTGTTTGGGGACCCCCTGATGTGTCTAAACAGTAGAAACCCCCACAAGTGACCCCATTTTGAAACTAGACCCCTTAAGGAACTTATCTAGATGTGTGGTGAGCACTTTGAACCCCCAAGTGTTTCACAGAAATTTATAAACGCAGAGCTGTGAAAATAAAAAATGATTTTTTTTCTCAAAAATGATTTTTTTAGCCAGCTATTTTTTATTTTCCCAAGGGTAACAGGAGAAATTAGAACCCCAAAATTGGTGTGCAATTTGTCCTGAGTACGCTGATACCCCATATGTTGGGGTAAACCACTGTTTGGGCACACGGCAGGGCTCAGAAGGGAGGGAACGCCATTTGACTTTTTGAACGCCACGTCGTGTTTGGAGACCCCCTGATGTGCCTAAATAGTGGAAACCCCTCAATTCTAGCTCCAACCCTAACCCCAACACACCCCTAACCCTAATCCCAACCCTAATTCCAACCCTAATTGTAACCCTAAGCTTAATTGTAACCCAAACCCTAATTGTAACCCTAACCCTAATTATAACCCTAAACCTAAGGCTAGGTTCATTTTGCATCTTACCAGCCTGTTCAACACATAGCGTTGACGGACTGGTAACGGTATAGCATAACGCGATCGCGTTATGCTATACCCGCTAGCGCAGAGGAATCAGCAGATGATTCATCTGCGCTAGCAGTGACGGAACCCAGACACTGCAGCCCGCATCCGAGGCTCCGTCACTGAATGATGGCACGTCGCGAACGCATGCCTCTTTACAGCATGCGTCGCGATGCGCCCTCAAATGGGGGTGAATGGCAGCGTTAACGGACTGCGTTACACCGCGTTATACCGCGGTGTAACGCAGTCCGTCTAACGGACTGACATAACGCAATATTAACCCAGCCTAACGCTAACCCTAATTATAACCCTAACCCTAATGCTAACCCTAACCCTAATTATAACCCTAATTATAACCCTAACCCTAACGGAAAAATGAAAATAAATATAATTTCTATATTTTATTATATGTCTCTAATTAAGGGGGCGATAAAGGGGGAATTTATGTACTGTTTTTTTTATTTTGATCACTGTGATAGTTTATCACAGTGATCAAAATGTACTTTCTGGAGAATGAATGAAAAAAAATTTGAATCTGCCGCCAAGCAGATCGGCAGGCGCACTGCGCATGCGCCAGCCATTTTTTTTTTCCAGGAAGAAGACCAGGAGGATCGGAGGCCAGGGGGACCTGCCGAAGGACACCAGCAGGTACAGGGGGGTTTCGGGGGGCCTGGGGACCTTAATTCTGTCCCCTCTGATGTGCGATCACATCAGAGGGGAGAGAAATATTTTTTATTTTTTGTTGTTGCGGTCGCCGTTATGCTGTATAGCAGCGATTGCAACATCGGGAAAATTGCCCATCCCCCCCAGCACATAGCGGCGGGCGCACTGAGGGCTTTGTCTATAGAGATAAATACTCATGGTTATTATACATCACCAACGTGTGAGGATTGGCCTTTGGTGGCCTGCATGTTGGTTTTGTTCTGATCTCCACTCCGGATCTATTGTCTGAATGGACCCAGGTTCGTGCCCCCACCCTCCCCCTCTCTCTTTTGATATACCCAATCTTGATATGATTGACTTCTCTTTCCCCCTCTTCTTGACCTTGGAGGTTGCTCCGATTTATAGTAGAGCACGGATGCACTTTATTGCGACATGATATGTTCTATGGACCTTTATCATTGGGCATCATCTTTCCAATTGATATGTGTCGCATTATTTTTTGGATCTCGTTGGTAGGTTCCTTATGTCTCTTAATACGCTGCTCCTCCATGTCTCCTTTTGGATTTATCAGAGAATTATATACTTGCACATTTAATAAAATAACTTTAATATACTCCTTTTCCTTCTGTGGTTTCTGAGTGCATGAAGATATGAATGTGCATGATTGTTATGCTTGTTCCCTTATATGTGATTCCCCTGTGTGTCAATTTTTATAGCTCCAGGGAGTTATGCGGTTTTTGTCTGACAGCGGGGATTATACACATGCGCGCTCCCGCTTCCATGGTTACCATTCGGGAGGCTGTGTACGTGGGTGCGCGTCACTCGCGTTCCACTGCACGCAGGCGCACTGACACGTGTGTGCTATAGACGTCTGCACACAGCTGCTTCCTTACCGCCCACATCCGTTGAGGACTGCGGCTCCTTTATCCACACATGCAGGTCTTTTTCGATTGATTATTCAGGTATTTATGGCCGGTTTTGGCAATAATCCTTCACTTCCCTGATGAAGCCGTACTAGATACGACGGAACGCGTGGGATCATTCCCTGCACCGTGGTCCTGATCTCTGCCTTCCCTATGGCTCCTTTATCATGAGGTTCTTACTTTGGGTAATATCACTTTCTCTAATTTTGTCTGTACAGGCTTTTTGTGTTCTTTTACTTTGAAGCTTACATACTGAGAATGTTTTTTTTTTTTTCCTGCTCTATGTACATCCATTATATTAGACTGGGATTATTATGCAGGGCTAGGATGAGGTTGGCATTCCTTACTTTGGGTTTCATTGCTATGCCATTGTCTTGCTGACATTGAGCCATTTTTTGCATGGGTTATTATCTTGCCTTTTCTATGCATGACCATCCTATTTTGTCCACTGAGACCCTCTATTGATGGTTGTTCAGAGCCTGCTGTCACTGTTATTACCCCAGTTTTTTGCATTATATTGGGCACATTGTTATTTCACATTGTATATGTCCACCATTATAATTACTTGTCTAGGCAGATTTCAGTCATGGTTTTGTTTTTAAATATGTTTTAACTCATTGTGTGTTCACATGTCAATAAAAATTTTGTAATTCACACTTTCATGTTGAATTTGGTGTAGTGTGCATTGTGTACGGTAGTTCTTTTCTTTTGGTGTCCTTACATGATTTATTCTATCGATTCGCACCTCCCTTTATAGTACATGGATTATTAATGCGCCCATGTTTTTTTTAAATATGGATGACATCATTCAGCACCACGTCTGTGCCAGAGAGAGGAAGCTGCCGGCAATGGTGATCTTGTGGGAGAGCGTGTGGAGAGGTGAGAGGTACCGTGTGTGTGTGTGTGTAAAGTGCTGTGTGTGTAAACGTGCAGAGAGGTGAATGGTGCTGTGTATGTAGGTGGAGGAGAGGGCAGTAATGGGGAGAAAGCAATGATGGGGTGGGTGGGGGAGAAAGTAATGATGGTGGAAGTTGAAAGGATAATGATGGGGTGGTGGGGGAGGAGGAAATGATGGAGGTGGTGGAATTGGCAATAAAGGTGGTGGGGAGAAGACAATGATGGAGGTCGTGGAAAGGACAATGATGGGGTGATGAGAAAGGAGGCAATGATGGAGGTGATGGGGAGCAGGTAATGATTGAGGTGTTGGGGAGAAAGCAATGATGGTGACAGTTGAAAGGACAATGATGGGGTGGTGGGGGAATAGGAAATGATGGAGGTGATGGAATGGGCAATGATGGGGTGGTGGGGAGAAGGCAATGATAGAGGTGGTGGAAAGGGCAATGATGGGGGTGTTGGGGGAGAAGGCAATATTGGGGTGATGGACAAGGCAATGATGGATGTGGTAGAAAGGGCAATGATGAGGGTGGTGGGGAGAAACCAATGATGGAGGTGGTGGAAAGGGCAATGATGGGGGTGTTGGGGAGAAGGCAATGATGGGGGTGATGGAGAGGGCAATGATGGGGGTGGTGGGGGAGAAAACAATGATGGAGGTGGTGGAAAGGACAATGATGGGGTGGAGGAAGAGAAAGCAATGATGGAGGTGGTAGAATGGGCAATGATGGGGGTGGTGGAAAGGACAATGATATTGGTGGTGGAAAGGGCAATAGTTGTTAGATATAAAATGACTGCTGATGGAGGAGCCGGTGACCAGACTACCAGTCTATAAGCTCCTCCATTAGAAAAGAAGCTTTCCCATGCTCCATCAGCCATCAATGCATTATTATACAGCTAACAAGACAGGACAATATGTAATAAAAAACAGGGCTTTATGTAGGTCAATATGTAAGGGACGGGTATAATAAGGGTCTGCAATATACATAATAAAGGAGACTATGAAATATATATACATGTAGTGTGTGTGTGCTATATAAATATATATATATATATATATATATATATATATATATAGTTTTATATACAGTACAGACCAAAAGTTTGGACACACCTTCTCATTTAAAGATTTTCATATATTTTCATGACTATGAAAATTGTACATTCACACTGAAGGCATCAAAACTATGAATTAACACATGTGGAATTATATACTTAACAAAAAAGTGTGTAAAAACTGAAATTATGTCTTATATTCTAGGTTCGTCAAAGTAGACACCTTTGCTTTGATGACTGCTTTGCACACTCTTGGCATTCTCTTGATGAGCTTCAAGAGGTAGTCACCGGAGATGGTTTTCACTTCACAGGTGTGCCCTGTCAGGTTTAATAAGTGGGATTTCTGGCCGTATAAATGGGGTTGGGACCATCAGTTGTGTTGTGCAGAAGTCTGGTGGATACACAGATGATAGTCCTACTGAATAGACTGTTAGAATTTGTATTACGGCAACAAAAAAGCAGCTAAGTAAAGAAAAACGAGTGGCCATCATTACTTTAAGAAATGAAGGTCAGTCAGTCGGAAAATTGGGAAAACTTTGAAAGTGTCCCCAAGTGCAGTTGCAAAAACCATCAAGCACTACAAAGAAACTGGATCACATGAGGACCGCCCCAGGAAAGGAAGACCAATAGTCACCTCTGCTTCTGAGGATAAGTTTATCCGAGTTACCAGCCTCAGAAATTGCAGGTTTACAGCATCTTAGATTAGACACCAGGTCAATGCCACACAGAGTTCTAGCAGCAGACATATCTCTACAACAACTGTTAAGAGGAGACTTTGTGCAGCAGGCCTTCATGGTAAAATAGCTGCTAGGAAACCACTGCTAAGGACAGGCAACAAGCAGAAGAGACTTGTTTCGGCTAAAGAACACAAGGAATGGACATTAGACCAGTGGAAATCTGTGCTTTGGTCTGATGAGTCCAAATTTGAGATCTTTGTTTCCAACCACCGTGTCTTTGTGCAATGCAGAAAAGGTGAACGGATGGACTCCAAATGCCTGGTTCCCACCGTGAAGCATGGAGGAGGAGGTGTGATGGTGTGGGGGTGCTTTGCTGGTGACACTGATGGGGATTTATTCAAAATTGAAGGCATACTGAACCAGCATGGCTACCACAGCATCTTGCAGCGGCATGCTATTCCATATTTTTTGCGTTTAGTTGGACCATCATTTATTTTTCAACAGGACAATGACCCCAAACACACCTCCAGGCTGTGTAAGGGCTATTTGACCAAGAAGGAGAGTGATGGGATGCTACACCAGATGACCTGGCCTCCACAGTCACCAGATCTGAACCCAATCGAGATGCTTTGGGGTGAGCTGGACCGCAGAGTAAAGGCAAAAGGGCCAACAAGTGCTAAGCATTTCTAGGACCTCCTTCAAGATTCTGATAGCATTGTTCCCAGCAGTGATCTGGGATTCAGAGATGCTTCCCGGGATCTTCCCCATGCTGTTCCCAAGCCATTTCTTCACTGTTTACATCTATTTCAATTTTTAGACCCCTTCCAGATCTCCGGGAGGGCTCTGGAAAAATGCTCAAGTTTCCC
>JARQOD010000004.1:300767750-300800150 GCA_033576555.1 Oophaga sylvatica | reverse complement strand
GCCATAACCAAATCGGCTCTGCTACATACAGGCGATGATCAGATCAACTGTATGTAGCAGAATACTTCACCTCTATGCTTGTCACTGCTGGCTTGCTGTGAGCGCCGACCTCACGCATGGTGCTCGATGCTCACAGCAAGCCGGCAGTGATAACCATAGACGTCTCCATGAAACCTCTGGTTTTCATGATAACCCATCGGTGACCCACAATCACATGATGGGGTCACCGGTGGGCGGATTTCGGGCCCAATGGCTGGAAGCTTGCATTAAATGCTGCTGTCAGCGTTTGACAGCGACATTTAATGGTTTAATAGCTGCGGGTGGATCGCAATTCCACCCGCGGCTATTCCGGGCACTTGTCAGCTGTTCAAAACAGCTGACATGTACCCGGAAAGTTGTGGGCTCACTGCAGGAGCCCACATCAAAGGGGGTGACATGACATGCGCCATACTAGCATTGTGCATGTCGTGAATGGGTTAATAAAAACCTCCATTTAACCCCTTAGCAACCGTTGATACGTCTTAAAACTGCGACCGCTAAGGGTACTTATACCTTCATCACTGTTTTAAAACTAGGGCACAGGCGAGTTCTGTGCATCTAAGTGTGAAGTCAAGAAGTCATGACATCATGACCTTTTGCATGCTTGCACACAACCCTTCCAGTCCTCAGAGCCAGAAGTCAGAGATATCAGTGATGGTAAAAAGATTCTGCAATTACAGGATGAATGACAGTGAGAAGCAGAGTATCTGAATTTTTTTATTGTTTTTTTCCATCTTTTGCTTGTTATGCTCTAGAGTCTGAGGAGACCCCCCAAGTATACTAAGGTACAATAAATGCAAGAGAATAGCTTCTTCAAATATAATTTCCTAGGAAAATCCATAAGATCATGAAAATTCAAATGTTTCCTGATACTCTGATTTCTAATAATGATCTTAGGTAACATCTAAATGTTACATGTTAGAATACAGTGCTTTTCTTTACTACTTGGTGCAGTATGTTAAATATGCTGTTGGCTGTGCCCATATAGACAGTAGACAGGAGAATATTACTTTTTATATTAAAAAATTACAGAAATCATTAAATTTTCACACACTGACCATTAACCTATTGTGATGTTTATACTTTCTGTTCCTTTCAGCAGTCACATGGATTTAGGCAGCAATAGACTGTCTTTTTATAGGTATCCTCTGATCTAGCCAAAGGTCTTTGTGAGGGGAGAAGGCAGAGGTGAATTGTGACTATCAGGCCAGGATCCCACATGCGAGAAACACGGCCGAGTCTCGCATGTGAAATCCCAGCTCTGGCGCCGGCACTCGGGAGTGGAGTGTGCGGCTGATGTATTTCTATGCAGCCACTCGCTCCACTCCCGAGTGCCGGCGCCAGAGCTGGGATTTCACATACGAGACTCGGTCGTGTTTCTCGCATGTGGGATCCCTGCCTCACACTGTGAATGGTTAATCCAATGTAATTTACTTCATAATAAAGGTGATACTGTACTTATCACCTCTTAAGATATAAACTACTGAAAGGTATCTCTACAGAACAGATTTAGCAGCCTAATGCAGGACTTCTGACCTGTAAAATTGAAAACTAAATGTAAAAAAAATCATTTAACTTACATGTAAAAATCTGATTAAAAATCGGTCATTTTCTGATTTCACATTTGCTTTTAGACGCCTAGCTTTTTACTGAAATTTTGCAAAAACTCGTATATTCCAGAATTTAGAATTTTTAAATTTTGCTCATTATGAATTCAACAAAATGGAAGCCAGATGGCTGCCATTTTGCTGCGTAGATGAATGGCCAAATGTTAAAAATGAAGAAAAATAATCCTGATACCTCACAATTCACCTGCTCTGCTATCCCTGCTGCTCACGCATACCATCTGGTCCTATGTGCCATTTTTGGCATTGTGTACTGCATTTTCAGTATCTTCATTTCTAGCCAGGACTTCTGACCATGTCTAGGCCTTAGATATCACTGTGTGTCATAAGTTCAACACCTACATTATAAAATTGGGACATCATGATGTGCACCACATTGGCACAGTGTGTAGGGGCATCCGAGTCCTGGTCATGACGTGAAGTAAAAGCATAGTGTGAAGACACTGGAGATGCTGCAAGTGATGGTAGGAAAAATGAACCATGGAGGACCAGACAGCAGGGGAGAAAGCACAGGTGAATGATGAGGTGATTAGCATTTTTTAATCTTACGTTTATTGTGCTCTGGGGTTTTATACAGAACCCACAGCATTGAGAAACATTCAGTTCACAGAGAATAGCATTGTTGCAAATCAAATTTGAATTCTATCAGATTTACTTTTCGTCTCTCAACAGTACAGTGTGTGCAGAATTATTAGGCAATTGAGTATTTTGACCATATTATCATTTTTATACAGACTTTCCAAATGATAGCTGTATATACTCAAAATGAATTCAAACAAACCAGATGATTTTTAGGTGTGTAACTAGAAATAGGCCCGATGCTATTGCATATTGAAATGAACATCTGTGTATTCTTAGTGGTGCTAACAGGAGCAGTGGACATGTATCACACCATTTGTGCTTTCCAACATACCTGTTCTATGTCATCCTTCTGCATTTGTGTGTTGTATTTATTGCATCATTTGACTTCTTTCACACCTGTGCACTGTCTCTTCCTTATTGGCTGAGCCGCCTCTGGCCGCGCGGCTTTGGCGGGGGGATTCAAATTCCATGCGGCACTGCTCATTGGCTCAGCTAGCTTAGCGGGGATTCAAATCGCTCGCAGCACCAGCTGAGCCAATGAGCGGTGCCGCGTGGCTTTGAGCTGCACGGAATTCAAATCACCGGCCAAAGCCGCGTGGCACTGCTCATTGGCTGATTGCTCCTAGCAAATCCCCTGCCCCACTAGCTGAGCCAATGAGCGGTGCAGCGTGGGATTTCAATCCCCCGCCAGGGGCGGCTCAGTCAATGAGCGGTGCTGCGCGGCTTTGGCGGGGGATTCAAATCCCACGTGGCACCGCTCATTGGCTCAGCCAGCGGGATGGGGATTGGAATCCTGTGCTGCTTTAATTAAATAAAACACAGCACGGTTTTCATATTTTTATTGCACGCCCAGATCCAAGCATAGCCAATGAGCGGTGCCGTACTGGATTTGAATCCCCCACCAAAGCCGCACGGCCAGGGGCGGCTCAGCCAATGAGCAGTGCTGCGCAGCTTTGGTGGGGGATTTAAATCCTGTGCCGCTCAAAGCCGCACGGCACCACTCATTGGCTGAGCCGCCCGCTGGCTAAGGCTTGGTGCGGGATTCAAATTCCACACTGCACCACTCATTGGCTTAGCCAGCGTGGTGGGGGATTTGAATCCCGCACCACTCATTGGCTCAGCCAGCGGCAGCTCAGCCAATGAGCAGTGCCATGCGGCTTGGCGGGGGATTCAAATCCTGCGCGGCAACACTCATTGGCTCAGCCAGGGGGGCGGGAGATTTGAATCCCGGCCCCCATATCGGAATACTCATAACTGGGGTGTTCCAATATGGCGGTCGGCGTAGTTCCGGCCGTGGTGGATTGTGGGATAGCGACACAATCGCTGGAAGCTGTGACAGAGCCGATTGGCAATTATATATTAAATAAGGGAGGATCTGATCTAAAGATAACAGTAGTCTTTATCAAGGTGTGCAGAATTATTAGGCAGCTTGTTTACTTCAAACAAAATGGGGCAAAAAAAGAGATTTAACTAACTCTGAAAAGTCAAAAATTGTAACAACTCTTACGGAAGGATGCAGCACTTTTGAAATTGTTAAGATATTGGGGTGACATCACAGAAGCATAAAAAGTTATGTTGCAAATAATCAAAAGGGTCACAAAAAATGTGTTGAGAAAAAAATAAATACACGTTAGCTGTCAAAAACTTTGAGGAGAATCAAATGTGAAGTGACCAGTAATCCATTATTCACCAGTGCTGTCATATTACAGAACTGGACCTTCCCTGAAGTGCCTAGAAGAACAGGGTGTTCAGTGCCATGACTGAGATAAGGAGGCTGAAACCCAACCACTTCTTAATAAATCCAGGTGCATCTGAAAAGTGGTGTGTGCCTCAATGACTGGAATAAGGTTTCTTACGTAAAGTACGCAGCAGCTCATCATGAATTAGACAAGCTCTGGCATACACATCCTGTTGCGCCCCCATAACACCCAAGATCCACACATTGTGATATCGCTGACAGAAACTGGCATTAAAATGGCAAAAGTTGCAACATGTTTGTGCAAGTCAATGTTGTGCCAAAATGTTTGCAACTTTTCAAAGTGATTTGCTACTGAATTTTGGGGTCAACAAATCAGTGCAATCTGTGTTAAAAGAAAATCGGATCACATAAGAATCATCTGTATAGCATCCAATTTTTATGGATACATTACAATACATAGTAAACTGTATTTGGTGTTGTACATTTTACTAACCACTGATGCATAAAAACTAATGTCATAAGGATGCCATTCAGATTGATATATGGGAAATCATTCCATTTTTTTCTGGATGAAAATACGCTCATATGAACAAAGCCTACTACACATATAATGTTTGCTTTTTTTTAAGTCTAGGCTAAAATTATGTTATAGGTTTGATATTTATTACACATCTATTTTATGGTAATTGGGAAGGTTTGCTTTACAACAACAATTGGTGTATTTTTAGGGTGGACAATTTAAATTCATCTTTATTCAATTTATTTTTGCTTCTTTGATTTTTTTTTATTTGTGTGTTTTGTTTCTTGGGGTTATGAAAAAACATTGGGAGAATGTGTTTTATTTTTCAATGGTCATTAACAATGACTACCAGTAATTGGGAATGCTTACCTTTCCAGCCATCCCCACTGCTCCCTGCCTGTTGTCCAGTCCTCCATGCCTCCATTGCATCACTTCACTAACCTGGTGTTCACTCTATACCATGACTTCCAACTACAAGCAGGACCCGGAGTTACCTACGCATGCACAATGACCTCAGGAACTATGGTTGAAACTCGCAGCTGGGAGGTTTCTGTCCACTAGTAGGCTCCAGAGCATTACCAGTGAACCTTGGCAGTTTGAAGCTCTAGCCTAAAATGAACACTGGCTAAGAGATGTGACATAATGTGAGAAATGGGCAGTCGGCAAAAGGACACAAGCAAGCCCCAAAGATCAGAATGCGTGTGCTATTACTTTCTGGACCTGTGGCCAAAAAATGTGGTCTAGTGTTTACACTGGTCTGAGACTTCCAGCTCATAATAGATTCCAGAGTATGTGAAGTGAACTCCAAGGTCAGCACACTGCCGGAATCCAGGTGATTGAGGGAACACAGTCCCAGAGATTTGACACAATGTAGGTTTGGAGGATCAGATAGTAATCAGGGATCAGTGGGGCAGAGGTGAACAGTGAGAGAAGTTGGTTTTCTTTTTAGGCTATGTGCACACGTTGCGGATTCTTAGCGGTTTTGCCGCGGTTTTTCGGCAA
Organism: Oophaga sylvatica; assembly: GCA_033576555.1. NCBI lineage: Eukaryota > Metazoa > Chordata > Amphibia > Anura > Dendrobatidae > Oophaga > Oophaga sylvatica. Next base: position 300,794,683 of record JARQOD010000004.1, on the reverse strand, counting down.
AAACGCTTACACAACACAACTCATTATAGCCTATGGGATTCCGCAGTGCTGTGCACATGCTGCGTGTTTTTCTGTGGTGGAATCGCATCACGGAAGAATCCGCAGCATGCTCATTCTTTTTTGCGGAATCGCGGCGATTCCGCCGCCATAGGAATGCATTGAACCGCTTACTTTCCACATGTGGCTATGCCCACCATGCGCAAAGTAAGCGGTTCATGTGCGGATGGTACCCAGGGTCTGGAGGAGAGGAGACTTTCCTCCAGGCCCTGGGTACCATATCCATATTAAAAGAATAATTAAAATAAAAAATAATGACCTTCTCACCTTCCGGCGGCCCCCACAGCTTTCTCGCCTCTCAGCGACGCTCCCAGCCAATCCCATTCCCAGTAATGCATTGCAAGAATCACCCCAGATAACGTAGCGGTCTCTTGTGATGCTATGTTATCTGGGGTCATTGTCGCAAAGGACGCCTGGGAACGGGAGTTGCCGGGAGCGTCGCTGAGAGGCGAGAAAGCTGCGGGGGCCGCCGGAATGTGAGAATATCATAATTTTTTATTTTTTTTATTATTTTAACATTAGATCTTTTTACTATTGATGCGGCATAGGCGGTATCAATAGTAAAAAGTTGCTCACACTAGTCAAACATTGTTTGACTCGTGTGACCAACCTGTTTTCCAAGCGATGCTACAGATCGCTTGGAAAACGCTAGCATTCTGCAAGCTAATTACGCTTGCAAAACGCTAGTTTCCGGCGGGAATACGCATACCTATTAAATGCATATTTCCCGCGGCAGGGAGGTGCGGAATTGCCACGGAAATTTCCATGACAATTCCGCAATGTGTGCACATACCCTTATAATCTTTTGTCTGACCTTTAGTGTTCAACAAGATGGCAACTGCAGCTGGCCACCATTTTGCTTAATTCTCACACAGTGAATGACAAAAAAAGCCATATTCTCCAAAATGCTGATTTTTGTAAAATTCCAGTAGAATTAATTTCCACTCAAAATGATTCACCTATCTCTAATTAATATTTTGAACTTCCTGTACATTTGTAAAGAGAAAAAAAAAACTATTTCAGATCCCAAAATAAAGAAGGAATTACTCTGGACAATGTTGATAATTTTAATTGCTTCCAAATTTATTTCTCTTATCCATATAATGGAATATACAATTCTAGAAGAGTTGTGTGGACATCTCACTTGAGTTCATTCATTGGCCGGGTAATGAACCACACTGTATCAAAGATCACTGTTTTCCTAAGTAAGTTCACATTCTTTGTATCCCTTTGCTAAAAATACAGCGTGTTATCTGTGTGTTTGAGCCTGTCTGTTTGTGTTGAAGATATTAGAGATGAACACAATAGAATGGACTTTATAATTCCTGAAACAAAATCTTAATCACTCAAATACGTTTTAAATCAATGGACACCAAAGCAGCAATTCTGTTGTACCTCATTAAAATCATTTCATTTGGTCCTGAGCACTGGCTGCTCCTACTTTCATATAAGCAGAAATGTCAAGATCTGCTTTGTTCTTCATTTGTCAAAACCAACTTTTGATCAAATTTGACTACCAAAATATAATGTAGATTAAATCATGGCGAACAGAATGATAATCAAAGGGGTAGATAGAAAAAAAAATTCTAAAAAAAAAAGCAAAAGGCAGTGCAGTACAGCTTTATAACAGAATGAGAACTTACAAAAGGACTGAAGTATTCCTATGCAAATTGCCTCTTCAAAAAATGAGGACTTGTACTCTATAGCACCACCTATTGGAAGTAGCGATCCTAGTATTCCTATGCAGGAATAGACTTACCAATAGAACACTCCAGCATTATCCGATGGCTAATGGCAAGAAGGGGTCAAGGTAAGATTTATTATTTCTCATTGTGCATTATCTCTTAATATCCATGATTACAGTACTATGGCTTGCTGACACTATTATTCCTGTGCTATTACTTCATTTAAATCTTTGTTTCATGCTCTACGTCATATACAGGCTATACACAAATGTATTCTCTGTTTTGTGACATCACTGTATTTATTATGTTTCCTGTCACTAAACCTTGTTTATTTTCTCTGTGGTGACATACCCTTGTGAACATTGTCCTTGTTCTATAACATAACTATAAAAATACTCATGCAAAGTGACCTCACTGTGTGCATTTTCAAAGGTGATTAATATATGAGTTACAAAAGAAACACTTGCCCCTTAGGATAGTTCATCAATATAAAAGTAGTGGTGCAAACCTTTATAATAACATGTCCCCCTTCATGGTTGGTCTCAGATAACTTCCTCTCTGATGTTTAGTCATTCATATAAGACAGAAGGCATCTTAACTGTTTAACTGTTTAGACTGGGGTCCACTTTGTAGTACATTTTCCCAGTAACTAAATTATTAATGTACATCTGTCTATGTTTTTCAGCAATCTGTCAGCATTTCTAGTACAAAAAACACCACCATTTTTCATGAATTTGATAAACTGGCATGACCATGCCCAATCCTTACCCCAGCTCATCCCAGCTCCTCCCATTTTGGTTGAGCTGATCCAAAGTGGCGTGAAAGCATCAAAAATCACAGCCTTGCACGAAAAATTGAGACTTTTCAAAGCATGTATGCCACTTTTGTAACATAAAAGCTTTGATTAGTCAGCCCCTTTGACTTTTAGAGTTGTTTTCCAACTCTAGTTTAATACATAGCTAGAGTTGAACATACAGTATACCTATTATTTAGTCTATGTTCCTTAGCTGTATATGCATGTGTAAGATCTTATTGATGACTGGCCGGTAATATGATAGATACATGAGGTCTTCGTGCTGCTCCATATAATTGGCATGCATATATAGAGTCGCCATGTATATATTGTCTCCATGATGATCAGGACTGGGTTTTGCTCAATGAACAGCGATCATTACTTCTGTGGGGCGCAAACATTGGAATTTGTTTAAAACACTATATTATAGCATGGTTGAGGTTAATGTACAGTCTAGTGTCAGGAATAATAGAGATCAAGTTTCCATAGTTAAGAGATTATTCTACTATGAAATTTGTGTGTAATGATTTGTTTTATATTATGCACTTGAATAGTGTTATTTATACACTGATCAAATATGCAACTACCTCTCGATAATTGAGTGTAATAATTCCATTTGATTTTTCATGATGCTTTCTACTTGATTGCTCAGGTTGTGATCTAAATTTCAATGGTGTTTAGTGCTAGCCTATACTTCTCTATAATTTGCAGTACTTTCTCAGCATTTTATTCTCGTGCTGTTTGAATAACTGGCATAAAAATTTTTGATTAATGTGGATTCGCCCAATTCGAGGTGAATTTGATTTTCATTAAATAATTTTAATGTGAAATAAATCTGTCAAGAAATGGCTAAAAAGCAATAAACTTTTAATCTTACTGGTCTTCCACCCTCACTTAGCTCTTACAGCCACCTTTGCTCCTCACCACTCATTGAACAGTTATTCGATAAACTCCTCTTCCTTCTAATTCTCCTAGTCCTAGGCTATACTTCTATGCACACTGCTCAAAAAATAAAGGGAACACTTAAACAACACAATGTAATTCCAAGTCAATCACACTTCTGTAAAATCATCCTGTTCAGTTATGAAGAAACAATGATTGTGAATCATTTTCTCTTGCTGTTGTGCAAATGGCACAGACAACAAATGAAAATGATAGGCAATTAGCAAGGCAACCTCTATAAAGGAGTGACCACAGACCATTTTTATGTCATCCTTTTTGGCTGTTGTTTTGGTCACTTTTGTATTTTGTCATTGCTCTCCCCCTATAGGAACAGTAGCATAGCACAGAAGTTAGGTAGTGGAGCTCATCCAATATGGCACATCAATGAGAGCGGAAGAGGTAGCTGTGTCTGTCATCAGTGTCCAGAGCATGGAGCAGGTACCATGAGATAGGCCAGTACACCAGGAGTCATGGAAAGGGCCATTGGAGGTCAACAACCCAGCAACAGAACCGTTACCTCCTTTGTGCAAGGAGTAGCAGAGCCAGAGCCCTGCAAAATGACCTCAGCAGGCCACTAACATCCATATGTCTGCTTAAACTGTCAGAAACAGACTCAATGAGGGTGGTATAAGGGCCTGACATCCACAAGTGGGTGTTGAGCTTACAGCCCAACATTGGGCAGAGTGATTGGCATTTGCCAGAGTACACCAAGATTTACGAATTCGACATTGTCGCCCTTTGGTTTTCACGGATGAGAGCAGGTTCACATATGTGACTGACATAACAGATTCTGGAGACGCTGTTGAAAACGTTCTGCTGCCTGCAACATCCTCCAGCATGACCAGTTTGGCAGTGGGTCACTAGTAGTGTTGATAGGCATTTCTTTGGAGTGTTGCACAGCCCTCCATGTGCAATCCAGAATTACCCTGACTGCCATTACGTATCGGCATGAGAACCTCAAATCCATTGTATGCAGGTGCACTGGGTCTTGGGTTCCTTCGGATGCATGACAATTTTAGGCCTCATGGGGCTGAAGTGTGTCAGCAGTTCCTGCATGATGAAGGCATTGATGCTACGGAAGTGGCGTGCCTATTCCCCAGACCTTAATCCAATCGTGTGCATCTGGGACATCATGTCTTGTTCCATCCATCAATGCTACATAGCACCACAGACTGTCCAGGAGTTAACTGATGCTTTTATCCAGGTCTGTGAGAAGATCCCACAGGAGAACATCTGCAGCCTCATCAGGACAATGTAGGGAGGTCATACGAGCATGTGGAGGCCACATAAACTACTGAGCATCAATTCCTTGTCTTGAGGCATTTCCACTGAAATTGGATCAGCCTACAATTTTATTTCCACTTTGATTTTGAGTATCATTCAAAATCTATAACTCCATAGGATATTAGTTTTGATTTACATTGACCATTTTTATGTTATATTTTTCTTAATGAGTTCCACTATGTAATGAATAAAGATGTGCAACTGGAATATTTTATTCAGTGATATCTAGGATGTGGTATTTTAGTGTTCCCTTTAGGCTGTGTGCACACTTTGCAGATTTGCTGTAGATCCGCAGGCGTTTTTTTCCACGCGGAATCGCTGCAGATCTGCAAGTGTTTGAGCATACAATGTTATTCATGGTGAAAAAAAAATTGCTATGCACATGCCAGAGAAAAATCCGTGCTGAATTGCAGCGTTTTTTTTCCGCAGCATGTCAATTATTTTGGCGGATCTGCAGAGTTTCTGCACCCATTGACTTGTATTGAGTCAGGCACATCCGCAGTAAAATTGCAGGTCTAAAAAAGATCTGCGGATTTGCTGCGGATGTGGGTGCGAGAAACGCTGCAGATCAGGAGGAGGGAAGTGTGTGGGTGGAGTGTGGGCGGTGACTGTGTGCATGTCTGAGTGTGCGGGGGACTGCGTGTATTCATGTGTGCGGAAAAGTGTGCGTGTGTGTGTGTCTGTGTAAGCAGCCATTATCTGATAGGACTACTGCTTCCATCCGTCAATGAATGCTCAAAATGATAGCATTGCCGATGATGGGAAAGTAGTCCCATCAGACAATGCATGTGTTCAGTAGTAAAAAAAAAACATACAGTACATACATATAACATACATTACAGACTGTACATACAACATATAACATAGAGTACATACTCACCAATCACCTACTCCAGAAGCCTTCGTTCTCCTGTGAAAAAAATAAAATAAACACAACCGTATACTCCCTGTTCCAACATAATCCATATAAAAATGACTGTCCCAGGACGATCTCCAGTGGAGAGCTGTCACATCAGTAGATGTAACCGCTCTCCAGTGGCCTCCGGTGATACAATGAGGAAGGTATCCTTCTCCACTGTGTCACTCCGCAGTCAGGTCACAGTAATTCATCCTGTCACTTACAGCCGTGCTGCTTAGGAAAATTCTCACACAGCATTGCTGTCAAGTGAGAAGATGAACTCCAGTGACCCCTCAGTGATAACACTGCAAGAGCCATTTTCTCCTGTCAGTGTGTCACTGGAGGCCCTATAGAACAGTCACACCTCCTGATGTGACAGTTCTATAGGGGAGATCATCATGGGACAATTAATATTACATGGATTACGTCAGACTGGGAGAATACGGTTGTGTTTATTATTTTATTTTTTTACAGGAGAACGAGGGCATCGCAGGAATTAGGCGTACAATAAAGATGGAAAACTGTGGTGTTTTAATTAATTAAAATACACCCAGAAAAAAGTATCTTTTTTTTTAAACCCATTTACCACTATACGATTAGTGATAGATCAGTATCCTTACGCACTGTATCACTCCGCCATGAGATCACAGGAGTTCATCCTGTCACTTTCGGCCCTGCTGCGTGGGAAAATTCTCACACAGCATTGCTGTCAAGTGAGAAGATGAACTCCAGTGACCCCTCAGTGATAACACTGCAAGAGCCATTTTCTCCTGTCAGTGTGCTACTGGAGGCCCTATAGAGTGGTCACACCTCCCGATGTGACAGCTCTATAGGGGAGATCATCATGGGACACTCATTATTACATGGATTACATCAGACAGGGAGAATACGGATGTGTTTATTATTTTAGTTTTTTTACAGGAAAACGAGGGCGTCGCAGGAATTAGGCGTACAATAAAGATAGAAAACTGTGTGGTGTTTTATTTCATTAAAATTCTTTATTCTGGCTGTCTTTTTTTAACCCATGTACCACTATACGATAAGTAATGGATCTGTGTCTTACTGATGCCTCTCCATTACTAACCAGGCTAGATGTCACCTTATAATACAAAGGTGACATCAACCCCTTCTTACCCTATGTGCCACCACAACACGGCAGTGGGAAGAGAGAGGCTAAGTGCTGGAATTGCCGTATCTTAGAGACGTGCCATTTCTGGGGCAGCTGAGATCTGGTGTTTGTTGCCGGGGGGACTAATATCCATGGCCCCTTCCTAGGATATGAATATAAGCTCGCGGCTGTCTGCATAGCCTTTCTGGCTATTAATTATAGTGGGAACCCATGCCAATTTTTGGAGGTCCCCTTATTAACCCCTTAACCCCAAGGGTGGTTTGCACATTAATGACAGCACCAATTTTTACAATTCTGACCACTGTCTCTTTATGAGGCTATAACTCTGGAACGCTTCAATGGGCCTTCACGATTCTGAGACTGCTTTCTCGAGACATATTGTACTTCCTGATAGTGGTAAAATTTCTTCGATATAATTTGAGGTTATTTATGAAAAAAAAAGGAAATATGGCGAAAATTTTGAAAATTTTGCAATTTTCAAAATTTTATTTTTATTCCCTTAAAACAGAGAAATATGTCACACAAAATAGTTACTAAATAACATTTCCCACATGTCTACTTTACATCAGCACAATTTTGAAACCAAATTTTTTTTTTGCTACAAAGTTATAAGGGTTAAAAGTTGACCAGCGATTTCTCATTTTTACAACAAATTGTACAAAACCATTTTTTTTAGGAACCACCTCACATTTGAAGTCACTTTAAGGGATATATATGGCAGAAAATACCCAAAAGTGACACCATTCTAAAAACTGCACCCCTCAAGGTGCTCATAGCCACATTCAAGAAGTTTATTAACTGTAGCGATAGTAAGACTTCACTATACCTTTGTATGTGGTTTGAGGACCTGTGATGAGGTCACTGCCATGTGACCTGTCATGTGCTCTGTGTTAGCTGAATGTCTGGTATATATAAATGAGCCTAATGCTGAACACAGGTGTGAGTGGCTGGAGGCGTGGAACCCTCCAGTGTGGGAGTTCTGAGGAGACCTCCAGTGTGTGTGCTGAAGAGAGCACTCAGTTAGAGTGCCAGGACGTTACAGCTGTTTTTTGTTACTTTGTGCCGGAGAAGGCTGTTTTTGTTTTCTTTTTGACAGCAAGTTTATGATGTCTTAATAAACTTGCTTAATGAACCGGGAAGAGTCGTCCTTCTGCTTACCTCCGGTCGCACACCAGCGAGACCACATCCCTACAATTGGTGGAGACGTGCGAGCAGCGTTCCCAGCAGAGAAATGGAGGACCTTCTAAAACACTTGGTCAAGGCACAGGTGCAGCAGCAAGAGGTCAACAGGAGGTTGTTGCAACAGATGCAGCAGAACCAGCAGGAGCACCAACAGCAGATGCAGCAGAGCCAGCAGGAGCATCGGCAGCAGATACAGCTTCTGACAACCGCCATCCAGGGCAGGACGAGTGCCCCAACCCCAGGTCTGGCTGATGACAACCAGTCAGAAAGGCGGTAAGACGCACATTACAAAAAATGACCCCCGGGGATGATGTTGAAGCCTTCCTGACTGTATTTGAGAGGGTTGCTGAGAGGAAAAGACTTCCCCCAGAGCAGTGGGCAGAGCTACTGGCCCCATACCTGACAGGGGAACCCCAGAAGGCGTACTATGATTTGACTGTGCAGGACGCTCAGCAGTATCCCAAGCTAAAGGTGGAGATCCTTGCACGTATGGGGGTAACAATGACTGTCAGGGCACAGAGGGTGCACCGCTGGGCTTATCACCGGGACAAACCACCTCGCTCTCCAAATGTTTGACCTGCTACACCTGGTCCAGAAATGGCTACAGCCAGAGTCCGCTATGCCGGAACAGATGGTAGAAAGAGTCGTCATGGATGGTTTGTGCACTCCCTGCCAAAGCCCCTACAGACTTGGGTTGCCCAGGGTGATCCCCGAAATGCTGATGAACTGGTCGGACTGGTCGAGAGGTACCAGGGAATGGAAGGTGCCTTGGGGAAGCAGCCCATTCCGTACTGGCGGCCCCAACAGGGGGCAGAGTCCCAAAAAGGGGTGGGGCGCCCCAGGTCAAAATGGCAGGGGGAGGTGGTGCCCAAGGTCACTGCGGGTGATATTATTTGTTGGAGGTGCCGCGAGCCAGGACACATAGCTGCCCGGTGTCCCCAGACTACCGAGCAGATGGACTGCAGCATAGGACACGTATTTCATGGTATGCATATCCAGCCTGCAGTAGGAACCTGTTCCCCAACCAGGGTCCTAAGTCTGTCCCGTGAAGGTGAACGGTGAAGCAGTAACGGCGCTGTTAGACTCTGGGAGCTTAGTGACCTTGGTGAGGTCCACTTTTCCTCTCAACATATTACCCGGAAAAAAAGTTGGTGTTGAATGCATACATGGTGATGTAAAGGACTACCCTATGGCCAGAGTGGACATCGAAACGACGCATGGCACTGAGTCCCATGAAGTCGGCGTCGTTCGGGACTTGGTGATTCCTATAATTATAGGCCAGGATTTTTGTCTGTTTTGGGATCTGTGGGGAAAGGGTTCTGAGGTCTCTAGCGAGAATGAGGAACCAGTAAACCCTAATAAAGTACTGCCACACTCAGAGAGGGCGGAGTCCCAAACTGAGTCGATGAGGAGAAAGAGGTGGCGACAAATAAACAGGCGGACTATTGCCAGGTTCAGGGTTCGAACAGCGTATGTCCAGGATGGTGTACTGACTTTACATCTGACCGGGGGGCACTGAACTGTTCTCTAATAGTGAATGGAGAGTGTGTGAGTGGACTTCTAGACTCAGGGAACCAGGTGACACTAATGAGCGACACACTCCCTGTCTATCTAATTCCCGGAAGAAAAATGGAAGTCAATTGCAATCATGGGGTCACTAGGAGTATCAGGTAACCAGGCTAATTATTGAGACGTCCACTATTATTTCTACCCATGATGTCCCTGTAGTCCCAGACTTACCATACCCTATAATAATAGGCCAGGATTTTAAACGGTTTTGGGAGGTGTGGGACGAAGGACTGGCTGAGTGCTCAGAAGGGAACCAGAATGACCCTAGGGGAGACCCATCCCTGCAGGCGGCTGTAGTGGCTGCTGATAGTGTAGGGGGCAAAACAAAGGTAGCACCCCCTATAGTCAAAGATACCCAGTGCCTGGTGACGGGTAGAAAGTGTGGCTCAGACCAAAGTGGGGACTTTGGGGTGACCAAATATAGGACCAGAGGAAACTGGGTAGCTCCAGAAATAGGGGCGACACCTGGTTAAGTGGGGACTTGCTGTTCCCAGACGACAGGGGGAGTGGGAAAGACTCCTATGCAGACGGTAACTTAACCGCAAGTGAAAGCGAGTGCAGCAAGGTGGAGTTGGGTACCAGTGGCGGATCTTCTACTCCCCGCAGGGGCTGTGGAAAGGCCAGACAGCCTATACTCTCTAAGAAGAGAAATAAGGGGGAAATGATGGTGCCACATGTACGGGATAAAAGAGAGCAAGACCATGAGATAGAGCTGCTTAAAGAGACAGTCATGCGAGAAAGGATACGAGACAAGGGATTGAGCAACGAGTGAAGGATCTGGAGAAAGAAGTCTCTAAAGTCCAAGGTCAACTATCAGCGTGCCAGACGGCGAACCAAGTTCTAGTGAAAGATACGGAGATGCTCAGAGAGGCCCAGGAGAAGTTTCAGCAGGAACTTCTACGGAGAGAGGATGAGCACCGCTGCTGGACAGAGGAGCAAGAGAAAATTCTCCAGAAACTCCAGATAGAGAAGGAGGCTAATACCCAGCTCAGGAAATCCACGACAGACCGGGAAATCGAACGGTTGCGCACTCCCAGTCCGAGTGTATGGGAGGAGAGTGAACTGAAGAGGCTGACCAAAGAAGGGCCTCGACGGTGGAAGAAAGTCAGCAAGGGAACCGCCACCCAGATTGCCACACCCGGAAAGTCACAGTGAAGCGGGAGGCGGACATAAGAGCTATGCCACTACAATACCTCTGCGAGAAGCAGAGATGTCTCGAGCCAACAAGAAAACCTCCAAGTCGGAGGGGGTTGGTGGAAAGCCTTAGGAAGATCCGGATGCTCCTGGAGGTATACCAGGGAAGAATAGAGCAGCTAAAACTTGAGAAGGAGCAGACCAACAGACAGCTGCAAGAGTTGGGGGAAAAAGGCAGTCACCTTTAACCCACAGTATAGAAAGGCGCAGAGGTTCGCTTCAGAGTGAAAGTCATCGAAGTGAAACTAAGACGGAACATAGATGGCCTGAAATGAGAGGTAGAGGCAGTGACACCTTAATTAGCTCAGGACTCAGTGACCTAAGCCATACTGTGACAGACCGGTTAATTGTGGAGATGACTGAAAAAGTTTCTAGTCGGTGAATGAAATGTGCCAAGCCTACGGCTTTAGGCAGAGGGGTGAGGTATGTAGCGATAGTAAGACTTCACTATACCTTTGTATGTGGTTTGAGGACCTGTGATGAGGTCACTGCCATGTGACCTGTCATGTGCTCTGTGTTAGCTGAATGTCTGGTATATATAAATGAGCCTAATGCTGACCACAGGTATGAGTCGCTGGAGGCGTGGAACCCTCCAGTGTGGGAGTTCTGAGGAGACCTCCAGTGTGTGTGCTGAAGAGAGTACTCAGTTAGAGTGCCAGGACGTTACAGCTGTTTTTTGTTACTTTGTGCCGGAGAAGGCTGTTTTTGTTTTCTGTTTGACAGCAAGTTTATGATGTCTTAATAAACTTGCTTAAAGAACCGGGAAGAGTCTCTCTCTTACCTCCGGTCGCACACCAGCGAGACCACATCCCTACATAACCCTTCAAGTGCTTCACAGGAGCTGAAGCAACTTGGAAGGAAAAAATGAACATTTAACTTTTTAGTCACAAAAATGATTTTTAACAAACATTTTTTTTTATTTTAACAAGGGTAAAAGGAGAAAATGCACAGAAAAAGTTGTTGTGCAATTTCTCCTGAGTACGCCGATACCCAATATGTGGGGGAAAATCACTGTTTGGGCGCCCGGCAGGGCTTGGAAGGGAAGAAGCGCCATTTGACTTTTTCAAATCAAAATTGGCAGGAATTGAGATTGGACGCCATGTCGCGTTTTGAGAGCCCCTAATGTGACTAAACAGTGGAAACCCCCCACATGTGACACCATTTTGGAAACTAGACCCCTTAAGGAACTTATCTAGATCTGTTGTGAGCACTTTGAACCCCCAAGTGTTTCACTAAAGTTTATAATGCCTGGGTGTGAAAAAAAAAAAAAAATTCCACAAAAATGATTTTTTAGTCCCCAATTTTTGATTTTTCCCAAGGAAATTGGACCCCAAAAGTTGTTCTCCAATTTGTCCTGAGTACGTTGGTACTACATATGTGGGGGAGAAATACTGTTTGGACGCACCGCAGGTCTCGTAAAGGAAGTAATGACGTTTTGGAATGCAGACTTTGATGGGAGTCATGTTCCGTTTGCAGAGTCCCTGATGTGCCTAAACAGTGGAAACCCCCCACAAGTGACCCCATTTTGGAAACTAGACCCCCTAAGGAACTTATCTAGATCTGTGGTGAGCACTTTGAACCCCAAAGTGCTTCACACAAATTTATAATGCCCGGATATGAAAATAAAAAAATCCTATTTTTTTCCCCCAAAAGTAATATTTAAGTCACCAATTTTTTATTTTCCAAGGGTAACATGAGAAATTGGACCACAAAAGTTGTTTTCTAATTTGTCCTGAGTACGCTGATACTCCATATGTGGGGGGAACCACTGTTTGGGCGCATGGCAGAGCTCGGAAAAGAAGGAGCGGCATTTGACTTTTTCAAACCAAAATTGGCTGGAATCGAGATTGGACGCCATGTCGCATTTGGATAGCCCCTGATGTGCCTAAACAGAGGGAATCCCCACAAGTGACCCTATTTTAGAAACTAGACCCCCTAAGGAACTTATCTAGATCTGTGATGAGCACTTTGAACCCCAAGTGCTTCACACAAGTTTATAACGTAGAGCCGTAAAATTAAAAAATCATTTTTTCCACAAAAATGATCTTTTCACCCCAATTTTTATTTTCCCAAGGGTAACAAGACCTCAAAAGTTATTGTGCAATTTGTCCTGAGTACGCTGATACCCAATACGTGGGGGTAAACCACTGTTTGGGTGCATGGCAGAGTTCGGAAGGGAAGGAGCGCAGTTTGACTTTTTCAACGCAGAATTGGCTGTATGCCATGCCGCGTTTGGAGAGCCCCTGATGTGCCTAAACAGTAGAAACCCCCCACAAATGACATCATTTTGGAAACTAGTCCCCTTAAGGAACTTATCGAGATCTGTTGGGAGCATGTTCAACCCCCAAATGTTTCACTAAAGTTTATAATGCCTGGGTGTGAAAATAAAAAATAGAAAAATTCCACAAAAAATTTTTAGTATCCAATTTTCCAATTTTTGATTTTTCACAACGAAATTGGACCCAAAAATTGTTGTCCAATTTGTCCTGGGTACGCTGGTACCCAATATGTGGGGGGGAAATACTGTTTGGGTGCACGGCAGGGCTCGAAAAGGACATAATGACATTTTGGAATACAGATTTTGATGATATCATGTTCAGTTTGCAGAGTCCCTGATGTGCCTATACAGTGGAAACCCCCACAAGTGACCCCATTTTGGAAACTAGACCCCCTAAGGAACCCCCAAGTGCTTCACACAAGTTTATAATGCCCGGGCATGAAAATAAAAAATCAAATTTTTTTCCCACAAAAATGATCTTTTAGTCACCAATTTTTTTATTTTCCCAAGGGTAAAGGGAAAAATTGGACGCCGAAAGTTGTTGTCCATTTTGTACAGAGTACGCTGATACCCTATATGTGGGAGAAAACTACTGTGGGCGCACATTGGGGCTCGGAATAAAAGTAGTGACGTTTAGTAATGCAGACTTTGATGGAATGGTCTGCGGGTGTCATGTCGCGTTTGGAGAGCCCCTGATGTGCTTAAACAGTGGAAACCCCCCACAAGTGACCCCATTTTGTAAACTAGACCCCCAAAGGAACTTATCTAGATGTGTGGTGAGCGCTTTCAACCCCCAAGTGCTTCACAGAAGTTTATAACGCCCGGACATGAAAATAAAAAAATCATTTTTTTTCCGCAAACACGATTTTTAGTCCCCAGTTTTTTTGTTGCCAAGGTAACAGGAGAAATTGGACTCAAAAAGTTGTTTTCCAATTTGTCCTGAGTACGCTGATACCCTATATGTGGAAGAAAACTACTGTATGGGCACACGTCGGGGCTCGGAATGAAGTAGTGACGTTTTGCACTGCAGACTTCGATGGAATGGTCTGCGGGTGTCATGTCGCGTTTGGAGAGCACCTGATGTGCCTAAACAGTGGAAACCCCCCAATTGACCCCATTTTGGAAACTAGACCCCCAAAGGAACTTATTTAGATGTGTGGTGAGAACTTTGAACCCCCAAGTGCTTCACAGAAGTTTATAACGTAGAGCCATAAAAATAATAAATCATTTTTTTCTACAAAAACTATATTTTCGCCCCAATTTTTTATTTTCCCAAGGGTAACAGAAAATATTGGACCCCAAGAGTTGTTGTGCAATTTGTCCTGAGTATGCTGATACCCCATATGTGGGGGTAATCTACTGTTTGGGCGCATGGCAGAGCTCAGAAGGGAAGGAGCACCGTTTGACTTTTTCAACGCCGAATTGGCTGGAATTGAGAACAGACGCCATGTCACATTTGGAGAGCCCCTGATGTGCCTAAACAGTGGAAACCCCCCAATTCTAACTCCAACCCTAACCCCAACACACCCCTAACACTAATCCCAACCCTAATCATAACCCTAACCATAAACCTAACCCTAACATACCCATAACCCTAGTCCCAACCCTAACCCTTACTTTAGCCCCAACCCTAACCCTAATGGGAAAATGGAAATAAATACATTTTTTTAATTTTATTATTTTTCCCTAACTAAAGGGTGATAGGGGGGTTTGATTTACTATTTATAGCGGGTTTTTATGATTGGCACCTGTCACACGCTAAAAGACGCTTTTTACTGCAAAAAGTAATTTTTGCATCATCACATTTTGAGAGCTATAATTTTTCTATATTTTGGCCCACAGAGTCATGTGAGGTCTTATTTTTTGTGGGACGAGGTGACGTTTTTATTGGTACCATTTTTGGGCACATGACATTTTTTGATCGCTTTTTATTACGATTTTTGGGAGGCAGAATGAACTAAAACCAGCAATTCATGAGTTTCTTTTGAGGGAGGGGTGTTTATACCATTCCGCGTGTGGCAAAATTGATATAGCAGTTTTATTCTTTGGGTTAGTACGATTACGGCAATACCTCATTTGTATTATTTTTTTATGTTTTGGTGCTTTTATACAATTAAAACGATTATATATAAAAAATAATTATTTTTGCATCGCTTTATTCTGCGAGCTATAACTTTTTTATTGTTTCGCTGATGATACTGTACGGTGGCTCGTTTTTTGCGGGACAAGATGATGTTTTCAGTGGTACCATGTTTGTTTATATCCGTCTTTTTGATCGCGTGTTATTCCACTTTGTTAGTCGGTATGGTGATAAATCATTGTTTTTTAGACTAGTTTTTTTATTTTAAGGGGTTCACTAAAGGGGTTAACTAATGGGACAGCTTTATAGTGCAGGTCGTTATGGACGTGGCGATACTAAATATGTGTACTTTTATTGTTGTTGGGTTTTTTTTACATTAAAGAAGGAATTTATTGGGGAATATTTTTTTTTCATTATTTAGGAATTTTTTTTTACACTTTTTTATTTTTTTTTTACATTTTTACTTTGTCCTAGGGTGGGACATCACTGTGTAGGGTCAGATCGCTGGTGTGACAGGGTGCACAGCACCCTGTCACACCAGCGATCGCTCTGGCACTGTTGCAGGCTTCTCAGTGCCTGCTCTCAGCAGGCACTGAGGAAGCCGCCTCCCTGCAGGTCCCGGCGGCCATCTTGGATCCGGGGTCCTGCAGTGAGGAGAGTCCCTCGGAACAGCGCGACACATCGCGCTGTTCTGAGGGTCTCAGGGGAGCGCACAGGGAGCCCCCTACCTGCGCGATGCTCTCCTGTGCCCCCGTACACCGCGATCATGTTTGATTACGGTGTGCCAGGGGTAATGTTCCGGGAGCGCAGCTGATCACCCTGGACGTACTATTCCGTCCATTGGAATTAAGTACCAGGTCACATGGACAGAATAGTACATCCAATGGGATTAATGGGTTGATAGCCAGTAAAGGCTAAATATACAGCTGCGGGCTGATATTCATAGCCTGGGAAGATCTATGGGTATTACCCTCTTCCCAGGCTATAAACAGCAGCCCCCAGTCATTGACTTTCTCTTTCTGGCATAAAAAAATTGCACGGGAGCCCACACCATTTTTGTTTTTCAATTTTTTTTAAATTAAACAGGTGTTGCGCAGATTTTATGTGTGTGTCATTAACTCTTTATGCAACATTTTATTTTGTTTATTACTAAATGTCAGGCTTGGTATTATCTATCTATCTATCGATAGATAATCAATATATAGATATATCTATCTATAGATCGATAGATGGATAGATATATCTATTGATATATCTATCCATCTATCTATAGATATATCTATCCATCTATCTATCTATCTGTGTGTAAACAGTATTCTTCAATAGAGTATGCAAAATAAGAGGTTGGACAAAGAAATGACATCACAATTTTTTATTGTTAAATAATAGATCTATATTTAGCTTACAAACACAATTCAAATCCGCCTGAAAATACACATCAAATCCGATTCAAAAATGCATCAAATCCGCATCTGTGTTTTCTACCAAGAGGTGCAGTTTCTGTGCAGAAAATTCCACAGCCTAATCTGCAATGTGTGCACATATCCTTAAATTTTTGAGAGTTGTATAATCTGCGATACTTCTTCAGTATGTCATCATTGTGTTGTTCTAATTGCTGGCATAAAGAATTTCATTCATGTGGAATCGCTGAATTTAAGGTGGAATTTGATTTGCATCAAATAATTTTTATGCAAATGAATCTGCCAAGAAAGGGTAAAAAAAGTAATAAGCTCTTAAACTTACCTCTGCTCAGCACTAACCCAGCTCTCGTTCAGCCACCGTTGCTCCCTTTCTCTCGTTGCCTAGTCCTCTAATACAGGGTTCCCCAACTCCAGTCCTCAAGGCCCACCAACAGGTCATGTTTTCAGGATTTCCTTTGTATTGCACAGGTGATGCAATTATCACCTGGGCAATACTAAGGAAATCCTAAAAACATGACCTGTTGGTGGGCCTTGAGAACTGGAGTTGGGGAACCCTGCTCTAATACACTCCTCTTCCTCCTAATTTTTTTCATGTCTTCTGGTTGCTGCTGAATAAGCCCCATTCTGAGTAAGCTCATTGTCAATGGTTCCTCTGATGAAGCAAATGTGCGAAACGACTGTCGGGGCTCGGGTAATTAAGTAATTTCAACAGGCAAAACAAACAAGAAAAGTAGAATGGCACTTAAAAACAGTCTACTTACTGGTTGAGTGAGTGGACTCTGAGTCAGCGACACTTTGCTGGGTGAAGTCATGGTAGTAAAGGTGCTTGCTTGAATAAGCACACATGAGGCAATCCAAAAAATAAAGAAAAAAAGCAGCACACCTCGTATACCATATCTTTAAAAACCTAAGTCTTTTATTTAAGAAAAGTTTGCATGGACAAGGTTTATGAGGGCAGAATAACTGCAGACAAAAGAAGAGGACTACTGCCGTTTCACGCTTAACATGCTTCCACGGGTCCAGGTAGTGAGTAAAATAAAATATACCCCCATCCCATTGATACTGGCTTATTGTACTCACTACTTAGCATTTGGTACATATATTTTGATAAAATATAAATTTTAAGCTATTTAATAAACTATGTTTTTTTTATTTTCTAAGTGTGGTACTGTATTTCTTCTTGTAGGTCAAATCTGCCCCATTCTGTCTCATAAAGTATGACAAACATCATTTACTTGGAGAAGTTTAATATGCAAATTGCCTCTTCAGAGAGAAAGAGGACTTGAACTCCATAGCGCCACCTATTGGAAGTAGCAATACTACAAGTCACAATTAACCCTTTAACGAGTCTTGTAATGTGACTTAGGATAAAAGCCAAATCATATCTCAATTTGCAGACACGGTGTTTCGGACTATTAGTCCTCATCAGTACAAAGTATGAGATATGATTTGTCTAGCTGAGAGGCTCTGGACTGGGATCCAAGGGGTAAGAAATACTTGGAGAAATAAGGGTATGTGCACATGTTGCAGATTTTGCCCTGCGGATCCGCAGCAGATTTGCAAGTGATGTACAGTACCATTAAAGTTAATGGAAATCAAAAAACGCAGTGCACATGCTGCAGATTTTTCCACACAGATTTGCTGTGGATTTAAAACTGCAGCATGTTACTTCTTTTGTGCGAATCCTCAGCGTTTTGAGACCTGCTCCATTATAGGAATCCGCAGGTCTCAAAATGTAGGGGAAATCCGCACAAGATCTACACTAAATCAGCAGGTAAAATGCAGGTAATTTTACCTGCAGATTTAGCAAAATCTGCACGGAAAATTCCACAGCAGAATCCGCAATGTGTGCACATAGCCTAAGCCAGAAGAAGAGGGACTGATCTAGAGACCTATTATGGAGTGACTGTGGTTGGACATGGAGGGTTGAGAGATACATTTAAAATATTTTTGCATTTTTTAAAATTCCTTTCTGGCCTTCCAAATCCAGCAAAATGGTGGCTGGTAATTTTTCATTTTGCTGGATTCATAAAATGATATTTAATATATCGAGTCTGTTTCAAAATATACAAATAAGCTATTTTTCTGAATAACCATCTTGACATTTTCACCTGCAAATGTCTCTGGAGTCTTTAAGAAAACTCATTTGTTAAAAATGAGGCAGTATGTACTTATTTTATTGTTTCATATTGAAAAAGTATATGGATACTTACTAAAACAATTTTCAATACATAGTATATAAGCAAAAATAATCTAAAATATGAGCATAATCATAGGTGGCATTAACATTGGTCTATAGCAGACCTTACTGTAGAATGAAATGTTTCTCATCACTATTGTAGATGGTACTAATTTTCTTTTATATTAACCCCTTTCTGACCTTGGACGCAAGAGTACGTCCAAGGTCAGATCCCCAGCTTTGATGAGGGCTCCGGCGGTAAGCCCGCATCAAAGCTGGGACATGTCAGCTGTTTTGAACAGCTGACATGTGCCCGCACTAGGCTTAGGTGGAATGGCGATCCACCCGCGCCTATTAACTAGTTAAATCCCATTGTCAAACGCTGACAGCGGGTTTTAACCAGCGCTTCCAGCCGCCGGGCCGGAAATACGCACATCGCCGACCCCCGTCACGTGATCGGGGGTCAGCAATGCATTGCCATAACAACCTGAGGTTTCATAGAGACCTCTATGGTTGTTGATGAGGCATTATTATGAGCGCCACCCGGTGGTCGACGCTCATAGCAAAGCTGTAATTCTGCTACATATAGGCGATCTGCTCATCGCCTATATGTAGCAGAGGCGATCAAGTAGTGGATGCTTCTAGCCTCCCATCGAGGCTTTTGAAGCATGCTAAAATTAAAAAAAAAATGTTTTAAAAAAATAGAAAAAAATAAAAAAATGTAAAAGTTTAAATCACCCCCTTTTCGCCTCATTCAAAATAAAACAATAAAAAAAAAAAATCTGAATCGCCCGATCTATCTATAAAAAAAAGGATTAACCCCATCGCTAAACAGCATAGCGGGAAAAAAATTGAAATGCCAGAATTACGGTTTTCTGTTCGCCGCAACATTGAATTAAAATGCAATAACGGGCGACCAAAAGATCATATTTGTACATAAGTGGCATGCTTAAAGCCGTCAGCTCGGCATGCAAAAAATAAGCCCTCACCCGACCCCAGATCATGAAAAATGGAGAAGCTACGGGTATCAGAAATTGGCGCAAATTTTTTTTACTTTTTTAGCAAACTTTGGAATTTTTTTTCACCACTTATATAAAAAAAAACCTAGACATATTTGGTGTATATGAACTCGTAATGACCTGGAGAATCATAATGGCAGGTCAGTTTTAGCATTTAATGAACCTAGCAAAAAAGCCAAGCAAATAACAAGCGCGGGATTGCACTTTTTTTGCAATTTCACAGCACTTGGAATTTTTGTCCCATTTTCAAGTACACGACATGCTAAAACCAATGATGTCGTTGAAAAGTACATCTCGTCCTGCAAAAAATAAGCCCTCACATGGCCATATTGATGGAAAAATAAAAAAGTTATGGCTTTGGGAAGAAGGGGAGCAAAAAACGAAAACGCAAAACCGAAAAAAGCTGGGGTCATTAAGGGGTTAAACTGATAAATATGTAGCTGCAGAGTGCTAAAACTATAAAATTACAAACATGGCATACTCTGAGTCATAAAGTGTTTTATGAAGACATATGACTCAAGAATTAAAGCTATAAATCAGCACATATTGATGTAATTGTTAACTATCACAGTATTCTTTAATCTGTATAAAAGGCACATACTCGTTATGTTAAAATTAAAGTATTAAAACATCATCTTCTATATTAGGAAAAGAAATTAAATCTTAAATACTCTTACACAAGAGCTCCCAGGAAAACAGGTGGTTATTTAAAATGTTTCTTCACTAAATGTCATGTGTGCATTGCCACGAAGATCGTCGCGGTTGCACATTTTGACTTCTCACAGCTGAGTTGCTGTTTCTTTGTGTTTGGCAGCTAGGGAGTTAATTCTGTCTGTGCTCGGTGCTGGGACTGGTGCAGTTTCTCCCGGCTGCAATTGATTATTTGTTGATTGGTTTCCTTTAAGTTCTGGTTGTCTGCTTGGGAGTTGCCAGTGAAACACTTCATGCAGACCACAGATAGGAATGAATCTGTATAGACTCTAGTTGAGAGCTCCTTATTTGTTTTAAGCTTAACTTGCTTAGAGTTTATTCCCAGACCATTTATGTTCCTTCGGTGTTTGAGTGTGTATGCAAGAGAGTGCTATCCTGTCTGTCTTATATGTCTAATCTGTGTATTTAGCTGAGATCAGCCCATATCCCTTTGGTGGTAATCAGGATCCTTCTTAGGACTGATTACAGGGTTCAGGTCTGATAGGAGACAGGGTTAGGCTGGAGACTTGGACCTCTGAACCATTATCAGTACCTCCAAGGTAAGGGATTAGTTAGGACCCCAGTGTAGGGTCAGGTTAGACCCCGTCCTCCTCTTTCCTGTTACAGCTCATCAAGTCCTCAAGATTAACCTGAGTTCAACTGATATCGTCTCTGCACATCTAGTCCTCAAGATTAACCCTAAGTTCTGCTGATATTGTGTCAGTAAATCTATTTTATACTTACATTCTTATGTTGCTAAACTATATGTTGTATAGAGTGTGTTCCTGTATAAATAGTTTACTGACATTGTAGTCATATCATAGACAGCGTGACACTAAATCATGAAGATGAATGTAGGGTCCTAAAGTGGACTGCTTTGCTATAGTTTACAGAAAACTGGAGTCGGACCCTACACAGGACTATTACAAGGAACTAAGCAAGTTGGTATCTTGTCTGTCTGACAAATCCATAAGAGCCGATGACCTGATACCAGAGAGTCCAAGAACAGGGACGTTCTACATGCTTCCCAAAATCCACAAAGCCGGAAAACCAGGGAGGCCGATTATTTCATGTGTGGACACCATAACTGAGCAGGTATCTGGATGGGTAGAGGGCATTCTTAAACCCCTGGTAAAGGATACACCCAGCTACATTCAGGACACAACTGACCTACTGAATAAACTAGCAGCAATAGGTCCTCTACCAGAAAGAACCATCCTGGCCACCATGGATGTGGAATCCTTGTACTCTAATATCCCACACCAGGATGGATTAAATGCCTGCAAAGACTTCATGAAAAACACCGCAAATGATGCTGATTCTGTGGTGAAACTCACAAAATTCATCCTCACCCACAATTACTTTGAATTTGACAACAAGATCTATTTACAGGAGACTGGCACAGCTATGGGAAGTAAAATGGCTCCTCAGTATGCAAATCTTTTCATGGCCAAGCTTGAAAGCGACTTTCTGTCCTCATGTCCCATCAGGCCTCGGGCCTACTACCGCTACATTGATGATATCTTAATCATCTGGACGGAGTCTGAGCAACAGCTAAAGACGTTCCATGAACAGTTCAATCAATTTCATCCCACCATCAACTTAACACTCAACTACTCCAGCACTGAAATTAACTTTTTGGACACCATCATTAAGCTAAAGAACAATGAAATAGAGACATCCCTGTATCAGAAGCCAATCGACCGCTCCAACATACCTTAAATGGGACAGTTTCCATTCAAAACACATAAAAAACTCTATTGTCTACAGCCAAGCCATCAGATACAACCGTATATGTTCCAACCCCATGGATAGAGATGAACACCTTGGTCGCCTTAGAAAGACCTTTTTAAATCAGGGCTACCATCCAAGAACAATTGAAAACAAAATTACAAGAGCCACCAGAATATCAAGGAATCACCTGCTACATTACAAAGCTAAAGAAGAAAATAACCGAGTGCCTCTAGTGGTCACCTACAATCCAAATCTGGATGTGCTAAGGGGAGCTGCACGGAAACTACAACCTTTACTACAAAAAGATGTCCGATTACAATCCATATTTCCAGATCCCCCTCTACTGTGTTTTAGGCAGCCCCCAAATCTAAGAAGCATCATTGTCAAAGTTCCCTGTCCTCCCCAACAGCTGCAGGAACCTCTCCTTGCAACCAGAAGAAATGCAAAACTTGTCCATTTATAATGACCACGGACAAGATAAAGATCCCCAACTCCCATCGGGACTACAAGATACCAGGTACTTTCAGCTGCATCACATCTAATGTGGTGTACCTAATTATATGTACTAAATGTCCAACTGGGGGTCTGTATGTGGGGGAGACCGGGCAAAAACTGAGAACAAGGATGAATTCTCATCGCCACACAATAAGAATGGATCTACCTGTGGCAAAACATTTTTGCTCCCCTGATCATAGCATGTTAAATATGAAAATACTTGTACTGAGAGGCAATTTCACATCTCTGAGACAAAGAAGAATTTGCGAATGCAAATTGATGGTGACCTTTGACACTCTTAATGCTGGAATGAACCTATCACATGGATTTATGGCCTATTACATCAATTAAGGAATTTACTCCAAATACCCTGTGAAAACATCACAAAACATTACCAGACCCCAATCAGAGGGTAATAAAACTTTCACACTCCTTATCTATGAACTGTTCCAATATTTATGCTCATCCCTCTGCCATAATGACTATTCTGCTTCACGTCACTTGTCTTACCTATTGCATTTTTTCTGTGCTATTTTGTGTACAAATATGTGATTCTTCAGATGTTGTATTAGTGAAGCCTGATGAAGAGACCTGAGTAGTCTCGAAAGCTTGCAATTTGTTACCATCTTTTCAGTTAGCCATTAAAAGGTATCAACCACTGAGGACTCTCAACTCTAAATATTTTCCTTGCTATAGTTTAATGAGTTAAGGAGACCCTTTAAGTAGAGTATTGGCAGGACTTTGTAAGTGATATACACAATAGTTAATGAGCCGTAACAGACATTAGACATTATTTAAAATGGCTTGTAACTGTGGTAAAATGTGTGAATCAGAATCATACAGTTTTTTTTTATAGAACTTCAAATATTTATTTTGGACGAATGCTGAAGATATGATGGTATGGTGCAAAACTTTGAAGTTCAAGCATGTAAATTGGGATATTTTGAAAGCACACTCTGTTATTATACATTTTAAAAAGTCACAGTAGGATTGTTGAATATATTATATAAAAGGTTAGAAAAGCAGCACATGCTTTTTTCTAAAGTAGTGTTGTTTTCTAATTTCCAAGTAAAACATATATAATACATAAATAATAAAGAATTACACATTTGGTAAAAATCCTTGTTCAATTCCATATTTTAGTAAAAATAACTGAAAACAAAAGATAAATGTAATCACCATAAGGGTTTCTTTTTTCCCCTCTTTTCTGTTTTCTTTAATACTACTGAACTAACTTTTATATCTTGTATACAATAGCTATAAAGAAACACAAATCTTCACATAAAATAAACAACAAATATATAATCTATATATGTTGTAAAGCAATCACAAGTATTATCCCATGATGTCAGATGTGCCCTTCTCCAAAGTGAAATGTTTATAAAATACCTGAAAAAAAGTTGATGAAAATATTAAATGCATATTAATATAAAGTATATACGGTATTTGCTTTAACCCCTTAAACCCTGGGCCTTATTCCATTTTTTGTTTTCGTTTTTTGCTCCCCTTCTTCCCAGAGCCATAACTTTTTTATTTTTCAGTCAAAATGGCCATGTAAGGGCTGTTTTTTTGTGGACGAGTTGTACTTTTGAAAAACATGATTGGTTTTAACATATCGTGTGCTGGAAATCAGGAAAAAATTCCAAGTGTGGTGAAATTGCAAAACAAGTGCAATTCCACACTTATTTTTTGTTGTTTTTTTATCATTTTCACTAAATGCTAAAACTGATTGGCCATTATGATTCTCCAGGTCATTACAAGTTCATAGACACCAAACATGTTCTTTTTTATTTAAATGGTGAAAAAAAATCCAAACTTTGGTAAAAAATTTAAATAAAAAAATGGAGCAATTTTCAGAGACCCATAGCGTCTCCATTTTTCGTGATTTGGGGCTGGGTGAGGGCTTATTTTTAGCGAACCGAGCAGGCTTGTTTACTGATACAATTTTGATGTGTATACAATCTTTTGATTGCCCATTATTGCAGTGTAGTGGCGACCAAAGAACCTTAATTCTGGTGTTTTGAATTTTTTTCTCGTTATGATCACAATACAGGATCACCGATGGGTGGATTTCTGGAGCGCTTGCCAGAAGCGTGAATTAAAT
Organism: Oophaga sylvatica; assembly: GCA_033576555.1. Taxonomy (NCBI): domain Eukaryota; kingdom Metazoa; phylum Chordata; class Amphibia; order Anura; family Dendrobatidae; genus Oophaga; species Oophaga sylvatica. The sequence continues at coordinate 300,769,950 of JARQOD010000004.1, read as the reverse complement.
GCCACTGTTAGAGATTGATAGCAGCATTTGTGAGCCCCATCGGGGACAGCAATGATAATGTGTGCAAACTGTATCTTTAATAGACATTATATGTATATCTGGAATAGTTCCCAAGACCCTTAACGTCCCGCTTAGATCCTCCAAACAATACCATTCTGTGTGGTGGAAGGGACTAATCATTCTCGATATTTCATGAGGGATGTAGTTAAAATCAATTAATGTTTTCCACAGCGTAAATACTTTCCCTGCAGATTTTTCTTTACTCCTTTCCGCCTCTATTAATTCAATTCCCAGTAAGTGTTTCATCCGGCCTATTATCATCACCATCGATGGGGTGCTTGGTTTAAGCTATTCGCTAAATAAACCACGCAAGGCTACAACTAAGAATGTGTGAATGTTTTTGGGGATCATTGCTTTTAACTCCTGAGGGTTGTCTCCGGAGGTCTTAACTGGTGAAATAACATAGTTTGTCGCGTTAGTGAAAGATGGATTCGCCAGCACGATCAAATCTGCTCCCCTACCTGTTTCCAGTACTCTTTAACTGCCGTGCATTTCCACACTCTGTGCCAGAGATTCTTTGAAGGTGTTCCGCACTTACGACACACTGTAATCCTGTCAGGGAATCTAGTAGAGGATGGAATATTGAAACCATATAATGCTGTATGCATATGCTTGAAATAGGTTTCCCTCCATCTTTCACATAGAATGGATTTTTTTACCTGTCACACCCCTGTAGAATTGTCTCTGCAATATCTTTATCCCTGGCCATTTCTTCCGAGTCTTAAACAGCTTGTCCTGCTTTAGCTTCAGGAATTTATGTCTTACAGTATTGTATATTGAGGATATGCTCGCATTCTGAATATTCAGACACACTCTATTATCTAGACTATATAGTCCCACTTCATTAAACTGCCTACGAAGTCTAGATAAGCAAAAATAATGGACCTGCATGACCTGTAATAAGTGTCTGCTTTCTATATGGAATTTGTCCATGATTTCTTGTTGGCTCAGCCATATTTTAGCCTCTGTATGCTCTTTTGATTTCTGATCCCTGGGGAAATTCTGGGTGACCAAATAGTTGAATATGTTTAGAGATCTGGAAGGGAAGGCCAAATGCCTACCTTACTATCTTCCAGCATACAATAGTATCCCGAAGGAGTAGGGAGGATTTTACATTTTGCGGGAGTTTGACCTGTTTTGTATGTAAGCCACCAATTGTCTTTCCAATTGGATATTAGAGTAGCAGTTAGTCTCCTGTAGCCAATCACATGTCTAAAAAGGCTTGCTATGTTGCAGGCTTTGACATTCAGAAAATTGATCCCACCTTCACTTCTAGTTAGCATCAGTTTTACCAATGGGATTCTGGCCCTTTTACTCGCCCAAATAAAATAGGTGAAAGCTCTATTTATTTTGTTTATATCTTGATGTTTCAGTATCAGGGGTAATGTTTGTAATGGGTTTAGGAGTCTGGCAAAGCTGATCATTGTAATTAGTTGGCATCTTCCCAGAAGAGATATTGGTAGATTCTACCATCTCCGAAGTTCTCCTAACATTTTTTCGATCAGAGGTGTATAATTTAGTCAATATAGTTGTGCCGGAAGCCTGCCTATCTTAATTCCCAAACAGGAATTAAGCAATATGTAATTCTAAACCTAGTTTCTTCCATTGTTCCGCAGGCGTTTTTTTCCTCCAATTCCAAGAGTTCGCTCTTGGTGATATTGATCTTATAGCCCGAGTATTCCCCAAATTTCTGGATAAACTGAAAGAGGTTTCCTAATTGTTCCAGTCGCTGGGACAAGAAAAAATGAAACCCTCTGCAAATAATGCTTTTTAGTGTTCTAGCCTCACCCCGATTCCCTTTAAATAATTCTAATTTCCCTTATTGAGCAAGGGGTCTAATGCCCAAATTTTAAAAAGCAGTAGTGACATGGGGGATCCTTTGGGCCCTTTATATAAATGAAATAAAAGAAATGGCTCAGGAGAAGCTTGCGGGGTATTCTGGCTTCGGGTCCCCAACACCCCCCAGGTAATTCTAAAATTGCCATTTAATTTTTTGAGTCAAGCCACCCCCCGCAAGTCCCCCGCTAACATTATCAAAAACTTTTCTGCATCCAGAGCCCGCAGGGGTCCCTCCTGCCTGGCTGTGTGAACCCCCCGTCCCCCAAAAAAGTTAGTACTTTTTAAAATTTTTCCTGCTGCC
>JARQOD010000004.1:300743593-300767650 GCA_033576555.1 Oophaga sylvatica | reverse complement strand
GTTAGTCGCCGTTTACTCGCTCAAAAACCCCGGCCGCCCGCTCTCAGACCAGAGTGCGGCGGCATAGAATCATGCAGCCGCGCACTCTGGTCCGAGAGCGGGCGGCTGTGCGGGTGTTGATGCGAGTAAGTCGTGTGACTAACTCGCATCAAACTCGCTAGTGTGACGCCGGCCTAATAGTTATTGAATAACATTTGTCTCATGTCGGCTTTACATCAGCACTATCTGTAAATGTTAATTTATATTGTTAGGTGTGAGGAGCTTTAAAAAAATGAAAAATGACTGCTGCATTTTAGGGAAATTTACAAAACTTTTTTTAGGGACCTATTCTATTTTGACGTGACTTGGGTGACCAATCTTTTGGCAAATCCCCCAAACTGATACCATTTAAAAAAAATTGTCCCTCAATTTATTCAAAACGCTTTCAGCTAGTTTATTAACAATTCAGGTGCTTTCAGGAATTAATATAAACTGATATGACACCAAAGAAAAATTTTTTTTTGCCACTTTTAATTGTTTACTAACTTTGAAAAAAAGGTCACTAAAGGCCGGCATTTTCTAAGGCCGTTATTTAACTGTGGCAACCTCAGGACCCACACAATCGTAATCTCAGGGTGGCTATGGGTTAAAGAGGGAGCCCCACCTTGCTAACAATCTACATGCCATAATCACTATTGACAGCAGGCTCTAAAGGATGAAATGGTCATGGTCGCTGTCGATGCCGATCGTTACTGAGGCAGCAGGGTGTCCGTTATAGTGTACAGCACCCTGATACATTTTCACCTGATGGGGGATGCTGTTCTTTTTATCTCAGGTCAGTTTTTAAGTTGTATTGGTGGTCAATAAGGGTTTAAAACTGATATGTTAAAAACCAGTATTAATAAAAAATGCAACATCTAACAATTAAGTGTATTAAAAGTAAAAAATAAATATATAACATTACAGAGACTCTAGGGTAAGTATCCTATATCAAATGTGACTTCCAACTATGCACACAGTAAAATATATCAATAGAATATAAAGTATCTAATATTTTTTTCCTATAGTCCCAACCTTAAAAGCATTTGCTGCAATGCAAATCTTCAGTTTTTTCCACATTCTTACCTGCCTCACACATTGCTTTCACCCCAGATGCTGCATGCAGTTCATCAACGATCCATGTCCACACATTGGTACCTAAGCCACAGATGTATTTGGCAAAAGTCAAAACCTGTGATATTGGTAGTTTTATGCTATGAGGTTTCAAGAGTGGGGCTATATGTCAATTTGGGGTGTAATGTGGAGTGGGGGCAAAAACATACATGTAAATCAATAAAAGGCTGAACATACCTAGAATCGGCAAAATTCTTGCAATTAATCATATATTATTAATCTATTTTAAAAGATGCAGAATAGGTGGAATATTGCATATTCTGGGTATTAATACATTTTTATATCAATTTCATAATCTAGAATATATTTTAATCAAGTTTCATAATAAGTCTGTATCAATTTCCCAGATTACCTTTCGTGTGAGCATACAATCATGTTAAGGAATGTCCACAGAAGCTAAATTTGTTTTTCAAAATTTAAAAAAAAAAAAATTCTGGCCAAAGGGGAAAAGTCCTATGCCTGGCTTAATTTGTCTTCATGAATGACTATTTTGTAAGAGTGGTGCTATGAAGAGACTTCAGCACAGGATAGGTCATAAGTCTTTCTTTGTTCAGGTTTAAGTGTGAAGCACTCTGAGCAGAATGTAAAATAGGCCCCAAAATCTTTAAAAAGCAACATTGTAAGTGGTATGTATCAATCTTGCAAGGTTATGCATCTTCATTAGTACTAAAGGTGGCAGGGATGGGAGGGCAAGTGGAGCAGGGGCAGACGGCTTGGAAAAACTTCCTTTATAATGGACTTCTTTGAAATATGAGAAGTGTAAGACATGGATGGATTGCTGAAATTCTTCAAAACTAACCAAAGATCAAAATTATTAGATAAATACAACAATACAATGTAGAACAATGTGCAACTTTAAGCAGGTTCACTAAAAGTATTCTCATTTTTATGGTTGGATGATTATAAATTGTGTTTTAAAATTACAAATAATATGCCACTTCATTATTAATTCTTTTTGTGATGCTAATACATGTTTTTTCTTTAGTGTACTGTGGTAATGTGACAAACTCGGCTTCTTAAAGCGGTAAAACACAGGAACCATTTCTATTTAAGTCTACCTGGTTTATTGCAATCCTCATATACCACATCACCAGGAAATACAGCCTTTGTCCAGCAGAAGGTAAACATACCGTAAAAGTCATTACAATAGTGTTGGTTTAGCTCATCTGGTTTAGATTCCAGCTTCCATGTCCTTTAGCAGAGGACATTCAATCCAGGAGACCTGCAATCTCCATTGTCCAACTTTCCTTAATGCAAAAGCATATCTCAAGAGCTTGCACATACAGACTCACCCATGGCGTACCCACCGTGGGGCAGGGGGGCAGGTGCCCCCCTAGAAGCAGGGCCCATCGGCCCCGCCGACAATGAACTGACAGTTCAGTGCCGGCGGGCCCTTTAATCGCGGGCACAATGTGCTGAGTGAGGAAGGCCTTGCGGCCTTCCATATGCAGCACAGGCGACGTGAACGTCATCACGCCGCCTGCGCGCCCTGATGACATCACGCCGCCTGTGCCAGGATAAGACGGAGACAAGAGCGCGCATCTTCAGAGCAGCGGTGGAAAATAGGTGAGTACTGGCATTTTTTTTTACACCGGGCCCGGCCTATGGGGATTCTGCTGGCTATAGGGGACTATGCTGGTTATAGGGGACTATGCTGGCTATGGGGGATTATGCTGGCTATGGGGGACTATGTGGCTATGGGGGATTATGCTGCCTATGGTGGACTATGCTGGCTATGGGGGATTATGCTGGTATTGGGGGATTATGCTGGTTATAGGTGACTATGCTGGCTATGGGGGATTATGCTGGCTATAGGGGACTATGCTGGCTATGGGGGATTATGCTGCCTATGGGGGACAATGCTGGCTATGGGGGATAATGCTGGCTATTGGGGGATTATGCTGGCTATTGGGGGACTATGCTGGCTATTGGGGGATTATGCTGGCTATTGGGGGATTTGCTGGCTATGGGGGATTATGCTGGTATTGGGGATTTGCTGGCTTTGGGGGATTATGTGGCTATTGGGGGGATTATGCTGGCTATGGGGATTATGCTGGCTATTGGGGGATTATGCTGGCTATGGGGATTATGCTGTATTGGGGGATTATGCTGGCTATTGGGGGATTATTGTGGCTATGGGGATTATGCTGGCTATTGTGGGATTATGCTGCCTATGGGGGATTATACTGGCTATTGGGGGATTATGCTGCCTTGGGGGATTATTCTGGCTATTGGGGGATTATGCTGGTTATAGGGGACTATGCTGGACTATGGGGGATTATGCTGGCTATAGGGACTATGCTGGCTATGGGGATTATGATGGCTATTGGGGGATTATGCTGGCTATGGGGGATTATGCTGGCTATTGGGGGATTATGCTGGCTATTGGGGATTATACTGGCTATGGGGGATTATGCTGGCTATGGGGGATTATGCTGGCTATTGGGGGATATGCTGGCTTTGGGGGATTATGCTGGCTATGGGGATTATGCTGGCTATTGGGGGATTATGCTGGCTATGGGGGATTTGTGGCTATTGGGGGATTTGCTGGCTATTGGGGGATTATGCTGGGGTATGGGGGATTATGCTGGCTATTGTGGGTTTATGCTGCCTATGGGGGATTATACTGGCTATTGGGGGATTATGCTGCTATGGGGGATTATGCTGCTTTGGGGGATTATTCTGGCTATTGGGGATTAGCTGCCTATGGGGGACTATGCTGGCTATGGGGGATTATGCTGGCTATTGGGGGATTATGCTGGTTATATAGGGGACTATGCTGGCTATGGGGGATTATGCTGGCTATAGGGGACTATGTGGCTATGGGGATTATGCTGCCTATGGGGGGACTATGCTGGCTATGGGGGTTATGCTGGCTATTGGGGGATTATGCTGGCTATTGGGGGACTATGCTGGCTATTTGGGGGATTATGCTGGCTATTGGGGGACTATGCTGGCTATTGGGGGATTATGCTGGCTTAGGGGGACTATGCTGGCTATGGGGGATTATGTGCCCATGGTGGACTATGAGGCTTGGGGATTATGCTGGCTATTGGGGGATTATGCTGGTTATAGGGGACTATGTTGGCTATGGGGGATTATGCTGGCTATAGGGGACTATGCTGGCTATGGGGGATTATGCTGCCTATGGGGACAATGCTGGCTATGGGGGATTATTGCGCCTATGGGGGATTTATCTGGCTATGGTGATTATGCTGGCTATTGGGGGATTATGCTGGCTATGGGGGATTATGTCCCTATGGGGGACAATGCTGGCTATGGGGGATTATGCTGCCTATGGGGGATTATGCTGGCTATGGTGATTATGCTGGCTATTGGGGGATTATGCTGGCTATGGGGGATTATGCTGGCTATTGGGGGATTATGCTGGCTAGGGGGATTTAGCTGGCTATTGGGGGATTATGCTGGCTTTGGGGGATTATGCTGGCTATGGGGGATTATGCTGGCTATTGGGGGATTATGCTGGCTATTGGGGGATTATGCTGGCTATGGGGATTATACTGGCTATTGGGGGATTATGCTGCCTATGGGGGTTATGTGCCTATTGGGGATTTGTGGCTATTGGGGGATTATGGCCTTGGGGGACTATGCTGGCTATGGGGATTTGCTGGCTATTGGGGGATTATGCTGGTTATAGGGGACTTGCTGGTTTGGGGGATTAGCTGGCTGTGGGGGGACTATGCTGGCATGGGGGTTTGCTGCCTATGGGGACTTAGCTGGCTATGGGGGATTATTGCTGGTATTGGGGGATTTGTGGCTTGGGGGACTATGCTGCTATTGGGTGATTATGCGGCTATTGGGGGATTATTGGTATGGGGGATTATGTGGCTTGGGGGATTATGCTGGCTATTGGGGGATTATGCTGGTATTGGGGGATTTGTGGTTTGGGGATTATGCTGGCTATTGGGGGGATTATGCTGGCTTGGGGATTTGCTGGCTATTGGGGGATTTGCTGGCTATGGGGGATTTGTGGCCTTGGGGGATTATGCTGGCTTTGGGGGACTATGCTGGCTATGGGGGATTTGTGGCTATGGGGGGATTATGCTGGCTATTGTGGGTTTATGCTGCCTATAGGGGATTATCTGGCTATTGGGGATTATGCCCTATTGGGGGATTATGCGGCTTTTGGGGGGATTATGGGGTATTGGGGGTTTATGCTGGCTATGGGGGATTTGCGGGCTATTGGGGGATTATGCTGGCTATGGGGGACTATGTGGCTATGGGGCATTATGCGCTTTGGGGCTATGCGCTTTATGGGGGATTAGGCTGCCTACGGGGGCAACTTGCTGCCTATTGGGGCTTGCTGCCTATTGAGGACCTAGCTGCTTTTGGGACATTTCCTGCCTATTGGGGCCTATGCTTCCTATGGGGACCTATGGTCTATTGGGCCTATGCTGCCTATTGGGGACCTATGTGCCTATTGGGGACCTATGTGTCTATTGGGAAAAATATACTGCCTATTGGGGACTTGTCTAGGGGACTATGTGCCTTTTGGGACCTATGCGCCTATTGGGACATTGCTGCCTATTGGGGACCTATGCTCCCTATTGAGGCATATGCTGCCTATTGGGACCTTGCTGTTATTGAGGACTATGCTGCCTTTTGGGACTATGTTGTATTGGGCCTAGCTGCCTATTGGGACCTATGCTGCCTATTGGGGCCATTTACCTGCCTTTGGGGACCTTGCTGCCTATTGGGGGACCATGTGCCTATTGGGACAATGCTGCCTAGGGGATCAATGCTGCCTATTGGGGAATTTACCTGCCTATTGGGGACCAATGCTACCATGGGGCTTTTTACCTGCCTTTAGGGACTCTCGCACCACACCGCTGAGCCTGAGCTAAAATTCGGGTTGCGCCACTATGTGCATGAGAGGAGAAATGTATGGTTGGCAAGGCGCAGTGAGGGCAGTGCGGTGTATGTTCTGTGTGGGCAGTTTTATTGCTGGTTTATTGTTTTTGTAGCGCTGTATATAATTGGTATTTTTTCTAATAGCAATTTGGAATCCCTAGGAAATAATGATATAAGAGAGAAAAATGCTTCACTTGTGACAAATATGAAACCGAACATTGCCATCTCATTAGCAAAAAGAGGCCCATAGTTTTCCCCTTGAAAACCTGAAGTTGTTGATTTTTAACTTTAATTGTTCGTTTTTTTAAGTATTGTATTTGTTCCCGTTAATTTTTATTTTTTTTTACCAAAAAAGGTGTAGTATTGGTGTATACAGGGGTCTACACATGTGTGCGGTTTATGAGTGTATATACACTGCTGATTATACTTTTCATTAAGGTTATTAAGCCTCTTTTTCTTTTTATAGAGGTGAGGTGCCATGTATAATATATGGTTATACAGCGAAATGTGCATAACTGCTGATTATACAATTAACGTTCTAATGCTCCATACCTAATATGCAGCATTTGTACAGTGTATATGAGTAAACCTGTTTAAGATGTGACATGGCTTGCCCCCCCTTGTTTTGATCCTGGGTCGCCCATGGACCCACCCTACTCAAATGCTTAGAAGGGGGGTTTTTTCCCTGGCTTTCCCACCTTTCAGCTGTTCAATCATCCCCGCATAAAAAGGAAGTTAACCCCCCCCACCCCCTTTTTGTGCGAATGATTTCCCTTTTTATTACTGAAGCAAAACAACCTTAGCGACAAAAAGTCTCCCCCCGTACTTTGCAAGGATTTTGTCACGATTAGTGGTGACTTCCCCTCTGCAATATCGGGTATCGGCCAAAAATTTGCGTTCGGAATTCCGATTCCCCGTTCCGATATTTTTTTATATCGGTACCGGAAAGGGGAATTTCCCGTCCTGTCAGTGTCGTCGGTGGGCTGTCAGGGGGCAACGGCACTTACCCCGGGAGGATCCCCCGGGGGTCCTGGACTGCTTGGGCCGCATTATTTTTCCCCCGGGGGTCCGTGCAATTTTCGCGTAACTGCAGTGCTGCGGGTTAAAGCTGGCCGTAAAGCATTTGAGGGCGTCACCGCCGGGGAAAACCGGTAAGCAGGGGCGGGGGGGTTCAGGCTCTGCCCCACATTCCCCTGAGCAGACTGGAGTCGTGGGGGCCTCTTTACTATGGCTGGTCGGACAGGTGGTTAATGTTGTTTTTTTTTTTTTTTTGTTTCCGGGTCGATGGCGTGGGGGGGGGTGTAATAAATTTAAAAAAAAATGTGTTGTCCTTTTTTTTAAAAAAAATACTTTTTTTTCTGGTCTTTTTTTTAAACTTTTAAAAAAATTTTTGGGATTAAAAATGGATCGGTGTTTTGCCCCTCCCCTTTTTAAAACCGGGGTTTTATTGTCAATCAAATAAAAGGGACTTAAACCCCCTTTTTTCCCCCCTTTTGCCCCGCAAGGGAAAGGGGGGAAAAGACCGGGTAAAGTCCCAAAATTGGGAAAATCTTTTGTCCCCCTTGGGGGGGCTGCGCAGCCTGGTTTTTTAAGTTTTTGGGGCCCCAAAATTCGGGCCTTGACAGTCTTTTAATCCGGGGCCGCGCAGTCTGCATTTTCGGGGCGGTTTAAAAACAAAAATGGGGGACCCACCCTTTTTTTTTCGAGGGGCCCCCCTTTTTTAAAAAAACCCACCAAGATAACAGACTGCTTGGCCTGGTTTAAAAAGGCTGGCAAGGTCCAGGATCTTGGGCTCCTTAACAGCCAAAAAACCCCGGGCTAGTGTCTGCTTTATCAGGCTGGTTACCAAAAATGGGGGGGGACCCCCGTTTTTTTTTTTTAGGGGACCCCCCTTTTTTTGTTAACATTCATTCAGACAGCGGGTTCCCCCTTCACGCCCCTGATGGGGCCCCCGGGCCTGAAGTGAAAGGGGGAAGCAATCTTTTAATTTTTTCCCTTCCTCTCCTGCAGCCAGGAGGGAGAAGATTCTTCGGGGGTTTTTTTGAGGATGCGATTAGTTTTCGCCCCGCAGTAAACTTTAAAACCCTTTTGATGGTTACACCGGGGCCCCACGCATCGGTTTTGGTAAGAAAAATTTTTTCTTTTTTTTTTATTTTTATTGGGGAAAGGTTTTAGCAGTAAAATAAGATGGTCAAAAACATGTGTTTTTTTTTCATTAAATGTTTTTAATTAAGTGTGTGTGTTTTATTTTTATTTCATGCAATGGATTATAATTGATGTTGTCTAATTGAAGCCCAAAAATTATTAAACCTAATGTAAGTTTTAAAAATTTTGGCACAACTCTAATCGAGGTCCCCCAGTAGGTTCCCAAACCTACTTTATAAAAAAATAAACCGGGAAAACCCCTAGTATGTGTAAATAGAAATTTTATACGACACTTGATCACAACACAGCGTTTCGGTCTCTTAGACCTTCTCAGTGTACTAGTGCCCAGGTGCAAACAGAAAAACTTATATCGTTTTTTTGTGAACGTATTGATAAGCGGTGGATGCCGCGTCCGTGGAGTCTCTCCCTTTTCTCTTTCTCTCTACCTGAAAACACAGGTGCAAATTACCATCCCAGCACATCAGAGGTGCACCAGCGCTTATCAATCGTTCAACAAAACGAATAAGTTTTTTGTTTGCCCCGGTATAGTAATGATGAAGGTCTAAGTAGACCGAAACGTTGTGTTGTGACCAAGTGTCGTTTTAAAAAATTTACTATTTTACCATCAGGGTGTGCCCGTTTATTTTTTAATAAATTTTTAACCTGGCTTAAGGTCAACTTTCAATAGTAAGGTGGCTTAACCCTTATTAACCCATTCGCCAACGCTACAGTGCAATGGGAATAGACGGGCAAGTGCCAGAAAGGGAGAATCTAATTATAGATTTGTCTTTTCTGGGGTGTTCTTGGGGGCATATGTTAGTAGCCAGGGGGGCCAAAAATAATGGTCCCTCTCTGGGCTATTATTATCTGCCCCACTCGCTGGCTTTGTCTGTCTGGTTGAGAGAATAGGGCGGGAGCCCACGCATTTTTTTTCAACAATTTTACACCTCATATATATATATATATATATTATACATGTCATGAATTTGTGACACATATATATATATTTATATTTATAGTTCATACACTTCTACTAGTATAATAGCCACTAATTCAATTGCCGGCTTTTGTGAAAATACAGAAGCGATTATGAAATGACACATGGTTTTACATAGAGTTAACCATGTCATTTCAAGTTGTTTTTTAATTATATTGTTTTCACTAACAATTACATGAATGTATGTGTGCAAAATTTGACACATGTAGGGGTTAATTAATGGTGTAAATTCGTAGCAAAAAAGTCAGTTTTTTTTACAACGAATTTCCACCTTTAATTAACCCCTACAGGTGTGAAATTTTGCACACATACACTCAAGTAATTGTTTGTGAAACCAGATATCAAACTACATGAAAAGACATGGTTAACTCTATGTTAACCATGTGTCATTTCATGTCGGGGCTTCTGTATTTTCACAAAAGCCGGCATTACCCGGCAATTGAATCAGAGGCTATTTTACTATGTAAAAGTGTATGAACTATAAATATATGCATATTATATATATGTCACAATGACATGTGTTTATATATATATATTTTATATATATATATATATTATTCTATGTGTGTATATTTAGTGTTTACAAGGAAAGAAAGGTTTTTTTTTTAGTTCCGATATTTTCTGTCCCATAGACTTGCATTGGATTTCCGGTATCGGAATTGGGTATCGCCGATACTTTTTGGGTATCGGCGATACCCAATACGATCCGATACTTCTTGATATTGGGAAGTATCGCTCAACACTAGTCACAGGACATATTGGCTGGTAACATAGTTTATTGGTAGCACTGTTGCTTTGCATGCCATGGTCCTGGATTCCAAACTAGAGCAACATCTGAAGAAGTTGCATGTTCTCCCTTTGTTTACTTATTTTACTCACATACATAGTGACTAGAGATGAGCGAAGCAGGTCGGTCAGATTCATAACGTCGCCGACTTTCGCTAAAGTCGAGTTTCGCATAGCGAAAACCGACCATAGTGTGAAGTCGGCCATGCGGTCATCGACACAAGCGCTAAGTCGGTTTTTCCATATGCTTGCAGGCGCCTTTTCTCAGCCAATGAACAAGGACATACACTGTGGGCAACGAGATGACATGGGCAGCGTCCACCACCATCTTAGAGAATGGCATTGCAGTGATTGGCTTGCTTTGTGTGGCGTCACAGTGGCTATAAAAAGCCCGACCGCTGAGCCATTTTACTTCTGCCGATCTTAACAGTAGGGAGAGTATTGCTGTCGTGTTTATCGTGGGGAGAGGTTAGGCTGGAAACAGAGTTCTTATGTGCTTGTGCTGATAGCAATTGTGCTGTACAGTTAGTGTGCCAGTGACGGGAGGATTTTCTTGTGTGCAGAAGCGCTGGTTATTAGGCTGCGCCAGTTGGAATGGGAGGATTTTCTTGTGTGCAGCAGCGCGGTTGTAGGCTGCCTTCTAGCTGTATTGCTGTGGTTTCATGCAGTGCAGACTGCTTTTTACACAACCTAATACTTTTATTTTATTTTTTTGCAAGTTACCGAACGTTAATTTTTTTCCCACACGTACGAGCTGTACGCTCTCACACACTCGTGTAAGGCTGTATCCGGGGACCAATACATGCTGACTAATTCTGTGTGTGCTCCGGAAATATATACGGAAATTTACAATTTCCCTTACCACTGTATACAGCGGTACGCTCTGATACGTACCCTTTTTCTGCTTTTATATTCTGGTCTAATCCATACTGAGCCTGAGAGCGTCTGTCTGTGACTCCAGAAATATATTACGGTGATTGGCAGTTTTCCCCTATATAATTACACCTGGTATCTTCAGATACAGTACCCTTTTCTGTGTTTATATTCTGGTCTAATCCATACTGAGCCTTAGAGGTCTGTGTGTGACTCCTGAAATTATTCGGAGATTGCGTTTTCCCCTATACTTATCACCTGGTATCTTCAATACGTACCCTTTTCTGATTTTTAATTTTCTGGGTCTAATCCATACTGAGCCTTGAGCGTCTGTGTGTGACCCTGAAATATTTACGGTGATTGCAATTTTCCCCTTACTATATCCAGGGCGGTAACTAGGACGGGCAGGGGCCCCACAGCAAACTTCACAATGGGGCCCCCCCCCGCGCGCGTTGCCAATCCCGGGTCTACCCAAGTTGTGTTAAGAAAGATACCTTTATTATCCATAATTAGAGGTTTTTGGACTAGGAATGATAGTGAAATAACAGAAAATGAACAAACCCCCAGTAGCAACTGAGGTAGTGACGAAGGAAGGCTTTCTCCAGAGTTAAATGTGTGAAGAAACTTGTAATCCAGCCTGCAAATTGTTTCAAAACAGATGATTTATTCAGTAGAAAACAGTCCGGTATACAGAATAATCTAAGATTGTTCTGTTATCCCGTACTTGTGTTCTACTGAATAAATCATCCATTTTGAAAGCAATTTATGGGCTAGATTACAAATTTCTTCTTCACAAGAATAATGCAACATAATTACCTTATTCAGCAGTATCCTGGGGCCCTAGGCCCTGATGGGGCCTGCAGTTTTCTTTGGACCTAGGCCCCTAATGGGGCCTGCTGCTTCCTTTGGACCTAGGCCCCTAATGGGGCCTGCTGTTTCCTAGGGCCCCATTAGGGGCCTGCTGCTTCCTGGGGCCTCTAATGTGGCCCTCTGTGTCCTGGGGCCTAAGGCCCCTGATACACTCACACCCCCCCCTCCACTCTCCCCCCTCTCCTCAAGTGCCGGGACGGGAAGCTGCGGCTGCCGTGTCCCTGTAAAAGAGAGTCAGAATCAGCAAGCATACTTACCAATCTGCCAATCCTCAGGTGAATGCGTCCTCAGCTCTTCTGCTCCGCGCGCCGCTCCGTCCTCCACGCTCCGCGTCCACCACGCCAGCCTTGTATATGACGTGGAGAGCGCTGCGCACGGCCCCCACGTCACATGACGCGGAAGTGTCGGAGAGGTGGCGGCGGGCCCCATATCAGACTCACACCACCGGCAGCTTGCATGGGCGTACCCAGGATCAAAACTAGGGGGGGGCAAGCCAATGTCGCATTTTATACAGGTTACATCATATACACTGTACATTTATACTGCATATTAGGTATGGAGCATTAGAACTGTTATATATTGTATAATACAGCAGGTATGTGACACTACACTGTATATACCATATATTTACATGGCACACTCACCTCTATACAAAGAATAAGAGGCATTATAACCTGTATATGAAAAGTATAATACAGCAGTGTTATTTACACTCTATATACCCACACGATGTGTATGACCTGTATACACCATATACTACACTCTAATATACCGCACACGATGTGTAGACCCTGTATACACCATATACTACACTGTTATTTTGAAGTAAAAAAAACAAATCAGGAACAAATACAATACTTAAAATAAAGAATAAGTAAAGTTAAAAATCAACAAACTTACTGGTATTTCAATGGGAACTATGGGCCTGCTTTTGGCTAATGAGATGGTCAATGTTCGGTTCCATATTTGTCACAAGTGAAGCAATTTTTCTCTTTCTTGATATCATTATTTCCTAGGGATTCCAAATTGCTATTAGTAAAATACCAATATATATACAGCGCTACAAAAACAATATACCAGCAATAAAACTGCCCACACAGAGACATACAGCCTGCACTGCCCATTCACTGCAGCCTTGCCAATCCATATCATTTCATCCTCATCAGTGCACATATTGGCGCAACTCCGCTTTTTGTGCCCATATGATCCCCCCATTCTGCCCCATCTGTCTCCATCATATCACCTGCCCCAGATCCTGCCCCATCTGTCTCCAATCTGCCCCAGTGTCCCAGTCATGCCCCCGTGTTCTCCAGTCATGCCCCATTGTCTCCGTCATGCCCCGTATCTCCATTCTGCCCCTGTGTCTCACATTCTGCCCCGTGTCCAGCATTTGCCCGTGTCCAGCATTCTGCCCCATGTCCAGCATTCTGCCCCTGTGTCTCGCATTCTGCCCCGTGTCCAGCATTCTGCCGCGTGTCCAGCATTCTGCCCCCTGTGTCTCGCATTCTGACCCTTGTCCAGCATTCTGCCCCCGTGTCCAGCATTCTGCCCCCGTGTCCAGCATTCTGCCCCCCGTGTCCAGCATTCTGCCCCCCGTGTCCAGCATTCTGCCATCGTGTCCAGCATTCTGCCACTGTGTCCAGCATTCTGGCCCCCGGGGCCAGCATTCTGCCCCCAGTGTCCAGCATTTTGCCATCGTGTCCAGCATTCTGCCAATGTGTCCAGCATTCTGGCCCCCGGGGCCAGCATTCTGCCCCCAGTGTCCAGCATTCTGCCCTCCGTGTCCAGCATTCTGCCCCCCGTGTCCAGCATTCTGCCCCCGTGTCCAGCATTCTGCCCCCGTGTCCTGCACTCTGCCCCGTGTCCAGCATTCTGCCCCCCATGTCCAGCATTCTGTCCCAATGTCCAGCATTCTGCCCCATGTCCAGCATTCTGCTCCCCCTGTGTCCAGCATTCTGCCTCCCGTGTCCAGCATTCTGTCCCAATGTCCAGCATTCTGCCCCGTGTCCAGCATTCTGTCCCCCGTTTCCAGCATTCTTCCCCCATGTCCAGCATTCCGCCCCCTGTGTCTCGCATTCTGACCCTTGTCCAGTATTCTGCCCCCCCGTGTCCAGCATTCTGCCCCCCCGTGTCCAGCATTCTGCCATCGTGTCCAGCATTCTGCCACTGTGTCCAGCATTCTGGCCCCCGGGGCCAGCATTCTGCCCTCCGTGTCCAGCATTCTGCCCCCCGTGTCCAGCATTCTGCCCCAAAGTCCAGCACTCTGCCCCCGTGTCCAGCATTCTGCCCCCGTGTCCAGCATTCTGCCCCAAAGTCCAGCACTCTGCCCCCCGTGTCCAGCATTCTGCCCCAAAGTCCAGCACTCTGCCCCCGTGTCCAGCATTCTGCCCCCCGTGTCCAGCATTCTGTCCCAATGTCCAGCTTTCTGCCCCCATGTCCAGCATTCTGCCCCCCCTGTATCCAGCATTCTGCCTCCCGTGTCCAGCATTCTGTCCCAATGTCCAGCATTCTGCCCCGTGTCCAGCATTCTGTCCCCCCGTGTCCAGCATTATGTCCCAATGTCCAGCATTCTGCCCCCCGTGTCCAGCATTCTGCCCCCCGTGTCCAGCATTCTGCCCCCTGTGTCCAGAATTCTACCCCCCATGTCCAGCATTCTGCCCCCGTGTCCAGCATTCTGCCCCCCCGTGTCCAGCATTCTGCCCCCCGTGTCTAACATTCTGCCCCCCGTGTCCAGAATTCTACCCCATGTCCAGAATTCTACCCCCCCGTGTCCAGCATTCTGCCCCCCGTGTCTAGCATTCTGCCCCCCCATGTCCAGCATTCTGCCCCCCGTGTCCAGCATTCTGCCCCCGTGTCCAGCATTCTCCCCGCGTCCAGAATTCTACCCCCCATGTCCAGCATTCTGCCCCCCCATGTCCAGCATTCTGCCCCCCGTGTCCAGCATTCTCCCCGTGTCCAGAATTCTACCCCCCATGTCCAGCATTCTGCCCCCCCCATGTCCAGCATTCTACCCCCCATGTCCAGCATTCTGCCCCCCGTGTCCAGCATTCTGCCCCCCGTGTCCAGCATTCTGCCCCCCGTGTCCAGCATTCTGCCCCCCGTGTCCAGCATTCTGCCCCCTGCCCGGCACTCTGCCCCCCTTGTCCAGCATTCTGTCCCCGTGTCCAGCATTCTGCCCCCCATGTCCAGCATTCTGCCCCCGTGTCCAGCATTCTGCCCCCATGTCCAGCATTCTGTCCCCCCGTGTCCAGCATTCTGCCCCCGTGTCCAGCATTCTGCCCCCCATGTCCAGCATTCTGCCCCCGTTGTCCAGCATTCTGTCCCCCCGTGTCCAGCATTCTGCCCCCCGGGTCCAGCATTCTGCCCCCCATGTCCAGCATTCCGCCCCCCGTGTCCAGCATTCTGCTCCCCGTGTCCAGCATTCTGCTCCCCGTGTCCAGCATTCTGCCCCCCGTGTCCAGCATTCTGCCCCGTGTCCAGCATTCTGTCCCCCGGGTCCAGCATTCTGTCCCCCCGTGTCCAGCATTCTGCCCCCCAGGTCCAGCATTCTGCCCCCCGTATCCAGCATTCTGCCCCCCGTGTCCAGCATTCTGCCCCCCGTGTCCAGCATTCTCCCCGTGTCCAGAATTCTACCCCCCATGTCCAGCATTCTGCCCCCCCGTGTCCAGCATTCTGCCCCCATGTCCATTCTGCCCCCATGTCTTACAGTCTGCCCCGGGCCCCCAGGATCGCCGCTCTCAATAAAAAAAAACAAAAAAAAACAAGTTCATCTTACCTGGCCGCGCTCCTGCGGTGAAACTCCCTCCATGCAGCTGAAGCGCGCACTCGCTGGTGACTGACAATGATGTCAGACGCTGGTGACGTGTGTGCCGATGTCAGCTGCTGGCCTGTGATTGGCTGGCAGCTGGTAACTATTGCTGTGCAGAAAGCCGGTGGCTTTCTGTATCGCAATATATTGCAACTGAGTTTGCCTCCTCAGATGCACATTTAGATGAAAACTGCAGACCAGGAAACCGGATTGCGGCACCGCTACTTGACTGTTCGGGCATCTGCCTGCTATTTTTACAAGCAGTGTCACTGAACCGGTGAGAGCCCCCTGAATCCCACCACTGCAGCTAGTGTCCCAGCTGGGTATGTTCCCACGGTCAGTAAGCGCTGCGGGTTGAACGCTGCGTACATCCGCAATGTGCAACGTGCAGTATCCAGATGTTACAGCATAGCAGATGGGATTTCAAGAAATCCCGTCTCCACTCTGCGTGCACCGACGCCCGCGGCTTCCCTGCGGAGATGCACATGTGGCGCATCTTTCAGACCTCAGTATGTCTATTTATCTTTCAGAGAAACGAGTCTCCGCAAGATAAATATCACCAGTGCAATGTATAGGACGCAGTGATTCCGCACGGTTCAATGAACACATGAGGCATCACCTGCGTTCAAAAGCCGGCAGCGCTTTGGATGGAGCGGACATGTGCTGCGCCCAAAGCGCTGCCAATACTGACCATGGGAACATACATACCCATATATATATATATACAGTATATATAGCTATATATCTATCTATATATATCTACATCTATCTATATATATCTATATCATCTTCTCACCTGTGTCTTGCCTCTCTCTTGTGTTTTCTGTCTTCTTTCACCTTTTCTCTCTCCCGCTCATGTTTTTCTTTCCTTTTTGCCTCCTTTTCCCTGCTTGTCTGTGGCTCCACCCCCGACATTTAGCCCCGCCCCTCCATGGCTCTCCACAGTCTGAGAGCTGTGAGGCTGCTGGAGGGGAGGGATCCGATGCTCTGCTGCTGACTACAGGTGCCGGGGAAGGGGTGGTGAGTAGTGTCACAGTGTGTGTGACTGCGCCCCTGCTACACTGCAGCCGGCAACTCTCTGCACGGCCGCGCGCACCCCCGCACTCTGCTCCTCACTATGCAGAGAAGGAAGGAGCAGAAAACGAGTGCAGCACGCCGGCTTAGTACCAGGTGAGCAGAAGTGAGGGGCAGAAGTGAGGGGCCCGCTCCGGGCCCCTCTCTGTTCACCGTCCCCATACGCCAGTAAGGGCAGTAATACCTAATGGCGGCCCTGCGGTACGCCCATGGCAGCTTGCGGAACTACTGTGGTGGTCGGTGAAGCAGCTGCAGCAGGGACGGGCCCCCTTCCAGCCCGGGCCCTGTGGCAGCTGCTTCCCTGCTTCCACGATAGTTCCACCCCTGACTATATCCACCTGGTATCTTCAGATACAGTACCCTTTTTATGATTTTTATTCTCTGGTCTAATCCATACTGAGCCTGAGAGCGTCTGTGTGTGACTCCTGAAATATATACGGAGATTGCAATTTTCCCCAATAATATTTACACCTGGTATCTTCTGATACAGTACCCTTCATCTGCTTTTTATATTGTGGTCTAATCCATACTGAGCCTGAGAGCGTCTGTGTGTGACTCCTGAAATATATACGGAGATTGCAATTTTCCCCTATACTATATCCACCTGGTATCTTCTGATACAGTACCCTTCATCTGCTTTTTATATTCTGGTCTAATCCATACTGAGCCTGAGAGCGTCTGTGTGTGACTCCTGAAATATATACGGAGATTTCAATTTTCCCCTATACTATATCCACCTGGTATCTTCTGATACAGTACCCTTCATCTGCTTTTTATATTCTGGTCTAATCCATACTGAGCCTGAGAGCGTCTGTGTGTGACTCCTGAAATATATACGGAGATTGCAATTTTCCCCTATACTATATCCACCTGGTATCTTCAGATACAGTACCCTTTTTATGATTTTTATTCTCTGGTCTAATCCATACTGAGCCTGAGAGCGTTTGTGTGTGACTCCTGAAATATATACGGAGATTGCAATTTTCCCCAATAATATTTACACCTGGTATCTTCTGATACAGTACCCTTCATCTGCTTTTTATATTGTGGTCTAATCCATACTGAGCCTGAGAGCGTCTGTGTGTGACTCCTGAAATATATACGGAGATTGCAATTTTCCCCTATACTATATCCACCTGGTATCTTCTGATACAGTACCCTTCATCTGCTTTTTATATTCTGGTCTAATCCATACTGAGCCTGAGAGCGTCTGTGTGTGACTCCTGAAATATATACGGAGATTGCAATTTTCCCCTATACTATATCCCCTGGTATCTTCTGATACAGTACCCTTCATCTGCTTTTTATATTCTGGTCTAATCCATACTGAGCCTGAGAGCGTCTGTGTGTGACTCCTGAAATATATACGGAGATTGCAATTTTCCCCTATACTATATCCACCTGGTATCTTCTGATACAGTACCCTTTTTCGCATTTTAATATTCTGGTCTAATCCATACTGAGCCTGAGAGCGTCTGTGTGTGACTCCTGAAATATATACGGAGATTGAAATTTGACACTTCAGCGTATACAGCTGTATGCTTGTGATACAGTACCAAATATCTGCTTGTATTTTGGGTACATTTTCCCAAACATGAGGAAGTATGGTGGAAGAGGCCACAGACATAGGCGGGGAGGGCCAACTGGTACTGATGGTGGTGGTGGTGCATCTGCTGGTAGTGCCAAAAGCACAATAGCACCTAAGGCAAGAGGTGTTGACCCTGTGTCATCGTCTGGCTTCAGAAGGCCTGGAAGGCTCCCTTTTCTGGGAGTAGGTAAACCGCTTTTAAAGCTGGATCATCAGGAATAGGTTTTAGCTTACATTGCCGAAACAGCCTCAAGCTCTATCGCCTCTTCTGAAGTTTCAAAAAATGCAAGCACCGAGTCGTCAATGCAGGCACCTGGTCAGGAACAACACCTTTCCTTCTTGTGTCCTTCACCCCCACCAAAAGTGAAGGATGCGGCAGGCCAGACTTCTGATTACTCCATGGAGCTCTTTTCACATACCATGCCTGGGTTATCAAGTCATATCCTGAATTCCCCAGTCCAAGATTAATTTGACATGGAGTGCACTGATGCACAGCCACTGCTATATGATTCTACTGGTACATTCACCCAGTTCACTACATTGCCCTCACAGTCTACTGAGCCAGAATCTGACCCTGATGAAACTCAGGTGCCCCTTCACGCATACTATACCACATTATACGGTGGCACAGAGGATGGTGCAGATGAAATTGAAAAGGAGGTGATAGATTACCCAGTTCTTGACCCGGATTGGCATCCATTGGGGGAAGAGGGTGCCGCTGGAAATAGCTCAGAAGAGGAGGAGGATCCGCAGCAGGCATCAATTGCGCTGCTGCGGTTATCTGGCAGGCCCGTAGCAGTCCAAAAACGTGTTAAAAAAACAAAAGAGTTGTAGTACAGCTTGTCAAGACGGTCAAATTAGCACAGCATGCAAGCCCTGAAAATTTATCAAAATTTATCCCATAGTAGGAAGAGTGCAGTGTGGCACTTTTTTGACCAAAATCCTATTGATTAAGCAAAGGTTATCTGTAAGAAGTGCGGAAGGACCTTTAGCCGAGGGAAAAATCTCCGAAATTTGAATACCAGTTGCATGCTTAGACATTTAAACACCATGCACTTGCAAGCGTGGACGGACTACAAAACCTCAGGTAGCACATGTGCACCTGCTCCGACTGAAGGTAGACAGCAACGCTACATCGCTTCCCCCACTGTAAGCCCTCCGGTTAGCACACCACTAGCAAGAAATGTTGAGGTGTCGTCGCAAGGCCAAAGCAGTCAGGGAATCACAATGTTTTTGCAACGAAAGACTGAATCTAGGCCATCACAACCACCACTATCACCATCACCAAGCCCCTCTCAGTCCGCCATGTCCACCGCTAGTTCCACCATATGCATTTCTCAAGTCCAGCTCACCCTAGCAGACACTTTGAGTAGGACAAGAAAGTACTCATCCTCTCATCCGCGTACACTGGCTTTGAACGCCTACATTGCCAAACTGATCTCATTAGAGATGATGCCCTTCCGTTTGGTTGAAAGCGCAGCGTTCCGAGACCTCATGGCCTACGCTGTCCCACGCTATTACCTACCCAGTCGGCACTTTTTTTCTAGAAAAGCCATCCCTGCCCTCCACCTGCATGTGAAAGAGCTCATTGTCCATGCACTCAAACAATCAGTGAGTAGAAAGGTGCACCTCACAACAGATGCATGGGCCAGTAGGCATGGCCAGGGCCGTTATGTGTTATGTGTCCATCACTGCGCACTGGGTTAATGTGGTGGATGCAGGGTCCACAGGGGACAGCGGTGATGGGACAGTGCAGCCCGCTCATGGTATAGGCAACATTTGGCTGTAGGCATTCGACCCTCATCCTCCTCCTCCAGAAGCGAAAGCTCGTCTACAGAGCGCAGTCGCACGAGCACTCCATCCGCAGCTGCCAGTGTTGCACACGAGGTGTCTCACTATCGAACAGCTAGTGGTAAGCGTCAGCAGGCTTTTTTAAAGATGATGTCTTTGGGCGACAACAGACACACCGCGGAGGTACTTGCCGATTACTTGCAGCGACAAACTGAGTCATGGCTGGGTAGTCTACATCTTGAGCCAGGCAAAGTAGTCAGTGATAACGGCCGTAATTTTGTGGCGGCCATAGCCCTGGCAAAACTCAGACACATACCTTGCGTGGCTCACCTGGTGGTGCAGTGCTTCTTTAATAATTATCCGGAGTTAACAGCCCTGCTTAATAAGGTGCGAAGACTGTGCTCGCACATCCATCACTTGCCCGTAGACTCCAGTCGTATGCAGAGGCTGCAGCGATCGCTCCACCTCCCCAAGCACCACTTAATCATATACGTTGCAACAAGGTGGAACTCCACCATGCACATGGTTGAAAGGCTGTGTGAACAGAGGCAGGCTGTAATGCTTTTGTGGGAGGATACACGTGCAGGCAGTTTGAGGGCAGACATCAAGTTGTCGGGTGTGCAGTAGTCAAAACTGAAAGACCTCTGTAAAGTCCTTCAGTGTTTTGAGGAATACACATGGCTGGTAAGCGCAGACGACGCCATCATAAGCATGAGCATCCCACTTATGCGTCTGCTCATGCAAACTTTGACGCACATTAAGGATCAGGCGTCTGCAGCGGAGGAGGATGAGGAGCAGGAGAGAAGCCTTGATGACAGTCAGCCATTGTCTGCTCAGGGAACTGTCCTGGACGAGGAGGAGGAAGAGGAGGAGGATGAGGGGGATGATTATTTTCAGGAGGATGATGTTTCTTAGGCCTCTTTCACACATCAGTTTTTCGGCGTCAGGCGCGATGCGGCGTCTCGTCTGATCACCGGATCCGGTTTTTGATATGTAAAACTGGATACAACGGATCCGTTTTTTTGCCGGATTATTCTAACGGATCCGGCGGAAAACCGGATCCTTCTCATCCGGTGTATTCGTTTTTTTTGCGGATTACGCCAGATACGGTATTTAAAAACTCCCTTTTTGGGGTTAAAAACATGATTGGCTACTGAAAACCTATATATACACTGTTCCTACAGCCCATCTTGTTGTATATGAGCAAGTGCCGGTTGGAGAGAAGAGCAAGTTTCTGCTGAAGATGGACATTGTGATAGGAAACATTCTGAAAAATTTGGTGGATTTCACGGTGGAGGCGAATCGGCTGAAAGCGATTGTTCTGGAGAAGGAGAGAAAGAGACTGCAGCGACAACGTCGAAAAAGCCGTTTCTGGATCCACCCCATCACAGCCCAGAGAATGACGCGTGGGGTGTTTTCTACACTGTACATAGAGCTACGAGGAAACCCTCAGAAATTTTTTGCGTATCTTCGTATGAAAATGGAGAACTTTGATTTGTTGGTGGAGCGTGTTGGAGACCTCATAAGAAGATTGGACACCTATTGCTGCTTCTCCATTTCACCGGCGGAGCGTCTGATGGTGACTCTTCGGTAAGCCAGATTTATTGCATCTGCTTGCTTCAGAGCACACTTGTCCTGGAATGTTGTTGCTGGTAGTTTGTATACGGCCATCTGACTCAGCTTTAACAATTGGAGATACTATAAAGTAAATGTATTTTTATAGTATCTCCAATTGTTAAAGCTGATGTGTGGTATGTAATGCTGTGATTTTAAACTTTTTTTTGGTTTATACACAGATTCCTGGCAACTGGAGAATCTTTCCTCACTGCATTTTCAATACAGACTTGGGATTTCCACCATCTCTGGAATTGTGAAGCACACATGCCGTGCATTGTGGGACTCTCTAGTTACCAGAGCCTACAACAGACAGTTGTATTGCTATTGCAGAAAAGTTTCTTCAAATATGTCAGTTTCCTAATTGCCTGGGCGCTGTGGACGGGAAACATATTAGGATTGTCAAGCCAGCAGGATCTGGATCCGAATATTTTAATTACAAGAAATATTTCTCCACTGTCCTCATGGCCATCGCTGACGCAGAATACAAATTTATTGCCATAGATATTGGTGCCTATGGCCGCTCCAATGACTCTCAAGTTTTCAAACTGTCAGCAATGGGCCGTCAGCTGTATGGAAACAACTTCCATTTCCCACCCCCTAGACCGCTGCCTCAAACTTCTGGCCTACCAATGCCTTTTGTTTGTGTAAGGGATGAAGCCTTCCAGCTGTCAGAACACCTGCTAAAACCGTACTCCAGCAGAGGATTGACACACACCAAAAGAATTATTAATTACCGCCTCACAAGAGCCAGAAGAATGGTGGAGTGCGCTTTTGGGATTCTGATAGCAAAATGGCGTGTTCTATTGACCGCTATCAACCTAAAAACTGAAAATGTGGACGAGGTAATCAAAGCTTGTGTGGTTCTACACAATTTTGTCATCAGATTTCCATTGAGGAACACTGTGAAGAAACCACCTTGCATGATTACCAGAACGTTACCAATAGAACTTCTGTGACTGTTTCCCGAATGAGGGACAAATTTGCCCAATACTTTATGTCCCCTGAAGGAAGAATAGACTGGCAGGATGACAGAGTTTAATAAACTGCTCTGTAACCTTTGTACCTTCTGTACCACATTTTACCTTTGACAACCAAAATTGTCTACCTTGTAGTGTATTATGTACAGTATGTTACCTTTTGTCCAAAGTTGTGTCCCTGGTTGTGTATTAGCAAAGTATTTCACGTTTTAAAACAGACAGAGTTCTGTACATTGTTATGTGCCTGCTTTTGTATAACCAATAAATTTTACCTTTATTTTAACTTAGAAATAAATGGCAGACAACCATTTTAATCAACCAAATAAACTTTCATTTTTTTAAAATGTTTAACAATGGCAAAAATGTTTAACTTCTTTGTTTTCCATGAGAAAAAGCTTTATTTTTTTCAATGTGAAAATATATATTTTTTTTAATAAAATTTTTTATTAAACACAAAATCACAGGTGTGTGTACTGTGGGGTGGAGATACTACTGGAGGGGCTGTGGGACCCTTCGACAGTGGGATTGTGGAGAGCGGACAGGGATGGTGTTGGGGAAGGATTAGGTAAAAGAGGTGAAGGGGTTGAAAAAGAAATGGAATGGGTGGAGAGGTGGGAGGCAGAACAGGTAGGTGGTGGAGAGGAGGATTGGGCAGGTAGTACAGGAGCAGATGTGGTTGGAAACTGGTATTGGGCAGGTTGTTGGTATGGGGCAGGTTGTTGGTATGGGGCAGGTTGTTGGAAGTGGGGAGGTTGCTGTAAGTGGGGAGGTTGCTGGAAGTGGGAAGGTTGCTGGAAGTGGGTAGGTTGCTGGAAGTGGGAAGGTTGTTGGTTCTGGGATGTTGGTGGTATTGGGGAGGTTGTTGGTATTGAATGGGAGGGGGAGGAGGGACAGTGGCTGGAGGGGGGCAGGTGTGGGAGGAACGACTGGGGTGGGTGTAGGTTGGGAGGTAACCTGCGCTAGAGCACCGTGGCACGTATGCATTATATGCATATGCTGGGTAGGAGATTCCGTATCCATGCGCTCGGCTACAGACTGGAAAAAAACTGGTTTGGCGAACTTCTTGCTTCTGAACGCATCGTTTGCAGAAGTGTCTTAAGCTCCAGAATGCTGGAGCTGAGCTGATTAAAGCTTGCAGCCATTTGCTCTGACAAGACTTTGTCAGTTCTGAAATGATGCATTAAGATGCAAGAATTCGGGCGCATAGTTCTTTTCCTGACCCCTCTGCTGCAGCCGTCCAGTAGCCACAGGTATACTAGAGGTGGCAGCAGAAGGGTGGGATAAAGGGAAATCTATCTCCTGACCAGCAGCCTCATGCAATGCACTCGGCCACGATGCTGCAGCGCTGGTGGAGGGGACAGAGGGCTCACGTGTCTGGGAAGGTGCGGATCGGCTGGGGCTGTCAAAGGGTCCCTCGCTGCCGGTCTCCTGAGGGATCGCCCCAGAGGGGTACAACTCTACAGGCGCCCGAGTGTTGGTCACCGTTCTGTGGAATAAAGAGAAAAAA
>JARQOD010000004.1:300703895-300743493 GCA_033576555.1 Oophaga sylvatica | reverse complement strand
TAAAATACCTGTACCAGCTTTCTTCCACTCTCCTACAATGGGTCCCAGGAGAGTGAAGACTCCTGCGTAGATGTGAGCCTTTTCAACCCACTCCGGTACAGCTCTGGACTCTTTTCTTCAGCGAGAGCAGGCAGGCGTGAGGTCCGGGCACCATCTTGCAGAAAAGAGGTGGTGACTGTACAGCTCGAGGAGGACACTATGCATGGTGGTAAGTGAGGAGGGAGCTGTAGATTTCACCAAGAGACTGCAGTCTTGAGGGGGTAAGGAACACAGGCGTGTGGGCAATACATCACAGCAGTAGCAGGCTCCAGATGAGCAGGTAGAGCAAGGCCCCCATATGGAAAGCAATCTCCAAGATTGTGGCCAGCCACAAGGAGATACAGGAGGACAACCCCCCCTTCTGCAGTGCCATGTAGCAGGGTCCCCATTGCTCCCCATGGTTAAAAAGACACCTCTGTCTTGCCGCCGACGTCACATAGGTGAAGTGATTTCATTGGCCGTGAATTCGCAGGACCTGTGTGATGGCACTGCGAGCAGGAGAATTTTCTCACACTTGCGGTGCCCTCAGACAGGTAATAGCAGTTCAAATGCAGATACTGAGCACATGGTGCTCAGTGTCTACTGGATGACAAGGCTGCATGGTCACATCATGTAACCATGCAATCTTCCTTCTAGATGTAGCAGAGCTAGACCTGTCATGGGACAAATGGATTAAAATGATCTCTTTGGAAAAGTGAGGAAAATTGTTGTTATTTTTTACTCTTTTTGTAGATGACGATGGCATTGGGGGATAAGTAAGGTCGTAAGTACGGTTTAATTTAGATTGTTAAAGGAGTCTGTGCCTGTCTTTCAATTAAAGGACTTTTTTGTGGGCATCTGCGTTTTTATACAATGTGACTAAGGGGTTAGTAATGGGGGAGTCTTATTGAAGCCTCTCCATTTCTAACCTAGGTGCTTGATGTCACCTGACAATACAAAGTTGACATCAACCCTCCCAACTATCACACCACTTGCCACTGCTACAGGGCAAGTGGGAAGAGCGAGGTTAAGTGACAGAATTGGTGCATCTTAGAGATGAGCAATTTCTGGCGCGGCTGAGAGCTGATGTTTTTAGCCTGGGGGGGCAATATCCATGGCTCCTTCCTAGGCTATTAATATCAGCTGTCTTTTTAGCCTTTGCTGGTTATTAACTATAGGTGGACCCTATGTCATTTTTTCTTTTATTTAGGATACCTTATTTTAATAGTCAGTAAAAGCTAAGTATACAGTGGTGAGCTGATTTTAATAGCCTGGGAAGCTCCATGGGTATTACCCTCTTCCCAGGCTATAAACATTGGCCCCCAGCCATCGGCTTTCCCTCTGCTGGTTACGAAAATTGCACAGGAGCCCACGCCATTTTTTTCAGAAAAATCATCTTTTATTAATTAAATACATGTACAGTAAGCTGCACACACACTGTACTAACTGTATTTGTCACTGACATCTGTATATTGTAGGGATGTGGTCTCGCTTGTGTGCGACCGGAGGTAAGCAGGAGGGCGACTCTTCTTGGTTCTTTAAGCAAGTTTATTAAGACTTCATAAACTTGCAGTCAAACAGAAAACAAAACAGCCTTCTCTGGCACAAAGTAACAAAACAGCTATAACGTCCTGGTACTCTAACTGAGTAGTCTCTTCAGCACACACACTGGAGGTCTCCTCAGAACTCCCACACTGGAAGTTTCCACGCCTCCAGCCACTCACACCTGTGGTCAGCATTAGGCTCATTTATATATACCAGACATTCAGCTAACACAGAGCACATGACAGGTCACATGGCAGTGACCTCATCACAGGTCCTCAAACCACATACAAAGGTATAGTGAAGTCTTACTATCGCTACATACCTCCCCCCTCTGCCTAAAGCCGTAGGCTTGGCACATTTCAGTCACCGACTAGAAACTCTTTTCAGTCGTCTCCACAATTAACTGGTCTGTCACAGTTTGGCTTAGGTCACTGAGTCCTGAGCTAATTGAGGTGTCACTGCCTCTACCTCTCATTTCAGGCCATCTATGTCCTGTCTTAGTTCCACTTCGATGACTTTCACTCTGAAGCGAACTTCTGCGCCTCTCTATATTACGGGTTGAAGGTGGCTGCCTGTTTTCCCCCAACTCTTGTAGCTGTCTGTTGATCTGCTCCTCCTCAATTCTTAGCTGCTCTATTCTTCCCTGGTGCACCTCCAGGAGCATCCGGATCTTCCCAAGGTTTTCCACCAACCTCCTCCGACTTGGAGGTTTTCTTGTTGACTCCCGACGTCTCTGCTTCTCGCGGAGGCATTGTAGTGGCATATCCCTTAGGTCAGCCTCCAGCTTCATTGTGACTTCACGGACTGTCGTGGATTTCCTGAGCTGGGCATTAGCTTCCTTCTCTATTTGGAGTTCTTTGAGAATTTTCTCGTGCTCCTCTGCCCAGCAGCGGTGCTCATCCTCTCTCCGTAGAAGTTCCTGGTGATGCTTCTCCTGGGCCTCTCTGAGCATCTCCATATCTTTCAGTAGGATTTTGTTCGCCGTCTGGCACGCTGACAGTTGACCTTGGACTTTAGAGGCTTCCTTCTCCAGGTCCTCCACTCGTTGCTCAATCCCTTGTCTCCGTATCCTTTCTCGCCCGACTGTCTCTTTAAGCAGCTCCATCTCATGGACTTGCTCTCTTTTATCCAGTACATGTGGCACCATCTTTTCCCCCTTATTTCTCTTCTTAGAGCGTATAGGCTGTCTGGCCTTCCTGTAGCCCTTGCGGTGAGGAGGAGATCTGCTACTTGTACCCGACTCTACCTTGCTGTACTCGCTTTCACTTGCGGTTAAGTTACAGTCTGCATATGAGTCATTCCCACTCCCCCTGTCATCTTGGAACAGCAAGTCCCCACTTAACCAGGTGTCGGCCCCTATTCCTGGAGCTACCCAGTTTTCTGCGGTCCCATATTTAGTCACCCCAAAGTCCTCTCTTTGGTCTGAGCCACACTTTCTTACGGCCACCAGGCACTGGGTATCTTTGACTTTAGGGGTGGCTACCTCTGTTTTACCCACCACCCTATCAGCAACCACTACAGCCTCCTGCAGGAATGGGCTTCTCTTAGGGTCATTCTGGTTCCCTTCTGAGCAATCAGCCAGTGCTTCGTCCCACACCTCCCAAAACCGTTTACAATCCTGGCCTATTATTATAGGATAGGGTAAGTCTGGGACTACAGGGACATCAAGGGTAGAAATAATAGTGGATGTTTCAATAATTACCCTGGATACCGGATAATCCCTAGTGACCCCATGAACACAAGGGACTTCTAACTTCTTTCCGGGAATCAGATAGACAGGGAGTGTGTCGCTTAGCAGAGTCACCTGGCTTCCTGAGTATAGAAGTCCACTCACACACTCTCCATTCACTATTAGAGAACAGTTCAGTGCCCCCCGGTCAGATGTAATGTCAGTACACCATTCGCGACATACGCTGTTCAAACCCTGAACCCGGCAACAGTTCCTCGGCTCATCCGCTGCCCCCTCTTTTCTCCTCATCGACTCAGTTTGGGACTCCGCCCCTTCTGAGTGTGGCAGTAGTTTATTAGGGTTTACTGGTTCCCCATTCTCGCTAGGGACCTCAGAACCCTTTCTCCACAGATCCCAAAACAGACAGAAATCTCGGCCTATAATTATAGGACGCACCAAGTCCCGAACGACGCCTACTTCATGGGACTCAGTGCAATGCGTCATTTCAATGTCCACTCTGGCCATAGGGTAGTCCTTTACATCACCATGTATGCATTGAACACCAACTTTTTTCCCTGGTAATATGTTGAGAGGAAAAGTGGCCCTAATCAAGGTCACTAAGCTCCCAGAGTCTAGCAGCGCCGTTACTGCTTCACCGTTCACCTTCACGGGACAGACTTGAGGATCCTGATTGGGGAATGGGTTTCCACTGCAGGCTGGATATGCATACCATGAAATACGGTGTCCCATGCTGCAGTCCATCTGCTCGGTAGTCTGGGGACACCGGGCAGCTATGTGTCCTGGCTCACGGCACCTCCAACAAATAATATCACCCGCAGTGACCTTGGGCACCACCTCCCCCCGCCATTTTGACCTTGGGCGCTCCACCCCTTTTTGGGACTCTGCCCCCTGTGGGGGCCACCAGTACGTAATGGGCTGCTTCCCCACTGCTCCTTCCATCCCCTGGTACCTCTCGACCAGTCCGACCAGATCATCAGCATTCCGGGGATCACCCTGGGCAACCCAGGTCTGCAGGGGCTTTGGCAGGGAGTGCACAAACCGATCCATTACTACTCTTTCTACCATCTGGGCCGGTGAAGCGGACTCTGGCTGCAGCCATTTCTGGACCAGATGCAGCAGGTCAAACATTTGGGAGCGCGGCGGTTTGTCCCTGTGATAAGCCCAGCGGTGCACTCTCTGTGCCCTGACAGTCATTGTTACCCCCATACGTGCGAGGATCTCCACCTTTAGCTTAGGATATTCCTGAGCGTCTTGCACCGTCAAATCGTAGTATGCCTTCTGGGGCTCCCCTGTCAGGTACGGGGCCAGTACCTCTGCCCACTGCTCTGGGGGAAGTCTTTCCCTCTCAGCAACCCTCTCAAATACAGTCAGGAAGGCTTCAACATCATCCCCGGGGGTCATTTTTTGTAATGTGCGTCTTACCGCCTTTCTGACGTGGTTGTCATTAGCCAGACCTGGGGTTGGGGCACTCGTCCTGCCCTGGATGGCGTTTGTCAGAAGTTGTATCTGCTGCCGATGTTCCTGCTGGCTCAGCTGTATCTGCTGCCGATGCTCCTGCTGGCTCTCCTGCATCTGCTGTTGGTGCTCCTGCTGGCTCTGCTGCATCTGTTGCAACAACATCCTGTTGGCCTCTTGCTGCTGTACCTGCGCCTGGACCAAGTGTTTCAGCAGGTCCTTTATTTTCTCCCGCAATGCTGGCTGGCTTGCTATAGCCTTGACCCACGACATGCAGTAACCAGTCCCACTTCTCTGCTGGGAACGCTGCTCGCACGTCTCCACCAATTGTAGGGATGTGGTCTCGCTTGTGTGCGACCGGAGGTAAGCAGGATGGGCGACTCTTCTTGGTTCTTTAAGCAAGTTTATTAAGACTTCATAAACTTGCAGTCAAACAGAAAACAAAACAGCCTTCTCTGGCACAAAGTAACAAAACAGTTATAACGTCCTGGCACTCTAACTGAGTAGTCTCTTCAGCACACACACTGGAGGTCTCCTCAGAACTCCCACACTGGAAGTTTCCACGCCTCCAGCCACTCACACCTGTGGTCAGCATTAGGCTCATTTATATATACCAGACATTCAGCTAACACAGAGCACATGACAGGTCACATGGCAGTGACCCCATCACAGGTCCTCAAACCACATACAAAGGTATAGTGAAGTCTTACTATCGCTACAATATCTATCTATTCTATTTGTATTTACTGTATATAATCCACCTTTTATAACCTGTCAGCTCCTGCAATGATTGTACTGTACACTGCAGATGAATTGCTGGCCTTCTTCTTCTATCTATCTATCTATCTATCTATCTATCTATCTATCTATCTATCTATCTATCTATCTATATCTGTGTGTGCCACTGACATAGAATACATATATATATATATATATATATATATATATATATATATATGTGCATATATCTATTCTCTCTATTCTATTCTAATCTGTCAGTGTGATTTTACTGTATGCAGCACATGAATTGCCGGCTTTTCAAAGGACATCAGTGCGTAAAAATCAGACAGCACTCACAGCACTTCCGATTTTACAAGCATGCCAAATACGACTGAGAAAATAAACGCTGATGTGAGCTGCCCCAAAGATTAACACTGGGCCGAGTGCTATGTGTTGTTTTCTTGCCTAGCACTTGCCCGTATTCTACGGCTGTGTGATGCTGGCCTTCATCAGCTGCTTCTGCGCAGTAAATATATAATCTAAAAAAACCTGCGTGGGTTCCCCTGTATTTTTGATAACCAGCCAGGCAAAACTAACAGCTGGGGGCTGCAACCCTCAGCTGTCAGCTTCAGCAAGGCTGGTTAACAAGAATAGAGAAGTTCCCACGCTATATTTTTTAATTATTTAAATAAATAATTTAAAAAAATGGCATGAGTTCCCCCCCATTTTTGACAACCAGCCTTGCTAAAGCAAACAGCTTGGGGCTGATATTCACAAGCTGCTAAGGGGCCATGGATATTGGCCCCCCCAACCTACAAATAACAGACCTCAGCCACCCAAAAAAGCACATCTATTAAATGCTCCAATTCTGGCACTTTGCCTGACTCTTCCCACTTGCACTTTAGTGGTGGCAAGTGGGGTACATATTTGTGGGGTTGATGTCATCTTTGTATTGTCAGGTGACATCAAGTCCACGGCTTAGTAATGGAGAGGTGTCTATAAGACACCTCTCCATTACTAATCCTGTAGTTAATGGTAAATAAAGACACAGCCAGAATAGAGTCCTTTATTAGAAATAAGACTAAACACAGTTTTCTATTTTGTTTAAAAATAATAAATACAGTTATACTCACCTAATGCCTAATTCCACCGAAGCCCTCGTTCTCCTGTAGTAAAACTAAAGTAAAAAAACAACAATATACCATACCTGCCTGTCATTCTGTCCCACGCCCTAATCCATGTCTGTGGGATTAATATTTTACAACCTGGATGTTGCCAAAATGTGACTGTCCAGGCTGATAAGGGAAGGGATCCTCTGGACTGCTCAAACTATTGTACAATAGCTCTATTAAATTCTGACCTGAAAATATTTACCCGCATATTGGCCAGTAGGCTTAATTGCTGGCTACCCTGACTTATTAATAGGGATCAGGTGGGATTTGTCCCCTTTCGTCAGGGAGGTGACAACACCAGACGGTTCATAGATTTGACAGAGGTTTCTAATAGAAATAATGTACAAACCCTTGTATTGAGCCTTGATGCAGAAAAGGCATTTGATCAACTAAATTGGTGTTTTTTTGTTTGAAACTATGAAGGCTTTTGGTATCATTGTTGCCTTCATGACGGCTATAAGAGCATTAAATAGATCTCCTTCAGCTTCAATTAAACTACCATATCATCCCTCTCCCTCTTTTAACATTTCGAATGGCACCCCTTATAAGGGATGCCCCTTATTGCCTTTATTATACGTAATGTACACAGAACCATTGGCGGCAATGATTCTACAAAATCCTAAAATCTAAGGAGTGGAGGTCAAGAACAAAATTTACAAGATCTCTTTATTCACGGATTATGTTCTCTTGATCCTTACTAAGCTGCATACTACATTACCTAATCTAGTGGAGGTTTTAAAAGGTGTGTGGTGGCTTGTCGGAATACAAACTGAATACTTCCTAAACAGAAGCTTTGCCATTAAATATTCCTCCTAGTGCCCTTGATTATTTCAACTTTAATTTCAAATGTAGATTTAAGACTGATGCTATCAAGTACTTAGGGGTTAATTTGTCTTCTACTTATAACAATATACAGTCAGGGCCAGAAATATTTGGACAGTGACACAATTTTCGCGAGTTGGGCTCTGCATGCCACCACATTGGATTTGAAATGAAACCTCTACAACAGAATTCAAGTGCAGATTGTAACGTTTAATTTGAAGGGTTGAACAAAAATATGTGTTAGAAAATGTAGGAATTGTACACATTTCTTTACAAACACTCCACATTTTAGGAGGTCAAAAGTAATTGGACAAATAAACATAACCCAAACAAAATATTTTTATTTTCAAAATTTTGTGGCGAATCCTTTGGAGGCAATCACTGCCTTAAGTCTGGAACCCATGGACATCACCAAACGCTGGGTTTCCTCCTTCTTATTGCTTTGCCAGGCCTTTACAGCCGCAGCCTTCAGGTCTTGCTTGTTTGTGGTCTTTCCCTCTTAAGTCTGGATTTGAGCAAGTGAAATGCATGCTCAATTGGGTTAAGATCTGGTGATTGACTTGGCCATTGAAGAATGTTCCACTTTTTTGCACTCATGAACTCCTGTGTAGCTTTGGCTGTATGCTTGGGGTCATTATCCATCTGTACTATGAAGCGCCGTCCAATCAAGTTTGCAGCATTTGGCTGAATCTGGGCTGAAAGTATATCCCGGTACACTTCAGAATTCATCCGGCTACTCTTGTCTGCTGTTATGTCATCAATAAACACAAGTGACCCAGTGCCATTGAAAGCCATGCATGCCCATGCCATCACGTTGCCTCCACCATGTTTTA
The DNA here is from genome assembly GCA_033576555.1 of Oophaga sylvatica. Taxonomy (NCBI): domain Eukaryota; kingdom Metazoa; phylum Chordata; class Amphibia; order Anura; family Dendrobatidae; genus Oophaga; species Oophaga sylvatica. Next base: position 300,735,238 of record JARQOD010000004.1, on the reverse strand, counting down.
CAGAGGATGTGGTGTGCCTTGGATCATGTGCCGTTCCCTTTCTTCTCCAAACTTTTGGCTTCCCATCATTCTGGTACAGGTTGATCTTTGTCTCATCTGTCCATAGAATACTTTTCCAGAACTGAGCTGGCTTCTGGAGGTGTTTTTCAGCAAATTTAACTCTGGCCTGTCTATTTTTGGAATTGATGAATGGTTTGCATCTAGATGTGAACCCTTTGTATTTACTTTCATGGAGTCTTCTCTTTACTGTTGACTTAGAGACAGATACACCTACTTCACTGAGAGTGTTCTGGACTTCAGTTGATGTTGTGAACGGGTTCTTCTTCACCAAAGAAAGTATGCGGCGATCATCCACCACTGTTGTCTTCCGTGGGCTCCCAGGTCTTTTTGGATTGATGAGTTCACCAGTGCTTTCTTTCTTTCTCAGGATGTACCAAATTGTAGATTTTGCCACTTCTAATGTTGTAGCAATTTCTTGGATGGGTTTTTTTCTGTTCTTGCAGCTTAAGGATGGCTTGTTTCACCTGCATGGAGAGCTCCTGTGACCACATGTTTCCTTCACAGCAAAACCTTCCAAATGCAAACACCACACCTCAAATCAACTCCGGCCCTTTCATCTGCTTAATTGAGAATGACATAACAAAGGGATTGCCCACACCTGTCCATGAAATAGCCTTGGAGTCATTTGTCCAATTACTTTTGGTCCCTTTAAAAACAGGGTGGCACATGTTAAGGAGCTGAAACTCCTAAACCCTTCATCCAATTTTAATGTGGATACCCTCAAATGAAAGCTGAAAGTCTGAACTTCAACTGCATCTGATTTGTTTTGTTTCAAATTCATTGTGGTAATGTCTAGAACCAAAATTAGATAAATGTTGTCTCTGTCCAAATATTTTATGGACCTAACTGTATATACTTGCAAATTTCCAGCACTTTTTGCTGATCTGAGGAAATTACTAGATAAGTGGGCTCCACTCTTGCTTTCGTTGATAGGCTGGATAGCATCAATTAAAATGTCTTTCCTCCCCAAGTTGCTCTACTACTTTGAAACTTTACCAGTTAATGTCCAGGTCCCCATGGGTGAACTTAAGTCTCTTCAGGCAGCTATAATGAGGTTCAACTGGAATGGTAAGCGTCACCAGTAGTGTTGAGCGATACTGCTCGATATCTAAAAATATCATATCGGAATGGTATCGCCGATATCACTAAATATCGTCGATATCCGATTCCGATACCGGAAGTCCCATGTAAGTCTATGGGAACAGAATATCGCAACAAAAAAACCCTTTCTTTCGTTGTAAGCACAAAATATACACACATAGAATACATATATATATATATATATACACATGTCATTGTCACATATATATATACATATATTTATAGTTTATACACTTCTACATAGTAAAATAGACTCTGATTCAATTGCCGGGTAAAGCCGTGACATACCCCATAGAAGTCGACGGGCTCGGTGCCGAGTACCCCCAAAACCTCTGGCTCTGTGCGACTCAACTTGGGCATCACGAACAGGATTCTGTAGCTCGCTATAAGCGAGTCCTGTGTGCCTGAATTGAACTGGTTTTGTGCTTGAGAATTGCTAAAATCATCAGAGAATGTATTTGCCATTTTTCCGCCATATCTGCGTCACGACGAGGCACTGGTGAAGAAGAAGGGCGTGCTCTTCGTGGGTGTACACTCATTCAGTGGCGCAAAAACGATGGCCGACCACTCTAAATGGTACTGCAATGTAAGATCGTGCCCCACAGCTCTTCAGTTCCGCCTCCTCATCCTCCTCAGTGTGCGGAAACTAACACGAAGGTCCCGCCTCACTACAAAAGAGGGGCCCTCTCCAGATGCTAATGACACATGTGACTTGGCAGAGATGGCTAATGGACACGAGCAGAAGTGTGAAGGGATGGAGCAGTCAGAGCTCTCCCCCCACGGAAGCGACCCGATCGCCACGGAACCACCGTTGGGCACCCGGCCTGGAAACCCTCCTACGCTGCAAGAAGCGGAGGATACCCTAAGAGGCCTGGCCCGGCACCGGGAGGAGGTCGCCAGGATGGAAGCCAGCTGGCGTGCCCTAAAACTAAACTTGGAGCGGCGCCAATCCCTCTTACCTGAAGTGTCTGTACCGTAAGGTGAGGCACCCGTTCTAGTAGAGGAGTCCGTGCGGGCATCCCAGCCCTTGCAATGTGATCCGGTTGACGTTGTCGCAGTGGAGGCACCCGTTCCTGCAAAAAACTCTGCACCGGCAGCACCCCAGATCCCGCTGTCTGCCCCCGTCGCTGAGACAGAAGAAGCGACACCCGTCCTCATGGAGGAGGCCGCGCAGGCACCAGAGGTCTACCTGTCTGTACCGGAGCCCCGACTGTCATCTGTTCCAGAGCCGGCTGCTTCCTCCGCAGGTGAGCGCCGCCAGGACTGGGGGGCGCCAGGAGAGCTGCCGCAAACCGGACATCGTAAGCTGCAGTTTGATGGTGGAGACATGGAGATGCTGGTGGAGGAGAATTACAACCGGCGTCAGGAGGAAGAGTGGAGACGTTGGGAGCGGGAAGCAGAGCGACAAAGGGAGCAGCGCGAATTCCAGAAGCTTCGCCAACGTCACATCGAGAAGGACCGGGCAGATAAGGACCGGATGAGAAAAGATAAAGGAACCCTGTGGGAGCCGCGGCGTAAGGGTGCAGTACGGAGCTTTAAATTGAAAGGTGGTTGGGGCTTCATCCAGGAGCCTGGACTTTATTTAGAAGTGTTTGTGACCCGGCGGGACGTGGAGACTCACCTCCCAGAAGGACACCCGGGGAGGGACCTGTTGCCAGGAGACTTGGTGACTTACACCCGACACTGGGGTTACAATGGATGGTACGCCCTAAATGTTACCAGGTGCGACCCCTACTCCCCAGAGTGTCAGGAACCTGTGAGACCCTCGGAGCCTTCAGCCTCCCACATCCAGGCCTCTGCACAAGTGCCCACCCCACGCCCTAAATCTCCCCAGCCTCCCTCAGTGGTCTCCTCAGCAGCCCCAGCTATGGACATGATAACTATAGCTGGCCCGTACCTGGCGCCTGTTAGGCCCCCTGGGGTTCGTTCAGTCCGGGACATAGGGCTCCAGACCCGAAGGGAGATGAAAGAGGTGGCCACACAGACACAGATAGCGGGTCACGACTTGACTGTACAGGCCACACGACGTCATCAGGTCCTGGTGGTCCTTGGTGTCTCGGATGTTTGGCAAGCATCAGAAGAGTACCAGGTGGTACCTGGAACACCCCTGCAAAAGAATTATAAATAACCCGGACAGGGTCCCTGTATGTAAATAGTTAAATTGTTGATGTACCCGGACGGGTGAATGTTCATAAAAAAAAATTTTAATTTAATAAAAAACACAACACAGTTTTCATTACTTTTATTACAGTCTCATCCTGCGACGCCATCGATCTCCTGTAAAAAAATGAAAAAAAAAAAAAAGCAGTATACCACCTGTCCGACGCAGTCCATAGTAACGAGTGTCCCACGACGATCCAGCTCTGCTACATCAGAATGACAGACAGAGCCTGTCATCCCGGCGCAGCACAGCTGATTACCTGCTTCCCGCGGTGACGTCATCGGACTGCTTTACGGCCGGGATTACCCTGCAGTCACTGCAGTTATCGCGAAAAACTGCATGTGACCGCCAGGGAGAAGATAATGGCGGCCATCAAGCAGTCCAGGACGTGACCGCCGGAGATCTTCTGCCAGGTAAGTGCCGCTGACTCCTGACAGACCCGACCGACGGACACTCACAGTGACAGTGACAAATCCGATTCCGGTATCCGATATGACGAAAATATCGGTACTCGGAATCGAAAGCCCGATACAGCTAATATCGGCCGATACCCGATATTTGCAGTATCGTATCGCTCAACACTAGTCACCAGATCTCCAAGTGTGTCCTCATCTCTCATAAAACATAGGGGGGCCTTTTGGTTCCTGATATTATTAAATATTATAAAATATTACTCATCTGTGTAGGATTCCTCCGTGGGCTTCACTATGGGCTTTTAACAAATGGACAGAAATACACTGTGTGCAGAATTATTAGGCAAATTAGTATTTTGATCACATCATCCTTTTTATACATGTTGTCCTACTCCAAGCTGTATAGGCTTGAAAGCCAACTGCCAATTATGTAAATCAGGTGATTTGCATCTCTGTAATGAGGAGGGGTGTGGTTAATGACATCAACACCCTATATAAGGTGTGCTCAATTATTAGGCAACTTCCTTTCCTTTGGCAAAATGGGTCAGAAGAGAGATTTGACAGACTCTGAAAAAGTCAAAAATTGTGAGATGTCTTGCAGAGGTATGCAGCAGTCTTGAAATTGCCAAACTTTTGAAGTGTGATCACCAAACAATCAAGCGTTTCATGGCAAATAGCCAACAGTGTCGCAAGAAGCGTGTTGATAAAAAAAGGTGCAAAATAACTGCCCATGAATTGAGGAAAATCAAGCGTGAAGCTATCAAGATGCCATTTGCCACCAGTTTTGCCATATTTCAGAGCTGCAACGTTACTGGAGTATCAAAAAGCACAAGGTGTGCCATACTCAGGGACATGGCCAAGCTAATGAAGGCTGAAAAACGACCACCTTTGAACAAGAAACATAAGATAAAACGTCAAGACTGGGCCAAGAAATATCTTAAGACAGATTTTTCTAAGGTTTTATGGACTGATGAAATGAGAGTTACTCTTGATGGGCCAGATGGATGGGCCCGAGGCTGGATCAGTAAAGGGCAGAGAGCTCCACTCCGACTCAGACGCCAGCAAGGTGGAGGTGGGATACTGGTATGGGCTGGTATCATCAAAGATGAACTTGTGGGACCTTTTCAGGTTGAGGATGGAGAGAAGCTCAACTCCCAGACCTACTGCCAGTTTATGGAAGACACCTTCTTCAAGTAGTAGTACAGGAAGAAGTCGGTATCGTTCAAGAAAAACATGATTTTCATGCAGGACAATGCTCCCTCACATGCATCCAAATACTTCACAGCGTTGCTGGCCAGTAAAGGCCTAAAAGAAGAAAACATAATGACATGGCCCCCTTGTTCACCTGATCTGAACCCCATAGAGAACCTGTGGTCCCTCATAAAATGTGAGATCTACAGGGAGGGAAAACAGTACACCTCTCGGAACAGTGTCTGGGAGGCTGTGGTGGCTGCTGCACACAATGTTGATCGTAAACAGATCAAGCAACTGACAGAATCTATGGATGGAAGGCTTTTGAGTGTCATCATAAAGAAAGGTGGCTATATTGGTCACTGATTTTTTTTTTTGTTTTTGAATGTCAGAAATGTTTATTTCTAAATTTTGTGTTATATTTTTTTACCTGGTGAAAATAAACAAGTGAGATGGGTATATATTTGGTTTTTATTAAGTTGCCTAATAATACTACACAGTAATAGTTACCTGCACAAACAGAAATCCTCCTAAGATAGCCAAATCTAAAAAAAACCACTCCAACTTCCAAAAATATTAAGCTTTGATATTTATGAGTCTTTTGAGTTGATTGAGAACATAGTTGTTGTTCAATATTAAAAAGAATCCTCTCAAATACAACTTGCCTAATAATTCTGCACACAGTGTATATAAATTATGGCTGGCCCCAATTCATCCAAATTCCCTAATATGGACAATTAAGCCCATTGGGGTTTCAATTTAGTTGCTGGGCCCTATGCAGTTTACGAAGGAGGTTTGGCTTTCATGTATGAAGAAGTTCACTTTGGCCTCTTCTAATTCGCCAATGATATCCTTCATTTATCAACCTTTATTATTCAGATTTGCAGACTTGGTTGATGGTGACATGCTGAAGGTTCTTTTGTTTGACGCTATCAAGTCTAGATTTGCTATTTCTAACAAGGAGTTCTTTCAGTACATGCAGATTAAACATCTTGCTTCCTCACTATTTGGTCTCTCAAAGGTGTCTTTACAGAATTTGCAAAAGGGGTCCATAAACCAAGGAACTAATATTGGATATACATTACCATGTAAAAGTTTAGGGTCACTTAGAAATTTCCTGATTTTTGAAAGAAAAGCACAGTTTTTTCCAATGAAGCTAACTTTAAATGATTCAGAAATACACTCTATACTTTGTTAATGTGATAAATGACTATTCTAGCTTTTTTCGCATCTTTATGGAACTAAAACCACTTCTGAAGAAACGTGCACAAATGGACAGCGATATTTTTTCTTATCTAAATGCAAAAAGGAGAATTTAATTCCCAAAGGACTCTGGATTACAAACCCAATTCTTCACACCTACAATACCCATTATGCAAAAAACCTTTGTCACAGGACGTCTGAGAGACTTAGGAACCATCTTTTGCATGTCTGCTACAGCATAAGGAGTAACGTCCAAGGGCAAATTGAAAGCCTAAGGAAAACACTTCCAGAAACCACAGAACAAAAATTACAACAATACTACAACAAACTACGGACCTTTCTGATTCATAACAAAGAAAAGAAACTACACAGACTGCGTCTCAATTCCGGACTCTATACAAACAGATACAAAACAAAACCTGACAACTCTGACAACCACTCCATTCCAGACACAAAAGCATCTAACTGTGTCATCAATCTCTCGGATTACAAACCCAACAAAGTGGAGCTTGCCGTGCTTTCTAGAGGACTCTCATTTTGTCCTACTAAGGCCCTGGATAAAACTGAACTCTGCAGTGATATGGAACATTTTTTCAGGAGACTGCGCCTGAGGGAATACTTCAATGATACAGAAGATTCAGAAAACACTCGGACTGAAGGAAAAGAGATCTCAACAACCAAGAAGAGATCAGACTGGACACCTCCTCCTGGACGCAACCCTCATTTGGATAAATATATAGACTCATTCAGATATTTGATAAAATCCACCATCATAGCCACCAACAAGAGACAAGCATCCAACATCAGTGCCCAGGAGAGAAAGGCTATACAGTCTCTGAAAACCAACAAAGAAATCATCATTAAACCTGCTGACAAGGGAGGTGCAATAGTCATGATGAACACATCAGACTATATGAAGGAAGCAAACAGACAACTTACAGACACACGCTACTACAGAAAACTGGAGTCGGACCCTACACAGGACTATTACAAGGAACTAAGCAAGTTGGTATCTTGTCTGTCTGACAAATCCATAAGAGCCGATGACCTGATACCAGAGAGTCCAAGAACAGGGACATTCTACATGCTTCCCAAAATCCACAAAGCTGGGAATCCAGGGAGGCCGATTATTTCATGTGTGGACTCCCTTACTGAGCAGGTATCTGGATGGGTAGAGGGCATTCTTAAACCCTGGTAAAGGATACACCCAGCTACATTCAGGACACAACTGACCTACTGAATAAACTAGCAGCAATAGGTCCTCTACCAGAAGGAACCATCCTGGCCACCATGGATGTGGAATCCTTGTACTCTAATATCCCACACCAGGATGGATTAAATGCCTGCAAAGACTTCATGAAAAACACAGAGAATGATGCTGATTCTGTGGTGAAACTCACAAAATTCATCCTCACCCACAATTACTTTGAATTTGACAACAAGATCTATTTACAGGAGACTGGCACAGCGATGGGAAGTAAAATGGCTCCACAGTATGCAAATCTTTTCATGGCCAAGCTTGAAAGCGACTTTCTGTCCTCATGTCCAACCAGGCCTCGGGCCTACTACCGCTACATTGATGACATTTTAATCATCTGGACGGAGTCTGAGCAACAGCTAAAGACGTTCCACGAACAGTTCAATCAATTTCATCCCACCATCAACTTAACACTTAACTACTCCAGCACTGAAATTAACTTTTTGGACACCATCATTAAACTGAAGGACAATGAAATAGAGACATCCCTGTATCAGAAGCCAATCGACCGTCCAACATACCTTAAATGGGACAGTTTCCATCCAAAACACATAAAAAACTCTATTGTCTACAGCCAAGCCATCAGATACAACCGTATATGTTCCAACCCCATGGATAGAGATGAACACCTTGGTCGCCTTAGAAAGACCTTTTTAAATCAGGGCTACCATCCAAGAACAATTGAAAACCAAATTACAAGAGCCACCAGAATATCAAGGGATCACCTGCTACATTACAAAGCTAAAGAAGAAAATAACCGGGTGCCTTTAGTGGTCACCTACAATCCAAATCTGGGGTGCTAAGGGGAGCTGCACGGAAACTACAACCTTTACTACAAAAAGATGCCCGGTTACAATCCATATTTCCAGACCCCCCACTACTGTGTTTTAGGCAGCCCCCAAATCTAAGAAGCATCATTGTCAGAAGTTCCCTGTCCTCCCCAACAGCTGCAGGAACCTTGCCTTGCAATCAGAAGAAATGCAAAACCTGTCCATTTATAATGACCACGGACAAGATAAAGATCCCCAACTCACATCAGGACTACAAGATACCAGGTACTTTCAGCTGCATCACATCTAATGTTGTGTACCTAATTATATGTACTAAATGTCCAACTGGGGGTCTGTATGTGGGGAGACCGGGCAAAAACTGAGAACAAGGATGAATTCTCATCGCCACGCAATAAGAGAAAAAAGAATGGATCTACCTGTGGCAAAACATTTTTGCTCCCCTGATCATAGCATGTCAGATATGAAAATACTGGTACTAAGAAGCAGATTCACATCTCAAAGGCAGAGAAGAATTTGCGAATACAAATTGATGGTGACCTTTGACACTCTTAATGCTGGAATGAACCTGTCACATGGTTTTATGGCCTATTACATCAATTAAGGAATTTACTCCAAATACCCTGTGAAAACATCACAAAACATTACCAGACCCCAATCAGAGGGTAATAAAACTTTCTCTCCTTATCTATGAATTGTTCCAATATTTATGCTCATTCCTCTGCCATAATGACTATTCTGCTTCACGTCACTTGTCTTACCTATTGCATTTTTTCTGTGTTTTTGTGTATAAATATGTGATTCTTCAGATTTTGCATTAGTTCAGCCTGATGAAGAGACCTGAGTAGTCTCGAAAGCTTGCAATTTGTTACCATCTTTTCAGTTAGCCATTAAAAGGTATCAACCACTGAGGACTCTCAACTCTAAATATTTTTCTATCTACTGGCTAACACGGTACGAAGATATACATCTTTACTGTATCAAAATGGAGGATACCAGAATGTACCGCATCTTTATGGAACTAAAACCACTTCTGAAGAAACGTGCACAAATGGACAGCGATATTTTTTTCTTATCTAAATGCAAAAAGGAGAATTTAATTCCCAAAGGACTCTGGATTACAAACCCAATTCTTCACACCTACAATACCCATTATGCAAAAAACCTTTGTCACAGGACGTCTGAGAGACTTAGGAACCATCTTTTGCATGTCTGCTACAGCATAAGGAGTAACGTCCAAGGGCAATTTGAAAGCCTAAGGAAAACACTTCCAGAAACCACAGAACAAAAATTACAACAATACTACAACAAACTACGGACCTTTCTGATTCATAACAAAGAAAAGAAACTACACAGACTGCGTCTCAATTCCGGACTCTATACAAACAGATACAAAACAAAACCTGACAACTCTGACAACCACTCCATTCCAGACACAAAAGCATCTAACTGTGTCATCAATCTCTCGGATTACAAACCCAACAAAGTGGAGCTTGCCGTGCTTTCTAGAGGACTCTCATTTTGTCCACTAAGGCCCTGGATAAAACTGAACTCTGCAGTGATATGGAACATTTTTTCAGGAGACTGCGCCTGAGGGAATACTTCAATGATACAGAAGATTCAGAAAACACTCGGACTGAAGGAAAAGGGATCTCAACAACCAAGAAGAGATCAGACTGGACACCTCCTCCTGGACGCAACCCTCATTTGGATAAATATATAGACTCATTCAGATATTTGATAAAATCCACCATCATAGCCACCAACAAGAGACAAGCATCCAACATCAGTGCCCAGGAGAGAAAGGCTATACAGTCTCTGAAAACCAACAAAGAAATCATCATTAAACCTGCTGACAAGGGAGGTGCAATAGTCATGATGAACACATCAGACTATATGAAGGAAGCAAACAGACAACTTACAGACACACGCTACTACAGAAAACTGGAGTCGGACCCTACACAGGACTATTACAAGGAACTAAGCAAGTTGGTATCTTGTCTGTCTGACAAATCCATAAGAGCCGATGACCTGATACCAGAGAGTCCAAGAACAGGGACATTCTACATGCTTCCCAAAATCCACAAAGCTGGGAATCCAGGGAGGCCGATTATTTCATGTGTGGACTCCCTTACTGAGCAGGTATCTGGATGGGTAGAGGGCATTCTTAAACCCCTGGTAAAGGATACACCCAGCTACATTCAGGACACAACTGACCTACTGAATAAACTAGCAGCAATAGGTCCTCTACCAGAAGGAACCATCCTGGCCACCATGGATGTGGAATCCTTGTACTCTAATATCCCACACCAGGATGGATTAAATGCCTGCAAAGACTTCATGAAAAACACAGAGAATGATGCTGATTCTGTGGTGAAACTCACAAAATTCATCCTCACCCACAATTACTTTGAATTTGACAACAAGATCTATTTACAGGAGACTGGCACAGCGATGGGAAGTAAAATGGCTCCACAGTATGCAAATCTTTTCATGGCCAAGCTTGAAAGCGACTTTCTGTCCTCATGTCCAACCAGGCCTCGGGCCTACTACCGCTACATTGATGACATTTTAATCATCTGGACGGAGTCTGAGCAACAGCTAAAGACGTTCCACGAACAGTTCAATCAATTTCATCCCACCATCAACTTAACACTTAACTACTCCAGCACTGAAATTAACTTTTTGGACACCATCATTAAACTGAAGGACAATGAAATAGAGACATCCCTGTATCAGAAGCCAATCGACCGTCCAACATACCTTAAATGGGACAGTTTCCATCCAAAACACATAAAAAACTCTATTGTCTACAGCCAAGCCATCAGATACAACCGTATATGTTCCAACCCCATGGATAGAGATGAACACCTTGGTCGCCTTAGAAAGACCTTTTTAAATCAGGGCTACCATCCAAGAACAATTGAAAACCAAATTACAAGAGCCACCAAAATATCAAGGGATCACCTGCTACATTACAAAGCTAAAGAAGAAAATAACCGGGTGCCTTTAGTGGTCACCTACAATCCAAATCTGGAGGTGCTAAGGGAGCTGCACGGAAACTACAACCTTTACTACAAAAAGATGCCCGGTTACAATCCATATTTCCAGACCCCCCACTACTGTGTTTTAGGCAGCCCCCAAATCTAAGAAGCATCATTGTCAGAAGTTCCCTGTCCTCCCCAACAGCTGCAGGAACCTTGCCTTGCAATCAGAAGAAATGCAAAACCTGTCCATTTATAATGACCACGGACAAGATAAAGATCCCCAACTCACATCAGGACTACAAGATACCAGGTACTTTCAGCTGCATCACATCTAATGTTGTGTACCTAATTATATGTACTAAATGTCCAACTGGGGGTCTGTATGTGGGGGAGACCGGGCAAAAACTGAGAACAAGGATGAATTCTCATCGCCACGCAATAAGAGAAAAAAGAATGGATCTACCTGTGGCAAAACATTTTTGCTCCCCTGATCATAGCATGTCAGATATGAAAATACTGGTACTAAGAAGCAGATTCACATCTCAAAGGCAGAGAAGAATTTGCGAATACAAATTGATGGTGACCTTTGACACTCTTAATGCTGGAATGAACCTGTCACATGGTTTTATGGCCTATTACATCAATTAAGGAATTTACTCCAAATACCCTGTGAAAACATCACAAAACATTACCAGACCCCAATCAGAGGGTAATAAAACTTTCTCTCCTTATCTATGAATTGTTCCAATATTTATGCTCATTCCTCTGCCATAATGACTATTCTGCTTCACGTCACTTGTCTTACCTATTGCATTTTTTCTGTGTTTTTGTGTATAAATATGTGATTCTTCAGATTTTGTATTAGTTCAGCCTGATGAAGAGACCTGAGTAGTCTCGAAAGCTTGCAATTTGTTACCATCTTTTCAGTTAGCCATTAAAAGGTATCAACCACTGAGGACTCTCAACTCTAAATATTTTTCTATTCTAGCTTCAAATGTCTGGTTTGTAACACAATATCTTCATAGGTGTATAGAGACCCATTTCCAACAACCATCACTCCAGTGTTCTTATGTTACTTTGCATTTGCTAACTGTGTAAGAAGGCTAATGGATGGTTAGAATACCCTTGAAAACCCTTGTGCAAGTATGTTAGCACAGCTGCAAACAGTTTGGCTGATTAGAGAAGCTATAAACCTTCTGTTAGGGTCTGCGGAACGCACCTAATAGATATAGTAGAGAGGTGCGTTCATCATGCAGGCGAAGCCCGCTGCTAGTGAGATGGCGAAAGTAGCGAACTCTGTTATCCCGCAGAGTCGCTAAAATAAACGCCGTAGCGCGCTGTGGCAGTAAGAGCGAACTCTGTTAATCCCCAGAGCCGCTAACGGAAATGCCACAGCGCTATATGGCGATAGGTGCGAACTCACTTAGCTTCAGTGAGCCGCAAAGTAAAATGCTAGGGCGCTGAACCAGCGTTATAAAGCGAACCCTGTTGCGTCACAGAGCCGCTGAGAAAAGACTGTGTCCTGTTAACACCACAGGGATACACAGATAACTGCTGTGCGGATAGCAGTCCGTGATCATGCAGACAGCAATGCATTCAAGCAATCTCCTCACAGGAGAAGCCGGTATTCTAGGGGCTTATTTCAGCCAAGCCCTAACCACTTGCACTCAAATCTCCTCACCGGAGGTGCCGGTATTCTAGGGGCTTATTTCAGCCGAGCCCTAACCACATGCGTGCATGATCACACTGGCGCAAAGCACATAATGCAATTGATACTAGCGCATGGCGGCCCAGCCATGCCACCCTTTTATAGTAACAGCTACAAGACCTGCCAGAAACAAGGACCAATGAAACTGTTCCAGAACACCAGTAGTCACAGGACCTTCCTGGCGGACCAATAGGAGCTGCTGCAGTACCTGAGCATGTGACCCCTGATCTCCAATGAGAGATCTCACCCTGGGCATGCTCAGAAGGGGAAAACAAGGACTTCGTCCTAAAGACGTCTGCTCGCCGCTAACCATTACTGGCCACAATAGCAGAGCATGGAGAGGCAGCAGTAATCCTCTGCACAATGTTAGACTGGGCGAGACGCTGGGACCAACGTTTCGGCTGAGTCCACTGTGGCCGGAGACGGATGGGAGACCGCAGCAGGGATGGTTCAAGATTCCCCTTGTGCAGAAGTGGGAACTCGACCCCTAACATTACCCCCCTTCCTAGGGCCCCCCCTTCTCTGGGCCTCGCTACTCTCAAAGGCACCGTACCACCTTGCACCCTACAATGGCGTTCACCTTGTAGTCGTCCGAAGACGAACCCGACGTCCCGGCAGATGACTCAGGCAACCGGAGATGACCACGGGTTTTAGGAGGGACACATGGAAGGTGTCGGAGATACCAAGGCGAGGCAGAAGGGCCAAACGGTAAACCACAGGGTTCACCTACTTGAGAACCTTGAAGGGACCCAAATAGCGGGGTGCCAACTAAATGGATTCCACCCGTAGCCTGATGTTTCGGGCGGAGAGCCACACTAGGTCGCCAGTAGCAAATGTCGGAGCGGGATGCCGATGGGCATCGGCAGAAGATCTCATCCTTTCCTTGGAAGCCTGAATGGCATCCTGGGTGCGGTCCCATATGTCCCGTGCCTCCACAGCCCAGTCTGCCACCCTGGAGTCGGCGGAAACCACGGGCATGGGCACCGGTACCCCAGATGCTGCTCATAATTTAAGAGGAATGGGGTCTGTCAGGTGGAGTCAGCCACAGCATTGTTTAGCTCGAACTCCGCCCACGGGAGCAAGGATGCCCAGTCATCCTGCCTGGCAGAGACAAAATGTCGCAAGTAGGTGACCAAGGTCTGATTGGCCCTCTCTACCAACCAATTCGTCTCGGGATGATATGCAGAGGAGAGGTTCAACTCAATGCAGAGTAGATGACACAACTCTCTCCAGAACCGAGACGCAAATTGGGGACCTCGATCGCTGACGATCTTGTCTGGCATACCGTGTAGATGGAAGATGTGTCTAATAAATAATGCTGCCAAGGCCCGTGCAGAAGGTAACCGTGGTAGCGGCACTAAGTGCACCATTTTGGAGAAGTGGTCGGTGATCACCCAAATGATAGTGCAACCCCGAGACTTGGGTAAGCCCACCACAAAGTCCATCCCGACCATCTCCCAGGGCTTGTCTGCCACCGGCAAAGGAAAAAGTAACCCAGTTGGCCGTTGTCGAGGGGACTTGTTCCTGGCGCAGGAGACACACGCCTGAACATACTCCCAGATGTCACGGACCATATGTGGCCACCAGTATGTCCTCGCCAATAACTCAGTTGTCCTCTTTTCCCCAAAGTGTCCACCCACCCTGGACGAGTGTGCCCAAGAGAGTACCTCTGGTCGCAAATTAGTGGGCACAAAAGTCTTGCCTGGAGGCACAGACTCTAGCGAAACCGGGGCTACAGTTCTCAGGCTCTCTATGGGGACAATAAGCCGAGGCTCCTCATCCTCCTCCTCTGATGACACTAAGGAGCGAGAGAGAGCGTCGGCCCAAACATTCTTCTCACCGGAGAGAAAATGGAGGGTGAAGTTGAACCAAGAGAAGAATAGGGACCATCTGGCCTGGCGAGAATTTAGCCGCTGAACCGTTTGCAAATATAACAAGTTTTTGTGGTCGGTGAAGACTTGGTAGGGAAAACGAGCCCCCTCCAGAAGATGTCTCCACTCAGAGAAGGCCAACTTCATAGCCAGCAACTCCCTGTCCCCGATGGAATAATTCCTCTCTGCTGGTGTAAAGGTCTTAGAAAAGAAGAAGCAGGGATGCTTCCGACCTTGAGCATCCTTTTGATAAAGGACTGCTCCAGCACCAACAGAAGAGGCGTCCACCTCTAAAATAAACGGCTTATCAACATCAGGGCGATGTAATATGGGAGCACTGGCAAAATGCGACTTGATGGAAGAGAACGCCTTGGAGACCTCCTCAGACCACAACTTGGGATTTGCTCATTTCTTGGTGAGGGCTACCAAGGGAGCTACCAAAGTCGAGAAATGGGGAATGAACTGGCGATAATAATTAATGAACCCTATAAAGCGCTGCACCGAGTTAAGATAATGGGGTTCTTGCCAGTCCATTACAGCCTGTAGTTTGGCAGGATCCATAGCCAATCCCTGGGCAGAGATGATATAGCCCAGGAAAGGTAAGGACTCCTGCTCAAACACACATTTCTCCAGCTTGGCATAGAGGGAGTTTGCCCATAAGAGGTCAAAGACTTTGTTGACATCCCTCCGGTGAGAGTCTATATCTGGTGAAAAGATGAGAATATCATCCAGATAGACTACTACAGAGGTGGAGAGCATATCCCAGAAGATATCATTGACAAAGTCTTGGAAAACAGCGGGAGTATTACAGAGCCCGAAGGGCATCACCAGGTATTCATAATGCCCATCCCTGGTATTAAAAGCTGACTTCCACTCGTCCCTCTCACGGATGCGAATTAGGTTATAGGCACCACGTAGATCAAGCTTGGCAAATACTGTTGCTCCTCGAAGCCTATCAAAGAGCTCAGAGATTAGGGGCAACGGGTACTTATTCTTGACGGTGATGGCGTTAAGACCCCTGTAGTCAATACATGGACGTAATTCTCCGTTCTTCTTTTGCACAAAGAAGAACCCCGCCCCTGCTGGTGACACCGACTTCCTAATGAACCCTCTTGCCAGATTCTCCTGAATATACTGGGACATGACCTCCATCTCAGGAAGCAAGAGGGGGTAGACTCTCCCCCGAGGAGGTTCTGCTCCAGGCAAAAGATCAATAGGACAGTCGTAGGAGCGATGAGGTGGAAGAGTGTCCGCTGCCTTCTTGGAGAAAACGTCTGCATATGACCAATAACACTGAGGAAGAGAAGTGAGATCTACGGGTATCTCTGTGGTGGTGACCTGAACGCACTCCCTGACACACCTGCCTCTACATGAATCACCCCAACTCAGTATCCTCCCAGAGGACCACTCAATATGGGGAGAGTGGTAACGGAGCCAAGGTACTCCCAGCAACACCTCGTCTATTCCCTCGGGCAGGACAAGAAAATAAATACTCTCCTGATGGGAAGGGGACATAGATAAAGTGAGAGGGATAGCCTGGTGGGTGATTTGTGAGGGCAGAGTTGATCCATTCACTACTCGCACAGGTATAGTGTGGCGGAGAGCAAATGCAGAGGACATGAAATTCCCCTCGTCTCCAGAATCCACACAGAGCTCGGCGGTGAGCGGGGATGGACCTTCAGTAATTGTCCCCTTAAAGGACAACTTGGTGGAAAATACCGCAGTGTCTAGTGAACCTCCTGCCAAGGTCACTAGACGCGACCGTTTTCCCGACCGCTGTGGACATTTGTTGGCATAATGTCCTAACTGCTGGCAGATGTTACAGGCCACAATACACGAGCGGCCTGGGACTTAGGTCCTGCTCGAGAAACCTCCATGGCCTCATGGGAGTCAGGCGCCTGGCTGGAAGATTCTAGAGGTCTGGCGAAGGTGGGAGCCAGCCGAAACCTCTGCCTACACTGGGACCGCTCCAACCTCCGCTAGTGAAAACGGAGGTTGATGCAGGTAGATATGGCGATAAGCTTCTCCAGTGTGGCGGGAATCTCCCTGGTAGCCAAGGCGTCTTTCACATGGCCCGCTAGTCCTCTCCAAAACACGGGAATGAGGACTTTATACGGCCAGTCCAACTCAGAGGACAGAGTCCGAAATTGGACAGCAAAACAGCTGACCAAGGACGAACCCTGTGAACTTGCCAGAAGTTGGAGCTCCGCATAGTGGGTAACCTGAGGTCCTAGAAAGACCTTTTTTAGAGCCTCCAGAAAACGAGGAGCACTCCGCACCACACGGTCGTCACGTTCCCACAGCGGGGTGGCCCACTCCAACGCTCTGCCCGACAGAAGAAATATTACAAAGCCCACTTGTGCCCTATCCGTGGGGAAACGTGCAGCCAGAAGCTCGAGTTGTATAGAGCACTGACTCACGAATCCCCGAAATTGCTTGCTGTCACCAGCAAACTTGTCTGGAAGTGGGAGGTGGGATATTGTGGGGGCAGAGGTGGCAGTGGACACACTGGCTGCAGCCACGCTAGCAGCCTGAACAGTGACTGCAGTAACATCCACAGCTGAGGTTGTGCGCTCAAGAGCCGCCAACCTACCCTCCAGCTGCTGGATGTCCCGCAGAAGACGCTGGTCATCCGCCATTTTACTAGCCAGACCCTGGCGTTAGTATTATGTTAGGGTCTGCGGAACGCACCTAATAGATATATTAGAGAGGTGCGTTCGCAGCCCTGGGTCCACCGTGAAGGCGAAGCCCGCTGCTAGTAAGGTGGCGAAAGTAGCGAACTCTGTTATCCAGCAGAGTCGCAAAATAAATGCTGTAGCGCGCTGTGGCAGTCCACTGAGTTTTGTACTTTTGCTTTTCCAGTTTTTTCAGTGGCTGCTGTCTTGATTTTGTTACACCAGAGAACTAATTTAGGTGGTAGAGGTCGTGTGATCTCAGGTGATTTTGAAATTAGTAGAGTTGGTGTTTTTCAGGGTTTTCTGAGATTGCAGTAAGTACCCTTCCTGTCCTTTTCTATTTAGATAGTTTTGGCCCCAGCGTTTGCTCATACTATTTTCTTTCTGTGTCAGTATTTCCTCTTGTCTAACCGTCATTACATGTTTGGGGGCTTTCTATTATCTTTGGGGTCTGCTCCGGGGCAGATAGCTTTCCTATTTCTATCTTTAGGTGTAGTTAGTTTCTCAGGCTGTGACGAGGCGTCTAGGACCAACGTAGGAACGCTCCACGGCTGCCTCTAGTTGCGGTGGTTAGTCAGGGTACTGCAATCTCATAGATTCCAACTGCTCTGGTGTATTGCTTTTTTTACCTGCACTCCTCAGCTACCGTAACATAACACAGGGCCTTAGTAGGACAAAATGAGAGTCCTCTAGAAAGCACGGCAAGCTCCACTTTGTTGGGTTTGTAATCTGAGAGATTGATGACACAGTTAGATGCTTTTGTGTCTGGAATGGAGTGGTTGTCAGAGTTGTCAGGTTTTGGTTTTGTTTTGTATCTGTTTGTATAGAGTCCGGAATGAAGGCGCAGTCTGTGTAGTTTCTTTTCCTTGTTTTGAATCAGAAAGGTCCGTAGTTTGTTATAGTATTGTTGTAATTTTTGCTCTGTGCTTTCTGTAAGTGTTTTCCTCAGAGTTTCAAATTGCCCTTGGACTTTACTCCTTATGCTGTAGCAGACATGCAAAAGATGGTTCCTAAGTCTCTCAGACGTCCTGTGACAAAGGTTTTGTGCATAATGGGTATTGTAGGTGTGAAGAATTGGGTTTGTAATCCAGAGTCCTTTGGGAATAAGATTCTCCTTTTTGCATTTAGATAAGAATAGACTTACATTGAGCTCGTTGTTCTGTCCGAGTACCCGAGTATTCCAATCTGCTCGACCCGAGCAACGAGCCCCCAAGCATTTTAGTGCTCGCCCATCACTACTGGTGACAAGTCCACTTGATTCTATGTTGTGCTTGGCTTTTCTGTCTTAATTACTATGTCCGAAGTAGGAAGTTCTGAACATTCTAAAAGGTAAAATAGTGGATATAATGACGAACAGCCTTTTGTGTTTTCTATGATTTTTGCTGATGCCCTCTGAGCTGTCTTGGAAAAGCATGAACCACTCAATTGCAGCCTAAATCTATCCACCATATAAAGAGTTGAAGACTCGGTGAACCAAATTTTGGCTTCCATTTTCAGTTATCATCCCTTAACAGTTAGTTTGACAGGTTTTCTTTAAGTAAAAAAAACAAAACGACAAACAATGGAACTGGTAAACTGGAATAAATTTCTTATGTTCATTACCATCTTTACTGGGCAGTCGAATGCATCTAGTTGGATTGTTGGTGCCTTCCAAGACTTGATTTTTTCTTTCTCTGCAGAGTTTTGAAAATTGTCCTTTAAGTTTCTTACATGTATCTTCAGTAACAAATCTGGGAAACAGACACAACTATTAGCATTTTCCTTTTGTAAGGAGGTCAAGGGTATTAACCCTTTAAATGCTTCATCCACTTTAATTGTCTTGATATGTGTATATGTATGCCTTGTATGATGTTATGTATAAACATATTTGTGGGGTCGTGTTATGGTAGATAGTGCTTCTTAGGGGTCACCAGAGGAGGGCACTAGAAAGGTAGTGTATATATTTATGGGTTAAGTGTAGCTTGCGAGGGATCACTAATGGGGGCATGTTAGAGATCCAGTTAGAATATTATAAAATATGTCAAAGCAGTAATTGGGTTTGTTCACTAGAGGGGGGCATTGAGCACATCCTTTCTGATAGGTATATTAGTTAGGGACTTGTTTCTAGGGAAAGATTGCCTCCAAGCGGGAATCTGTCAGGAAGACTTCCTCTTAGCGGGAGTCAGTCGGGAGTGGACCTTGCTAGTGTGAGGACGACCACGTTCCTGGGCCCTGAGCATAGGGTAGGAAGAAGAGGGGACCAGCAACCCCTGCAGAAGGATTCACCATGGGAAACGTGAGCCCAAAGAGAGTTGGTTTACGTAGCAGTAGTCCAGTGGAAGTACCACTGTGGGAACGCTCAGCAGAAGAGGTCGTGCATGAGCGTAGAAGCGAGTGGGCCATCGGAAGTGCGAACTCTGTTAATCCCCGGAGCCACTAACGGGAAGGCCACAGCGCTATATGGCGATAGGTGAGAACTCACTTAGCTTCAGTGAGCCGCAAAGTAAAACGCTAGGGCGCTGAACCAGCGTTATAAAGCGAACCCTGTTGCGTCACAGAGCCCTGAGAAAAAGACTGTGTCCTGTTAACACCACAGGGATACACTGATAACTGCTGTGCGGAAAGCAGTCCGTGATCACGCAGACAGCAACGCAATCAAGCAATCTCCTCACCGGAGAAGCCGGTATTCTAGGGCTTATTTCAGCCAAGCCCTAACCACTTGCACTCAAATCTACTCACCGGAGGTGCTGGTAATCTAGGGGCTTATTTCAGCCGAGCCCTAACCACATACGTGCATGATCACACTGGCGCAAAGCACATAATGCAATTGATACTAGCGCATGGCGGCCCAGCCACGCCACCCTTTTATAGTAACAGCTACAGGACCTGCCAGAAACAAGGACCAATGAAACTGTTCCAGAACACCAGTAGTCACAGGACCTTCCTGGCGGACCAATAGGAGCTGCTGCAGTACCTGAGCATGTGACCCCTGATCTCCAATGAGAGATCTCACCCTGGGCATGCTCAGAAGGGGAAAACAAGGACTTTGTCCTAAAGACGTCTGCTCGCCGCTAACCAGTACTGGCCACAATAGCAGAGCCTGGAGAGGCAGCAGTGATCCTCTGCACACTGTTAGACTGGGCGAGACGCTGGGACCGACGTCTAAGCTGATCAGAGTCCCCTGTGGCTGGAGACAAATGGGAGACCGCAGCCGGAATGGCTCGAGATTCCCCTTGTGCAGAAGTGGGAACTCGACCCCAAACAACTATCACTGCAGCCTTCCACCATTCAGGCCTTTATGGCAGAGTTTCCTGACAGAAGCCTCTTCTCAATGTAAGACATATGAAAGCCCGCATAGAGTTTGCTAAAAAAAAACACATGAAGTACTCCCAGACTATGAAAAATAAGATTCTCTGGTCTGATGAGACGAAGATACTGGAGAACTTTTTGGTGATAATTCTAAGCGGTATGTGTGGAGAAAACCAGGCACTGCTCATCACCTGCCTAATTCAATCCCAACAGTGAAACATGGTGGTGGCAGCATCATGCTATGGGGGTGTTTTTCAGCTGCAGGGACAAGCCGACTGGTTGCAATTCAAATAAAAATGAATGCAGCCAAGTACAGAGATATCTTGGATGGAAACCTCTTACAGAGTGCTCTGGACCTCAGACTTGGCCGAAGGTTCACCTTTCAACAAGACAATGACCAGCTAAAATAACAAAGGAGTGGTTTCAGAACAACTCTGTGACCATTCTTGACTGGCCCAGCCAAAGCCCTGACCTAAACCCAATTGAGCATCTCTGGAGAGACCTAAAAATGGCTGTTCACTGAAGTTCACTATCCAACCTGATGGAACTGGAGAGGATCTGCAAGGAATAATGGCAGAGGATCCCCAAATCCAGGTGTGAAAAACTTGTTGCATCATTCTCAAGAACACTCATGGCTGTATTAGCTCTAAAGAGTGCTTCTATTCAATTCTGAGCAAAGGGTCTGAATACTTATGACAATGTGATATTTCAGTTTTTCTTTTTTAAAAATTTGCAAAACTTTCTACATTGCAGTTTTTTTTCAGTAAAGATGCGGTGCAGAGTGTACATTAATGAGAAAAAATGAACTTTTTGGCATTTAACAAATGGCTAAAATGATACAGGAGTGAAAAATTTACAGGGGTCTGAATACTTTCCGAACCCACTGTATATGTGTATAAACATATACATATAAACATCCGGCCCCAGTCGTCGGCTTTCCCTCTGCTTGAGTTGGTTCTACTCCTTCATTGGAGTCCAGCTGTGTTTAATTAAACTGATAGGACTTGATTTGTAAAGGCACACATCTGTCTATATAAGACCTCACAGCTCACAGTGCATGTCAGAACAAATGAGAATCATGAGGTCAAAGGAACTGGCCAAGGAACTCAGAAACAGAATTGTGGCAAGGCACAGATCTGGCCAAGGTTACAAAAGAATTTATGCAGTACTCAAGGTTCCTAAGAGAACAGTGTCCTCCATAATCCTTAAGTGGAAATGGAAACAAATGCATTGTTTGTGTAGCTTACTGTACATGTATTTAATTGATAATTAAATATCTGAAAAAAGTAGAATGGGATACCCTGAAATTTTATTATTTTGGAGAGAGTAAGCAGACATGCTGGGGGCTGATGTTGATAGCCTGGGAAGGTGGTAAAACACATGGAGCTTCCAAGGCTATTAATATCATATCACAGCAGATAGCCCCTTAACCCCTTTCTGTCATCGGATGTACTATCCCGTCCATGTGCCCTGGGTCTTAATTCCCAAGGACGCAATAGTACGTCATAGGCGATCAGCTGCACTCCAGGGGGGAGCGCAGCTGATCGCGGCCGGGTTTCAGCTGATTATCACAGCTGACACCCGGCACTATGTGCCAGGAGCGGTCACGGACCGCTCCTGGCATATAAACCCCTGGTACACTGCGATCAAAGATGACCGCAGTGTACTGGCGGTACAGGGAAGCATCGCGCAGGGAGGGGGCTCCTTGCGTGCTTCCCTGAGACCCTCAGAACAGCACGATGTATCATGCTGTTCCGAGGGACCCTCCTCCCTGCAGGACCCCGGATTCAAGATGTCCGCGGGGTCCTTCCGGGTCCTGCAGGGAGTCGGCTTCCTCAGTGCCTGCTGAGAACAGGTGCTGAGGAAGCCTGCAGCACTGCCTGTGAGATCGCTGTGCTGCACACTGTCAGACCAGCTATCTGATGTTATACAGTGTTGTCCCACCCTGGGACAAAGTACAAATGTAAAAAAAAATAAAAAAATAGACATGTGTAAAAAAAATTCCTAAATAATGAAAAAAAAAAAAAATATTCCCCAATAAATTCATTTCTTTAATGTAAAAAAACAACAACAATAAAAGTACACATATTTAGTATCGCCACGTCCGTAACGACCCGCCCTACAAAACTGTCCCACTAGTTAACCCCTTTAGTGAACCCTTAAAAAAAAAACAAGGGAAAAAAATGCTTTATCATACCGCCGAACAAAAAGTGGAATAACACGCGATGAAAAAGACGGATATAGATAACCATGATACCGCTGAAAATGTCATCTTGTCCCGCAAAAAACAAGCCACCATAAAGCATCATGAGCAAAAAAATAAAAAATGTATAGCTCGCAGAATAAAGCAATGCAAAAATAATTATTTTTTATATATAATTGTTTTTATTGTATAAAAGTACAAATCATAAAAAAATGATATAAATAAGGTATCGCCGTAATCATACTAACCAAAGAATAAAACCGCTTTATCGATTTTTATCACACGCGGAACAGAATAAACGACCCCCCCAAAAGAAATTCATGAATTGCTAGTTTTTGTTCATTCTGCCTCCCAAAAATCGCAATAAGAAGCGATCAAAAAATGTCATGTGCCCAAAAAAGGTACCAATAAAAACATCAACTCGTCCCGCAAAAAATAAGACCTCACATGACTCTGTGGGCCAAAACATGGAAAAATTATAGCTCTCAAAATGTGATGATGCAAAAACTATTTTTTGCAATATAAAGCGTCTTTTAGCGTGTGACAGCTGCCAAACATAAAAACCCTCTATAAATAGAAAATCACACCCCCCCTTCATCACCACCTTAGTTAGGAAAAATATTAAAATTTAAAAAATGTATTTATTTCCATTTTCCCATTAGTGTTAGGGTTAGGGTTGGGGCTAAAGTTAGGGTTGGAGTTTGGGCTAAAGTTAGGGTTAGGGTTGGGATTAGGGTTAGGGGTGTGTTAGGGTTAGATTTGTGGTTAGGGTTATGGTTATGGTTGGGACTAGGGTTAAGGGTGTGTTGGGGTTAGGGTTGGAGTTAGAATTGGGGGGATTCCACTGTTTAGGCACATCAGGGGCTCTCCAAACGTGATATGGCGTTTGATCTCAATTCCAGCCAATTCGGCGTTGAAAAAGTCAAACAGTACTCCTTCCCTTCTGAGCTCTGCCGTGCGCCCAAACAGTAGTTTACCCCCACATATTGGATATCAGCATACTCAGGACAAATTGAACAATAACTCTTGGGGTCCAATTTCTTCTGTTACCCTTGGGAAAATAAAAAACTGGGGGTGAAAATATGATTTTTGTGGAAAAAATATGATTTTTTGTTTTTATGGCTCTACATTATAAACTTGTGTGAAGCACTTGGGGGTTCAAAGCTCTCAACACACATCTAGATAAGTTCCTTGGGGGGGTCTAGTTTCAAAAATGGGGTCACTTGTGGGGGGTTTCCACTGTTTAGTCACATCAGGCGCTCTCCAAACGGACTTGATGCCCGCAGACTATTCCATCAAAGTCTGCAATGCAAAACATCACTACTTCCCTTCCGAGCCCCGACGTGTGCCCATACAGTAGTTTTCTCCCACATATAGGGTATCAGCGAACTCAGGACAAATTGAACAACAAATTTTGGGGTCCCATTTCTCCTGTTACCTTTGGGAAAATATAGAACTGAGGACTAAAAGATCATGTTTGTGGACAAAATATGATTTTTGTATTTTCACACCAGGGCTGTCATGTATAGTGTACAGTTCCTATAGCGTCTTGTGCTTGGGTGCGAGGAAAACACATGAGACACAGGTTGATATGAAATGACTTGTATTACTTCATACAAGCATGCGGAAAAGGTCACACAGTTTGCAGGAACAGAGGCAGGAGACACAGCAGGCCAGAGTAACTTCAAGCACTACAATAACTCTCCAAAGCAGGTTCAGGATCTCTTCTCTGTCCCGTAATTCCTCTGCAAACATGGATTCACCAAACAGCAGGTTTCCAGAGTCCAAAAGTGTTCCAAGTTTCCTCAGTAGGAAATAGCTGGAGTACAAAGTCCAAGGTTTCCAGGAGTCAGGTCACAGCCTGACTGAGGCTTGATTCAGGAGCACTGATTGTTCAGCTGAGGCTGCTTAAGAAGCAAGAGGGAGAGAATCAGGGCGGGAACATGAGAACTGGAAACTCCATATTAACTGAGGGCAAGAGCTGCAGAAAGACAGAAAGCAAAATGGCAGACGGAAAACTGAGTTTTAAGGAACATGTCAACAGAGACAAGGAACCTTACATTACTCCCCCCTTAGGGACAACCTCCGGATGACCTCAGACCAGGCTTGTCAGGGTACCTCTGATGAAATTGGCGGAGCAGGCGAGGAGCATTTACATTATTGACTGGTTCCCATGAGTTGTCCTCCACTGGGTAGCCCTGCCATTTAATCAAATATTGCAACTGATTTCTGTACAACCTGGAATCTAGAATCCTTTCCACCATAAATTCTTCCTGACCATCGACCAGCACTGGGTCAGGGCAAGGAGAAGAGCGTCCAGGAAACGTATTGGGTGTTGCAGCCTTTAGTAGGGATACATGAAAGACAGGGTGGATTCTCATAGTTCTGGGCAGTTGAAGACGACAAGCAACAGCACTTATAATCTTACTGATCTTATAAGGTCCAATGTACTTATGTCCCAATTTAGACGATGGAATCTTTAATTTAAGATTTCTGGTTGACAGCCAGACCAAATCTCCTACCTTGAAAGCTGGTGCAGGTTTACAGAATTTATCTGCTGCTTTCTTGTACCTTTCCTGAGCCAATTATAGATTTTCCTTTAGAAGATCCATATTCTTTTGTAAAGAAGTGATTCTTTCAGCCACTGCCGGCAAGGGCGTATCTATGGGAAATCGAGGAAGAATGTTAGGATGATAACCTAGATTGGAGTAAAAAGGAGACTGCTTAGTGGAGGCGCTCTGAGAGTTGTTATAAGAGAATTCAGCCAGTGGAAGTAGATCCACCCAATCATCCTGTAGGTGGCAGATAAAGCAGCGGAGATACTGCTCCAGGGTCTGATTGGTTCGTTCTGTCTGTCCATTAGTCTGGGGATGAAAAGCAGAAGAAAGGTTTACTTTAATGTCCAATGCGGCACAGAAATTTTGCCAAAACCTTGAAGTGAATTGTACCCCTCGATCCGAAATAACCTCATCCGGTACTCCATGTAAGCGAAACACATTCTTAATCATCAAGTCTGATGTCTGTTTTGCAGTGGGTAAGCCGACACAAGGGATAAAATGAGCTGCCTTTGTTAGACGATCAACCACCACTAGAATGGTGTTCTTCCCTTGAGAGGTTGGTAACTCCACAATGAAGTCCATAGAAATGGATCCCCACGGGCGGGACGGGGTGGGAAGAGGTTGTAACAGACCAGTTGGTGAGGAGCGAGGTGTTTTGCATCTTGCACAGACTTCACATGAAGTGACATAGTTTAAAACATCTTTCCTGTAAGTGGGCCACCAAAAGAAACGAGAAAGAAATTCTTGTGTCTTTAGAATTCCCCTATGCCCGGCTATCTTGGAATCGTGGAATGAGTTGCAATACTCTCAATCTGACTGTTTCAGGTATATACAGACGTTGTCCCTGAATCCACACACCATTCTTAAAGACAAGACTTACGTCCCTTGGGGGTTGAGCCAACAAAGAATCCGCATGGTATGCTTCCTTGATGTCCTTAAGTAGGTATTGATTATGAATCACTCCCAGGAATCTAGAGTCAGGAAGAATAGTCTTAGGAGGAGTAAGTGGACGTGTCTCTGCTGAATGAATCCTAGAGAGTGCATCAGCCTTTCCATTGCGCGATCCTGGTCTATAAGAAATGACAAAATTAAATTGGTTTAGGAAAAGATTCCAGCGAGCCTGGCGAGGAGTCAGGCACTTAGCCGACCTGATAAATTCAAGGTTACGATGGTCTGTCAGGACGACTATTTGCTGTGCAGCTCCCTGAAGAAGGTGTCTCCATTCCTTGAAGGCGGCAATAATGGCCAACAATTCTCTATTGCCCACATCGTAGTTCCTCTCAGCCGAAGACAACTGCTGGGAAAAGAAGGCACAGGGATGCAAGACATTCTTCTCACCTGTTCTCTGAGAGAGTATAGCTCCAACGGCACAGTCTGAAGCATCCACCTCTATTATGAAGGCAAGCTCGGGGTTGGGATGTACTAAGATAGGTGCGGTGGTAAATTTATCCTTTAGACAGGAAAATGCTTCCTGGGCTTGCGGGTCCAGGAGAACCTAGACTGTTTCCGGGTAAGTTGGGTGATAGGTGACACTACCTCAGAGAAATTCCTAATGAAACGTCTATAGAAGTTGGCAAACCCGATGAAGCGCTGCACCTCCTTCACATTTCTAGGAATTGGCCAATCCTTGATGGCTTGGGTCTTGCTTCCATCCATACTAATCCCTTGCGTAGATAGTACATACCCCAGAAATTGAATTTCGGTTCTATGGAATTCACACTTTTCAAGTTTGATGTAGAGATGGTTTTGTCTTAGGCGTTCTAAGACCATTCTCACATGTCCATGATGTTCCTCTGTGGAGTTAGAAAAAATTAGAATATCATCCAGATAAATCACCACAAATGTATCTAGGAGATCCCTGAAGATGTCATTCACCAAGTGTTGGAAATTGGCTGGTGCGGTACTCAGACCAAAAGGCATAACTAGATATTCAAAGTGTCCATAGCGTGACCTGAATGCAGTCTTCCATTCATCCCCAGGTCTAATACGGACCAAGTTATAGGCCCCACGGAGATCCAGTTTAGAGAAAATTTTGGCATGCCGCACTCTCTCCAACAACTCAGGGATTAAAGGCAATGGATAACGGTTTCTAATAGTAACCTTATTGAGTTCCCTATAGTCTATGCAGGGTCTCAGAGATCCATCTTTCTTCTTCACAAAGAAGATGGGTGCACCTGCGGGAGATGAAGAGGGGCATATGAAGCCTTTGGCTAGATTTTCATCTATGTAGTCCTTCAAAGCTTTTAGCTCGGGCCACGCTATGGGGTAGATCTTACCAAAAGGTATCTCGGCTCCAGGCAATAATTCAATTGGACAATCATATGGACGGTGAGGAGGAAGCTGATCAGCGTTCTTCTTGTCACATAAATCCACATAGTCCTGGTATACAGCTGGTAGTTCAGGGACTGACATGGTTCCTTTAGGAACAGAACAAGCTGAAACTCCTTGACTCATCTGTTTCTCCGGAAAGTGTAATTCCTTGGTCTCCCAGTTAATCGTAGGATTCTGCGCCTGCAGCCATGGTAGCCCTAGAATAATGGGAAAGTGGGGAGAAGAGATAAGCATAAAAGACATTTTCTCCTGATGATCTTTACCCATAAGGACCCTCAAAGGCTCTGTTTCCTGATCCACTGGTCCAGAGGTCAGCAGGGAGCCATCCACAGTATCCATCTGTACTGGAGTAGCCTTCTTCACTGAACGTATCCCCTGTTTCAGAGCAAAGGAGATATCCATAAAATTTCCACTTGCTCCTGAGTCGATCATAGCAGAGCTAGACACCCAGACTGAGTCAACCCAGAGTTTGATGGAAAGGAAGCAATGAGAATTGTTTCTTTTACAACTCAGCTGGGACACCGCTGAGGAAACTTGAAAAATTGCAGCGTTTATACCGTCATTGTCCCCAGAACTAACAGAGTTTAAGTCCGAAAAATCAAGATCTCTTGCAGCAGATCTCTCTGGAGTCTGAGGCTCGGACATGACAGAGCTCCTCTCGCAACACTCACAGTGAATGACTGCTGCAGTAGTCTTACGAGAACGGCTGGGGCAGTTTATAATGAAGTGCCCTGACTTACCACAGTAGAAACATAGATTTTCCTTTATACGATGTTCTTTGCGTGCATCACTAGCCCGTCTTTGTAAAGAGTCCACCTGCATGGGTTCAGGTTCTGGTTCCCTTGTGATCCTACTCAAAGGTTCCTTAGCTGAGGAGGGAGGTAGGAAAAGGTTAGTGCGATTATTTTCGAACCATCTCTCTTGTCTGCGTTCAGTCAGACGAGCATCAATACGGATACAATAGTTAATAAAGTCACCTAACGCAGTGGGAGGGTCGGCACGAGCAAGTTCATCCTTAATCAGTGGAGACAACCCTTTCCGAAAAATAGATTTTTTGGCGGAAGTGTCCCAAGTGGTATCAAGAGCCCATCTCCTGAAATCCAAGGCATATTCGGCTACTGAACGCTTACCTTGGCGCAAAGTTAATATGGCTGCTTCAGCTGTTGCACCTCGATTGGGGTCATCAAACACCTGCCCCATGGCTGAAATAAAAGCATCAAGGTGATTCAAACAATCATCCTCAGTCTCAATCAGAGGGTTTGGCCACATCAAAGCCTTATTGGTAAGCAACATGATTATAGTAAGCACTTTGGATCGTTCAGTGGGAAATTGTGAAGCATGTGCAGAGAAAAATAGCTTGCATTGGTTAATAAATCCCCTGAATTTCTCACGTTCACCGCCAAAACGAAAAGGAGGTAACTTGGGGATCCCAGAACTCGGGGTTATGGCAGGAGCCTGGGCTCGTTCCTCTAGAGCCTCAATCCTGGCTCGTAATTCCTGGGTAGTTTGTCCAAACACTTGCAAATTATGATTAGTGAGGTCCTGTAGGCTTGCAAAACGGGTCTTTATAGCCTGTATATCTGCAAGGATTGTATCAGTCACTCCGCAAAGCTCCTTTATGCGGGCCTCCATCTTCCAGATCTTTTAAGGCAGAAATGCTGGAAGGAGAAGAGGAAAAAAAAAAAAAAAAACAATAGTGTTTACCTGTGGTAACACTCCAGAGTAAAATTTAAGGGAATGCGCTCACCTGGAATGGTTGTGAGAAGTCACAACCACTGTCATCACAGAAGGTATTAAACGGACATCTGATATCCACAGTCACGGCAGACACGGCTTTCCCAGACCCAGCAGACACTAAACATTGGCTCCTGAATCTTGTCATGTATAGTGTACAGTTCCTATAGCGTCTTGTGCTTGGGTGCGAGGAAAACACATGAGACACAGGTTGATATGAAATGACTTGTATTACTTCATACAAGCATGCGGAAAAGGTCACACAGTTTGCAGGAACAGAGGCAGGAGACACAGCAGGCCAGAGTAACTTCAAGCACTACAATAACTCTCCAAAGCAGGTTCAGGATCTCTTCTCTGTACCGTAATTCCTCCGCAAACATGGATTCACCAAACAGCAGGTTTCCAGAGTCCAAAAGTGTTCCAAGGTTCCTCAGTAGGAAATAGCTGGAGTACAAAGTCCAAGGTTTCCAGGAGTCAGGTCACAGCCTGACTGAGGCTTGATTCAGGAGCACTGATTGTTCAGCTGAGGCTGCTTAAGAAGCAAGAGGGAGAGAATCAGGGCGGGAACATGAGAACTGGAAACTCCATATTAACTGAGGGCAAGAGCTGAAGAAAGACAGAAAGCAAAATGGCCGACGGAAAACTGAGTTTCAAGGAACATGTCAACAGAGACAAGGAACCTTACAAGGGCGTTATAAGCTTCTGTGAAGCACTATGGGTACAAAGTACTCACCACATATTTAGATAAGTTCATTTGGGGGTCTAGTTTCCAAAATGGGGTCACTTGTGGGGAGTTTCCACTGTTTAGGCACATCAGTGGCTCTGCAAACTGAATATGACACCCATCAAAATTTGATTCCAAAGCGTCATAACTTCCTATCTGAGCTGTTATGATTTGGTAGCTGAGGGGAGCAGGCAAAAAAGGAAATACACCAGAGAGGTTGGAATCTATGGGATTGCAGTACCCTGACTAACCACCACAACTAAAGGCAGCCGTGGAGCGTACCTACGTTGGTCCTAGAGCCTCGTCACAGCCTGAGAAGCTAACTACACCTAAAGACAGAAAGAGGAAAACTATCTGCCCGGAGCAGATCCCCAAAGAACATAGAAAGCCCCCAAACATGTAATGGCGGTTAGACAAGAGGAAAATACAGACACAGATAGAAAATAGTATGAGCAAACGTTGGGGCCCAAACTTCCTAAATAGAAAAGGATAGGAAGGACACTTACTGCAATCCCAAAAAACCCTGAAAAGTACCAACTCTACTAATTACAAAAACACCTGAGATCACACGACCTCCACCACCTAAATTAGTTCTCTGGTGTAACAAAACTAAACAGCAGCCACTGAAAAAACTGGAAAAGGCAAATGAACAAACAACAGTGGCTGAACTAAACTGAGAGGAGCACAAGCACCCGGAGGGGACCAGGCAGACCCCCACAGAAGTGCAGGACAAAATGCAAAAAGCAAGCACAAAAAACTAAAAGAAGAAAATGTCTTATCTGTTAGCAGAAGATGCAGGCACGAAACAGCAAGCTACAAAGTGAACAGGAATCAAAGATGAGACCAGAACAATTGATCACCGGCAACCCTGATGGGAGGGAACCTCCCTTATATAGGACCAGTCAGTAACACCTGACCGCCAATCTTCACAATCTTCATTGGATAGTTCAGTACTGTTAGTAACCACCAGAGGGAGCTTCTGCTCAGAATTCATTTCTAGCACATTCACAACAGTACCCCCCCCCTTGGGAGGGGGCACCGAACCCCATTTGACAACCAGGTCGGTCAGGAACTCTTGTAACGGGAAAC
>JARQOD010000004.1:300627270-300703795 GCA_033576555.1 Oophaga sylvatica | reverse complement strand
CCAGACCAAATCTCCTACCTTGAAAGCTGGTGCAGGTTTACAGAATTTATCTGCTGCTTTCTTGTACCTTTCCTGAGCCAATTATAGATTTTCCTTTAGAAGATCCATATTCTTTTGTAAAGAAGTGATTCTTTCAGCCACTGCCGGCAAGGGCGTATCTATGGGAAATCGAGGAAGAATGTTAGGATGATAACCTAGATTGGAGTAAAAAGGAGACTGCTTAGTGGAGGCGCTCTGAGAGTTGTTATAAGAGAATTCAGCCAGTGGAAGTAGATCCACCCAATCATCCTGTAGGTGGCAGATAAAGCAGCGGAGATACTGCTCCAGGGTCTGATTGGTTCGTTCTGTCTGTCCATTAGTCTGGGGATGAAAAGCAGAAGAAAGGTTTACTTTAATGTCCAATGCGGCACAGAAATTTTGCCAAAACCTTGAAGTGAATTGTACCCCTCGATCCGAAATAACCTCATCCGGTACTCCATGTAAGCGAAACACATTCTTAATCATCAAGTCTGATGTCTGTTTTGCAGTGGGTAAGCCGACACAAGGGATAAAATGAGCTGCCTTTGTTAGACGATCAACCACCACTAGAATGGTGTTCTTCCCTTGAGAGGTTGGTAACTCCACAATGAAGTCCATAGAAATGGATCCCCACGGCGGGACCGGGTGGGAAGAGGTTGTAACAGACCAGTTGGTGAGGAGCGAGGTGTTTTGCATCTTGCACAGACTTCACATGAAGTGACATAGTTTAAAACATCTTTCCTGTAAGTGGGCCACCAAAAGAAACGAGAAAGAAATTCTTGTGTCTTTAGAATTCCCCTATGCCCGGCTATCTTGGAATCGTGAATGAGTTGCAATACTCTCAATCTGACTGTTTCAGGTATATACAGACGTTGTCCCTGAATCCACACACCATTCTTAAAGACAAGACTTACGTCCCTTGGGGGTTGAGCCAACAAAGAATCCGCATGGTATGCTTCCTTGATGTCCTTAAGTAGGTATTGATTATGAATCACTCCCAGGAATCTAGAGTCAGGAAGAATAGTCTTAGGAGGAGTAAGTGGACGTGTCTCTGCTGAATGAATCCTAGAGAGTGCATCAGCCTTTCCATTGCGCGATCCTGGTCTATAAGAAATGACAAAATTAAATTGGTTTAGGAAAAGATTCCAGCGAGCCTGGCGAGGAGTCAGGCACTTAGCCGACCTGATAAATTCAAGGTTACGATGGTCTGTCAGGACGACTATTTGCTGTGCAGCTCCCTGAAGAAGGTGTCTCCATTCCTTGAAGGCGGCAATAATGGCCAACAATTCTCTATTGCCCACATCGTAGTTCCTCTCAGCCGAAGACAACTGCTGGGAAAAGAAGGCACAGGGATGCAAGACATTCTTCTCACCTGTTCTCTGAGAGAGTATAGCTCCAACGGCACAGTCTGAAGCATCCACCTCTATTATGAAGGCAAGCTCGGGGTTGGGATGTACTAAGATAGGTGCGGTGGTAAATTTATCCTTTAGACAGGAAAATGCTTCCTGGGCTTGCGGGGTCCAGGAGAACCTAGACTGTTTCCGGGTAAGTTGGGTGATAGGTGACACTACCTCAGAGAAATTCCTAATGAAACGTCTATAGAAGTTGGCAAACCCGATGAAGCGCTGCACCTCCTTCACATTTCTAGGAATTGGCCAATCCTTGATGGCTTGGGTCTTGCTTCCATCCATACTAATCCCTTGCGTAGATAGTACATACCCCAGAAATTGAATTTCGGTTCTATGGAATTCACACTTTTCAAGTTTGATGTAGAGATGGTTTTGTCTTAGGCGTTCTAAGACCATTCTCACATGTCCATGATGTTCCTCTGTGGAGTTAGAAAAAATTAGAATATCATCCAGATAAATCACCACAAATGTATCTAGGAGATCCCTGAAGATGTCATTCACCAAGTGTTGGAAATTGGCTGGTGCGGTACTCAGACCGAAAGGCATAACTAGATATTCAAAGTGTCCATAGCGTGACCTGAATGCAGTCTTCCATTCATCCCCAGGTCTAATACGGACCAAGTTATAGGCCCCACGGAGATCCAGTTTAGAGAAAATTTTGGCATGCCGCACTCTCTCCAACAACTCAGGGATTAAAGGCAATGGATAACGGTTTCTAATAGTAACCTTATTGAGTTCCCTATAGTCTATGCAGGGTCTCAGAGATCCATCTTTCTTCTTCACAAAGAAGATGGGTGCACCTGCGGGAGATGAAGAGGGGCATATGAAGCCTTTGGCTAGATTTTCATCTATGTAGTCCTTCAAAGCTTTTAGCTCGGGCCACGCTATGGGGTAGATCTTACCAAAAGGTATCTCGGCTCCAGGCAATAATTCAATTGGACAATCATATGGACGGTGAGGAGGAAGCTGATCAGCGTTCTTCTTGTCACATAAATCCACATAGTCCTGGTATACAGCTGGTAGTTCAGGGACTGACATGGTTCCTTTAGGAACAGAACAAGCTGAAACTCCTTGACTCATCTGTTTCTCCGGAAAGTGTAATTCCTTGGTCTCCCAGTTAATCGTAGGATTCTGCGCCTGCAGCCATGGTAGCCCTAGAATAATGGGAAAGTGGGGAGAAGAGATAAGCATAAAAGACATTTTCTCCTGATGATCTTTACCCATAAGGACCCTCAAAGGCTCTGTTTCCTGATCCACTGGTCCAGAGGTCAGCAGGGAGCCATCCACAGTATCCATCTGTACTGGAGTAGCCTTCTTCACTGAACGTATCCCCTGTTTCAGAGCAAAGGAGATATCCATAAAATTTCCACTTGCTCCTGAGTCGATCATAGCAGAGCTAGACACCCAGACTGAGTCAACCCAGAGTTTGATGGAAAGGAAGCAATGAGAATTGTTTCTTTTACAACTCAGCTGGGACACCGCTGAGGAAACTTGAAAAATTGCAGCGTTTATACCGTCATTGTCCCCAGAACTAACAGAGTTTAAGTCCGAAAAATCAAGATCTCTTGCAGCAGATCTCTCTGGAGTCTGAGGCTCGGACATGACAGAGCTCCTCTCGCAACACTCACAGTGAATGACTGCTGCAGTAGTCTTACGAGAACGGCTGGGGCAGTTTATAATGAAGTGCCCTGACTTACCACAGTAGAAACATAGATTTTCCTTTATACGATGTTCTTTGCGTGCATCACTAGCCCGTCTTTGTAAAGAGTCCACCTGCATGGGTTCAGGTTCTGGTTCCCTTGTGATCCTACTCAAAGGTTCCTTAGCTGAGGAGGGAGGTAGGAAAAGGTTAGTGCGATTATTTTCGAACCATCTCTCTTGTCTGCGTTCAGTCAGACGAGCATCAATACGGATACAATAGTTAATAAAGTCACCTAACGCAGTGGGAGGGTCGGCACGAGCAAGTTCATCCTTAATCAGTGGAGACAACCCTTTCCGAAAAATAGATTTTTTGGCGGAAGTGTCCCAAGTGGTATCAAGAGCCCATCTCCTGAAATCCAAGGCATATTCGGCTACTGAACGCTTACCTTGGCGCAAAGTTAATATGGCTGCTTCAGCTGTTGCACCTCGATTGGGGTCATCAAACACCTGCCCCATGGCTGAAATAAAAGCATCAAGGTGATTCAAACAATCATCCTCAGTCTCAATCAGAGGGTTTGGCCACATCAAAGCCTTATTGGTAAGCAACATGATTATAGTAAGCACTTTGGATCGTTCAGTGGGAAATTGTGAAGCATGTGCAGAGAAAAATAGCTTGCATTGGTTAATAAATCCCCTGAATTTCTCACGTTCACCGCCAAAACGAAAAGGAGGTAACTTGGGGATCCCAGAACTCGGGGTTATGGCAGGAGCCTGGGCTCGTTCCTCTAGAGCCTCAATCCTGGCTCGTAATTCCTGGGTAGTTTGTCCAAACACTTGCAAATTATGATTAGTGAGGTCCTGTAGGCTTGCAAAACGGGTCTTTATAGCCTGTATATCTGCAAGGATTGTATCAGTCACTCCGCAAAGCTCCTTTATGCGGGCCTCCATCTTCCAGATCTTTTAAGGCAGAAATGCTGGAAGGAGAAGAGGAAAAAAAAAAAAAAAACAATAGTGTTTACCTGTGGTAACACTCCAGAGTAAAATTTAAGGGAATGCGCTCACCTGGAATGGTTGTGAGAAGTCACAACCACTGTCATCACAGAAGGTATTAAACGGACATCTGATATCCACAGTCACGGCAGACACGGCTTTCCCAGACCCAGCAGACACTAAACATTGGCTCCTGAATCTTGTCATGTATAGTGTACAGTTCCTATAGCGTCTTGTGCTTGGGTGCGAGGAAAACACATGAGACACAGGTTGATATGAAATGACTTGTATTACTTCATACAAGCATGCGGAAAAGGTCACACAGTTTGCAGGAACAGAGGCAGGAGACACAGCAGGCCAGAGTAACTTCAAGCACTACAATAACTCTCCAAAGCAGGTTCAGGATCTCTTCTCTGTACCGTAATTCCTCCGCAAACATGGATTCACCAAACAGCAGGTTTCCAGAGTCCAAAAGTGTTCCAAGGTTCCTCAGTAGGAAATAGCTGGAGTACAAAGTCCAAGGTTTCCAGGAGTCAGGTCACAGCCTGACTGAGGCTTGATTCAGGAGCACTGATTGTTCAGCTGAGGCTGCTTAAGAAGCAAGAGGGAGAGAATCAGGGCGGGAACATGAGAACTGGAAACTCCATATTAACTGAGGGCAAGAGCTGAAGAAAGACAGAAAGCAAAATGGCCGACGGAAAACTGAGTTTCAAGGAACATGTCAACAGAGACAAGGAACCTTACAAGGGCGTTATAAGCTTCTGTGAAGCACTATGGGTACAAAGTACTCACCACATATTTAGATAAGTTCATTTGGGGGTCTAGTTTCCAAAATGGGGTCACTTGTGGGGAGTTTCCACTGTTTAGGCACATCAGTGGCTCTGCAAACTGAATATGACACCCATCAAAATTTGCATTCCAAAGCGTCATAACTTCCTATCTGAGCTGTTATGATTTGGTAGCTGAGGGGAGCAGGCAAAAAAGGAAATACACCAGAGAGGTTGGAATCTATGGGATTGCAGTACCCTGACTAACCACCACAACTAAAGGCAGCCGTGGAGCGTACCTACGTTGGTCCTAGATGCCTCGTCACAGCCTGAGAAGCTAACTACACCTAAAGACAGAAAGAGGAAAACTATCTGCCCCGGAGCAGATCCCCAAAGAACATAGAAAGCCCCCAAACATGTAATGGCGGTTAGACAAGAGGAAAATACAGACACAGATAGAAAATAGTATGAGCAAACGTTGGGGCCCAAACTTCCTAAATAGAAAAGGATAGGAAGGACACTTACTGCAATCCCAAAAAACCCTGAAAAGTACCAACTCTACTAATTACAAAAACACCTGAGATCACACGACCTCCACCACCTAAATTAGTTCTCTGGTGTAACAAAACTAAACAGCAGCCACTGAAAAAACTGGAAAAGGCAAATGAACAAACAACAGTGGCTGAACTAAACTGAGAGGAGCACAAGCACCCGAGGGGACCAGGCAGACCCCCACAGAATGCAGGACAAAATGCAAAAAGCAAGCACAAAAAACTAAAAGAAGAAATGTCTTATCTGTTAGCAGAAGATGCAGGCACGAAACAGCAAGCTACAAAGTGAACAGGAATCAAAGATGAGACCAGAACAATTGATCACCGGCAACCCTGATGGGAGGGAACCTCCCTTATATAGGACCAGTCAGTAACACCTGACCGCCAATC
The DNA here is from genome assembly GCA_033576555.1 of Oophaga sylvatica. Taxonomy (NCBI): domain Eukaryota; kingdom Metazoa; phylum Chordata; class Amphibia; order Anura; family Dendrobatidae; genus Oophaga; species Oophaga sylvatica. The sequence goes on along the minus strand of JARQOD010000004.1, from coordinate 300,698,029 downwards.
TTCACAATCTTCATTGGATAGTTCAGTACTGTTAGTAACCACCAGAGGGAGCTTCTGCTCAGAATTCATTTCTAGCACATTCACAACAGTACCCCCCCCCTTGAGGAGGGGTCACCGAACCCTCATTTGAGCAACCAGGTCGGTCAGGATGAGCTCTGTGATACGCACGGATGAGTCTCCTAGCATGGATGTCCGAAGCAAACACCCAAGAATTGTCCTCCTGACCATAACCTCTCCACTTAACCAAATACTGGAGTTTCCGTCTAGAAAAACGAGAATTCAATATTTTCTCAACCACATACTCCAGATTGCCCTCAACCAAAACAGGGTCAGGAGGCACAGCCATAGGAACCTCTGGCTCGACAAACCTCTTCAATAAGGACTTGTGGAACACGTTATGGATCTTAAATGTCCCTGGAAGAAGTAAACGAAAGGAAACAGGATTAAGAATCTCCATGATCTTATAAGGTCCAATGAACCTAGGCTTAAACTTAGGAGATGCAACTCTCATAGGGATATTTCTTGAGGACAACCAGACCAAGTCCCCCACTTCAAACCGAGGACCATCAGTCCTATGCCGGTTGGCAAACCGCTGGGCCCTCCTGAGAGAGGGACAACCTCTCCACTTCCTGGTCCCAAATCTGCTGCATACGCTCCACAACAGAGTCAACACCTGGACAGACAGAAGCCTCCGTCTGTCCCGAAGAAAATCGAGGGTGAAACCCAAAATTGCAGAATAATGGAGACATCAAAGTGGCAGAGCTAGCCCTATTATTAAGAGCAAACTCAGCCAAAGGCAAAAAAGAGACCCAGTCATCCTGATCAGCAGACACAAAGCATCTCAGATAAGTCTCCAATGTCTGGTTTGTTCTCTCAGTTTGTCCATTGGTCTGAGGATGAAAAGCCGAGGAGAAAGACAATTGAACACCAAGTTTAGAACAAAAAGTCCTCCAAAATCTGGAAACAAACTGGACTCCTCTGTCAGACACAATGTTCTCAGGGATGCCGTGTAACCGAACCACGTGCTGAAGGAACAAAGGCACCAATTCAGAGGAGGAAGGCAACTTAGGTAATGGCACAAGATGTATCATTTTGGAAAACCTATCACAAATCACCCAGATAACTGTCATTCTCTGAGAAACAGGGAGGTCGGAAATGAAATCCATAGAGATATGGGTCCATGGTCTCTTGGGCACAGGCAATGGCATCAACAAACCATTAGAGCGAGAGCAAGGCTTGGAGCGAGAGCAAGTCCCGCAGGACTGCACAAATTCCCTGATGTCACGAGACAAAGTAGGCCACCAAAAGGACCGACTAACCTAGTCTCTGGTACCAAAAATTCCGGGATGACCGGCCAACGCGGAACAATGAATCTCAGACATCACACTTTTTTTCCACCGTCTGGGACAAACAATTTCCCAATAGGGCAGCGCTCGGGTTTATCCTCCTGACACCCTTCCAGAGCCAGTCTCAAATTGGGCGAGATGGCGGAAAGAACTACACCCTCTTTCAAAATAACAGCAGGATCAGATAACTCAGGAGAGTCCACAAGGAAACTCCTTGAGAGAGCATCCGCCTTAACATTCTTAGTGCCAGGAAGAAAGGAAACCACAAAATTAAAACGTGTGAAAAACAAGGCCCACCTGGCCTGTCTAGGATTAAGTCGATTGGCTGATTCCAGATAAACCAGATTCTTATGGTCCGTGAGGACCACCACCTGATGTTTGGCTCCCTCCAGCCAATGTCTCCACTCTTCAAAAGCCCACTTCATGGCCAATAACTCCCGATTACCCTCGTCATAATTACGTTCAGTTGGAGAAAATTTTCGAGAGAAAAAGGCACAAGGGTTACTTTTAGAGGTCTCAGGATCTCTTTGGGACAAAACAGCACCTGCCCCAGTTTCAGAGGCATCAACCTCCACCTGAAATGCAGAGAAACATCAGGCTGCCGTAGAACAGGAGCAGAAGTGAATCTCTGCTTAAGTTCCTGAAACGCAGAGACTGCCTCAGGAGGCCAATTCACCACATCAGAACCCTTTTTGGTCAAATCAGTCAATGGTTTAACAAACAGAACATAGAAAGCCCCCAAACATGTAATGGCGGTTAGACAAAAGGAAAATACAGACACAGACAGAAAATAGTATGAGCAAACGTCGGGGCCCAAACTTCCTAAATAGAAAAGGATAGGAAGGACACTTACTGCAATCCCAAAAAACCCTTAAAAGTACCAACTCTTCTAATTACAAAAACACCTGAGATCACACGACCTCCACCACTTAAATTAGTTCTCTGGTGTAACAAAACTAAACAGCAGGCACTGAAAAAACTGGAAAAGGCAAATGAACAAACAACAGTGGCTGAACTAAACTGAGAGGAGCACAGGCCCCCGGAGGGGACCAGGCAGACCCCCACAGAAGTGCAGGACAAAATGCAAAAAGCAAGCACAAAAAACTAAAAGAAGAAAATAGTCTTATCTGTTAGCAGAAGATGCAGGCACGAAACAGCAAGCTACAAAGTGAACAGGAATCAAAGATGAGACCAGAACAATTGATCACCGGCAACCCTGATGGGAGGGAACCTCCCTTATATAAGACCAGTCAGTAACACCTGATCGCCAATCTTCACAATCTTCATTGGATAGTACAGTACTGTTAGTAACCACCAGAGGGAGCTTCTGCTCAAAATTCATTTCTAGCACATTCACAACACTGAGCCCTGCCGTGCGCCCAAACAGTATTTCCCCCCACATATGGGGTATCAGCGTACTCAGGACAAATTGGACAACCGCTTTTGTGACCCAATTTCCTTGGGAAAAAAAAATCAAAAATTGGGGACTTAAAAAACATTTTTGTGGATTTTTTTTCACACCCAGGTATTATAAACTTTAGTGAAACACTTGGGGGTTCAAAGTGCTAAAAAGTTAAATGTTCATTTTTTCCTTCCATGTTGCTTCAGCTCCTGTGAAGCACCTGAAGGGTTAATAAACTTCTTGAATATGGTTTTGAGTACCTTGAGGGGTGCAGTTTTTAGAATGGTGTCACTTTTTGGTATTTTCTGCCATATAGACCCCTCAAAGTTACTTCAAATGTGAGGTGGTCCCTAAAAAATGGTTTTGTACATTTTGTTGTAAAAATGAGAAATCACTGGTCAACTTTTAACCCTTATAACTTCCTAACAAAACAAAATTTGGTTCCAAAATTGTGCTGATGTAAAGTAGACATGTGGGAAATGTTATTTAGCAACTATTTTGTGTGACATATTTCTCTGTTTTAATGGCATAAAAATTAAAAGTTTGAAAATTGCAAAATTTTCAAAATTTTCACCATATTTCCATTTTTTCATAAATTAACGCAAGTAAAATCAAAGAAATTTTACCACTATCATGAAGTACAATATGTCACGAGAAAACATTCTCAGAATCGTGAAGATTCGTTGAAGTGTTCCAGAGTTATAACCTTATAAAGAGACAGTGGTCAGAATTGTAAAAATTGGCCCTGTCATTAACATCCAAACCACCCTTGGGGATTAAGGGGTTAAACTAAGAGTCATAAGTGTGAGCAGCACACAATTGCAATCTTCATTTTATCCCCTGATATCCGAGGCTGTATTGCAACTTGCATAACAATTCTGGTCTGTTTTTTAAATTCAGAATCTTAGCTTCAAAATTAGCTCACAGATTACTTCTGTTGCTGTAGACAAGGCTGAGATGTGCTCAATAGTAAGCAACACATATCACATACGATTTTGGTTATTGAAGTACCAAATATGAACATATTAGATACATCTTTGACATGCAAAACATTACAGTTAACAATTGATATAACTTTAACTTTGTTACTTTTTCAAATGTAGCGTCATAAAACAAAACAAAAAAATACCAATATCTGTAACTGAAAACAAATCAAATTATTAAACTTTGCCTAATATTCTGGCAAATTTTAAAATATAGTTAGAAATCCTATTCATGTCATTATAACACAAAGTACACTGCATCTACCTGTGCCTGTATCCCTACAATGCCTGGGCATGCCCCTGATAAGGCGGCGGATGGTCTTCTGAGGGATCTCCTCCCATACCTGGACTAAAGCATCCGCAAACTCCTGGACAGTCTGTGGTGCAATGTGACGTTGGCGGAATGAGCGAGACATGATGTCCCAGATGTGCTCAATCAGATTCAGGTCTGTGGAATGGGCAGGCCAGTCCATAGCTTCAATGCCTTCATCTTGCAGGAACTGCTGACACACTCCAGCCACATGAGGTCTGGCATTGTCCTGCATTAGGAGGAGCCCAGGGCCAACCGCACCAGCATATGGTCTCACAAGGGGTCTGAGGATCTCATCTCGGTACCTTATGGCAGTCAGGCTACCTCTGGTGAACACATGGAGGGCTGTGCGGCCCTCCAAAGAAATTCCACCCCACACCATTACTGACCCACTGCTAAACCGGTCATGCTGAAGGATGTTGAAGGCAGCAGATCGCTCTCCACAGCATCTCCAGACTCTGACACGTCTGTCACATGTACTCAGTGTGAACCTGCTTTCATCCATGAAGAACACAGGGCGCCAGTGGCGAATTTGCAAATTCTGGTGTTCTGTGGCAAATGCCACGCGTCCTGCACGGTGTTGGGCTGTGTGCACAACCCCCATCTGTGGACGTCGGTCACTCAGACCATCCTCATGCAGTCGGTTTCTAACCTTTTGTGCAGACACATGCACATTTGTGGCCTGCTGAGGTCATTTTGCACGGCTCTGGCAGTGCTCCTCCTGTTCCTCCTTGCACAGAGGCAAGGTAGCTGTCCTGCTGCTGGGCTGTTGCCGTCCTACGGCCCCCTCCATGTCTGCTGGTGCACTGGCCTGTCTCCTGGTAGCGCCTTCAGCCTCCGAATACTACGCTGACAGACACAGCAAACCTTCTTGCCACAGCTCGCATTGATGTGCCATCCTGGAAGATCTGCACTACCTGAGCCACTTGTAGGGGTTGCACGAGTGTGAAAGCACAACCAACATTCAAAAGTGGACCATAACGTCAGCCAGAAAGCATTGGTATTGATATGTTGTCTGTGGTCCCCACCTGCAGACCCACTCCTTTATTGAGTGTTTTGATAATTGCCAATAATTTCCATCTATTTTCTATTCCATTTGCACAACAGCATGTGAAATTGATTGTCAATAAGTGTTGCTTCCTAAGTGGACAGATTGATTTCACAGAAGTTAGATTTACTTGGAGTTATATTCTGTTGTTTAAGTGTTCCCTTTATTTTTTGAGCAGTGTATTTTGTGGAAAAATAACAAATTTTTCATTGTGCTCTTGAGGTTTTTTCATTTTTTTTTATTTACACTATAAACACATATATTAGCTATATGTCAATAGTGACATGTAAACTACATGCTAAAAAGTTTTTTTTGGGGTGGTGTGTTGGTGTTTGAACCGGTTTAGTGGCATTTTTTTAAGTGAACCTCTTGGTATAGCCTTAAGGAATGCATACAACAAATGGAAAAATGTCTGAATTTAAAATCTATATATATAAAAATAAGTGTAAGTATGTGTGTATGTGTGTGCATCTGCCATGCCCACTCCACACAGCCCCACCCAATCACTAAGCATCTTAATTTCACCACAGCTGTTTAAAAGAAGCTGAGCTGTAATTGGTTGCTATGAGCAAATTCTCCCTCTCCACAACACCACAGCAGACACTGACCGGGTGGGAGGAATCTAGCATCCCTGTGAACATAAGCTCCCAGCAATTGTCTACCCCCCAGAAAGGATCAGAGAGCACATGACAGAAATTAATCACCCCCTCCTCTATTACTGCCACACTCTATTGTTACCAGCATAGAAAATCGCATCATCAGCGGCCGCACACAGAGCCGCACTGCCAGGTTACATAACAGCACATCTCCAGGAACTACCTGCTCAGTGACAACCAGCTCGATACTGTGGGATGGAGGATGAGTGATGGGTATATGGGCACGGGACTATGGGATGGAGGATGTGTGATCATTATATGGGCACATGACTATGGGATAGAGAATGTGTGATTGGTATATGGGCACTGGACTATGGGATGGAGGATATGTATGATGGGTATATGGGCGCTGGACTATGGGATGGAAGATGTGTGATGGGTGTATGGGCACTGGACTATGGGATGGAGGATAATCATTATAATTTGTTTTAACTAACCAAAGTTAGTTACTATGCCCGGGCAATGCCGGGCTCTTCAGCTAGTGTCATATAAGAAACACTTTTACAAAACAAATGGCGATTATAGCAAGTTTACAAATGAAAAAAAATTGTAAAGAAATATAATACATATGAATTTTTTTTTATAAAAGCGGTAATTAAATAGTAGTTGTTTGTAACATTGTTATTAAGTTGAAGGAAGACTTTAAGTCATCTAGTTCTACCCATATCCTATCCTAACCTGCCCTAACATGTTGATCCAGAGGAAGGCAAAAAAAAACCCATGTGGCAAACAGTAAGCTACACATTGGGGAAAAAAATTCCTTCCCGACTCCATATACGGCAATCAGACTATGTTAAGCGTCTGCGGAACGCACCTAATAGATATTAAGGAGAGGTGCGTTCTCAGCCCAGGGTCCACCGTGCAGGCAGAGCCTGCTGCTAGTAAGATGGCGTAAATAGGCAGTATGAGCAAACTCTGTTATCCCGCAGAGTCGCAGATGTAAACGCCGTAGCACTATATGGCGATATAAGCGGACTCTGTTAATTCACAGAGCCGCTGTAACAAAGACTGTGTCCTGTTAGACTCACAGGGAACACAGATGACTGCTAAGCGGATTGCAGTCTGTGGTCATGCAAACAGAACCCAAGCAGTAATCTCATCACCGGAGTAGCTGGTATTCTAATGGTGTTTTCAGCCGAGCCCTGAACATGTGCATACAATCTCCTCACCGGAGGTGCCGGTATTCTAGGGGCTTATTTCAGCCAGACCTAACCACATGCATACATGACCACACTGGCGCAAGCACGTAACAGATTTGATACTAGCGCACGGCCGTGCGGTAAGGACAGACTTTTATAGCAGCCATGAGAAAAAGACCTTCCCGGAAGGACCAATGGGAAGCTGCTTCAGAACATCAACAGCCACAGGACCTTCCTGAAGGACCAATAGGAGTGGCAGCTGTATCTGAGCATTGACCCCTGATCTTCAATGGGAGATCTTGCTCTGGGCATGCTCAGATGAAGCAACAAAGGACTTAGTCCTAAAGACGTCTGCTCGCCTCTGACCAGTACTGGCTACAATAACAGAACCTGAAGAGGCAGCAGCAAGTCTCTGCACAGTATGAGACCGGGCGAGACGCTGGGACCGACGTCTTTGCTGAGCAGGCTCCACTGCGGCCGGAGATGGATGGGGGACCGCAGCGGGACTGGTTCGAGACTCCCCTTGTGCAGCAGCGGGAACTCGAACCCTAACATTACCCATCCTCCTAGGGCCCCCCTTCTTTGGGCCTCGCTGCGCTCAAAGACAGCGATGAGCTGCGGAGCGTGAACATGCTTGGCAGGCTCCCAGGACCTATCCTCAGACCCATAACCCCTCCAATCCACCAAATAAAATTTTTTGCCTCGTACCACCTTGCACCCAACAATGGCGTTCACTTCATGATCGTCGGTAGATGACTCGGAAAACCAGGAAATGGCCACGGGTTTCAGAAGGGACACGTGAAAGGTGTCGGTGATACCAAGGCGAGGCGGAAGGGCTAGGCGGTAAACCACCGGGTTCACCAGCTCAAGAACTTTAAAGGGACCCAAAAAGCGAGGTGCCAACTTGGTTGACTCTACACGTAGCCTGATGTTTCAGGCAGGGAGCCACACTAGGTCACCCGGAGAAAATGTAGGAGTGGGGAGCCGATGGGCATCGGCCGAAGACCTCATCCTCTCTTTGGAGGCCTGAATGGCATCCTGGTGTGGTCCCAAATGTCCTGTGCCTCCACAGAACAGTCTGCCACCCTGGAATCAGCAGAAGCCACAGACCAGTCTGCCACCCTGGAATCAGCAGAAGACACGGGCATGGGCACTGGTACCCGTGGATGCTGATCATAGTTCAGGAGGAATGGTGTCTGTCCAGTGAAGTCAGCCACAGCATTATTTATAGCGAACTCAGTCCATGGTAGCAAGGATGCCCAGTCATCCTGCCTGGCAGAGACAAAATGTCGCAAGTATGTGACCAAAGTCTGGTTGGCCCTCTCTACCAACCCATTCGTCTCGGGATGGTATGCAGAGGAGAGATTCAACTCAATGCTGAGTAAACGACACAGCTCTCTCCAGAACCGAGACGCAAACTGGGGACCTTGATCACTGACAATTTTGTCTGACATACCGTGTAGGGGGAAAATATGCCTAATGAATAATGCTGCCAAGGCCCGTGCAGACGGTAACCGTAGTAACGGCACCAAGTGCACCATTTTAGAGAAGTGGTCGGTTATCACCCAGATGATGGTGCTGCCCCGAGACTTGGGTAAGCCCACCACAAAATCCATCCCGACCATCTCCCAGGGCCTGTCTGCCACCGGCAAAGGGAAAAGTAGCCCAGCCGGCCGTTGTCAAAGGGATTTATTTTTGGCGCAAGAGACGCACGCCTGAACATACTCCCTGACGTCACGGGCCATCTGCGGCCACCAGTATGTCCTCGCCAGCAACTCAGAAGTCCTTTTTGTCCCAAAATGTCCACCCACCCTGGACGAATGTGCCCAAGAGAGTACTTCCATTCGCAAATTGGTGGGCAAAAAAGTCTTGCCCGGAGGCACAGACTCAAGCGAAACCGGAGCCACGGTTCTTAGGCTCTCTGTGGGGACAATAAGCCGAGGCTCCTCCTCCACCTCATCAGAGGACACCACGGAGCGAGATAGAGCGTCGGCGCGAATGTTCTTCTCACCGGAGAGGAAATGGAGGGTGAAATGGAACCAGGAGAAGAACAGGGACTATCTGGCCTGACGAGAATTTAGCCGCTGGGCGGTCTGTAAATAGACCAAATTTTTGTGGTCAGTGAAAACTTGAAAGGGAAAGCGAGCCCCCTCCAGTAGTTGTCTCAACTCGGAAAAGGCCAACTTCATGGCTAGCAACTCCCTATCCCCAATGGAATAATTCCTCTCTGCTGGTGTGAAAGTCTTGGAAAAGAAGAAACAAGGATGTTTCCGACCTCGAGCATCCTTTTGAAAAAGGACTGCTCCAGCACCAACGGACGAGGCATCAATCTCCAATATAAAAGGCTTATCAACCTCTGGGCGATGTAAGATGGGAGCGCTAGCAAAATGGGACTTAATTGAAGTAAAGGCCTTAGAGACCTCCTCTGACCACAATTTGGGATTGGCTCCCTTCTTGGTGAGGGCTGCCAAGGGAGCTACCAAAGTGGAGAAGTGGGGAACGAATTGGCGATAGTAATTAATGAACCCCATAAAGCGCTGCACCATTTTAAGAGAATGGGGTTCTTGCCAATCCATCACAGCCTGTAGTTTGGCAGGATCCATAGCCAATCCCTGGGTTGAGATGATATAGCCCAGGAAAGGTAAAGACTCCTGCTCAAACATGCATTTCTCCAACTTTGCATAGAAGGAGTCTGCCCATAACAGGTCGAAGACTTTGCAGACATCCCTCCGGTGAGAGTCAATATCTGGAGAAAAGATGAGAATATCATCCAGATAGACTACTACAGACGTGGAAAGCATATCCCGGAAGATGTCATTGACAAAGTCTTGAAAAACGGCTGGGGCATTACAGAGCCCAAAGGGCATCACCAGGCATTCATAAAGCCCATCCCTGGCATTAAAAGCCGTCTTCCATTCGTCACCTTCACGGATGCGAATCAGGTTATAAGCACCATACAAATCTAATTTAGTAAGTACCCTTGCTTCCCGGAGCCTATCAAAGAGCTCAGAAATCAGGGCCAACGGGTACTACTTCTTAACGGTGATGGCGTTAAGACCTCTGTAATCTATACACTGAAGTAATTCTCCACTCTTCTTCTGCACGAAGAAGAACCCCGCTTCTGCTGATGACACCGACTTCCTAACGAACCCTCTTGCCAGATTCTCCTGGATATATTGAGACATAGCCTCCGTCTCAGGAAGAGAGAGGGGGATAGACCCTTCCCCGAGGAGGTTTTGCTCCAGGCAAGAGGTCAATAGGACAGTTGTAGGGACGATGGGGCGGCAGAGTCTCCGCAGCCTTTTTAGAGAACACGTCTGCATATGACTGATAGCACTTGGGAAGAGGAGAAAGATCTGCGGGTATCTCTGTGGTGGTAACCTGAATGCACTCCCTGACACATCTGTCTTTACATGACTCACTCCAACCCAGTATCCTACCGGAGGTCCACTCAATATGAGGGGAGTGGGAACGGAGCCAGGGTACTCCTAGTAGGATTTTGTCTATTCCCTCGGGAAGGACGAGAAGGGAAATAATTTCCTGATGGGAAGGGGGTACGCACAACGTAAGAGGGACAGTCTGATGTGTAATTGGCGAGGGCAATGTCAACCCATTCACTACCCGGACAGTCACTGGTTTGTCGAGCGCTACCAGATGTATTGCGTGGCGAAGAGCAAAGGTAGATGACATGAAATTCCCCTCTGCTCCTGAGTCCACACAAAGCTCGACTGTAAGTGTGGAAGAGTCTACAGTGACTGTCCCTTTAAATGTCATCTTGGAGGAAAATGCCGCTGTCTCTAGTGAACCTCCTCCCAGGGCCACTATACGCGATTGCTTCCTCGATTGAAGTGGACATTTGTTAGCATAGTGTCCTGGTTGCTGACAAAGGTTACAGACCACGGATACTCGGACGGACCGAGACTTAGGTCCTGCAGGAGAAACCTCTGTGGCCTTTTGGGGTTTGGACGCCAGATTGGGGGATTCGAGAGGTTTGGCAAAGGTGGGAGCCAACCGAATCCTCTGCCTACACTGGGTCAGCTCCAACTGCCGCTCGTGAAAACGGAGGTCGATGCGGGTAGATATGGAGATAAGCTTCTCCAGTGTGGCGGGAATCTCCCTGGTTGCCAAAGCGTCTTTAACATGGTCAGCCAGTCCTCGCCAGTAGACTGTAATGAGAACTTTATCCGACCAGTCTAGCTCTGAGTCCAAAACTGGACGGAAAACTGACTGACCAAAGACGAACCCTGTGCCAATGCCAGCAGTTGGAGCGCCGTATCGTGGGTGACCTGAGGTCCTAAAAAGACTTTTTTAAGAGCCTCCAGGAAATGAGGAGCACTCCGCACCACACGATCGTCGCGCTACCACAGCGGCGTTGCCAACTCCAACGCTCTGCCCGAGAGTACAGTACAAAACACACTTGTGACCGATCCGTGGGGAAACGTGCAGCCAGAAGCTCAAGCTGTAAGAGCCGCCAACCTACCCTCCATATGCTGGATGTACTGCGGTAGACACTGGTCATCCGCCATTTTACTAGCCAGACCCTGGCGCTAATATTATGTTAAGGGCCTGCGGAACGCACCTAATAGATATTAAGGAGAGGTGCGTTCCCAGCACGGGGTCCACTGTGCAGTAAGATGTAAGGGGTCCTGCTGCTAGTAAGATGGCATAAATAGGCAGTATGAGCGAACTCTGTTATCCCACAGAGTCGCAGATGTAAAGTCCGTAGCACTATATGGCGATATAAGCGGACTCTGTTAATTCACAGAGCCGCTGTAACAAAGACTGTATCCAGTTAGACTCACAGGGAACACAGATGACTGCTAAGTGGATTGCAGTCTGTGGTCATGCAAATAGAACCCAAGCAGTAATCTCCTCACCGGAGTAGCCGGTATTCTAATGGCGTTTTCAGCCGAGCCCTGAATACGTGCATACAATCTCCTCACCGGAGGTGCCGGTATACTAGGGGCTTATTTCAGCCAGACCTAACCACATGCATACATGACCACACTGGCGCAAGCATGTAACAGATTTGATACTAGCGCATGGTCGTGCGGTAAGGACAGTCTTTTATAGCAGCCACGAGAAAAAAGACCTTCCAGGAAGGACCAATGGGAAGCTGCTTCAGAACATCAACAGCCACAGGACCTTCCTGAAGGACCAATAGGAGTGGCAGCTGTATCTGAGCATGTGACCCCTGATCTTCAATGGGAGATCTTGCTCTGGGCATGCTCAGATGAAGCAACAATGGACTTAGTCCTAAAGATGTCTGCTCGCCGCTGACCAGTACTGGCTACAATAGCAGAACCTGGAGAGGCAGCAGCAAGTCTCTGAACAGTATGAGACCGGGCGAGACGCTGGGACCAACGTCTTTGCTGAGCAGGCTCCACTGTGTCCGGAGATGGATGAGGGACCGCAGCGGGACTGGTTTGAGACTACCCTTGTGCAGCAGCGGGAACTCGAACCCTAACAGACTATCTCCCTGGATCAACGCAATATCAAGGAAACTAGTGTATATGTAATATACTTTTCAAGAAACGTATCCAGTCCCTTCTTAAATTTTAGTAGGGAATCACTCATTACAACATTATATGGCAGAGAGTTCCATAGTCTCACTGCTCTTACAGTAAAGAATCTGCGTCTGTGATTATCACTAAACCTGTAGAAGGAAAGGAAAACGTTAAAAAATCTGCAAATAGTATTCAACCCAGTTTCATTGATTTTCAAAAGTTATGAAAATTGAGTAAATTCAGAAAAAAATTAAGGAAACATGCATAATAAATCCAAACAGCAGTATGAAATTTTTATGAATAATATTTCAAAACGATATTATCTATGTTAAAATGTAGCCCAACTGACTAGATGAAAGCAGAAAGAATTACTCGTTAGGACTGCCAGATGAGCATTAACTTCAATTGAAAAATCCCCAGGTGAACAAGAAGCATCGAATGAATCTCAGGATGCCTCACAACTTGTAAATATGTGCTTCATCAATGTGAGAAAGAATTAAAGTTGGTATTTAAAGTATTCAAAGGCAATCTGTAACATTGTCACATAAAAAGTGATTCTACTTGCCATGAAGCATAGGTCAATCACTGAATGTAATAGCCATGAAACATCTGAAATGTTTCAGGCATTCTTAAAAGACCTAACAGATATCAATGAACTTTATAACTTCCCAACAAAGGAGTCATGCTGTGTCAGGGTTATTTTTGTATTAGTTATAGTGTAGCCAGTAAATGAACCTTGTGGCTTTAGTACCTAATTATTTAGAGGACAGGATAGTTCAAATGTATCACATTTCTCTTGTAGGTTATATTTTATAATATAATGATACAGTATTTCAAAGCACAGGAATATGTCTGCGTTGTGGTTGGCTTACATACAGACATGTAATTTGTGAAACAGATTCATTCCTTCTAGCCTTTGTGGACAGCAGGGCATCTCTAATTCTTAAATTATTTCATTGATTTTTTTTTATATTATTCTGCTGTGTACAATCAATTACATTCAAAATAAAACAAAATAAAATTAATATTTATGTCATGATATATTGTAGATTTATGTAAACCAATTAAATCAATTTTAATGAGTAATAGATGTGGCTAATGATGAGCGAATGTGTCTGTTTCTTAGGCAATCCCTGCTGTCGAACAGCCACGAGACATGCAGCCACAGGGACTTGAACATATTTTTCAAGCATGCAGAAGACACTCGATTAGCACATGAGCATGCTTGGACAGCACCTTATCTGATCACATTAATGGTTAGTAAAAAAAGCTTGTCCAGAAACTAAAAACATTATATATATATATATTGTAACATTTCCAGGGGTATTAGCTCTAGGATCGCTGTCTGGGTAGACAGAATGGCACGGAAACAGTTCATTCAGACAGCAATTATGGTAAAAACTGGCCGCAACCAGTTTTATTACAGTCCACAGCACACAGATAAAACAAAGCATAAACAAAAGACCTAGGCTTGTCTAGCCACTAAATTACACTTATGTAATGTCCCTTTCTATCAGGAACCCAGACTCTATCAGTCTGTGCCCAAAACAACACATATGATATATGTTACCAGTATGGAGTTTCCCAGATACTCCTCCTTATGTCTGAAGGTCCACCCGACGTCCAGACTTGAGAGAGATCCACTCCTATTCAGTAGTCATTATGCTGGAGGTTCACAGAGACACTCCTGTGTCCGGGGTACCTCTAACCCAGACTGAGACGGCTCCCCTCCTCTTCAGTAATCATCAGCATGGAGGTTCACAGAGACACTCCTATGTCCGGGGTCCTTCCTGCACCCAGACTGAGACGGCTCTCCTCCTCTTCAGTAGCTTATCCGCATGCATTCTCACAGAGACTGCTTCCTTGTGCCAGGACACCTCTCTGTGTCCAGGCTGAAGACAGCTCTAACACTCTTGGAGACTGTTTCTTGTGCCAGGACACCTCCCTGTGTCCAGGCTAAACTAGCTCTCTGACTGTGTCCGCAGACACCTATTTCTGGCTTCCTAATTAACAGCTGATTGGCTTCAGGTTTAAGCTGCAAGTGTTATGTTTCGGTAGCTGAGGAGTGCAGGTAAAAAAGGCAATACACCAGAGCAGTTGGAATCTATGGGATTGCAGTACCCTGACTAACCACCACAACTAGAGGCAGCCGTGGAGCGTTCCTACGTTGGTCCTAGACGCCTCGTCACAGCCTGAGAAACTAACTACACCTAAAGATAGAAATAGGAAAGCTATCTGCCCTGGAGCAGAACCCCAAAGATAATAGAAAGCCCCCAAACATGTAATGGCGGTTAGACAAGAGGAAATACTGACACAGAAAGAAAATAGAATGAGCAAACGCTGGGGCCCAAACTATCTAAATAGAAAAGGACAGGAAGGGTACTTACTGCAATCCCAGAAAACCCTGAAAAACACCAACTCTACTAATTTCAAAATCACCTGAGATCACACGACCTCTACCACCTAAATTAGCTCTCTGGTGTAACAAAATCAAAAACAGCAGCCACTGAAAAAACTGGAAAAAGCAAAAGAACAAAACTCAGTGGCTGAACTAAACTGAGAAGGCAGAAGCCCCCGGAGGGGACCCAGAAGGCCCCCAAAGAAGTGCAGGACAAAATGCAAAAAAATATAGCAACAACACAAAAGAAGAAAAATTCTTATCTGGTAGCAGGAGATGCAGACACGACACAGCAGGCTACAAGGGAAACTGGAATGAAGGATTCAGACCAGAACAATTGATCACCGGCAACCCTGATGGGAAAATGACTCCCTTATATAAGACCAGTCAGTAACACCTGATTCCCAGTCCTCACAATCTTCACTAGTACCGCTTGTAACCACCAGAGGGAGCCTCTGCTCAGAACTCATCTCAAACCCATTCACAACAGTACCCCCCCCTTGATGAGGGATCACCGAACCCTCATTTGAGCAACCAGGTCGGTCAGGATGAGTTCTATGATACGCACGGATAAGTCTCCTAGCATGGATGTCCGAAGCAAACACCCAAGAATTGTCTTCCTGACCATAACCTCTCCATTTAACCAAATACTGGAGTCTTCGTCTAGAAAAACGAGAATCCAATATTTTCTCAACCACATACTCCAGATTGCCCTCAACCAAAACAGGGTCAGGAGGCACAGTAGCAGGAACCACTGGCTCAACAAACCTCTTCAACAAGGACTTGTGGAACACGTTATGGATCTTAAATGTCCCTGGAAGAAGCAAACGAAAAGAAACAGGATTAATAATCTCCATGATCTTATAAGGTCCAATGAACCTAGGCTTAAATTTAGAGATGCTACTCTCATAGGAATATTCTTTGAGGACAACCAGACCAAGTCCCCCACTTTAAACCGAGGACCATCAGTCCTATGCCGATTAGCCAACCGCTGGGCCTTCTCCTGAGAGAGGGACAACCTCTCCACTACCTGGTCCCAAATCTGTTGCATACGCTCAACAACAGAGTCAACACCTGGACAGACAGAAGCTTCCGTCTGTCCTGAAGAAAATCGAGGGTGAAAACCAGAATTACAGAAAAACGGAGACATCAAAGTGGCAGAGCTAGCCCTATTATTAAGAGCAAACTCAGCCAAAGGCAAAAAAGAGACCCAGTCATCCTGATCAGCAGACACAAAGCATCTTAGATAAGTCTCTAATGTCTGGTTTGTTCTCTCAGTTTGACCATTGGTCTGAGGATGAAATGCCGAGGAGAAAGACAATTGAACACCCAGTTTAGAACAAAAAGTCCTCCAAAATCTGGAAACAAACTGGACTCCTCTGTCAGACACAATGTTCTCAGGAATGCCGTGTAAACGAACCACGTGCTGAAGAAACAACGGCACCAATTCAGAGGAGGAAGGCAACTTAGGTAATGGCACAAGATGTATCATTTTGGAAAACCTATCACAAATTACCCAGATGGTGGTCATTCTCTGAGAAACAGGAAGATCGGAAATGAAATCCATAGAGATATGGGTCCATGGTCTCTTGGGCACAGGCAATGGCATCAACAAACCACTAGAGCGAGAGCAAGGCTTGGAGTGAGAGCAAGTCCCGCAGGACTGCACAAATTCCCTGACATCGCGAGACAAGGTAGGCCACCAAAAGGACCGACTAACCAAGTCTCTGGTACCAAAAATTCCGGGATGCCCAGCCAATGCGGAACAATGAATCTCAGACATCACACTCTTTTTCCATTGGTCCGGGACAAACAATTTTCCAACAGGGCAGCGCTCGGGCCTATCCTCCTGACACCCCTCCAGAGCAAGTCTCAAATTGGGCGAGATGGCGGAAAGAACTACACCCTCTTTCAAAATAACAGAAGGATCAGATAACTCAGGAGAGTCCGCAAGGAAACTCCTCGAGAGGGCATCCGCCTTAACATTCTTAGTGCCAGGAAGAAAGGAAACCACAAAATTAAAACGTGTGAAAAACAAGGCCCACCTGGCCTTCTAGGATTGAGTCGCTTGGCAGATTCCAGATAGACCAGATTCTTATGGTCCGTAAGGACCACCACTGATGTTTGGCTCCCTCCAGCCAATGTCTCCACTCTTCAAAAGCCCACTTCATGGCCAATAACTCCCGATTAGCCACGTCATAATTACGTTCAGTAGGAGAAAATTTTCGAGAGAAAAAGGCACAAGGGTTACTTTTAGAGGTCTCTGGATCTTTTTGGGACAAAACGGCACCTGCCCCAATTTCAGAGGCATCAACCTCCACCTGAAATGGCAGAGAAACATCAGGCTGCCGTAGAACAGGAGCAGAAGTGAATCTCTGCTTAAGTTCCTGAAATGCAGAGACTGCCTCAGGAGGCCAATTCACCACATCAGAACCCTTTCTGGTCAAATCAGTTAATGGTTTAACAATAACCGAGAAATTACCAATAAATTTACGATAAAAATTGGCAAAACCCAAAAATCTCTGAAGAGCCTTTAATGAAGTAGGTTGGACCCAATCACAGATGGCCTGAACCTTGACCGGGTCCATTTCAATAACAGATGGGACAAAATGAATCCCAGAAATGAGATCTTCTGTACGCCAAAAAGACACTTTGATCCCTTCACATACAGAGCATTATCCCTCAAAATCTGGAACACAGTCCGAACATGTTTCACATGAGAGTCCCAGTCATTAGAAAAAATCAAGATATCATCCAAATAAACAATCAGAAATTTGTCCACAAAATCCCTGAAAATGTCATTCATGAAGGACTGGAAGACGGAAGGGGCATTAGTGAGCCCAAAGGGCATCACTAGGTACTCAAAATGCCCTTCAGGGGTATTGAATGCCGTCTTCCATTCATCCCCGTGCTTAATGCGAATAAGGTTATACGCCCCCCTGAGGTCAAGCTTGGTAAACCAAGTAGCGTTTTTCACCCTGGAAAACAGGTCAGAAATCAAGGGTAACGGGTATTGATATTTCACAGTAATATTGTTCAAGAGACGATAATCAATACACGGCCTTAATGAACCATCATTTTTGGCCACAAAGAAAAAACCGGCACCTAAGGGTGAAGAGGATGGTCTGATATGACCCTTCTCCAATGATTCCTTGATATAAGACCGCATAGCGTCATGTTCAGGTACAGACAAGTTAAAAAGGCGACCTTTAGGGAATTTACCACCCGGCACTAATTCAATAGCGCAGTCATAGCTCCTATGGGGAGGCAAGGATGCAGATTTACTTTCGCTAAACACATCAGAAAAATCAAACAAAAAGTCAGGAACATCCTGAGCTTGTGGGGAGGCAGAAAAAACAGGAGTGTTGGTATTAACACGTTGGCAGCCCCAACTGGTTACAGACACAGATTTCCAATCCAAAACAGGATTATGAGACTGTAACCAAGGGAAACCCAGCACGATAATGTCATGCAGATTATATAGAACCAAAAATTTGCAGCACTCCTGGTGATCAGGTTCAACCCTCATTATCACCTGAGTAGAAAACTGGGGTTTATTCTCAGCCAAAGGGGTAGAATCGATCCCCAGTAGGGGAATAGACTTCTGTAGGGGTATCAAGGGAAACCCACAACGTTTAGCAAAATCATAATCCATCAGGTTAATAGCTGCTCCAGAATCAACGAAAGCCTGAGCAGAAAATGAGGACAGAGAGCATATCAGAGTGACAGTTAATAAAAACTTAGTCTGAACACTACCCAAGACAACTGAGCGTGCAAAACGTCTTCCCCGCTTAGGGCAGACTGAAATAGCATGAGAGGCATCACCACAGTAGAAACATAACCCATTGCGCTTTCGAAACTCATGACGCTGTGCCCCAGACACCACTCCATCACACTGCATGGGCTCTGAAGCTGGCTCACAAGGCAACACCACTCCACGCATACTTCTCCGCTCACGCAAACGTCTGTCAATTTGAATCGCTAATGACATAGAATCATTGAGACCAGAGGGGACAGGGAATCCCACCATAACATCCTTTACATTATCCGACAGACCCTTCCGGAAAAGGGCCGCCAAAGCGTCGTCATTCCATTTGGTCAGGACTGCCCACCTACGGAATCTCTGACAGTATAACTCAGCGTCATCAAGCCCCTGATTTAATGCCAACAAGGCTTTTTCAGCTTGATCAGTGACATTAGGCTCATCGTACAATAACCCCAAAGCCTGAAAAAAACGCATCAACATCACTCAAAACAGGATCCCCAGGTATCAGGGAAAAAGCCCAATCCTGAGGATCGCCGCGCAGGAGAGAGATGATAATTTGAACCTGCTGCGCTGCGTTTCCTGAGGACTTAGATTTTAAGGCAAAAAACAATTTACAATTATTTTTGAAATTCTGAAACTTAGCTCGATCCCCTAAAAACAAATCTGGCATGGGGATCCTAGGTTCCACAACAGGCAACCCAGCAAGATAGATAGCAATACTCCGAACCTCAGTGGCAAGCTGATCCACACGGCCAGACAACTGTGCAAACTCCATTGGGAGAAAAGATCCTCCCCAGCACCCAGAGATACAGAGGGAAAAAAAAAAAAAAATGCAACAAACAGAAAAAATCTCTGACAACTCTGACAACCTTTTTTCTATCACAATATTTTTTCCCTTCTGTGAGTACCATACAATTTTCAATTTTTAGGCCGGTGATACTGTTATGTTTCGGTAGCTGAGGAGTGCAGGTAAAAAAGGCAATACACCAGAGCAGTTGGAATCTATGGGATTGCAGTACCCTGACTAACCACCACAACTAGAGGCAGCCGTGGAGCGTTCCTACGTTGGTCCTAGACGCCTCGTCACAGCCTGAGAAACTAACTACACCTAAAGATAGAAATAGGAAAGCTATCTGCCCCGGAGCAGAACCCCAAAGATAATAGAAAGCCCCCAAACATGTAATGGCGGTTAGACAAGAGGAAATACTGACACAGAAAGAAAATAGAATGAGCAAACGCTGGGGCCCAAACTATCTAAATAGAAAAGGACAGGAAGGGTACTTACTGCAATCCCAGAAAACCCTGAAAAACACCAACTCTACTAATTTCAAAATCACCTGAGATCACACGACCTCTACCACCTAAATTAGCTCTCTGGTGTAACAAAATCAAAAACAGCAGCCACTGAAAAAACTGGAAAAAGCAAAAGAACAAAACTCAGTGGCTGAACTAAACTGAGAAGGCAGAAGCCCCCGGAGGGGACCCAGAAGGCCCCCAAAGAAGTGCAGGACAAAATGCAAAAAAATATAGCAACAACACAAAAGAAGAAAAATTCTTATCTGATAGCAGGAGATGCAGACACGACACAGCAGGCTACAAGGGAAACTGGAATGAAGGATTCAGACCAGAACAATTGATCACCGGCAACCCTGATGGGAAAATGACTCCCTTATATAAGACCAGTCAGTAACACCTGATTCCCAGTCCTCACAATCTTCACTAGTACAGCTTGTAACCACCAGAGGGAGCCTCTGCTCAGAACTCATCTCAAACCCATTCACAACAGCAAGTGTGCAATGAATGCAAGGTGTAGTGACCTCTCTCTACCACCAGGTCTACAAAGCCACATATTTCCCTTATAGTTAGCAAAGAACCTAGGTGAAATGTACACCCCATTCACCACATATCCTCACTGTCTCACATATCCCCCCCCTCTTCTCCAGACCGGAGGGCTGGTCATCCAGACCGGAGGACTGGTCAACAAACCTAAAGAGACAGTGAACACAGCTCAAGTCATAGCCAACATCAGCTTCATCTTTACCTGAAGTATAACCATCATTAGCTTCATCTATATTTTCCATTAAGCAGGGTTTCTATACCCTTACCACACACACACACACTGTGTGATGTCACAGTCATGTAACCAGTCAGCTTGAGGGGAAGGAACATGGACAGTCAAAACATACACACTGATCCATTAAATGGATGCCAGCCAGCGCTGCATTACCCATCCGTCCCCTCTGCATATAACTTTATCCTAGGTATTTAGACACATACCCCTTGGGTGGGTTTGTAGGTGACTGGACCCGCCCAGCTCTCCAAGTCACCTGGAAGCCTCCCATGTATAGCACAAGTCTCAGCAGTAGATCTGCTGAACCAAAATATATCCAGGCTTCCATCACAGGGCCACCCACCTCTGCGATACATACCGTCCATCCATCACATGCCTCCATGCATATCCTGAGGGCCATACCCAGTGCCCCCTCTGTTCAAATTTGTGGGGTCGAACACCTGCCACCCAACCAGAGATCCCCCTCGGTCGCCTCTGCCAGTCACCCCGTCTCAGTTGATTTTGGGCACTATGCAATATCACCTCTTTGTTAGGCCTCTCCCGCCCCCAGCGGTCAGAACATTGGCCTTGTCCTTGTGTCGGTGTCACCTCACCTGACCTTTCTTTCCCGAACTGACTCCTACCATCGTTGCGGCCACGAGTCCATCGTCCAGTCAAGCTTACTGGTAGCTCTGAGTCTGACTCTCTGTCTTTTCGTCCGCCACCGGGTCTCACACTCAGCCGTGAGCTAACAGAAGCGTCATCTCTACCCCTCATTGTTTTAGCACGTCTACTGCCAATCCCCAGGGAAGCCTCTCGTCTCTCCCTTTTTTGGGCTGGAAGTAGTTGCTCTCTTTGTTCCAACTGTAAAACATCCTCAGATGGCATCTTCTGTCTGGCTGTAAGGTCAGCATCAGCCTTCTTCTCAGGACTCTCAACCTCTTCTGCTACCATGCCTTCCTCATTTGCACTGGTTGCTTTATTGTCATCAGATGATTCATTATCACTCCCACTATCCCTGTCTGACCCCTTTTTCTCAGCCACATCTGGCTCACTTTCAGGGTTAGACACTTCATTTTCATTCACATCCGGCTCACTGTCAGGGTTATACAATTTATTCTCATTCTCATCCTGCTCACTTTCAGGAGTATACAATTTATTTTCATTCACATCTTGCTCACTGTCAGGGTTATACAACTCATTCCCATTCACATCTTGATCTGGAACCTTAGTTAATATGTTATCCTCAACATTAACTTCACCATCTGGTCCCTCAAGTATGTGACTATGTGACAACCCCAGCACTATACCTCCATATAGCTCAGGTACCAGGAGCTGACTCACGACCTCTCCCTGGACTTCAGTGTCCCTAAACAATAGGTTATTGTTCATGGCAGCATGAGGAAACCTCTCCTCAGAGCCAGGCTCTTGGGGAACCTCATTCAGAACAATTACATTTTCCTGTGCCGTTTTAAGAGTGGGGTCTCGCACCGGCTCTCTCCCAAAATTGTCACAGGACACAGGCAGGTCAGGGACACTCGGTTCCCGAGAACCACCATCCTCGTCTCCCAACATCACCTGCAAAGAAATTTCATCTTTATCACGGTCATCATCAGTATCATCACTATTATGATTAGCATCATCATCATTATCAATATCATCATCACTATCACACAAGATAAACGGCCCACTAACATTGTGTTCCGCCCCTCGGGACTGCGTACCCTCAGTAGGGGCTTCATCACACTGTCCATCAGAATCACCCTTCCCCCAGAGATCCTCAGATCGGGGAAAGTCTCCACCCAATATGACGGGGTGCACCAGGCTCTTCACTACCCCGACTTCATATGAAACCTCCCCGAGTTTAGGGACCAAGTCCACGGCAGTCTCTGGGTAGACTTTGGTGTCTCCATGGATGCACACCACACTCAGGTGCTTATCAGGGATGAAGTCCCTATCAATCAGGCTGTCACATACGGAAGTCACTGGACTCTCTGAGTCCAAGAGGGCCTGTGCTGGGCAGTCATTTACAACCACCGGGGACCCCTGTGGTCCAGTCTCTTCGGCTGAGGTGGACACACACACAGGTTCTGCGCAGGGAGAGAGGGATCTGCCAACATCACGGCACATAGGCTCCCCCTCTAGTGGACAGTTGGCTGCAATTTCACGACATCTCCAACACTGTCCATCACACTCTTCCACCCACATGTCCCCTCGGGCCTGAACCCGCTTATCAGCATACCCCATGTCCCCAACAGCTGGAACGCTCTTACCGGGAGAGTTCGACGTCCGGGAACTCTGAAGTGACGTCCTCTCAGACGGCTGTACCTCAGGAGAACATGCTCGGGTGTAGCGGTTCACTGTAAGACATGCTCGGGTGTAGCGGTTCACTACCACCTTTTCAACTCCATAATCAGGCCTGCTGACTGCAGACTACCAACTGTATCTCCAGTCATGAACTCCCCTGGCATGGGCTGTCACCGTAACACCCAGCCGGGTACGAATCTCTGCCTTCAACTTGGCATAGTCTTCGCTGTCCTGCTTGCTCAGGTCAGCATAGGCCACCTGGGGCACTCCAATCAGATAGGGTGCGACCATCATGGCCCACTCAGACAGGGGCAGATTCTCCTTCTCTGCCAGTCTCTCAAACCTAGTGAGATATACCTCCACATCATCACGAGGTGTCATCTTTTCCAGGGACCGTCTTACCGCCTTCTTTACATCGGACAAGTCAGGTGCCTTCACAACATTACTCTGAGACGCGGTGCGGAGAGCTGCAATCTGCTCCAACAACCGGTTATTCTCCTGCTGCTGCTGCAGGAATTTCTGCCGGTGCTCCTGCATGCGCTGCTGGTGCTGCAGGCGCTGTTGCTCCATGCTCCGCTGGGCCTGTACCAGGTACTCAATGAACCCCTCCATACTGCCGGACTCATCTGTCTCAATCACAGCAGTCTTATGTTGCACAATAACTTGCGCCATTTGTTCAAACAGCGCCTCCATGCTGTCATCCATGCTGTCAGACTTCTCTGTCTTCACAACGGTAGTCTTCACTCAAGACATACACACACTCTACAGTCTTTTCCATAGAAAAATTTAGCTCTGCTGTGCAAACACCCTTTTTTTTTTTTTTCTTTGCAAAGTCTATTAGGGCTACTGTCTCTTTAAGACTGCTTCCAATAGACGTTTCTGCTGACACACCTTTTTTTTTCTCTGTTGCTATTTCAATAGACTTCACCTTTAATGCTGTCTCTTGCCACTGTGCTGCATGCACACTCCAGCACTAACTGTACCAGGCCCTGCGCTGCCCCAGCATTCTCCACCAATTGTAACATTTCCAGGGGTATTAGCTCTAGGATCGCTGTCTGGGTAGACAGAATGGCACGGAAACAGTTCATTCAGACAGCAATTATGGTAAAAACTGGCCGCAACCAGTTTTATTAAAGTCCACAGCACACAGATAAAACAAAGCATAAACAAAAGACCTAGGCTTGTCTAGCCACTAAATTACACTTATGTAATGTCCCTTTCTATCAGGAACCCAGACTCTATCAGTCTGTGCCCAAAACAACACATATGATATATGTTACCAGTATGGAGTTTCCCAGATACTCCTCCTTATGTCTGAAGGTCCACCCGACGTCCAGACTTGAGAGAGATCCACTCCTATTCAGTAGTCATTATGCTGGAGGTTCACAGAGACACTCCTGTGTCCGGGGTACCTCTAACCCAGACTGAGACGGCTCCCCTCCTCTTCAGTAATCATCAGCATGGAGGTTCACAGAGACACTCCTATGTCCGGGGTCCTTCCTGCACCCAGACTGAGACGGCTCTCCTCCTCTTCAGTAGCTTATCCGCATGCATTCTCACAGAGACTGCTTCCTTGTGCCAGGACACCTCTCTGTGTCCAGGCTGAAGACAGCTCTAACACTCTTGGAGACTGTTTCTTGTGCCAGGACACCTCCCTGTGTCCAGGCTAAACTAGCTCTCTGACTGTGTCCGCAGACACCTATTTCTGGCTTCCTAATTAACAGCTGATTGGCTTCAGGTTTAAGTTGCAAGTGTGCAATGAATGCAAGGTGTAGTGACCTCTCTCTACCACCAGGTCTACAAAGCCACATATTTCCCTTATAGTTAGCAAAGAACCTAGGTGAAATGTACACCCCATTCACCACATATCCTCACTGTCTCACAATATATACATACAGTATATCAGTGTTTCCCAAACTCCAGCCCATGGCAACTAATAGTTGATGATTTCAAAGCTATTTTGAGTTACACTATACATAACATATGTCTTGAATCTTGGTAGAGTAATTGCTAGAAAACAATGGTACAGCCAACTGTGGAGATGAATCTCATCACAGATGATTGGCCTGAATTTATTCACAATGAATGGTTAAATCCAAACATACGCTGTATTGTGACACAGCACAAGCTACAAAGCATTCATAGCAGGTGATACATCTTGCAGTACAAGTTACCCTACAATATACACCATGCCCGAAGCTACATTAACATTCACATATATTCAGTTAAGTTAATTAATATGCAGTATAGATTGCGAAAAGAGTAAGGAAATGAGAACAAGGACATAGAAAGGGGGAATCATAGGCCCAAAGTTTTAAATGAGATCAACACACATGAAGTGGTAAATGGGAAGGAAAGGGGTTTTAACCCCTTAACGACCAAGCCATTTTGTAGGTTAATGACCAGGCCAATTTTTACAATTCTGACCACTGTCACTTTAAGTGCTCATAACTCTGGAACGCTTCAACGGATCTTGGCGATTCTCAGAATGTTTTCTCATGACATATTGTACTTCATGATAGTAGTAAAATTTCTTCGATATAACTTGCGTTTATTTATGAAAAAAACAGAAATATGGCAAAAATTTTGAAAATTTAGCAATTTTCAAACTTTTAATTTTTATGCCATTAAATCAGACAGATATGTCACAAAAAATAGTTAATAAATAACATTTCCTACATGTCTACTTTACATCAGCACAATTTTGGAATCAAAATTTTTTTTGTTAGGAAGTTATAAGTGTTAAAATTTGACCAGCAATTTCTCATTTTTCCAACAAAATTTACAAAACCATTCTAAAAACTGCACCCCTCAAGGTGTTCAAAGCCACATTCAAGAAGTTTATTAACCCTTTAGGTACTTCACAAGAATTGATGCAATGTGGAAGAAAAAAATGAACATTTAACTTTTTTTACCAAAATTTTTCTTTCGACACAATTTTTTAAATTTTGTCAAGGGTATCAAGAGAAAATGAACCACAATATTTGTTGTAAAATTTCTCCTGAGTACACAGATACCCATGTGTGGGGGAAAACAAATCTTTCATGTACCTAAACAGTGGAAACCCCCCATAAGTGACCCATTTTGGAAACTAGACCCCCCAAGGAACTTATCTAGATCTGTGGTGAGCACTTTGAACCCCCAAGGATTTCACAGAAGGTTATAACATAGAGCCGTAAAATTTAAAAATCATATTTTTTCCACAAAAATGATCTTTTCACCCCCAATTTTTATTTTTCAAAGGATAAATGGATCACAAAAGTTATTGTGCAATTTGTCCTGAGTACGCTGTTACCCCATATGTGGGGGTAAACCACTATTTGGGCGCATGGTAGAGCTCGGAAGGGAAGCAGCACCATTTGACTTTTTTGGCTGGAATTGAGATTGGACGCCATGTCGCATTTGGAGAGTCCCTGATGTGCCTAAACAGTGGAAACCCCCCACAAGTGACCCAATTTTGGAAACTAGACCCCCCAAGGAACTTATCTAGATGTGTGGTGAGAGCTTTGAACCTCCAAGGGCTTCACAGAAGGTTATAACGTAGAGCCGTAAAATTAAAAAATCATATCTTTTCCACAAAAATGATCTTTCCACCCCAAATTTTTATTTTCCAAAGGGTAACAGGACCCCAAAAGTTATTGTGCAATTTGTCCTGAGTACGCTGATACCCCATATGTGGGGATAAACCACTATTTTGACACATGGCAGAGCTCGGAAGGGAAAGAGCGCCTTTTTCAAATGGAGACTTTGATGGAATCGTCTGCGGGTGTCATGTCACGTTTGGAGAGCCCCTGATGAGCCTAAACAGTAGAAACCCCCAACAAGTGACCCCATTTTGGAAACTAGAACCCCCAAGGAACTTATCTAGATGTGTGGTGAGCACTTTGAACCCCCAAGTTTTTCACAGAAGTTTATAACATAGAGCCGTGAAAATTAAAAAATCATATTTTTTTCCACAAAAATAATATTTTTGCCCCCAAATTTTTATTTTTATAAGGGTAACAGGAGAAATAGGACCCCAAAAGCTATTGTGTAATTTGTCCTGAGTACGCTAATACCCCATATGTGGGGGGAACCACTATTTTGATGTATGGCAGAGCTCGGAAGGGAAGGAGCACCGTTTTTGAATGCAGACTTTGATGGAATGGTCTGCGGGTGTCATGTCGCGCTTGGAGAGCCCCTGATGTGCCTAAACAGTAGAAACCCCCCACAAGTGACCCCATTTTGCAAATTAGACCCCCCAAAGAACTTATCTAGATGTGTGGTCAGCACTTTGAACCCCCAAGGGCTTCACAGAAGTTTATAACGTAGAGCCGTGAAAATAAAAAAATCATATTTTTTTCCACAAAAATGACCTTTTTGCCCCCAAATTTTTATTTTTATAAGGGTAACAGGAGAAATAGGACCCCAAAAGTTGATGTGCAATTTGTCCTGAGTACACTGATATCCCATATGTGGGGGGAAACCACTGTGATCGCCTTACTGCAATCTTTGGGAGGCAGAATGAACAAATCCACAAAAGGTGAAGAATTTGTTTTATTTTTTACACCGTTCCTCGTGCAGTATTAGTGATTAGGCGACTTTATTTTTTGGGTCGGTGCGATTACAGCGATACCAGATTTGCATCCTTTTTTCATGTTTAGCTTCTGTCACACATTAAAAGATGCTTTTTTTTGTAAGAATTTTTTGTAAGAAATTTTTGCATCGCAGTATTTTGAAAGCTATAATTTTTCCATATTTCGTCCGACAGAGTTATCTGTGGGCTTATTTTTTGTGGGACGAGCTAACATTTTTATTTGTACCATATTCGGGGACATAACTTTTTTTGATCGTTTCCTATTCCGATTTTTGTGGAAGCAGAATGAACAAAAACCAGCAATTCAGGAATTGTTTTTTTTTTTTCCTCCATTCCGCGTGTGGTAAAATTGATAAGGCAGCTTTATTCTTTGGGTCACTACGATTACAGCGATACCTCATTTATATATTTTTTTATGTTTTGGCGTTTTTTACGCAATAAAAAATTTTATAGAAAAATAATTATTTTTGCATCAGTTTATTCCACGAGCTATAACTTTTTTATTTTTTTGCTTATGATGGTGTATAGAGGCTCGTTTTTTGCGGGACAAGATGACGTTTTTAGCGGTACCATGATTATTTATATCCCACTTTTTGATCGCGCGTTATTGCACTTTTTCCAAGCGGTATGATGATACCGCTTGGAAAAAATATAATTTACTACTTTTTTTTTTTTTACAGCTTTCACTGAAGGAGTTAACTATGGTTACGCTTTTATAGATGGGATTTTTACGGACGAGGCGATACCAAACGTGTATTTTTTTTGATTTTTGTTTTTTTATTACATAATAATGTGTATTTTTTAGGGGAATTTTTTTAAATTATTTTTTAATATTTTTTTTACAATTTTTTTAAAAAAATGCTTTTTTTACAATGTCCCTTTATGGGATTTTCACTTTTTTACTTTTGATTGCAGTTACAATGCATTGCAATGCTCCAGCATTGCAATGCATTGTACCTATAGTGAAAGCTGGTCACAGCGGCTTTCCGTAGCTAGATGACCCGGAGGTTGTCACATTAACTGACCAATCACAGCGCTGCAGGTGCGGGGACCGACTGCAAAGGTCCCCGCACCGCTTGCTGTGCCTGTCAGCTGTCTGTGACAGCTGTCGGCACTGAACTACCACTGCGTGTTTACACGCAGTGGTAGTTCAAAGGCATGATGTGCACAGTCCGTCAAGGTGACAAAACTGACACCTTGCCATGACGGACTGTGCACGTCAGTGGACATTAAGGGGTTAATCATCTTCATCAACATCCTGATTGTTCAAGATGGAATAGTCTCTGAGCTGGCTGTGGATTAACCTGCTGCAGTGTTGAATTTATATGCTCTCCCTTCTTAAATGGAGGAAATAACTAGAAAATCATATAACATCACTAAAACAATTTATAAGATCCCAGGTCTGCTGAATGGCCCCTGGACTTAGTTCAAAAAGCACTGAATGGAACTAAAGGCTGATCCCGTGTCTTTGATTTCTGGCTTCTAAGCCAATGGGGGACTCACAACAGAATATGATCGGATACTGTGTAAATAGCTAAACAAATATTCATCAACAACTGTTCCCTGCTGACCTATAGTACAGACCAAAAGTTTGGACACACCTTCTCATTCAAAGATTTTTCTGTATTTTCATGACTGTGAAAATTGTAGAATCACACTGAAGGCATCAAAACTATGAATTAACACATGTGGAATTATACATTACACTTTACAAAAAAGTGTGAAACAACTGAAAATTGTCTTATATTCTAGGTTCTTCAAAGTAGCCACCTTTTGCTTTGATTACTGCTTTGCACGCAGGAAAGGTAAACGGATGGACTCTACATGCCTAGTTCCCACCATGAAGCATGGAGGAGGTGGTGTGATGATGTGGGGGTGCTTTGCTGGTGACACTATTGGGATTTATTCAAAATTGAAGGCATACTGAACCAGCATGGCTACTACAGCATCTTGCAGCAGCATGCTATTCCATCCGGTTTGCGTTTAGTTGGACCATCATTTATTTTTCAACAGGACAATGACCCCAAACACACCTCCAGGCTGTGTAAGGGCTATTTGACCAAGAAGGAGAGTGTTGGGGTGCTACGCCAGATGACCTGGCCTCCACAGTCACCAGACCTGAACCCAATCGAGATGGTTTGGGGTGAGTTGGACCGCTCACCGCTTAAATTTTGAATAAATCCCCAACAGTGTCACCAGCAAAGCACCCCCACACCATCACACCACCTCCTCCATGCTTCACGGTGGGAACCAGGCATGTAGAGGCCATCCGTTCACCTTTTCTGCGTGCAAAGCAGTAATCAAAGAAAAAGGTGGCTACTTTGAAGAACCTAGAATATAAGACATATTTTCAGTTGTTTCACACTTTTTTGTAAAGTGTAATGTATAATTCCACATGTATTAATTCATAGTTTTGATGCCTTTAGTGTGATTTTCCAATTTTCATAGTCATGAAAATACAGAAAAATCTTTGAAAGAGAAGGTGTGTCCAAACTTTTGGTCTGTACTGTATATTACAACATAAAGGGACTATCTGAGTTCTGTAATACTTTCATATAGTAATAATTTTGTATTTTAATTTTAATCATTGTGATACACATACTTGTACTTATCTAAATTTCTGTAATCACACTGGTATTCTTATGTATTAAATCTAGTAAAACTGTGTCTAAGCTTTCTAAAGCAAATAATTATATTTAACTATTTAGATTACCATATGTTCACATATATTAATCTGAATTGTGGTAATAGACAAATGTGTACATGTACACTTTATAGGCGCTCAGTGCTCTTTTCTCAAAATTCCAGAGGACTAAAAAGATTGTTTTTTCACTCTTCAAGCTGCCCCTTACATGCCATAAAATAAAATAAAAGTCTGTTAGTTTTCCAATGTGATGTGGTGATCATTTTGGTGCAAACATGCAAATGTTTCCAAACTAAACTCAATGAACATGTGCTTTCTTTCATATGTGTCTTTATATTGGCACTTACATATGATGTATAGTAGTAACATGAGTTCATGTAAGCTTTACATCAAGTTGCATCAAAATATAAATCTTTAGTGAGGACACACTTTCTGATTGAACAATGTTGAAGTATGTTCCATTCATTTGACTTGTTCTCCCATATGACTTGTCTTGTATTCCAGACATAATGCTGGAAGTTATTATACATCTCATCATTGTTTTGCAACTCCAAGAAGGAAAAGTCATGGAATTTTGGAAATCACAGGATTGGTAGACATGTTAAAGGAGTTTCTGATACTTAAAGTGCCTTTTATAAATATCTATTTTTAACTCCTAAGCACTTGCTTTACTTTAAAATGCCCTACTATTCTCCCTATTATTTTTTTTATTGTTATATAGCGCTATCATATTGCATAGCATTTACGTAGTGCTTTACATACATTATTATCACTATTGTTATTGGGGCTCACGATCTAGATTTACTATCAGTATGTTTTTGGAGTGTAGGAAAACACCTGAGTAAGCAGAGGAAACCCACACAAACATGACAAGAGACAAATTCCTTGCAGATGTTGTTCTTGGTGGGATTTGAACCCTGGACTAGAGATGAGCGAACTTATTCGGAAACCTTTTGCCAATCTCTCATGCATGAACATTGCACATTCGGACTTGTGTTCGGATTTCTGAGCATTATTAATCAAAATCAGCAAAATTCGGCCAAAGCTCGGTAAATCATCAAGCTCCACTAATGCTTTTGTTATGACGTTGGCTAGGATAGTGGTGCTGTTTGATGAGTGTGAAATATGTGTTTGATGAGGGGAAGGGTTGGGTAGGGATGAGAGTAGTGACCGACTGTATTTTTTAAATTTTTTTAATACCGTATATACTCCCATATAAGCCGAGATTTTCAGCCCATTTTTTAAGGCTGAAAGTTCCCCTCTCGGCTTATACGCGAGTCATATACCAGGGGGTCGGTGGGGGAGTGGGAGCGGGAGTGTATGATCATACTTACCCCTCCGCCGGCGTGTCTCTGCAGCCCCCCTGCTTCTCCCACGATCTCAGACTCCTTCCTGCAGCAGTCACATGGTACCGCTCATTAAAGCCATGAATATGCACATATTCATGACTTTAATGAGCGGTACCATGTGACCGCTGTAGGAAGAAAGAGCTGCGGGAGAAGAGCAGGGGCTGCAGAGACGCGCCGGTGGAGGGGTGAGTATATGCAATATTTACCTGTCCCCGTTCCACCGCTGCTCGCAGCTGTGTCCTCGCGTCCTCTTGCTGTGATGTTCAGGCAGAGGGCGCGATGACGTAGATAGTGTGCGCCGCGCCCTCTGCCTGAGCGCACACTGACAAGAGGACCCAGAAGACAGCGGCACGCAGCGGTGGACCAGGTACAGGTAAATATCTCAGGTGCCGGGGCCCTGAGCGAGCGGTGACACCGGCACCTGTCCCCATAGCATGCCGGTGACCCTGCCTGCTTAGGACACCGGAACCTGGTCCCCAGCGACGAGAGGTGAGTATATCATTTTTTTTTTTAGTTGCAGCGGCAGCAGCTGCATAAGGGAGCTATACTAAGGAGCACATTGGTCATAATCTGTGGAGCATATGGGCAGGGGCATACATAGAAATCATGGGTCCCCATAGCAAAAGTCTGAATGGGGCCCCCCCAAAAAAAAAAACAGGTGCTCTTAACTCCACACACACACACACCTGCAGTGCATGCAGGGCCTCCTACACCCTCCACAGTGCGTGCAGCCGGGCCCCCCTCCCTAAGGTGCAAAGTGCAGTCAGAGCCATTGTAAATGTAAAGTGCCAGCACAGTGAGGGGACACATTTAACAAAAAAAATCAACCCCCAGCCAGGCTCACCATCTTGTGTGTGCAGTGGCGTAGCAACTGTTTGTAGGGCCCGGGGCGGCTGAAAAATTTGCCGCCCCTTTGGTCATTGATAATCCTGAAGCATTCACCATTACAACCAAAAAAAGGCTCAAAGTAAATACCTTTCACCTGTAAAATCAGCATGGCAAAAATACACACTGCAAAGCAGCAACACACAGTATGGACTTGTGTTTATGATGTGCTTTATCCTCCTTGGACAAAAAGGACTTCTTTAGGCTTGGCTCACATTTATACAGTGCAGTCTGCTGGACAAATATGTCTGAATTGCAAAAAAAAAATGGTATTCAGACGTATATGGAGGCATACACAAACCATAATGGGCAACACGTAGTGTAAAAAAAATGTTCTTCTGACTATGTTTTGCCCTGATCACGTTGTATTGTGGGAAAAAAACATAATTGACCAAAGGTACGCGTTTTTAATGTGGGGTGAAAAAAAGTTTATTCCTCTGGACACCTCCTCACAGAACTGATGCCAAAATGGAGTGGGATGGGACTGTTGACACCAGTAAAACTGGATGGAAAAAAAATGATTCTTTTTAAGTAAAAAAAACATATAGAGACAAAGATGGAAGTACGATATGTATCAAATGTACTTGTTTAAATTCGTAGGTTGATGCATGGCATACGTTTTAATGTATACGTCCAACGCATTAAGTCTGCAGGCGTATAAATGTGAACCTAGCCTGACAGGGAACATGCTGCATAGTGTGCTCCGATGTAAGAAGTGTGGTACCTAATCTGACAGCAGGTACAAGCAATGCCCATCATTCATGGCATCATATAAGACAGGTAGACGGATGTCATATCTTTGTATATGAAATGATTGGAATATGTAAGCTATGCAAAGTTCCAACATGTGTACAAACTACAAGACACATTTTATCACAGGTAAGGGGACACAGAAATGCCGCACACAATATCTTCCATAACATCTGCAGAACTTCCACTATCAGGCACCTCATGAGCTCAGCACGCCCCATGTAATTGCTGTCTCCCAGGTGCATGCCTCTGGGGTGAAGGAGCAGAATAAATTAGTAACATTTATTGGTTGCACCATGATTTCCAGGGCATTGCACATTTTTAGTATTGCATGAACATGCATTGTTGCACACCTTGACAGTGAAGTTGGTGGTGGGACATAGACTGGACATGGTCTTACCTACAGCTAGGAAGCATCATCCTGCCTGGTGGTGGTACAGGGGTTAAATCACATGAAACCAGCTCTAATGGAGAAGCATTGTGAGGAGTACAAGAAGGGTGGCTGCAGTGCATGCAGGGCCCCCCTCCTCCACAGTGCCTGCAATCAGGACCCCCTCACTCCCTAAGGTGCAAAGTGCAGCCAGAGGCTAGCCATT
Source organism: Oophaga sylvatica (assembly GCA_033576555.1). Taxonomy (NCBI): domain Eukaryota; kingdom Metazoa; phylum Chordata; class Amphibia; order Anura; family Dendrobatidae; genus Oophaga; species Oophaga sylvatica. The sequence goes on along the minus strand of JARQOD010000004.1, from coordinate 300,664,317 downwards.
GTAAATATAAAGTGCCAGCACAGTGAGGGGACACATTCAACAAAAAAATCCACCCCATACCCCAGCCAGCAGGGCTCACCTTCTTGTGTAGTGTATCTCTCACTGAGTGAAACTTATGAATGTTTTCTGCTTCCTGTGATGCAGGTGTCTCTGGCTGCAGGCTGGCTTTCTTATGCAAATGCAGCCAGAGACTTAAGCCATCTGCTGACCAGGAGACAACAAGGAAAGGGGACCTTCAAGGGGGTTTACAGTGTCCGGCCGTCGCTTATATTTAATTAAAGGAGATAGTACTGTGTCAGCACAGCACAGCTGCCAAACGACAGCGGCCGTCGTGGGCCCCCTCACCTGTCTGGGCCCCATAGCTGCTGCTTAGTCTGCTCTATTCACGGAACGCCACTGCATATGGGGCATAATCTGTGGAGCATATGGGGCATAATCTGTGGAACATATGGAGCATAATCTGTGGAGCACATGGGGCATAATCTGCGGAACATATGGGGCATAATCTGTGGAGTGTATGGGGCATAATCTGTGGAACATATGGGGCATAATCTGTGGAACATATAGGCATAATCTGTGGAACATATGGGGCATAATCTGTGGAGCATATGGGGCATAATCTGAGGAACATATGGGGCTTAATCTGTGGAGCATATGGGGCATAATCTGTGGAACATATGGGGCATAATCTGGAACATATGGGGCATAATCTGTGGAGCATATGGGGCATAATTTGTGGAGCATATGGGGCATAATCTGTGGAACATATGGGGCATAACTGTGGAACTTGTGGGGCATAATCTGTGGAGCATATGGGGCATAATCTGTGGAACCTATGGGGCATAATCTGTGGAGCATATAGGGCATAATCTGTGGAACATATGGGGCATAATCTGTGGAACATATGGGGCATAATCTGTGGAGCATATGGGGCATAATCTATGGAGCATCATATGGGGCATAATCTATGGAGCATTTTATGGGGCCATTATTAACCTTTGTGCAGCATTATATGGGGCGTATTTTGTATGAAGCATCTTATGGGTGTCTTGATTCAGTATGGATATTCAAAAACATTTAATCTACTGATGTCTCAATTAATTTTACTTTTATTGGTATCTATTTTTATTTTTGTAATTTACCAGTAGCTGCCTCATTTTCCACCCTAGGCTTATACACGAGTCAATAAGTTTTCCCAGTTTTTTGTGGCAAAATTAGGGGGTCGGCTTATACACTGGTCGGCTTATACATGAGTATATACAGTAACTTATTGTGTGAAGATTCTGGCAGCCAATCAGGCTGCAGAAACCAACCACACCATCCAGACACAAAGGCTTCTGTCATTGTCACATGTCCCTCTCCATAGAAAAAGCGCACGTGTTATTTTTATGCCATTTTGTCAGTGTAACAGTGTGGAGTAGCTGCTTATGCTGCTGCTGCAAGTAGTCATATAGATAGCTAGATTTTTTTTTGTCACCTAGTTCAACTAGATAGGATCCTGTGTCAGTATACCTTCCAGCATCTATATCGTTTGTGATAATAGTGTGATGCAGCCAGGAGTCCACATTTCAGAATCTAAACCGTTTGTGCTAATAGTGTGGTCCAGCGAGGAATCCATATTTCAGAATTCAAATAGTTTGTGTTAATAATGTGGTCCAGCCAGGAGTCCACATTTCATAATCTAAATCCTTTCTGCTAACATTCTGGTCCAGACACCAGGCCACATTTCAGAATCTAAATCCTTTCTGCTAATAGTGTGGTCCAGCTAGGAGTCTATATTTCACAATTGAAATCCTTTCTGCTAATAGTGTGGTCCAGACACCAGGCCACATTTCAGAATTCAAATCATTTCTGCTAATAGTCTGGTGTAGACACCAGGCCACATTTCAGAATCCAGAGAATGCCAAGAGTGTGCAAAGCAGTCATCAAAGCAAAAGGTGGCTACTTTGAAAAACCTAGAATATAAGACATAATTTCAGTTGTTACACACTTTTTTTTAAGTATATAATTCCACATGTGTTAATTCATAGTTTTGATGCCTTCAGTGTGAATTTACAATTTTCATAGTCATGAAAATACATAAAAATCTTTAAATGAGAAGGTGTGACCAAACTTTTTGTCTGTACTGTACACTGTGTGCCTCGCAGCTGTCTTGAGGAAAACCACTCTTAATATTGTCTACAAACATGTTTCGATACTCCAACATACATGTGTCACTTTCTCGGGGAAGCAGCTGGCAAAATTTACTCTTGTACCTTGGATCTAACAGAGAGGCAACCCGGTAGTCAGCACCTTTTCTATTCCTAACAATATGGGAATCATGTTGTAGCAAGAAGGTGCTCATGTTTAGGGCAATTCCATGAGGTCCAAGTTCATTGTATGTTGGTGGTGAGGTAAGCGTCAAGCTTGCTACCTCCATCCCCTCCCGCCAACCATGAACAACAGAGAGGGGATCATTATACTCTTCCTCTCCTGACTGTTTTGCCTCCATCACCTCCTCCTCCTTGTCTTCCTCCATTTGTTCTTCAGCTTCTACACCTTTACTAACAGTATGTCTGGTACCATGAGGCCCCCTCAATTGCTGTAATCCACCTTCCCATGGCATCTGCCTATGCAACGACAGTCCGGAACTTAGAGATATTGTTATCCCATCCATATCCTCCTCTGCTGCTTCCTCCTCTTCCTCTGAGACCACTACGTCCTCCTGCAGACTATTCAAAGTGTGTTCCAGCATGTAGATGACTGGAATAGTGATGCTGATCATGGCAGCATCAGTGCTAACCATCTTAGTAGCCATCTTGAAACTCTGCAGAAGGGTACAGAGGTTCTTTGTCTGTGCTCACTCCGCAAGCGTGATCTGCACCATGTCCGTACTGCGTTGGCCCAAGCTATACAAAATGAGATCTTGGACCAGGGCTTGTCACTGCTGCCACAGTCACTCCAACATGTGCAGAGTGTAATTCCACTGTATTGGCTCAATGCATATCAACACGTTTACCGGTAGCCCTATAAACCTCTGTAGCGATGCAAGTCGATGACAAGTGTAATGCGAACTGTGGAAGTGAGCACACATCGACCATGTTTTCTGCTGCAGCGAATTAAGGCCAGGATAGTGTCTGAGAATTTGCTGTACCACCAGGTTGAGGACATGAGCCATGCAATTGCACGTGTGTGAGGTTGCCCCAGTGTAAGGCCGCCACCTAGTTCACACTGTTACTGCACATGGCCTTCCCTGCCTCCAGGTTCATTGGAGACAACCATTGCTCAAACTCGGCCTGGATAGCTGTTCAAAACTCTTGAGCTGCGATCTCCAAAGCATAATAATTTAAACACTGCCTGATTGTGGTGAGCCCTGGCTACACATTACAAAGGTAGGGGAATTCTCTCTGCATTGTTGAAATGTCTGTCACATTAAGGGGTAAATTGAGGGAGCAGTTGGAAGCCCTAGAGAAGGCAGAAGCAGTGGAGGAAGTGTTAGATACAGAGGTTTGTCCTGCAAGCCTTGCGGAATCCAAGACTTGGTGTCTAGTGGTTTAGTTTACCATTCCTTGGTGTGTAGTGGTTTAGTGCTCTAACCTTAGGTGTTCAGTATTTTCGTTCTCCAACCCCTGTTGCCTAGTAGTTTAGTTCAACATCTTCTGGTGGGTATTGGTTTGGTTCTCATTCCTTGATGTCTAGTGGTTTATTTCACCATCCCTTGGTGTGCTATGATTTAGTTATTCAACGCTAGGTGTTTAGAAGCTTAGTTCTACAACCCATGTTGCCTAGTAGTTTAGTACTCCTTCCTCTGGTGTGTAGTTGTTTAGTTCTCCTTCTCCAAGCACCCTGCATGCATTGGGGACTCCAAGACTGATGGAGTAGACCCTTCTCCGCCTGCCCCCACAGCCACTAGAGTCACCCAGTGCCTAGTCACCGAGATGTAACGCCCCTGGCCATACTTACTCGTCCAGGTGTCAGTGGTTCAATGCATCCTGGCAGACATAGATTTTTTCAAGGAATAGGTGATGTTGTCTGGTATAGCAGAGCACATCTTTCTTAGAGAAGTAATAGCGACTGGGCAACTGGTACTGGGGTACTGTGACCACCATCAGCTTTTGAAAACTATCTGTATACATCAGGTGGAAAGGCAGCATTTCCATGGCCAACAGATTGGAGATGGTGGAGTTCAAGCCCTTAACTTTGGTGTGTGTGTGAGGAAACATTATTTTAAGTGTCCACAACTTCCAGACCCAGGAATGGCTGCTGGGCTTAGAGAGAGTGGAGTATGGACAACATGACAAACTACTGGACTGTGAGTGAGGTGCAGGTGGAGATGCTATGGTGGATTTAAAAAGATGTGATGTGGTTGGAATCTGAAATCAGTCAAAAACAGCATTAATGTCCACTTTCGTAACAGCTGATGGGCTCTCACTCACCCCGACTGTAGCAGGTAAACAAGTGGAGGTTTTGCGGCTGGAGTCCTCTGTGAGCACACTTTACCATGGTGGCAGAGGAGGAAGAAGCAGCAGATGCGGTTGATGGGGTGGCCTTTGGTTGGTAAGGCCAACATGACTAATGCATGTTGATAGCGTATTTGTCTCTAGTAGTCAAATTATTGGAATTTTTTGCCTTTACTGAGTCTTTTTTTTACAAAGCTGGCAGAAAATGTGAGTTGGATCATCCTTTTCTGTCTCAAAAAAAGGCCCAGGCTAGGCAACCCTTACAGCCCATGCTAACTGCAGACCTGCGACCGCTGCTGGCCACAGCCAGAGTTGTCGTTGAGGATGCAGTGCTTGTCGTGCTTGAATCACTCCATGTCTGTGCTGGAAGCCGCAACGTAACCTCCTTGTCTTCCTACTCCACCTCCTCAGCTGAGGTACTCAACTGTGTGCCTCTGGGTTCACACCGAGTTGAATCTACAACCTCATCGTCATCCTCTCTACTCTCCTACTCCTTACCATGAAAGTCACCCTGTTCCTCTTCCTGTCCTGACAGCACAGTACAGTCCATGTGCACCTTAGGTATCTAAGTCTCATCAGGATCAACTACACCCCCGAGGAGTAACTTCTGGTGATGAGGGTCTGGATTCTGCTTGGACCCTACTTTGTCCGGCCCCAGATCCAAAAGAAAACATTTTGGGCATTGGTACAGATGCTTTGCTACTCTGGATTCTGTGAAAATTTGGAGCACATCTCTGAGAACCATGGAGTAGAATTTGTGAACAGCTCTGCAGACTGGCCCATCTGTGGTTCCACAGAGTCAGTTGGGCGGTTGTAAATTTGTGATGCGGGGGAAAACAAGGGTGATTGGAGTGCCACCTCTGAAGATTGTACTGTGTGATGTTAAGGTGGGAGAAGAGGAGGCGAGGCCACTTGATGCAGGTATAGATGAGAACGTATCGCAAACTCGCTGCTTTGCCTGGACTCTGAACTCTCTTTCAAAATACATATTCATGCCCTTTACATTTCCTGACGACTTTAACTCAAAAATATTTCCCAGTTCCCTAAATTCCTAAGTCAAGAATCTGCAAAACCCCTAGTCCTTGCACTCATCATCTCCTGCATTGACAACTGCAGCCTTCTGCTTTGTGGCCTCCCTTCTTACAGTCTCGCATCCCTCCAATGTATCCTAAACTCTGCAGACCGACTAATCCAGCTATTATCTCCACCATTCCCTGGCATCTTCTCTCGGTTAATCTGTTCACTAATTCTCCATTACCCAGAGACTCTAGTTCAAAACCCTAACCATAGTATACAAAGTCATACAGTCATGGCCAAAATTTTTGAGAATTACACAAATATTAATTTTTACAAAGTCTACTGCTTCACTTTTTCTAATGGCAATTTGCATATACTCCAGAATGTTATAAAGAGTGATCAGCTTAACAGCAATTACTTGCAAAGTCAATATTTGGCTAGAAAGTGAACTTTATCCCCCAAAACACATTTCAACATCATTGCAGCCCTGCCTTAAAAGGACCAGCTAACCTCTTTTCAGTGATTGCTCCATTAACACAGGTGTGGGTGTTGATGAGGACATGGCTGGAGATCAATCTGTAATGATTAAGTAAGAATGACACCACTGGACACTTTAAAAGGAGGCTGGTGCTTGGCATCATTGTTTCTCTTCTGTTAACCATGGTTATCTCTAAAGAAACACGTGCAGTCATCATTGCAATGCACAAAAATGGCCTAACAGGGAAGAGTATCGCAGCTAGAAAGATTGCACCTCAGTCAACAATCTATCGCATCATCAAGAACTTCAAGGAGAGAGGTTCCATTGTTGCCAAAAAGGCTTCAGGCGCCCAAGAAATAACAGCAAGCGCCAGGACTGTCTCTTAAAAGTGTTTCAGCTGCGGGATCGGACTACCAGCAGTGCAGAGCTTGCTCAGGAATGGCAGCAGGCAGGTGTGAGTGCATCTGCACGCACTGTGAGGCGGAGACTCTTGGAGCAAGGCCTGGTCTCAAGGAGGGCAACAAAGAAGCCACTTCTCTCCAGAAAAAACATCATGGACAGACTGATATTCTGCAAAAGGTACAGGCAGTGGACTGCTGAGGACTGGGGTAAAGTTATTTTCTCTGATGAATCCCCTTTTCGATTGTTTGGGACATCAGGAAAACGCCTCATTCGGAGAAGACAAGGTAAGCGATACCACCAGTCTCGTCTCATGCCAACTGTTAAGCATCCTGAAACCATTCATGTGTGGGGTTGCTTCTCAGCCAAGGGAATCGGCTCTCTCACAGTCTTGCCTAAAAACACAGCCATGAATAAAGAATGGTACCAGAATGTCCTCCAAGAGCAACTTCTCCCAACCCTCCAAGAGCAGTTTGGCGATCAACAATGCCTTTTCCAGCATGATGGAGCACCTTGCCATAAAGCAAAGGTGATAGCTAAATGGCTCAGGGAACAAAACATAGAGATTTTGAGTCCATGACCTGGAAACTCCCCAGATCTTAATCCCATTGAGAACTTGTGGTCAATCATCAAGAGACGGGTGGAAAAACAAAAACCTAAAAATTCTGACAAAATGAAAGCAGTTATTGTGCAAGAATGGACTGCTATCAGTCAGGATTTGGTCCAGAAGTTGATTGAGAGCATGCCAGGGAGAATTGCAGAGGTCCTGAAGAAGAAGGGTCAACACTGCAAATATTGACTTGCTGCATTAACTCATTCTAACTGTCAATATAAGCTTTTGTTACTCATATGTTTGCAATTATTATATTTCTGCCTGTGATAAAAACATCTGTCAAACACACATAAAAACCAGAGGACAGCAGATCATGTGAAAATATAATATTTGTGTCATTCTCAAAACTTTTGGCCATGACTGTACACAACCTGTTTCCTCCATACATCTGTGACCTAGTCTCCCGGTACTTACCTGCAGGCAACCTCTGATCCTCACAAGATCTCTTTCTCTACACCCCTTTTATCTCCTCTTCCCACAATTGCATACAAGATTTATCCCGTGCATCACCTTTACTCTGGAACTCTCTACCTCAACACATCAGACTCTCGCCTACCATGGAAACCTTCAAAAGGAACCTGAAGAACTACCACTTCCGACAAGCATACAACCTACAGTAACCATTGTTTCACCATACTGCTGCATGACTAGCTCTACCCTCACCTACTGTATCATCATCCATTCTTTGCAGACTGTAAGCCCTCATCAATAGGGTCCTTTCTCCTCTTGTACCAGTCATTGACTTGTATTGTTTAAGATAAATGTACTTGTTTTTAGTATGTGTACCCCTTTTCACATGTAAAGCGCCATGAAATAAATAGTGCTATAACAATAACTAATAATAATAATACCTCTGTGCAGCTGCCAAAGAAAGGGTGTTGAGTAGCCTGTCCAGTAACAGATGTTGTCAAAATGCTGCACAATTATACTATTTGTGCTCTGTGGTAATTAATGCCTCTGCAACGAATGGAAGCTGAGGCACAGGTGGTGAAGTTCACATTCGTTTTTTATTTCAATATTTGTGGAACTTCAAGACCACGGTCTGGGGGGCTCCTAATGGGGCGTGACTAAGTGAGCTCCAAACACCCATAGTAAGTCCCCTCGAATAGGGTCAGAATGGAATGTCTGGGGGATACAGGTGCTACCTCCAGTTAGATCCCTGATGCATGGCAGCTGTCCCAATGGGACGAACAGACTGACAGGTATGATGGAGCAGACCGGAAGGTTCCGGGTACACGGGTATCCGCTGACACTGCCGTTGTCCAGAGGTTCGGATGGCTGAGTAGTGGAACGGGATGGAACTGGCGTAGACAGTACAGACGTCGTCTAGGACTGCCGGGTAAGAGGTAACTGATAGTCTGTGGAGACAAACTGTAAGCGGAGCACTTGGCAGAACACTTCAGAAGCACAGGCACAATAACAGCGGAACCGGAAGCTAGCAACAGAAGATACTTGTTGCTCCGGAGCCCTCCCTATGGCGGAGGGGCCTGAAATAGTAATCAGTACCATGCCATTGGTCAGAAGTAATTTTGAAAAATGCGTGCTGTCTCTTTAAGAGACCAGGAGCATGCGCCCGCCTGACCTAAGCACTCTTTCTGGGGACCCGCTGACAGAGCGCCAGGAAACAGAAGGGAGGGAAGAAGCAGATGCTGCGGACGGACGGCGCAAGGCAAGCACAGAGCGGGAGTCCTGACGGGGACCCCGCGGAGGTATGGGACCGGGTGCAGCAGGGATGGAACCGGTTTTAACAGTATCCCCCTCTTTACGCCCCCTCTTTTTCAAGCCTGCGTAGAATCTCTTTAGCAGGAGATAAGCCTGGATGTTCTCTTTAGGCTCCCATGACCTGTGCTCAGGACCAAAGCCCCTCCAGTCCACCAGATAATAGGAATTAGGTTTTACTCAAACACATCATCCTCACTGATGGGGTCAGGAGTGGTACCCGGGTCTTTAAAGAAGGAAGTCAAAACTACTGGTTTGAGGAGTGAAACTTGGAAAGAGTTAGGCACATGTAAAGAGGCAGGTAATTTCAACTTGTAAAAAACCGCGTTGATTTGTTTCAGGACTTTAAAGGATACAATGAAGCGAGGACCCAGTTTGTAGGAAGGCACCTTCAGACAGATGTGCTTGGAGTAACAACAAGAGCCTGTCCAAGAAATTAGATAGGCACTTCATATCAATGAAAAACACCATTCCCTTAGTATAGAAAATTCAAATAAAGGGAAAATAAAGAAGAGATCCCATAAATAATAAAAACAATTTTTATTGATAGAAAACTAATAAAATATACAATATAAAACAGCAGAAAAACTGTTAAAGGGACACCGAGCCATAATACAGTAAACATGTGACATGGCCACCAGAACAATATTGGTGCCAATAATAAGATAATATCCTGCAAATAGCAAATCACCCAATGCCACAAAATTAATGCCACAAAAATGACTATAATCACAGATCAATTGTAGTACAGGTTAATGGCCTTTAAATACAGGGGTTAAAACCCACAAAATGCCCTAGAAATGTATTGCTATAATATATGCACATCAGCAAGTCACCTAATGCCATAAAAAATGGCTATAAACACAGACTAATCATAGTGAGGGTTAATTATCATAACATTCAAGGGTTAAATACCCGGAAAATGCCCTAGAAACGTGTTGTTGTTATATATGCGTATCTGCATCTATCCCCATGCTATAAAAATACACTCCCAATGGAGTAGCACTATCAGGTATGAAAACAGATACACCTATCAGGTGTCTACGCTGCATATATATTATTACACAAAGTGTGTTAATCCTAATGATATATTAACATGCTAACACTAACAGGCTAGCTATCCAATAGGCAATAAATCGTAATACAAGGGCTAATATGGTGATATTTACCAGTGAAAACAACGTGGCTCGGCGTCCCTTCACCCCGACGCGCGTTTCGCCTCCTGCTTCTTCCGCCCCCACATGTTTACTGTATTATGGCTCGGTGTCCCTTTAACAGTTTTTCGGCTGTTTTATATTGTATATTTTATTAGATGTGCTTGGAGGACAGCCATATTTTATGTCCGGGTAGAAAAGTAGGGGTATCCAGGCGTCTCTTGTCCACATGCCTTTTCATACGCCGTGAAGCCTTCTCCAATGCGACTTTGGTGTCACTCCACACTTTTGAGAACTCCTCTGCAAAGGAATCAGCTGTGGGAACTCCAGAAGGTCCAAATATAGGGAGTGGAATTCCAGGTTGGAGTCCAAACACAACCTGAAAGGGAGATTTTCCAGATGATTCACTTACTTGGTTATTGTACGAGAATTCTGCCCAGGGTAGCAACTTGACCCAGTCATCATAGTGAACGTTGACAAAGTGGCACAGGAATCCGGACAAGACCATTGGATTGAGGGTGGTAAGCAGAGGAAAAGTCCAATTCTACCTTCACTAGATTACAGACTGTTTGCCAGAACCTTGAGGTGAACTGGATGCCCCTGTGTCACGCGGTCTTATGATATGTGTACGATGTCAGTAAACTATTCTTAAAAGAACAACACTCTATACAACATATAGATTAGCAACATCAGCATGTAAATATAGAATAGATTTACCTGACACGATATCCGTTGAACTCAGGGTTAATCTTGAGGACTTGATACACTGTCACAGGAAAGAGGAGGACCGGGGGTCTAACCTGACCCTAAACTGGGGTCCTAACTAATCCCTCACCTTGGAGGTACTGATAATGGTTCAGAGGTCCAAGTCTCCAGCCTAACCCTGTCTCCTATCAGTCCCTGAACCCTGTAATCAGTCCTAAGAAGGATTCTGATTACCACCAAAGGGATATGGGCTGATCTCTGCTAAATACACAGATTAGACATATAAGACAGACTGGAGAAAACACAGACTTGCATACACACTCAAACACAGAAGGAACATAAATGATCTGGGATATTAAACTCTAAGCAAGGTGAGCTTAAAACAACTAAGGAGCTCTTTAACTTAAGTCTATTCAGATACAATCCTATCTGTGGTCTGCATGAAGAATTTCACTGGCAACTCCCCAAACAGACAACCAAGGATTTAAAGGAAACCAATCAACAAATAATCAATTGCAGCCGGGAGAAACTGAACCCAGTCCCAGAACCGAGCACAGACAGAATTAACTCCCTCACTGCCAAACACAAAGAAACAGCAACTCAGCTGTGAGAAGTCAGAATGTGCAACCGCGACGATCTTCGTGGCGATGCACACATGACAGTACCCCCCCTTCTACGAGGGGCCTCCGGACCCTCATGGCCAGGTCTGCCCGGGTGAGTTCTGTGGAAGGTCCGAACCAACCGATCTGCGTTAATGTCAGACGCAGGAACCCACGTCCTCTCCTCTGGACCATACCCCTTCCAATGCACCAAGTACTGAAGGGACCGGCGATTCAGACGTGAGTCAATGATCTTTGACACTTGAAACTCCAAGTTACCATTGACCACCACTGGAGGAGGAGGTAGAGGTGACGGTATGACTGGTGCCACGTACCTCTTAAGTAATGACTTGTGGAACACATTGTGGATTTTAAACGTAGGAGGGAGGTCCAGACGAAATGCCACAGGATTAATTATGGAACTGATCCTGTACGGCCCGATGAATCTGGGACCCAGTTTCCAGGAGGGAACTTTAAGTTTTATATTCCTGGTAGACAACCATACCAGATCGTTCACATTCAGATCTGGACCAGAAACTCTCCTCCTATCAGCCATACGTTTATAACGGTTCCCCATAGCACTCAGATTATTCAATACACCTCTCCACACTGAAGCAAGTGACGACGAGAAACGCTCCTCCTCAGGAACCCCAGAAGGGCCCCCCCCATTGAAAGTACAAAACTGGGGATGAAAACCATATGCCCCAAAAAACGGGGATTTACCAGTGGACTCGCTCCGCCTGTTGTTAAGAGCGAATTCTGCCAGAGGCAAGAAAGAAGACCAGTCCTCCTGGTTCTCTGAGACAAAACACCGAAGATAAGTCTCAAGGCTTTGATTCAGACGCTCTGTCTGACCATTGGTCTGCGGATGAAAAGCCGAGGAAAATGACAATTGCATCCCCCGACGTAAACAAAATGCCCTCCAAAATTTAGACACAAACTGAGACCCCCTATCTGACACCACATCAGAAGGCAACCCATGAAGTCTCACAATCTCCCCAATGAACACCTGTGCCAGAGTTTTAGCATTAGGGAGGGCAGGAAGAGCAATGAAATGTGCCATCTTACTGAACCTGTCAACAACCACCAGTATGACAGTTTTCCCTGACGACGGAGGAAGATCCGTAATGAAGTCCATAGACAAATGAGTCCATGGACGCTCCGGAAGTTTCAAGGGTAAGAGGGTCCCAGACGGACGGGTATGCGGGGTCTTAGAGCGAGCACAAACCCCACAGGACGCGACAAAAGTTATAACATCTTTATTAACGTTAGGCCACCAAAACCGGCGAGAAAGGAGATCTAAAGTAGCCTTACTCCCTGGATGTCCTGCTAAAGCAGAATTATGATGTGCCTCAATAACCTTTTGTCTCAACTGATTTGGGACAAACAGTCTCCCTGAAGGTCCTGCAGGGGCGTCCCCCTGAGCCTCTAATACCTCCTCCTCTAAGCTCAGAACATACAGCCGACACTACCACCCCCTCCTGAAGGATAGGAATCGGGTCATCCGTTTTCCCGGCCCCTGGGAAACTGCGAGACAAGGCATCAGCCTTAACATTCTTATACCCAGGGCGATATGTGACGACAAAATTAAACCTGGTAAAAAACAACGACCATCGAGCTTGTCTGGAATTCAGACGCTTAGCAGATTCCAAATACAGCAGGTTTTTGTGATCAGTAATGACGGTAACCGGGTGGACTGCCCCTCCAAAAAGTGACGCCATTCTTCAAAAGCCAACTTAATGGCCAAAAGTTCCCTATTGCCGATATCATAATTCCTTTCGGCGGACGACAACTTCTTAGAAAAGAAAGCGCACGGATGCCATTTACCAGGGGACGGACCCTGGGACAATATTGCACCCACCCCTACGTCAGACGCGTCCACCTCCACAATGAACGGCTGTGATGCATCTGGTTGGATGAGAACGGGTGCCGAAGCAAAACATTTTTTCAAAGAGGAAAAAGCTTGGCAAGCTTTGTCCGACCATTTAGAAAAATCCGTCCCTTTTCTTGTCATGTCAGTGAGAGGTTTGACAACAGATGAGAAATTACAAATAAATTTCCGGTAGTAGTTAGCAAACCCCAGAAAACGCTGCAGAGCCTTAAGATCCTCTGGCTGATCCCATTCAAGCACTGCTCTCACTTTTTCAGGGTCCATACGGAAACCGGAGGCTGACACCAAGAAACCCAAAAACTGAAGTTCCTGAACAGCAAATACACACTTTTCCAGTTTGGCGTATAGTTTATTGTCTCGCAAGATCTGCAACACCTGTCTCACATGCTCCTGGTGAGACACAAGATCTGGCGAGTAAATTAAAATGTCATCCAAATATACGACCACAAACAGCCCCACAAGGTGACGAAAAATGTCATTAACAAAATGTTGGAATACTGCTGGTGCAGTAGTCAGACCAAAAGGCATGACAAGGTTCTCATAATGTCCCTCCGGCGTGTTAAACGCCGTTTTCCACTCATCCCCCTCTTTTATCCTAATCAAATTATACGCCCCCCTGAGATCCAATTTAGAGAACCATTTGGCGCCCACAATTTGATTGAAGAGATCAGGAATAAGAGGGAGAGGATACGAATCTCGAACAGTAATCCGATTAAGTTCGCGGAAATCCAAGCAAGGGCGTAGGCCTCCATCTTTTTTCTTCACAAAGAAGAACCCCGCGGCTACTGGGGAAGATGAAGGTCTAATATGCCCTTTGGCCAGACTTTCCGAAATATAGTCTTTCATAGCCTGCCTCTCAGGACCAGAAAGGTTATACAACCTAGCTTTAGGCAACTTAGCATCAGGAAGGAGATTAATAGAGCAGTCATACACGCGATGAGGAGGCAACTCCTGACACCCCTCCTCAGAGAACACATCCCCAAAGTCCTCCAAAAAAGGAGGCAATGTACTAGGCACGACCGCACTAATGACTGTGTTCATGCAGTTACTTTTGCAAAACTCACCCCATTGGCTTATCTCTCTGGACTGCCAATTAATCACAGGGTTATGTTTAACCAACCAAGGAAGTCCCAACACAATGGGAGTAGGTAGACCCTCCAACACATAACAAGATAATTGTTCCCTATGTATCGCCCCTACCCGAATATCAATGTTATGGACCTCATGAACAAAGCTACCTTGGCCGAGAGGCCTGGCGTCAATGGAGAATATAGGGATCGGTTTGGCCAATACACTCAGAGGCATACCTTGAGCCTGAGCAAACTGAGCGTCAACCAGATTAGCCCCGGACCCACTATCAAGAAGAACAGAAAATCTCTCCACTCTCGTACCAACCACCATCTCCACTGGTACAAGGAACTGAGAAGAACTAGCGGACGAAATACATACTCCCAGGTTGTCGTCCACCACACAACCTGGGATTAACAGTTTTCCGGCAACTTTTTGCTCAACAAGGCACGGATGGACATCCCCCAACAAAATGTCCCTCTTTCCCGCAGAAGAAACACCTTCTAGTCCTGCTGCGTACCACCAATCCCCTCCTACGAAATGATGTCCCTCCCAACTGCATAGGCTCCTCTGAACAGACAAGGGGAACCTCAACATAAGGGACTTTTGTAGTAGGTGGAGCAACTACTGGGGGCGGAGTTACCTCACCCCTCTCCCGAAGCCGTCTATCAGTACGGATAGCTAGGGCCATAGCAGCCTCCAGTGATGGAGGAGAATCATACTGAGCCAAAACGTCCTTTAATTTGTCAGAAAGCCCATGACAAAACTGACTCCTAAGAGCTGGGTCATTCCACTGAGTATCTGTGGCCCATCTACGGAACTCAGAAGCAAATTCCTCCGCCGGACGATCTCCCTGCTGTATCTTACGTAATTTTGTCTCAGCAAGAGAGACCCGATCTGGGTCATCATATACCAAACCCAGGGCAGTAAAAAATCGATCTACAGACTGTAGAGCCGGGGATCCCGGAGGAAGGGAGAATGCCCAGGATTGAGGGTCCCCTTGTAGGAGCGAGATAACAATTCCCACTCTCTGCTCTTCACTCCCTGATGATCGAGGCCGAAGCCGAAAATACAATTTACATGCTTCCCGGAAGGTGAAAAATTTGTCTCGCCCACCAGTGAACCTGTCCGGGAGAGCTACTTTAGGTTCAAATCTGGTTTGCTCCAGGGGAGACAAAACTTTGGACTTAATGTCCGTCAGCTCCATGGATAATCCCTGCAACTGCAGAGCCAGCTGGGCTACTGGATCCATGGCAACTGGGGATAATTTTAATGGCCAGTGAAAATGTCACGCGGTCTTATGATATGTGTACGATGTCAGTAAACTATTCTTAAAAGAACAACACTCTATACAACATATAGATTAGCAACATCAGCATGTAAATATAGAATAGATTTACCTGACACGATATCCGTTGAACTCAGGGTTAATCTTGAGGACTTGATACACTGTCACAGGAAAGAGGAGGACCGGGGGTCTAACCTGACCCTAAACTGGGGTCCTAACTAATCCCTCACCTTGGAGGTACTGATAATGGTTCAGAGGTCCAAGTCTCCAGCCTAACCCTGTCTCCTATCAGTCCCTGAACCCTGTAATCAGTCCTAAGAAGGATTCTGATTACCACCAAAGGGATATGGGCTGATCTCTGCTAAATACACAGATTAGACATATAAGACAGACTGGAGAAAACACAGACTTGCATACACACTCAAACACAGAAGGAACATAAATGATCTGGGATATTAAACTCTAAGCAAGGTGAGCTTAAAACAACTAAGGAGCTCTTTAACTTAAGTCTATTCAGATACAATCCTATCTGTGGTCTGCATGAAGAATTTCACTGGCAACTCCCCAAACAGACAACCAAGGATTTAAAGGAAACCAATCAACAAATAATCAATTTCAGCCGGGAGAAACTGAACCCAGTCCCAGAACCGAGCACAGACAGAATTAACTCCCTCACTGCCAAACACAAAGAAACAGCAACTCAGCTGTGAGAAGTCAGAATGTGCAACCGCGACGATCTTCGTGGCGATGCACACATGACACCCTGTCAGACACTATGTGGAGAGGAAACCCATGGAGACGGAAGATATGCTGTATGAAGTGATCAGCGAGCTCCGGAGAGTATGGAAGACCGGGTAACGGAACGAAGTGAGCCATCTTCGAAAAATGATCCATCACAACCCAGACAACGGAGCAGCCGGAAGAGATGGGAAGATCGGTAATGAAATCCATACCGATGTGCTGTCAGAGAGCAGAGGGAACCGGAAGAGGCTGAAGCTGCCCAGCATGCAAAAGCTTAGCTGTTATGTATCGGTAGCTGAGGAGGACAGGAACAACAGCAGGGCAGCCGAACACCTGAGATGTTGGTAACTGATGGGTTGCAGATTCCTAAACTAACGACACAACTAGAGGTAGCCGTGGAGCGTTCCTACATTGATCCTAGACGCCTCATCACAGCCTGAGAGATAACTACACCTAAAGGCAGAAAGATGAAAGCTATCTGCCCCGGAGCAGATCCCCAAAGAAAATAGGAAGCCCCCAAACATATAATGGCGGTTAGACAAGATGAAAATACAAACATAGGCAGAAAATAGACTGAGCAAACGCTGGGGCCACAAGCTGACTAAATAGGATAGGACAGGAGAGATTACTTTCTGCAACCCAGAAAACCCTACAAAAATCCAACAATTCTGATTACAAAAATACTGAGATCACACGATCTCTCCACCCACTAAATCAGATCTCAGTGTGAACAAAAACCAAGCCGCAGCCGCTGAAAAAACAGGAAAAAGCAAATGAGCAAATAACAGTGGCTGCAGATAAACTGTGAGGAGCTCAGACCCCAGGAGGGGACCTGGCTGACCTCCACAAAAGTGCAGAAAACAATGCAAGAAGCAAGCACAAAAAGAAAAGCAAAAAATATCTTATCTGAAAGCAGGAGATGCATGCAAGACTCCAGCTAACTTCCAAATGAACCAGGAACCACAATTGAGACAAGAACAATTGATCACCAGCAACCATCATGGGAGGGAACCTCCCTTATATCAGACCAGTCCGTGAACCCAGATTGCCACTCCTAGCTGAAAGGTTCAGTACTGTCTGTAACCACCAGAGGGAGCCTCTGCTCAGAAACCATCTCTAGCACATTCATAACACATGGGCGTGGAGTGCAGTGAATATTCATTACCTTTAGTAGACCCCGCCGCTGCTGGAATCAGAACAAGACACTATGAGGGAGAGCAGGGAGGGTAAGTAGGATGGTTTATTGTTTTTCTGCTGTGGGAAATGCAAACCACGATAAGGATGAGGAGCCATGCAGATGAGGGAAGGAATGAGGAGCTATGCAAACCAGGAAAGGATGAGGAGCATTGCATTCCAGGATAGGGATAAGTGGGTCATGCATACCAGGATAGGGATGAGGATGCTGTGCATACCAGGATATGGATGAAGAGCTATGCATACCAGGATAGGGATGAGAAGGCTGTGCATACCAGGATAGGGATGAGGAGCCGTGCATACCAGGATAGGGATGAGGAGGGCATACATACCAGGATGGGGATGAGGGGGCCATGCATACCAGGATAGAGATGAGGGGACAATGTATACCAAGCTTATACTCGAGTCAATAAGTTTTCCCAGTTTTTTGTGGTAAAATTAGGTGCCTTGGCTTATACTCTGGTCGACTTATACTCGAGTTTATATGTTATATATGCAGCTCTAATGGCTGTATAACACAATGAGTTCGATACACGGCTCTGTGTGCTGTATCACACATGATTGAATTAAATATGTTGCTCTTCAGGCAGTATTACACAGGATGAGATTATAAACAGCTGAGGACAAAATATAGCGCAAAATATTGTCTTATCTGACAGAAATGACTAAAAATAGTATCAATATATGCTGACCTGATCCCAGGTTGTATGGCTGCTCCAGATACATGGGTGATTTCACCAGAAAAATATGTAAAAAATGGAAAGTTTTTGTTTCCTGAAGAAGTGGGCTACACTTCAAAACGCATAGAAAAATAAAAAGAAATCTTTTTTTTTAACATTATCTTCGGAATTTAATGTTTCGTCATCACCTAGCAGCGTGGATACAGACCACAAAGATACCATTTTTTACAGGATGAGATTAGATATGCTGTAAGTATATATGTTATGTCCGCGTACATCCTACTTCAGATGTCTGAATAATGTTTGAATGAGGCTTAAATTGACATGGCAAAGCTAAGACATTGATAATTGATTGCAATGCCGTGCTCTGAGCAGTGCAGCGCTATCAGGGGCAGTGAGTACACGTCAGCAGCCTTGAACTGTACTACTGTTGGGTCACTAAGCTGTTCTCACTGCAAGAAGAAGTCACCTCTACAGTTCTGTTTTCATTGGTCAGAGCAGCCTTGCAACAGTGAATTGCTTCAGCAGGTGTTCAGCTTGGTAGCTTAACACTACAAAGTCAGACTATGACCACCGCACTATGTCTCATGTTATGCTCACCACTTCTCACATCCGAAACACTTGTCACCACTCGCCACTGAACACTGTGAGCGGTGACATGTGAAAATTGTAGATCACAGCACAGTTGTGGACTAAAACAAAATTTCAAGATGTGCTTAGTTCCCTCACTGTTGTGACCTCGAAAGCCCAGGGGCCTGACTAGTTTACAGATCAGACAGTCAATGTGGAGAAGATGTGGTCGGATATCAATCACAGTCTTCTTTACCTAGCTGCTGAACACCATAAAGAGAAAAAAAGCTAGGACAAGTATTGTTTCAAAGAATAAAATTAATAGACTTTATTGGAATCAATATTACAATCCAAAAAATCAGACACATAAAAGGGCAGGTGAGAAAAATAGGGGCACTACAGCAAATAGAATATTACAATGTTCGTAAAATCCAGGCATAGCAAATGAAAATGTCATATAATAATAATAATCTTTATTTATACAGCGCCAACATATTCCAGCCGCCATTAGGTGAATATAAAACAGGAGTTGGGGGAGCTGTATGCTCAATATCAGTAAATTTGATTCTGCCAGAAACCAAAAACATTACAATTAAATTCTTAATACAATGTATGCAAGCGAGGGCCTGTATTATAGTCAGTCTGTCAGGCCTGAAACCCATGTTAGGAACATGTACAAGCCTCATTTTACTTACAGCAGCCTACTCAAGGGAAAAAGACAGGAGTGCCATTGACCGATCTGCACAAGCCTACGCACTTCTTCTGGAAACTGCCTACCCAGGCAGAATTTACTTTTAGAAAATAAAATTGATGGTAAGTGGCGCTGATACACAATGGGGAGATTCAGCTGCAAATAGGACACTGACCACCAAAATGTTAAAAGTAGACAGTCTACAAGCAAATATGGAATTATATTTGTGCTGTGAATCCCTACCCAAGAGGGAGATATAACAAAAAAATTAAAAATAAAAGATAAAAAAACAAAAATAAGAATTGTATAAAACATATATATGAAGCTACAAGTGGAGATATGAAACATTAAGATAAAACACAGGGGGTATATATTGTGCCATTGTAATACCTGTGATATTGGCTAGGTAATTAGGGCTCTATTGGAGTCTGGACCCAAGAGTGGTAAGTAACCTGAATGTCCAGTGGTGTATGGTGGTGAACATTCATGTAGGGTACCAGTGGACCCTTACAGTCTAGTGATACCACACTCTGGCAATTTGACAATGCCACATCTATAAGCGTCAGAAGGTTATAAATCAAATAAATAAATGGGATCCAATACGTAATCAATTATAATGAAGGTCACAGTGTTCCCGGGTGCGGGTACTCATTTTAATTTTAAAAGGATGTTTTAGCCTTCATGGAGCCGATAAGTTGCCTTGTCTCTGGTTTGAGAGGAAGAGATGCATATTTTCTATGACGTCTGTTGGATACAGGAGGACAGGTGATGGGGTCGGAGTGCTGTCTCATCAGGTGACAGATGCTCCGTGTGCCTCTCCTGATCAGGTGCGGGCATACAGGTGATGGAATCCTCTGTGTTAGTGGAGTCCATTGTTTTGGTCCCTTCTCAGCTGGGTTTGGCAGATGCTGCAAATTAGAGTTATTTTGTCTGAAGGACTTTCAGAAAAAACTGACATTCAGGGGAACAACGCACCCTTGGCCTATTATCCAGCCAAGAGGGGGAGGCTCTGTGGAACAGTTGACCGAGTTCTCAAAAAACTAGCTCTTCTGGCCTGTTTTTGAGCTACGGATCCATCCCTCTCTGCACTGCTGTGCTCACTAGGAGTGCCACCGTGCCAGGTTGGATAAGTGGCCTCATCATCGACCACATTATCTTCGAATTCGTCAATTCGTCAATCAGATCCTCCTTCTGATTTGCAATTTTGGGCTGACCTGATGGCAACTGTGCATCATGATTATCCTCCACCTCTTCAGACATGAATTGACCTTCCCCAATGTGGCTTTCTCCTGCCCGTGGGTGCTCAAATGTTTGTGCAGCAGTGCACTCCACCTCCTCTTGACCCTCTTTAATGGTGCACGTTGACAGGCCAGAATAATTACAAGGGAATGTAAACAGTTCCTATAAGTGGCCAGGTTGGAGTTATATGTCTCGTGGGACACTTGATGGGGAGAGGAAGAGGACCAGGTTGAGGATTGTGAGGCACAGCCTCTTGGCTTCTGAGACTGGTTAGTCTGGAAGACTTGGTGGTGCTGGTTGCCAACACACTGGAGTCTTTGTCTGCCATCCAACCTATAACATCCTCGCAATTTTCTGGGTTTGACAGTGGTGTAGCACGCTGATCGAATCTTGCCACCACATTCACGTCCATCCACGTCCACTTTCCTTAACATCACCCTTTCCATATTAAATGCATTATGAAAAAAAACTTCAGATATCAGCTTCACTACACATGGCAACAGCAGACTCACAAAAATTACAGGTAAATAGTCATGTTTGCGAATCTCAGCAGGTTTTGCCCCATTGCCCAGTGGCACAACTGCTTGATAAAGATATGCTACTTATTTAGCTAACAGAAAACTCATATTTTTTTATATTGCCTTTATGACACACGGCAACAGCAAAGTAAGGAAAATTATTACCACTGGTAAATTGTGACATTTGCGTATCTCTGCAGGCTTTGCCAAAGTTGCACAACTGCTTGATAAATACACCCTATTTATTTAAACAATAGAACATTTTTATTTTTTTATATCACCTTTATGACACATGGCAATAGCAGAGTAAGGAAAATCATTACCACTGGTAAATTGTGACATTTGCGTTTCTCTGCAGGGTTTGCGCCAGTTGAATAACTGCAAGATAAAGATAACTATTTAACCAATAGAAAGTTAGAATTTTTTTTAAGATCGACTTTACGACACACCGACAGAAGGTTTGAGAAAATTCTTGGCACTGGTGACAAGACAACAGCAGAGTAACGAAAATTATTGGTACTGGTAAATTGTGATATTTGCGTATCTCTACAGGTTTTGCAGAAGTCACACAACTGCTGGATAAATATACGCTATATATTTAACCAATAGAAAATTACTATTTTTTTATATCGCCTTTGGGACACATGCCAACAGCAGAGTAAGGAAAATTAATGGAACTTTAAAACAGAGACGTTTCTCTGCATGCTTTGCAGAAGTCGCACAACTGCTAGATAAAGATACGATAACCAAATATTTTTTTTTGTTTCTTTAACCAATTTATTCCATTGGATGTAATATTCCGTCCATGTGACCCTGGACCTCATTCCCATGGACGGAATAGTACGTCCAGGGCGATCAGCTGCGCTCCAGGGGGGAGCGCAGCTAATTGCAGCCGGGTGTCAGCTGATTATCACAGCTGACACCCGGGACTGTGTGTCAGGAGCGGTAACGGACCGCTCCCGGCACATTAACCCCTGGCACACGGCAATCAAACATGATCGCGGTGTACCAGGGGCACAGGGGAGCATCGCGCAGGGAGAGGGCTCCCTGCACGCACCCCTGAGACCCTCAGAACAGCACGATGTGTCACGCTGTTCCGAGGGACTTTCCTCACTGCAGGACCCGGATCCAAGATGGCCACCGGGTCCTGCAGGGAGGCGGTTTCCTCAGTGCCTGCTGAGAGCAGGCACTGAGAAGCCTGCAGCACTGCCAGAGCGATCGCTGGTGTGACAGAGTGCTGTGCACACTGTCACACCAGCGATCTGACCCCATACTGTGATGTCCCACCCTGGGACAAAGTATAAAAGTTAAAAAAATAAAAATAAAAAGTGTAAAAAATTTTTAAAAAAATATATATTCCCCAATAAATTCATTTATTCCTGTAAATAAAAAAACCAAAAACAATAAAAGTACACATATTTGGTATCGCTGCGTCCGTAATTACCCCCCCTATAAAACTGTCCCACTAGTTAACCCCTTTAGTGAACCCCTTAAAAAAAAAAAAACAGCAAAAAATCAATGCTTTATCATCATACCACCGAACAAAAAGTGGAATAACATGATATCAAAAGACCAATATAAATAAACATGGTACCGCTGAAAACATCATCTTGTCCCGCAAAAATGAGCTGTCATACAGCATCATCAGCGAAAAAATAAAAAAGTTATAGGTCGCAGAATAAAGCGATGCAAAAATAATAATTTTTTATATAAAATTGTTTTTATTCTATAAAAGCACCAAAACATAAAAAAATGATATAAATGAGGTATCGCCGTAATCGTACTGACCCGAAGAATAAAACTGCTTTATAAATTTTACCACACGCGGAACGGTATAAACGCCCCCCCAAAAGAAATTCATGAATTGCTGATTTTTGTTCATTCTAACCTCCCAAAAATCGAAATAAAAAGCGATCAAAAAATGTCACGTGCTCAAAAATGGTACCAATAAAAGCGTCAACTCGTAAGACCTCACATGACTCTGTGGGCCAAAATATGCAAAAATTATAGCTCTCAAAATGTGGTGATGCAAAAACTATTTTTTGCAATAAAAAGCGTCTTTTAGCGTGACAGCTGCCAATCATAAAAACCCGCTATAAATAGTAAACCAAACCCCCTTTATCACCCCCTTAGTTAGAGAAAAATAATAAAATTTAAAAAATGTATTTATTTTCCCATTAGGGTTAGGGTTGCCGCTAAAGTTAGGGTTAGGGTTGGTGCTAAAGTTAGGATTAGGGTTAGGATTAGGGTTAGGGGTGTGTTAGGGTTAGGTTTGTGGTTAGAGTTGGGACTACGGTTAGGGGTGTGTTGGGGTTAGGGTTGGAATTAGAATTGGGGGGTTTCCACTTTTTAGGCACATCAGGGGCTCTCCAAATGCGACATGGCGTCTGATCTCAATTCCAGCCAATTCTGCGTTAAAAAAGTCAAACGGTGCTCCTTCACTTCTGAGCTCTGCCATGCGCCCAAACAGTAGTTTACCCCTACATATGGGGTATCAGCATACTCTGGACCCCAAGAGTTATTGTGCAATTTGTCCTATTTCTTCTGTTACCCTTGGGAAAATAAAAAGCTGGGGGCGAAAGTATCATTTTTGTAAAAAAAATGATTTTTTTGTTTTTACGGCTGTACGTTATAAACTTCTGTGAAGCACTTGGGGCTTCATAGCGCTCACCACACATCTAGATAAGTTCCTTGTGGGGTCTAGGTTTCCACTGTTTAGGCGCATCAGGGGCTCTCCAAATGTGACATGACGCCCCCAGACCATTCCATCAAAGTCTGCAATCCAAAACGTCACTACTTCCCTTCCGAGCCCCAACGTGTACCCATACAGTAGTTTTCTCCCACATATTGGGTATCAGGGTACTCAGGACAAATTGGACAACAACTTTTGGGGTCCAATTTCTCCTGTTATCCTTGGGAAAATAAAATATTGGGGGCGAAAAAATCATTTTAGTAAAAAAAAAAAAAGATTTTTTATTTTACGGCTATACGTTATAAACTTCTGTGAAGCACTTCGGGGTTCAAAGTGCTCACCACACATTTAGATAAGTTCCTTGAGGGTTCTAGTTTCCAAAATGGTGTCATTTGTCGGGGGTTTCCACTGTTTAGGCAGATTAGGAGCTCTCCAAACACAACATGGCATCCAGCCAATTCTGCGTTGAAAAAGTCAAACGGCGCTCCTTCCCTTCCAAACTCTGCCGTGCACCCAAACAGTGCTTTACCCCCACATATGGGGTATCAGCGTACTCAGGACAAATTGCACAATAACTTTTGGGGTCTTGTTACACTTGGGAAAATAAAAATTGCAGTGAAAAGATCATTTTTGTGGAAAAAATATGATTTTTTAATTTTACGGCTCTACGTTATAAACTTGTGTGAAGCACTTGGGGGTTCAAATTGCTCACCAAAGATCTAGATAAGTTCCTTAGTGGGTCTAGTTTCCCAAATGGGGTCACTTGTGGGGGGTTTCCACTGTTTAGGCACATCAGTGGCTCTCCAAATGCAACATGGCGTCCAATCTCAATTCCAGCCAATTTTGGTTGGAAAAAGTCAAATGGTGCTCCTTCCATACCGAGCTCTGCCGTGTGCCCAAACTGTGGTTACCCCCACATATGGGGTATCAGCGTACTCAGGACAAATTGGACAACTTTTGTGGTCCAATTTCTCCTGCTACCCTTGGGAAAATAAAAAATTAATGACTAAAAGATAATTTTTGTGGGAAAAAAATAGGAGTTTTTATTTTCATGCCCGGGCATTATAAACTTGTGTGAAGCACTTGGGGGTTCAAAGTGCTCACCAAAGATCTAGATAAGTTCCTTAGGGGTCTAGTTTCCAAAATGGGGTCACTTGTGGGGGGTTTCCACTGTTTAGGCTCATCTGGGGCACTGCAAACTGAACATGACCCCCATTAATGTCTGCATTCCAAAACGTTACTACTTTCTTTCCAAGCCATGCCGTGCGCCAAAACAGTTCCCCCCCACATATGGGGTATCAGAGAACTCAGGACAAATTGGACAACAACTTTTGGGGTCCAATTTCCTTGGGAAAAATCAAAAATTTAGGACTAAAAAATAATTTTTGTGGAAAATTGTTTTTTTTTTTTTTTTCACACCCAGGCATTATAAACTTTTGTGAAACACTTTGGGGTTCAAAGTGCTCACAACAGATCTAAATAAGTTCCTTAGGTGGTCTAGTTTCCAAAATGGTGTCACTTGTGGGGGGTTTCCACTGTTTAGGCACATCAGGGGCTCTCCAAACGCGACATGGCGTCCAATCTCAATTCCAGCCAATTTTAGTTTGAAAAAGTCAAACTGCGCTCCTTCCCTTACGGGCTCTGCCGTGCACCCAAACAGTGGTTTTCCCCCACATATGGGATATTGGCGTACTCAGGAGAAATTGCACAACAACTTTATCTGTCCATTTTCTCCTTTTACCCTTGTGAACATAAAAAAAAGTTTGTAAATATCATTTTTGTGGCTAAAAAGTTAAATATTCATTTTTTCCTTCCACGTTGCTTCAGCTCCTGTGAAGCACCTGAAGGGTTAATAAAATTCTTGAATGTGGTTTTGAGTACCTTGAGGGGTGCAGTTTTTAGAATGGTGTCACTTTTCGGTATTTTCTGCTATTAGACCCCTCAAAGTGACTTCAAATATGAGGTGGTCCCTAAAAAAATGGCTTTGTAAATTTTGTTGTAAAAATTAGAAATCGCTGGTCAACTTTTAACCCTTATAATTTCCTAACAAAAAGAAAATTTTGGTTCCAAAATTGTGCTGATGTAAAGTAGACATGTGGGAAATGTTATTTATTAACTATTTTGTGTGACAAATTTCTCTATTTTAAGGGAATAAAAATTCAAAGTTTGAAAATTGCAAAATTTTCTAAATTTTCGCCATATTTGCGTTTTTTTCAAAAATAAATGCAAGTTATATCGAATAAATTTTACCACTATCATGAAGTACAATATGTCTCGAGAAAACATTCTCAGAATCGCGAAGATCCGTTGAAGCGTTCCAGAGTTATAACCTCATAAAGAGACAGTGGTCAGAATTGTAAAAATTGGCCAGGTCATTAACGTGCAAACCACCCTTGGGGGTGAAGGGTTAAATCTCTTTATGACACATGACAGCAGCAGAAATTACTGGTAAATAACCCAGCAGCTTTTGCGCCAGTCACACAACTGCTAGATATGCAGCTCTGGCAAAAATTAAGAGACCACTACACAGTTTTATAAAAATCAGCTTCTCTACATGTCTGACAGCCATTCCATTCCAGTGTCAGTTGAATTCCAACCAGAGTACACCTCATTCTACTTAATGTGCTTCTCATTAGGTGATTACCTGAAACAAATCTTATTTAACAAAGGAAAGTATAAAAAACACTTCTGTGGTGTTCACAATCTTTTTGCAATAGGACAAAGCTGGATGGCACAGCAAGTGCTAGTACTATCCCAAAAGTAATAGTAATGAAAAAATAACTTTTAACCATGCCAAAGGAGTTGAAAAGAAAGGTGTTAAGTGAGGAAAAGAAGGGCTCAGTTCTAGCTTTACTAGCAAAGGGATACAGTGAGCGTCATGTTGCCTCCATCCTTAAATTTTCTGAGATGACAGTCCATTGCAACAAGGTCAAGCAGCAGATATTGGAGACAACAAAGCTACAGACTGGCAGAGGGCGAAAACAACTCTCCACTGACTGGGATGACCATCATCTTATTCGAATGTAACTCAGCAACCACAAGATGACATCAAGTGACCTACAAAAGGAATGGCAAATGGCAGCTGGGGTGAAGTACACAGCAAGAACAGTTCATAACCGGCTCCTAGAGGCAGGGCTCAAGTCATGTAAAGCTAGAAAAAAGCCTTTCATCAATGAGAAGCAAAGGAGAGCCAGGCTGTAGTTTGCCAAAGACCATAGAGATTGGACCATAGAGGACTGGAGTAAGGTAATCCCCTCTGATGAGTCTTTTTTTCAGCTTTGCCCAACATCTGGTCATCTAATGGTTAGACAGAGATCTATAGAGGCGTACAAGCCATAGTGTCTTGCACCCACTGTGAAAATTGATAGAGGATTGGTTATGATCTGGGATGCTTCAGCAAGGCAGGAATTCGGCAGGTTAATCTTTGCAAAGGATGTATGAATCAAGCCGCATATAAGGTTATCCTGGAAAAACAGTTGATTCCTTCTGCTCAGGCAATATTCCCCCAACTCTGAGGACTGGTTTTTCCAGCAAGACAATGCGCCATGCTGCACAGCTAGGTCAATCAATGTGTGGTTGAAGGACCACCACATCAAATCTCTGTCATGGCCAGCCCAATCTCCAGACCTGAACCCCATTGAAAACCTCTGGAATGTAATGAAGAGAAATATGGATAGTCACAAGCCATCAAACAAAGAACTGCTTGGATTTTTGTACCAGGAATGGCATAAGGTCATCCAAAAGCAGTGTGAAAGACTGGTGGAAAGCATGACAAGATGCATGAAAGCTGTGATTAAAAATCATGGTTATTCCACAAAATATTGATTTCTGAACTCTTCCTGAGTAGAGTTGAGCGATACTTTCCGATATGCTAAAGTATCGGAATCGGAATGGTATCGCCGATATCACTAAAATATCGGCGATACCCGATACCGATACCGGAAGTCCCATGTAAGTCTATGGGAACAAAATATCGCAACTAAAAAAACCCCATTCTTTCCTTGTAAACACTAAATATACACACATAGAATACATATATATATATATATACATGTCATTGTGACATATATATATACATATATGTATAGTTTATACACTTCTACATAGTAAAATATCCTTTGATTCAATTGCCGGGTAAAGCCGGCTTCAGTGAAAAGACAGAAGCACCCGACATGAAATGACACTTGGTGTACATAGGGTTAAACATTTCTTTTCATGTCCTTTGCTATCTAATTTGCACAAACAATTAAATCAGACTATGTGTGCAAAATTTCACACCTGTAGGGGTTAATTAAAGGTGTAAATTCGTTGTAAAAAAACGGACTTTTTTGCTACGAATTTACACCTTTAATTAACCCCTAGAGGTGTGAAATTTTGCACACATAGTCTGATTTAATTGTTTGTGCAAATTAGATAGCAAAGGACATGAAAAGACATGGTTAACCCTATGTACACCAAGTGTCATTTCATGTCGGGTCACCCGACATGAAATGACACTTGGTGTACATAGGGTTAAACATTTCTTTTCATGTCCTTTGCTATCTAATTTGCACAAACAATTAAATCAGACTATGTGTGCAAAATTTCACACCTCTAGGGGTTAATTAAAGGTGTAAATTCGTTGTAAAAAAAACGGACTTTTTTGCTACGAATTTACACCTTTAATTAACCCCTAGAGGTGTTAAATTTTGCACACATAGTCTGATTTAATTGTTTGTGCAAATTAGATAGCAAAGGACATGAAAAGACATGGTTAACCCTATGTACACCAAGTGTCATTTCATGTCGGGTTCTGCATTTTCACAAAAGCCGGCAATTGAATTAGCGGCTATTATACTATGTAGAAGTGTATGAACTACAAATATAAATATATATATATATGTGTCACAAATTCAATGACATGTATATATATATATGAGGTGTAAAATTGCTGAAAAAAAATGCGTGGGCTCCCGCCCTATTTTCGCAACCAGACAGACAAAGCCAGTGAGTGGGGGCAGATAATAATAGCCCAGAGAGGGACCATTATTTTTGCCCCCCCACGGCTACTAACATCTGCCCCCAGACACCCCAGGAAAGACAAATCTATAATTAGATTCGCCCTTTCTGGCACTTTGCCCGTCTATTCCCATTGCCCTGTAGCGGTGGCGAATGGGTTAATATGGGGTTAAAGCCACCTTGCTATTGAAAGGTGACCTTAAGCCAGGTTAATAATTGAGAGCTGTCAATTAGACAACTATCAATTATTAATCCTATTGCATGAAATAAAAATAAAACACACACACTTTAATTAAAAATCATTTTAATGAAATAAAGACACATGTTTTTGACCATCTTTTATTTTACTGCAAAAACCATTTCCTGTAATAAAAATAAAATAAAAAAGCAAAATTATTCTTACCTATCCCATGCACAGTCAGGTCCCACGGTGTAATCCTTCAGAAAGGGTTAATGTTTACTGCAGGGACCGCAGCTAATGCTGCAGCCTCACAGTAAACCCCAAATGAATGAGTTCCTCTCCTGCCTGACAGGAGAGTAAAGGCTGGGTGTCACATAACGATACACCAGCGATCCCGACAACGATATGCACTTGTCAGGATCGCTGGTGTATCGCTACATGATCGCTGCTGAGCTGCCAAACAGGCAGCTCAGGCAGCGATCTGGGACAGCGACACTGCGGGTAACATCGCTTAAGGGCCCGTCTCACATAGCGATATCGCTACCGAGATCGCTGCTGAGTCACTAGTTTTGTGACGCAGCAGCGAGCTCACCAGCGATATCGCTGTGTGTGACATTCAGCGACGATCAGCCCCCCTGCCGGGTATCGCTGATCGTCGCAGAAATGTCAGGACCTTTTTTTGATCGCTGGTTTCCCTCTGACAGGCACGCATCGCTGCGTGTGACAGGCGGGAAACCAGCGATCAAAGGTCCTGACATTTCAGCGACGATCAGCGATACCCGGCAGGGGGGCTGATCGTCGCTGAATGTCACACACAGCGATATCGCTGGTGAGCTCGCTGCTGCGTCACAAAACTAGTGACTCAGCAGCGATCTCGGTAGCGATATCGCTATGTGAGACGGGCCCTTAAGTGGAAAGCTTAATTGATTGCTTTCCACTTTCACTTCAGGTCAGCCAGGGACACAATCAGTGACGTCAGAGGGAACTGATTAACAAAAATAGGGGTTCCCTTCGAAAAAAAAATGGCGTGGGGTCCCCCCTATTTTTGTTAACCAGCCAGATGAAGCAGACCGCTGAGGCCTGGATTTTCAGGCTGTTAAGGAGCCAAGATCCATGGACCTTGCCAGCCTGATAATACCAGGCCACAGCAGTCTGCATATCTTGGCTGATTAACAAAAATAGGGGATCCCCTCGAAAAAAATTGGCGTGGGGTCCCCCCTATTTTTGTTAACCAGCCAGATGAAGCAGACCGCTGAGGCCTGGATTTTCAGGCTGTTAAGGAGCCAAGATCCATGGACCTTGCCAGCCTGATAATACCAGGCCACAGCAGTCTGCATATCTTGGCTGATTAACAAAAATAGGGGATCCCCTCGAAAAAAATTGGCGTGGGGTCCCCCCTATTTTTGTTAACCAGCCAGATGAAGCAGACCGCTGAGGCCTGGTTTTTCAGGCTGGTAAGGATCCAATATCCATGGACCTTGCAAGCCTGATAATACCAGGCCACAGCAGTCTGCTTAGCTTGGCTGGTTAACAAAAATAGGGGATCCCCTCGAAAAAAAAAACGGCGTGGGGATCCCCCCTATTTTTGTTAACCAGCCAAGTAAAATGCAGACTGCTGCGGCCTGGTATTAAAAGACTGTCAAGGCCCATGGATTTTGGCCCTCAACAGCCTGATAATACCAGGCTACAGCAGCCCCACATTTGGCGCATCAAAAGATGTGCCAATTGTGGCACTTTACCCGGCTCTTCCCACTTGCCCTGTAGCGGTGGCAAGCGGGGTAATAAGGGGTTATTGTCACCGTTGATTGTACGGTGACAATAAGCCCGGTTAATAATGGAGAGGTGTCAATAAGACACCGATCCATTATTAATCCCAAAGTTATTAAATGTGTAAAAAAAAGACAAAGCAAGAAAAAAGTATTTTAATGAAATAAAAGAAACACAGTTTTCATTTCTTTTATTGTACTCTCATTCCTGCGACGCCATCGATCTCCTGTAAAAAAAGAAAAAAAAACAAACCAACAGTATACCACCTGTCCGACGCAGTCCATAGTAACGATTGTCCCACGACGATCCAACTCTGCTACATCGCAATGACAGGCAGAGCCTGTCATTGCAACGCAGCACAGCTGATTACCTGCTTCCCCGGCGGTGACGTCATCGGACTGACTGCTTTACGGCCGGGATTACCCAGCAGTCACTGCAGTTATCGCGAGAAACTGCATGTGACCGCCGGGGAGAAGAGGATGGCGGCCATGAAGCAGTCCAGGACGTGACCGCCGGAGATCTTCTGCCAGGTAAGTGCCGCTGACTCCTGACAGACCCGACCGACGGACACTGACAGTGACAGTGACATCCCGATTCCGGATATCCGATAAGACGAAAATATCGGAACTCGGAATCGGAATTCCGATACAGCCAATATCGGCCGATACCCGATATTTGCAGTATCGGAATGCTCAACACTATTCCTGAGTTAACACATAAGTATTGTTGTTTCTAAATGATTATGAATTTGCTTTCTTAGCATTATTTGAGGTCTGCAAGCACTGCATTTTTTGTTATTTTGACCATTTCTCATTTTCTGAAAAATAAATACAACATTTATTTCTTGGAAATTCGCAGACATTTTGTCAGTAGTTTATAGAATAAAGGAGCAATTTACATTTTACTCAAAAATATACCTATAAAGAAAAAAATCTGACAAACTGAAAATGTTGCAGTGGTCTCTTAATTTTTGCCAGAGCTGTATATTAGCTCTTTAAGCAATAGGCGAGGAATATTCTTTAGCAATTAGCTTTTAAAAACAATGTTTGCTATATACTGACTCTGACGAATATTATTTAGCTGTAAAAAAAAGTTTTTTTTATATGCTGGTACGCAGGAATATATTATGTAGCTCCCAAAAAATTTGTATATGCTGGTACTAGGTAACATTATTCGGCTCTAAAAAGAGCTGCTTTGTATATTAATGGGCAGCACGGTGGCTCAGTGGATAGCACTACAGCCTTGGAGTCCTGGGTTCAAATCCCACCTAGGACAACATCTGCAAGGAGTTTGTATGTTCTCCCCGTGTTTGCGTGGGTTTTCTCCGAGTACTCTGGTTTCCTCCGACATTTCAAAAACATACTGATAGGGAATCTAGATTGTGAGCCCCATCGGGAACAGCGACGATAATGTGTGCAAACTGTAAAGCGCTGCGGAATATGTTAGTGCTATATAAAGATTATTATTATTATGGTAGTGGATAAAACCCTGCCTGTCTCTCCCTAATCCCAGTCTATTCCTACACTATACAACACATTGCAAACTAGCAAAGATCTGCAGCATGCACTTGCAATGATAAAACCCAGGTACCTGCCTTTCCCTCGTATAAATCTCTCCGCACACTATCTCCACCTAACACTGAACTAATCTTCACTCTCAGTAGCTCTTAAAAGAGCTTTTTGGAATGACAAACTCTCCCTAAATGCTGCTTTCATTCTTCCTATGCTCACACTGCTCTGTTTCCGGCTTTAATGTGCGCAAGATGGCACTGGCAGGGATTAAATATCCCAATGACGCTGGAAGGCCAGCCAATCACAGTAGTGCCACATCAAAGATGGCACTGGCATTACTGTGATTGGCAGGTAAGCTCAGCATGTTCATTGGCTGCAAATAAAGCGGCAAACATGCTGGCCGGGTCACTCGAATATACCAAGGTGAATAGCAAATTACTCGCTGAGTAACTAATAGCCAAAACAGCACTATCCGTGCGAGTAATGTATTCACTCATCACTATTTATTACATGTTACGTTTATTATGCTCTGGGGTCCGGAGAGACCCCAGAGCACAATAAGGGCCATTCATTTGGAAGAGAATTACTTCTTTGCAAAACAAAATTCCCAGGTGAATTTGAATTTTACCTAATCTGCTCATCTCCAATCATAATATACAACTATATTAAATAAACCTCTTACAGACATTACATAAGTTTTATTATTTCTATACTATAAGAAAAACACTTGTATAGTACAGTATATAAAACAAATTTTTGCACATCAGTTCAGCAAATATGTAACTATAGATAATTTTACGTCATCATTAAGTAAAACTTGCCCAGCATACACATACTGTGACCCAGCAGTGACTTGTATTTTATTAGGATGGACAGAGCATGACTAACTTAGCACCCATTAAACAAAGTATGTGCGACCACGATTATAATGTGAAACAGACAAATATGAGAAACTGGAAGATTTCAAGCTATAAACATTTTATGAGAATCTGTTATTGATTCACCCTCCTCTGTATAGACTATTTAGATGGAATATGCCCAGAAATCAGGATTTTAAAAATACAACTGTTTTAAATTAGGTAATTCAGAAAAACATGGAATGAATCCTCTCCACGATGGTCCAAGTCAAGTCACGACAACGAATTGCATGATACATTTGTATTTCAAACATTGAGACAGATGTACATTATTTGCACCACAAGAGGTAGCACAGAATGATTTATAACAGTCATTTTCAAATTCTTCTCAGGTTTCAAAATAAGAGGGTAAAGGATCCAGAGACTTTATGGAACGTGCATCATGGATTATTGCTGTGACAAATTGTCTAGATGGTAAATTCCAAATGAACTGGCATATTTTACTCTGGACAAGCCAAATATTAAGCACAACTGTAATATCTAATAAGAACTGATCAAAGTTTCTAAGGAACACTGACTTGTTCCAAATTATGTATAGCAGTTACAGCTCTCACTTGTGTCAGATTTCATGCACCAAGCAAAGACCATATGCATTAGGTAGACCCTCAATTCATCGCTAAAAGATCATTTCTAGCACAAACAATCCTGCAAGTAAACACCTGCTATGTTCTCAGGTTTACTATACTGTTTCCTACTGGTAAGGTATGTTTTTCATCACTGATTCTGAATTTACTATCATCATATTTAAGAATATTGGCAACAAAGAAGCCTTTCCAACTTTTAGAAATCTGGATTGTTATATTCTGCAAAATAATCAAGTCTTCAATCTATGCTACAGTTAAAGATGCAGAATTGTTTGCTGATCATAATTATGTTTATTATTAGAGATGAGCAAACTTGTTCGGAAAATGTTTGCCAATCTCAAATTCAGCACGAACATAGCTCATTCGGATTTGTGTTCAGATTCCCAAGCATTTTTCCTCATTTTGGCTAAATTCTGGCGCAGTTCGGTAAATGGTGACATTTCCTTTAATGCTTTTGTTAGGACAGAGGTGAGGATAGTGGTGCTATTTGATGAGCGGGGGTACGTGTTTTATGAGAAGAGTGGGTGGGTATAGTTCAGAGGAGTGGTAGACTGTTATTTAATTTTTTAACCCCTTAACGACCACCGATACGCATTTTAACGGCGGTAGTTAAGGGTACTTAAACCACAGCGCCGTTAATTAACGGCGTTGTGGAAAAAGTATATAGCGCCCCCCAGAGTCGGATTTTCTCCGGGGTCTCGGCTAGCCAAAACCCAGAGAACATGATTTGGGTCGGTTTTTACCGACCCCGCTTTTATGATCGCCGTTATTAACCGCATAACGGCGACCGCAAAGAAAAAGAAGCCGCGATTCTCCATTAAATTTCTCTCTCCTCTGATGTGATTGCACATCAGAGGGGAGAGAAATGGGGTCCTAGGGACCCCAGGTTAGTCCCCTGTGCCTTCTGGTGTCCCCCCATGTCTCTCGGAGCTCCCCGAGCTCCCCGCGTCTTCTTGCTGTAAAAGAAAATGCGCATGCGCCCGCCAAGTCGGATTTTGTCCGGGGTAGCCGAGACCCCAGAGAACATAATTCGGGTCCCCCACTTTTTCGATCGCAGTTATTAACCCTATAATGGTGATAGCAAAAAAAAAAAAACAGCAATTCTGCATGTAATTTCTCTCCCCTCTGATGTGATCGCACATCAGAGGGGAGAGAAATAGGGTCCCTGGGACCTCCGATCCCCCCCGGTACCTCCCGATATCCCCCTGTCCTCCCATGGGCTCCTACAGCTCCCGGTCTTATCCCTGGAAAGAAAACGGCGGGCACATGCGCAGTGCGCCCGCCGAATCTGCCACTCGGCAGATTCATTCTTTCTCTGGAGGAACATTTTGATCACTGTGATAAACACTATCACAGTGATCAAAATAAAAAAAATAATGAATAAACCCCCCTTCATCACCCTCTTAGTTAGGGACATATAATAAAATATAGAAAATATATTTATTTTAATTTTTCCATTAGGGTTAGGATTAGGGTTAGGATTAGGGTTAGGGTTAGAATTAGGGTTAGGATTACAATTAGGGTTAGGGTTACAATTAGGGTTGGAATTAGGGTTGGGATTAGGGTTAGGATTAGGGTTAGGGTTGGGATTAGGGTTAGGGTTAGGGGTGTGTTGGGGTTAGGGTTAGAGCTAGAATTGAGGGGTTTCCACTATTTAGGCACATCAGGGGGTCTCTAAACACGACATGGCGTTCAAAAAGTCAAATGGTGCTCCCTCCATTCCGAGCCTTGCTGTGTGCCCAAACAGTGGTTTACCCCAACATATTGGGTATCAGTGTGATCAGTACAAATTGCACACCAATTTTGGGGGATTCTAATTTCTCCTTTTACCTTTGGGAAAATAAAAAAAAGCTGGCTAAAATATCATTTTTGTGGAAAAAAATGATTTTTTATTTTCACGCCTCTACGTTATAAACTTCTGTGAAGCACTTGGAGGTTCAAAGTGCTCACCACACATCTAGATAGGTTCCTTAGGGGATCTAGTTTCCAAAATGGGGTCATTTGTTGTGGTTTTCCACTGTTTAGGCACATCAGGGGCTCTCCAAACGTGACATGGCGTCCAGCCAATTCTGTGTTGAAAAAGTCAAACGGCGCTCCTTCCCTTGCGACCTCTGCTGTGCGCCCAAAAAGGGGTTTACCCCCACATATGGGGTATCAGCGTATTCAGGAGAAATTGGTCAACAAACTTTGTGGTTTATTTTCTCTTTTAACACTTGTGAAAATAAAAAAAATTGTTTCTGAAATATTTTTTTTTAAAAAAAGTTAAATGTTAATTTTTTCCTTCCACATTGCTTCAGTTCCTGTGAAGCAAGTAAAGGGTTAATAAACTTCTTGAATGTGGTTTTGAGCATCTTGATGGGTGCAGTTTTTACAATGGTGTCACTTTTGGGTATTTTCTATCATATAGACCCCTCAAAGTGACTTCAAATGTGATGTGGTCCCTAAAAAAATGGTGTTGTAAACATGAGAAATTGTTGGTCAAATTTTGATGTGAATACTTTTCCATGGATGGAAAAGTATTCACATTGATTTTTCTGGCTAACACGGTACCACAATATAATTTATTATTGGTCAAATTTTAACCCTTATAACTTCGTAACAAAAAAAATTGTTTCTAAAATTGTGTTGATGTAAAGTAGACATGTGGGAAATGTTATTTTTTAAGAAATTTGTGTGACATACAGTACAGACCAAAAGTTTGGACAAACCTTCTCATTCAATGACTTTTCTGTATTTTCATGACTATGAAAATTGTAGAATCACACTGAAGGCATCAAAACTATGAATTAACACATGTGGAATTATACATTACACTTTATAAAAAAGTGTGAAACAACTGAAAATATGTCTTATTCTAGGTTCTTCAAAGTAGCCACCTTTTGCTTTGATTACTGCTTTGCACGCAGAAAAGGTGAACAGATGGACTCTACATGCCTGGTTCCCACTGTGAAGCATAGAGGAGGAGGTGTGATGATGTGGGGGTGCTTTGTTGGTGACACTGTTGGGGATTTATTCAAAATTGAAGGCATACTGAACCAGCATGGCTACCACAGCTTCTTGCAGCAGCATGCTATTCCATCCGGTTTGCGTTTAGTTGGACCTTCATTTATTTTTCAACAGGACAATGACCCCAAACACACCTCCATGCTGTGTAAGGGCTATTTGACCAAGAAGGAGAGTGTCGGGGTGCTACGCTAGATGACCTGGCCTCCACAGTCACCAGACCTGAACCCAATCGAGATGGTTTGGGGTGAGCTGGACTGCTCACCGCTTCAATTTTGAATAAATCCCCAACAGTGTCACATGCAAAGCACCCCCACATCATCACACCACCTCCTCCATGCTTCACGGTGGGTACTAGGCATGTAGAGTCCATCTGTTCACCTTTTCTGCG
>JARQOD010000004.1:300519420-300627170 GCA_033576555.1 Oophaga sylvatica | reverse complement strand
AGTTGACTTGTGGGAACTTTCTCCCATCTCCATACTTCATCTGTGGAGCTCAGCCACAGTGATTTGGGGTTCGTCTTTACCTCTCCACCAAGGCTCTTCTCCCATGATTGCTCAGTTTGGCTGGACGGCGAGGTCTAGGAAGACTTCTGGTGGTCCCAAACTTCTTCCATTTAAGGATCATAGTGGCCACTGTGCTCTTTGGAACCTTGAATACTGCAGAAATTCTTTTGTAACCTTGGCCAGATCTGTGCCTTGCCACAATTCTATCTCTGAGCTCCTTGGCCAGTTCCTTTGACATCGTGATTCTCATTTGGTCTGACATGCACTGTGAGCTGTGAGGTCTTATATACACAGGTGTGTGCCTCTACAAATCAAGTCCTCTCAGCTTTGTTAAATACAGCTGGACTCCAATGAAGGAGTAGAACCATCTCAAGGAGGATAACAAGTAAATGGACAGTATGTGACTTAAATATGAGGGTCTGAGCAAAGGGTTTGAATACTTATGACCTTGTTATATTTCAGTTTTTCTTTTTTAATAAATTTGCAAAAATTTCTACATTTCTGGTTGTTATCAGTCAAGATGGAGTGCAGAGTGTACATTAATGAGAAAGAAAAATGAACTTTTTTGCATTTACCAAATGGATGCAATGACACAAAGAGTGAAAAATGTAAAGGGATCTGAATACTTTCCGAACTCACTGTATCTTGTGTTTTGAGCAGTGCAACATTTTATTTATTGCACATTCAATAACGCATTTTCTTTCCACAGACTGAGATGAATGAATAAAAATTAAGAAATGAATATATATGATGTTTATTAGCAGCTATCAACTCCCGCTGCATCATGCCTCCCTAAGCACTGAACTGTCAGTGCCTAATAGCAAAAATAACCATGTTCACTCCCTTCTGTTTATTATGCTTTTGAGTCTGGAGAAACCTTAGAGCCTAATAAATATCTGTTTGGTAAACAGAACTTTGATTCAGAACAAATTTATTTGAATCAAGTGAATTTTGGAAGATTCTGTCATCTGTAGAATTGCAAGTACTGTATCTGAAACAAAAAAGCCCCACCAAAATCAGATCACTTTTTACTACTGAATATACACATGCAGAAGGCCTGAATTATCTAAATAAAATACTGAAACAAAGAATAGGTACAAATAAGAAGCAGATATGAATAACTTTCTAAGCAGAAACATGAGAACATTTTTAAGACACATCATGTTCACAGTAAACATCTAAAGAGTAAAAGAATAAATTGCAATCAAGACAACCACATAAATGCCAATTCATAATTGAAAGTTATGACTTGCCAGGGCTTCAAATATACAAAAATCTCCTTACTTGGAAATAAGTAAAACACTATCCACAGTGAACCATCACATGCTTTCTTAACTTAAATTAACTACAGGAAAATAATACACAACTAGAATACAATGTACAACTTTTTTATAACAGTAAGAAATTCTATATAATAGCAGTAAAAAGGAAGATTTAAGGCCCAATCCATCATTTGAGGACTTTTTGAAGCCTATTTTCTTTTTTTGTCTTGTATTCGCTGGATTTTTTTTGTTCCAAATTCAACAAAATAGCGGACGCAGATCATTAATTTTGCGCATTAGCAAAAACTGTCTTTTTATTTTTATCTCCTTCATGACCGAAGGTAGTTTCATTTTTGTGTTTGAGTTTTTTTGCTTCCCTTCTTCCCAGAGCCATAACTTTTTTATTTTTCACTCAAAATAGCCATGTGATGGCTTGTTTTTTGCGGGACAAGTTGTACTGAGCGACATCATTGGTTTTAGCTAGTGATTAGCGAGCATGCTCGGTAATGCTCGGTACTCGCCCGAGCATTGCAGTGCTCACGATGCTCAGCAAGCGCTGAGCATTTCCTGGGTTGAGCGCCAGTCAATATGCAGCAAAACATGTAGAAAAAAATCTCCAGCGCAAAAATGGATAAAAATTCAATTTTTATTAGATAAAATTAAAATCCATCTTGATAGAAAAAAGACATATACAGGTGGGGTCCCTGGTGGTCTGAAACCGACGCGTTTCGACCTAGCAGGTCTTAGTCATGGTTTACACAATGCCCTAAACTGCAGACTTAAATACGATATAGACATGTGGAACACAGGTGAACATAACACAAATTGGTAACACAAGGTAACACCCTGAGAAATTAACCCGTTATAGGAAAAAAAAAAGGATAGGACAGAATATAAAAACTGTATAATGATACACAAAACCGCAAATATAAACATATATAACATATACTTATAGATAATTTGCCAGATGGAAAAATATTTGAAAGAAACCAGAATTAATTAGGACTATATCACATGTCTATATCGTATTTAAGTCTGCAGTATAGGGCATTGTGTAAACCATGACTAAGACCTGCTTGGTCGAAACGCGTCGGTTTCAGACCACCAGGGACCCGACCTGTATATGTCTTTTTTTCTATCAAGATGGATTTTAATTTTATCTAATAAAAATTGAATTTTTATCCATTTTTGCGCTGGAGATTTTTTTCTACATGTTTTGTTGCAGCCAACGCCTCTAATCAAGGTGGCTCCGTGCGCATGAGGATTCTGGACTACTGCTGAGTGTGAAAATCTTCTGGACTACTGCTGAGACTGGTGAGCTGACTATTTTCCTGCTACCCCCCCTTTTCCTTGCCTACATAGTCAATATGCAGGGATTGTCTGCCACGCACTGTAATGCCGCAGTCATGTTGGTATCAGACCTGGTGCCACCCTGCTCATCAAAGTTAGCTCCGGAATCACCAGTGTAGTTAGAGTTGCTGCAGGGATAGGGACAGAATAGATGGGGTATCAGTTAGTGTGGGTATACCATTGTTAAATCCACAAATCCAGGGAAACCAACAGTCCTTCTAAGGACTAATTACAGGGTATTTAGATATCTGTGATAGGTAGGCAGGCAGTGTATGTGTATATAGATATCAGTGATAGTCAGGCAGGCGTTGTATGTGGCATACTTTATTGAATATAGCAAGAGGGTCCATTCCATAACTGTCTGCTGCTGCTGCGTATTACAGATATTGACTGTATATACATAGCCCCAGGTATCAGTGGCCAAGAATAATTTTTTTTGCATCTTAATCCTGATTATTTTATTTAAAAGCAATCCAGAGCACACTTTTTTTTACCATTTGCTTGTTGGCACTGCAGAATAAGGCCAGATCCTTTCTATAGTACAGCGTTAAAATACAGCTATTTTAAACAGGGGTTTGGCTGTCACAGCCATTACATCTGAGTGTGCATAAAATTCTGCCATTTTTGTGGTACTGTAAAAAATTTTTGGAGTGTCCTATATAAGTTCTTGACATCAGTTTCCTGAAAAAAAAATATTTACCTGAAGGGCAGGTATTTTACACTGGGTTTTGTCCGCCACACAGATCGCATATCATTGTGCTCAAAATTGTGCCATTTCAGGCCTCCATTGAATTTTTTTTGTTGTGTCTTACCATAGCTAGTGACACTATTTTTCTGTAAAAGAAAAAAACACAGGCCACATATTTTAAAGTGTGGTATCACTGTCACACGCCTCATTTATCTGTGGGCTACAAATTGTGTCATTAGAGACCTCCATTGAACTGTTTTTGCTGTGTCTTACCCTAGTTATTGACACTATTTGGCTGTGGCCTAATTATAAAGCTGGGGTAGGCGGGTGTTTAATAACTTCTTTCTCTTCAAGGATACCATCTTTTTCCAGACCCGGGGGACCGCAATGGGCTCCAATGTAGCACCCCCTTATGCAAATACGTATGTGGCAGAGATTGAGGGGTCTGTCATCTACAAGCATCCACTTTACATCAGTAACGTTCTCCTATGGAAACATTACATTGATGATATTTTCTGTATTTGGGGTGGCTCATTGGCGTCCTTGCAGCAGTTTTTTATTTTTCTGGCCAGGAATAAAGTTCATGATTTATGTTCCGTTAATTTTTTGGATACTATGGTCCTTAAAGATTCAGAGGGTTATTTGACCAAAGACCTTTATATCAAACCCATGGATAGGAACAGCATACTACATTACCATAGTTTTCACCCTCCTTCAGTCAAACGTTCAATACCTATATCACAATTTCAACGGGTCAAACGCATTGCCTCCGACAAAACTCTCTGTACCCAACGTCTTCATGACATGACTTCCAAATTCTCCAAGAGAGGCTATCCTGCTACCATCTTAGAGAAATCTTAGGATACTCTGCCCAATACGCAGAGAAGGGACCCCAGTAAACATATCCCTTTTGTTCATTCATACCATCCTTTCTCCTTTATTTTACAGAAAGCAATTAGGAACATTGGCATCTACTATCTACCGCACACCCCAACATACCGGAGTTTAAGGAACCCTTCTTACTATGCTTCAAAAGACCCCTAAATTTGAGAGATAATCTAGTTAAAGCTGACATTGGCTGTACATGCTCACGCAAACAACTTTTTCTATCTAGACCAAAAACCGGTACATTCTCGTGTTTACATTGCGCTCAATGTAGTAATGTACAAAAAGGTAGCACCTTCCAACATCCAAGATCAGGCAAAAGCTTCTACTTCAAAGATTTTTTCACCTGGGAATCATACTTTATTGTGTATCTAATTAAATGTCCCTGTGGTTTGCTTTATATTGGCAAAACAACTCAGTCAGTACGAGATAGGATTTCGAAACATAAATCCACAATTCGTTGTAAAAATCTGTTTCTGCCAATCCCTAACCACTTTCATTCCCAGTGTCACTCTGTTTCACAGCTGAAATACCAGGTGATTCACTTTGCACCACCGCCCAGACGAGGTGAGGATAGGATCTCTTTGTTAAAAAAGTGAGGCGTATTGGATCCATACGATGGAAACACTTGCTCCCAAAGGACTCAACAGAGATTATGAACTTATAGCATTTATATGAATACATGCAAATGTTGGTAATTACTGTTAATAATACTGCTGTTTCTATTTTCCTAGAGTGACCTCATTGACCACCGAACACAGTCGGTCACAAGCACCTATACAGTACAGACCAAAAGTTTGGACACACCTTCTCATTCAAAGATTTTTCTGTATTTTATGACTATGAAAATTGTAGAATCACACTGAAGGCATCAAAACTATGAATTAACACGTAGAATTATATATTACACTTTACAAAAAAGTGTGAAACAACTGAAAATATGTCTTATATTCTAGGTTCTTCAAAGTAGCCACCTTTTGCTTTGATTACTGCTTTGCATGCAGAAAAGGTGAACGGATGGACTCTACATGCCTGGTTCCCACTGTGAAGCATGGAGGAGGTGGTGTGATGATGTGGGGGTGCTTTGCTGGTGACACTGTTGGGGATTTATTCAAAATTGAAGCCGTGAGTGTTCCAGCTCACCCCAAACTATCTCGATTGGGTTCAGGTCTGGTGACTGTGGAGGCCAGGTCTTATGGCGTAGCACCACATCACTCTCCTTCTTGGTCAAATAGTCCTTATGCAGCCTGAAGGTGTGTTTGGGGTCATTGTCCTGTTGAAAAATAAATGATGGTCCAACTAAACGCAAACCGAATGGAATAGCATGCTGCTGCAAGATGCTGTGGTAGCCATGCTGGTTCAGTATGCCTTCAATTTTGAATAAAACCCCAACAGTGTCACCAGCAAAGCACCCCCACATCATCACACCACCTCCTCCATGCTTCACGGTGGGAACCAGGCATGTAGAGTCCATCCGTTCACCTTTTCTGCGTGCAAATCAGTAATCAAAGCAAAAGGTGGCTACTTTGAAGAACCTAGAATATAAGACATATTTTCAGTTGTTTCACACTTTTTTGTAAAGTGTAATATATAATTCCACATGTGTTAATTCATAGTTTTGTTGCCTTCAGTATGATTCTAAAATTTTCACAGTCATGAAAATACAGAAATATCTTTGAATGAGAAGGTGTGTCCAAACTTTTGGTCTGTACTGTATAT
The DNA here is from genome assembly GCA_033576555.1 of Oophaga sylvatica. Lineage (NCBI taxonomy): Eukaryota > Metazoa > Chordata > Amphibia > Anura > Dendrobatidae > Oophaga > Oophaga sylvatica. Next base: position 300,621,206 of record JARQOD010000004.1, on the reverse strand, counting down.
CCCTTCGAATAGTGCACCACCACCCAGCTCTGGATAGCTCTATTTGCCTATTTAGATCTTTTATAACTATTTTCGTGCATTAATAATTTTTTCCTTTTTCCTACTGCTTCTCCTATATGATAATGTGTCCTCATAGTTAAATTGCCATATTCATGATGCGCATTACATATCGGGTTCGCACACAATGTATCCTGTTATAGTGGCCCTTAACACTATTATCGCTATTTAATGTGGAACACATAGAACACACTGGTGGAACACACGGCCATATTGTTTATGTACTTCCACTTCCTGCCCATAGCGGTGGAATGCTAGCCTTCTGCCTGACATGCAGCGCATATCCGACTCACCAGCCGGCCTCATTATGCTGCTCTAACACCCATCCCTTCATGCCTTATAAACGGGCACTTTAGACACATGCTCCAGACCAGCGTTGGACGCCGCATCTGCAGAAACCCCCGTTTAACTACATATTGCAGATGTTACTTATCTTATACCAGGTCCATATCAGTATAAATTTTTCTCCAGGCTGCATCCACCCTGCCCAGATTGTACATATCTGACTGCAATATAGCCTATTGGTAGGTTTTTACCTTCTCCAACTAGACCACTTCTTATGGCCACTCACTAACTTTAAGCACCCAATTTTTGTTATAGTCATTTACCGCTACAATACCCCTTGACTTGGGTATAACTATTTATCTCACCATAACCCTCGGTACGGTATGTCATCTCTATTTCTATCTATATACTTTGATTGTGCCTTGATACATTTTCTTCTATATGAGCACCATCTCCATTCACTGGTTTGCTGTAACGAAAATATATAAATATATGTATATTTTCTTGGATATACTTTGTTTGCCTTATGCCCTGTTTTTATTTTTATTTCCCCTTTTTTGATACGTGATATGTTATATATCCATGTATATTCCTACAGCAACTGACGAAGGTCTCCTGTTGGGATCGAAATGTTTTGTAATGCTACTACATGGGATTGAATAAAATTACCTAAACCTCACTACAAAGTTGAGTGCCGGGTTCTGTTTTTTGTATTTACTCTAGTTATTGACAATATTTTGCTGTAAAAAATAAAAATACAGGCCACATATTTTAAAGGCATTTGAGCCCTATTGAACTTTTTTTGCTGGGACTTACCCTAGTTATTGACACTATTTTGTTGTAAAAAATAAAAGTACAGGCCACATATTTTAAAGTGTGGTATCTCTGTCACATGCCTCATCTATCTGTGGGCTACAAATTGTGGCATTTGAGGCCTCCATTGAACTGTTTTTGCTGTGTGTTAACCGAGTTATTGACACCATTTTGCTGTAAAACTAAACATACAGGCCACATATTTGGGGCTGGGTGAGGGCTTATTTTTTGTGTCCGAGCTGACATTTTTATTGATACCATTTTGTTGTAGATATGATCTTTTGATCGCTCATTATTGCATTTTATTGCAATGTAGTGGGGAACAAAAAAACGTAATTCTGATGTTTTGAATTTTTTTATCGTTACACCGTTTAGTGATCGGGTTAATTTTTTTTATATTGATAGGGTGATTCTGAAAGCGGCTATGCCAAATATGTGTATATTTGATTTTTTTTAATTATTTTATTTTGAATGGGGCAAAAGGGGTTGATATGAACTTTTATTTTTTATTTTTTTAATATTTTTTAAAACTTTTTTTACTTTTTGCATGCTTCAATAGTCTACATGGGAGACTAGAATCTGAAGCTCTCTGATCGACCTGCAACACATAGGCGATGATCAGATCAGATGTGTGTAGTAGAAATGCTCACTTGCTATGTCCGCCGACCAACGGGTGGTGCTCATATCAATCTGGCTATAACAGCCGTAGAGGTCTGCTGGAGACCTCTGGTTGTCATGCCAATCCATCGGTGACCGCGATCACAAGAGGGGTCACGGATAGGCGGGATTTCTAGCGTGTATCCAGTAAGCGAGCGTTAAATGTCAGAGATTGGCAGCGGCATTTAACAGGTTAACAGCGGCGTGTGGATCGCAATTCTACCCGCAGCTGTTAGAGGCATATGTCAGCTGTTCAAGACAGAAAGATGTGGGGTCAGTGGAAAAACCCACATCAAAGGGAGGGATTCTGCCGTGGGTGTATTATTACGCTCAAAGGTAGAATGGGATTAACCGCTTTTGTGACCTTAAGTGCAAAAAGTCATTTTTCGAAAATGTTGAAAAATTGAGCAAAAATATCTTGCACAAATAACATCACTCTATGTGAGACAAATTTTTTGACTTTTCTAAAAGTATCTAATTATGAATTTGGCAAAAAACATCTGAACAGCCCCTCACACACATAGTCCTGCAAACAGTATAATGGCCCCTCACTTAGCCCTGCAAACAGTATATAGACAGCTTTGTTCATATAATTGTATAGACAGAAACAGCTATCAATCACAGATAGAAATGTAAATTGAACAAAAAGTACCAGAAAGAACAGAGATTTAAGGGTATGTGCACAGAAATTGCTTCAAGTTTGACGATGCATAATTATGCAGCGTCAAACACTTCAGCAATGACAGCATAGTGGATGGAATTTCAAGAAATTCCATGTCCACTATGCATCCACAGACACCTGCGGATCACCCCAGAGACTCACATGCGGCACGTCTTTCCAGACCATTAAAAATGCCTTAAAACATTCTTTAGAATTAAGAGTCCTCAGTAGTTGATACATTTTAATGGCTAACAAGACAAAAATTCACTTTCAAGCTTGGCCATGAAAAGATTTGCATACTGTGGAGCCATTTTACTTTCCATTGCTGTACCAGTCTCCTGTAGATATCTTGTCAAATTGAAAGTAATTGTGGGTGAATTTAGTAAATTTCACCACAGAACCAGCATCAGTCCATGTATTTTCCATGAAAACTTTGCAGGCATTTAATCCATCCTTGTGTGGAATATTAGAGTATAAAGATTCCACATCCCTGGTGACCTGGATGGTTCCTTCTGGCAGAGGACCTATTGCTGCTAGTTTATTCAACAGGTCAATTGTTTCCTGAATGTAGCTGGGTGTATCCTTTACCAGTGGTTTATGAATACCCTCTACACATCCAGATACCTGCTCAGTAAGGGTGCCCACACATGAAATAATTGGTCTTCCTGGATTTCCAGATTTGTGGATTTTGGGAAGTATGTAGAATGTCCCTATTCCTGACCTCAATTTCATTGAGCCACTCTGGGGAGATCTCAAGCGCGCAGTTCATGCTAGACAGCCCAGTAATTTACAGGAACTGGGGGCTTTTTGCCAAAAAGAGTGGGCAGCTTTACCATCTGAGAAAATAAAGAACTTCATCCACAACTACTACAAAAGACTTCAAGTTGTTATTGATGTTAGAGGGGGCAACGTACAGTATTAAGAAATGGGGTATGTAAACTTTTGATCATGGTCATTTGGATGTTTTGGGTTGTCATTATGATTTAAAAAGAGAAAACACAGCAGTTTGACAATAAATGTCTTCACCCAACCGCTAACCATGAGTGGAGAAAAAGTTTTGGAGTTATCATCATTCATATTCTCTGAAAAAAGGCCAAGATAGCAAAAATTCTGCCAGGATATGTAAACTTTTAAGCTCAACTGTAGATGCTTTGGTGTCTGGAATGGAGTGGTTGTCCAAGTTGTCAGGTTTTGGCTTTGTTTCGTATCTGTTTGTACACAGTCCTAAGTTGAGGCGCAATCTTTGTAATTTCTTTTCCTTGTTATGAATCAGAAGGATCTATAGTTTTATGTATTATTGTTGTAATTTTTCCCCTGTGGTTTCTGTAAGTGTTTTCCTCAGAGTTTCAAATTGCTTTGGACTTTACTCTGTATGCTGTAGCAGACATGCAAAAGATGGTTCCTTAGTTTCTCAAAAGTCCTGTGAAAAAGCTTTTGTGCATAATGGATATTGTAGATATGAAGAATTGGGTTTGAAATCCAGAGTCCTTTGGGAATTAGATTCTCCTTTTTGCATTTAAATAAGAAAAAAAATGTCGCTGTCCAATTGTGCACGTTTTTTGAGAAGTGGCTTTAGTTCCTTAAAGATGCGGTAAATTCTGATATCCTCCATTTTGATACAGGAAAGATATATATCTTTGTACCGTATTAACCAGTAGATAGAAAAATATTTAGAATCGAGAGTCCTCAGTGGTTGATACCTTTTGATGGCTAACATTAAAAGGTATCAACCACTGAGGACTCTCAATTCTAAATATTTTCCTATCTACTGGTTAATACGGTACAAAGATATATATCTTTCCTGTATTAAAACATTCTCTCTCTCATTTTTCTGGCATTTGGGAAACATTAATAATTATGGTAATCCTAATTGACCGAAAACAGGAAAGGTTTATTCTGATTTCATGTCAGATATTGAGAAAAACAAGCATATGTCTATTTTCATATAATGTATGTACACTTCTGGTTTCAACTGTATGTGACCGAAAATACCAAAATATGACTTTATTAACCCTTCAGGTGTTGCACAGGAACTGAAGCAATGTGGAAGGAAAAAATGAAAATATAATTTTTTTTTACACAAAAATGTAATAAAATTTAATTTTAATTAGACCCAGTTTGTTATTTTCACAAGGGTAACAAGAGTAAATGGAAGCCAAAATTTGTTGTGCAAATTCTCTTCAGCATACCAATACCCCATATCTGAGGGAAAATGATTTATTTGGTGCCAGGCAGGGCTCGTAAGGGTAGGAGCATCATTGACTTTTTGAACGCAAAATTGGCTCATGTTGCTTTTTGAGAGCCGCTGATGTGCCTAAACAGTATAAACCCAATAAAATTGTCCGCATGTTGGAAACTAGAACCTGCACGGAATTTATCTAAATGTGTGCTGAGCACATTGAATCCCCAGGTGCTTCATTGGAGTTTATAATGTAGAGCTGTGAAAATAAAAAAAACACATTTTCCCACAAAAATGTTCTTTTAGCCGCAACTTTTTTATTGTCACAAGGGTAACAGGAGAAAATGGATCATAAAATATGTTGTGCAATTTCTCCTGAGTATGTTGATAACCCATATGTGGGTGAAAACTACTGTTTGGGCTCGTGGTGGGGCTCAGAAAGGAAGAAGTGATGTTCAGGAGCGCAAACTTTAATAGAATGGTCTGCTGGTGTCATGTCACAATTGCATAGCCCTCATGTGCCTAAACAGTGGAATTCGGCCACAACTGACCCCAGTTTGGAAACTAGACCACTGAAGAAATGTATCTAGATGTATGGTGAGCACCTTGAACCCCCAGATGTTTCAAAGAAATTCATAACGTTCAGCTGTGAATATAAAAAAATCACACTTTTTACATAAAAATGTTCTTTTAGCCCCAATTTCTTTTATTTTTACAAGGCTAACAGGAGAAAATGGACCCCAAAAATGATTGTACAATTTCTCTTCAGTATGCCTGTACCCCATGTATGGAGGAAAACTACTGTTTGGAAGCACAGCGTGCTCAAAGGGAAGAGCACAATTTGAATTTTGGAATGGATCGCGGATGTCATGTCCCATGCTTCACATAATTTTACAACGTTGACCTTTGAAAATGAAAAATATATATTTTACCACAAAAATATTGTTTTAACCCCTAATTTTTTCATTCATTGGACCCCATACTTTGTTTTGCAATTTCTGCTGAGTACACTGATACTTAAAATGTGAGAGAAAGCTACTTTTGAATCACAGAGGAAAGGTCAGAAGGGAAAAGCGCCATAGTGGAATTCAGATTTTGCTGGAATAGTTTAAGGTCGTCATGTCACATTGGCAGAGACACTGAGGTGCCAGAACAGCAGAAACGCCCTCATAAGTGACCTCATTTTACAAACTACACCCCAAAATTAGTTCATCTAGGGGTACAATGATCATATTGACACCACATGTGCCTTACAGAATTTTATTCAATTGGGCAGTGACTAAAGAATAATTACGCAGGCAAGAAGAAAAAGAAATGGAGCACTCACCCGGTCCTTCTTGTTGAATTTCTTTAATCCATATTGAATGATATCAACATCTCAATAAGGTGCATAGTGCGGTGTGCAGGGAGCAGGGGAGTGAGGAGTTGAAGAACACTGACAGACGACGGCCATTTCGTGCTGCTATTGCACTTCTCAGGGTCCATAATAACCACTAAAATATTGTTTTAACCCCAATTTTTTAATTTTTATAAGAGCCAGTAGGTAAAAATGGACCAAGATTGTGGTAAAAAAAAAATTCTGAGTGCCCCAAATACCCTACATGTAATCAAGAAATATTTTTCAGGCACAGAGCAAAGTTCAGAAGGGAAAGAGCACCATATTATAGTGCAGATTTTACTGTTATGGTTTGCAGGGGGCATAACCCACTGGGAGAACCCTTGAGGTGCCAGAGCAGCAGAACCTCCCATAATTGACCCCATTTTGCAAATTACACCTCTCAGTGATTTCATCTATGGGTGCTTTGATCATATTGAGATCACAAGTGTGTCACAAAATTATATACCATTGGGCAGTGAAGAAAAAATAATTACATTTCTACAGCCAAAATTTCGTTTTAGCCCCAAATGTTACATTTTCACACTGGGATATTGATAAAAAATGGCACCAGAATGTATCCCACTATTTCTGCTGAATGCAGAAATACTTCATATGTGGTTGTACAGTACTGCTTAGCCATACAGCGGAAGTACAAAGCGCTATTGGCCTCCTGGAGCATAGATTTTCCTAGAAAAGTTTATGGACTCCATGTATAGAGCCCCTAAGTGGTAAAAGAGCAGAATTCACCCTCCAGATACCCCATTTTGGAAACTATATATTTTGGAATTTATATTCAGGTGTAGTGACAATTTGACTCCTTGGGTGTTTTCCAGTTAAAATTCCAAACTGCCATTGTAGTGACCGGTACATTGTAGTCCCCAGTATATTGTAGTGTCAGGTATGCTGTAGTGCCCAGGTCATGCTCATTGAGACACGCACCTGTAAATTAGGCATGCTCTCTTCGCTAAAGAAATGCCAAACGTGGATGCTAAATGTGGTTTAGACATACAGGGGCTCAGATTGGAGGTGGGGAGCATTGGAGTGTAGAATATGCTGAATTTCTTTTGGGGGACAAGGAGCCATTTCACTTTTCCAAAGCCTTTGTGCTACCAGTAAAATGGAAGCCCCCAATATTTCTGTTCACAAATGTTGGACCTGAGTGGGGACTTATTTTTTTTTGTGGATTAATTTGAATTTTTGTTGGGAACATTTTACATAACAATTTTGTCACATTTATCCTGCCCTCTATGCTGAGCACTCAGCATCTAAATCTGAGTGACATGATTCAGATGAAGCCCCCATAGGATCCATTCACCATAATGAGGCAGAAGAGTTACTATAAACTCCATATAGCCTCTGTTCAGTGTTGTGTTTCCTTTCAGAAGTGCACAAAACTGTTGCATATAGTCGCTTTTATGCACACCTAAAAACATGGACACCGCCGGATCACAGGCCAGAGTACACCATGTCTTCATCGACTCTTCCACTGGGGGTTCCATCTGAATCTTGAATTTCAAAGATTTATACAGAAGCTCTGATACAAGCACTCAGTGCAAAGTGCAGGATAAATGTGAGCCGGGCTTCACAGCGACCTTTGGGAGGTAGAATGAAAAAAATAACAGCAAGTGAAGAATTGGTTTTATTCATTTTTTATACCTTTCCTCATGCAGTATAAGTGTTTAGACTACTTTTGTCAGGTGCCGGAATTCTTCCTCTGCACAGGATGGATCCCAAGCCTTGTCTTCTCTTTTTGTCTCCCATTCAGTTTCGACCGCAGAAGATGCAGCTCAGCAAAGATGTCAGTCTCAGCATCTTGCTCAGACTCAGGCTATGCGTGTTGTAAATGCTGCCTCTCCACGTTCACCTATGGTAATCAACACTAGACAGCGGCAAGCAATCATTCCTGAGGCTAAGTCCAGGATTCGCTCTACTGGGCATGCTCGTGAGGTGGCGACCTCTCATTGATGGTTGGTTGTCAGCTGCTAAGGTCCTGCGTTGGCTCCAGATTGGTCCACGAGTAAAGTCCTTTCTGACTGGACTTAGGCGCAGTCTATAAAAGGATCTTTGAGGAGGCCCGTCGGCACACTAGGATCATTTATACTTGCTGTGTGTGTGTTGATGGAAGCGTGACCACTCCATATACATGTGTGCTGCTACGTGTTCTATGAGCGTATTTCTTTTCAGGCAGTGTAGGGTGGGAATTCCCGCTTGGCTTGGTAACTGTTCCTGTTCTGTGTGCGGTTAGCACAACAGAGTTCAGAACAAGCACAACTACCAGCTCAGTGGAGGGTTAAGTTATAGGGACCCCAACTAGCGTCTATACGCTATGTACCCTGTGATGCCTAACAGGGTACCGGTTTGAGTGCTCTCAGTCTGTGCTGGCTTCGTGGAGTAATGGAGTCAGGTACTTAGCACTCTGTTCACACCGATTGACGCTTAACTCTGTGTGTTTACGGTGCTTGTTCGCAGCTCCACCATTGTTTTCTAGCTGCTGTTTCTCCATCTCCGCACGGTGGACCCCGGGCCGCTATAGCACCTTCCTATAATTTATATTCGGTGCAATCCGCAGACTCTAACAGTATCCTAGCGCCAGGGTCTGACTAGCAATGGCGGACAAGCAGCGTTTACAGTGGTACATCCAGAAGCTGGAGGGCAGGTTGTCTGCTCCTGAGCACAGGACTCAGCGGATGTTACCACAGTAGTGACTCATGCAGCCACTGAAGCTGCATCTCGTGTGTCCGCTGCCGCCTCTGTTACGTCCCTCTCTCATCTCCCTCTGCCAATAAATTTACGGGTGACAGTAAAACCTGTAGGGGATTCGTGAACCAGTGTGCGATACATTTGGAGCTGCTGGTGTCACGTTTCCCATCTGAACGGGCTAAAGTGAGTTTCATGATTTCACTGTTAATGGACAGAGCATTGGAGTGGGCCATGCTGCTGTGGGAGCGCAATTATCAGGTGGTTCAGAGCGTCTTGCTTTTCTGAAGCAAGTCTTTATAGGACCTCGTGTCACCCATGATACCGCGCTCCAACTTTTGGCTTTAACCCAGGGCTCCTCCATTGTCAGCCATTTAGCCATCCATTTCCGGACACTAGCCTCGGAGTTGTAGTGGCCGGATAAAGTCCTCATCCCTGTCTTTTAAAGGGGACTGGCTGATCATGTAAAGGATGCACAGGCCACTAGGGAGATTCCAGCCACACTGGAAGAACTAATATCTGTTTCCACCCGCATCAACTTTCGGCATTCTGAGCGAAGGTTAGAGCAAGACCAGTGTCGGCAGAGGTTTCTGCTGTCTCCAAATTTTTCCCAGCCTCTGGAATCTCCAGCCCAGGCTTTTGAACCACAGAAGGCCATGGAAGTTTCTCGAGCAGAATCCAAGTCTCATCCTGCTCGAGCGCCTCTGAGCTGCCATGTTTGTAGGCAGCCTGGTCATTACACCAACTGACCTCAGCGGCAGGTAAATTGACTGCATCTAGTGGCCATAGGAGGAGGCTCACTAGATGCGGCGGCGTTGTCCTCCAAATTGACCTTTAGGGTGACACTTTCTTATGGCTCAACCACCCATTCTATGTAAGTTTGTATAGATTCTGGGGCTGAGGGCAATTTTATATCTTCTGCCTTCACCCATCGGCACACAATACCGCTGGTGTTGCTTGCTAAGCAAGTTATCATCCGGGTGGTAAATGGGTCCGCATTGCCCTCGCAAATCACACATCAGACCATTCCTCTCATCATGTCTCCAGAACATCAGGAGATAATTTCGTTGTTGATCATTCCTGAGGGAATTGAAGAGGTATTGTTAGGGATACCCTGGTTACTTCATCATTCCCCTCCTATTAACTGGTCTGCAGGGAACATAGTGGGATGGAGTGGGTTATATGAGGGAAGGTGTCTGTGGGCTCAGGTTCAGGTTGCTACGTCTGAGGTTATCGCAGATTTGACCTCTCTTCCTAAACATTATTGGCAATATGCGGGCATGTTTTCCAAAAGAGTAGCGGAGACCCTTCCGCCTCATCGCCCGTATGACTGTCCAATAGACCTCTTGTTGGGCACCTAGTGCCGGGTGTTTACCCTCTATTTCTCTTGGTGACTGAGGCTATGTCTCACTATATTAAAGAGAACCTGGCAAGAGGGTTTATTAGAAAGTCAGTGTCGACTACAGGGGCTGGGTTCTTCTTTGTTTAGAAGAAGAACTGGGAATTACATCCATGTATAGATTACAGGGGTCTGAATGCCATTACTATCAAAAACAAATATAGTCTACCTCTCATCTCGGAGCTCTTAGACAGGCTGTGAGGAGCTAGGGTATTTTCTAAATTAGACCTGCATGGCGCGTACAACCTGTTACAAATTCGTGAGGGGTATGAATTGAAGACCTCATTTAACACATGGGATGGTCACTATGAATATCTGGTAATGCCATTCGGCCTGTGTAACGCTCCTGCCGTCTTCCAAGACATTGTCAATGACGTCTTCCGGGAGTTATTATCCACTTCAGTGGTAGTCTATCTGGACGATATTCTTATCTTCTTGCCAGATATTGATACCCACCATAAGAATGTCTGCAAGGTCTTCGAACTCCTGCGTGCCAATTCCCTGTTTGCCCATTTAGAGAAGTGTGTGCTTGAGCAGGAGTCTCTGCCTTTCTTTGGCTATATTATCCCGGCCAAAGGTTTGGCCGTGGATCATGCCACACTTGAGTCCATAATGACCTTGCAGGAACCACATTCCCTTAAAGTGGTGCAGCGCTTTATGGGTTTCATCAACTACTACTGCCACTTCATTCCTCATTTCTCTACTTTAGCAGTTCCTCTGGTAGCCCTCACCAAAAAATTAGCTCATCCCAAGTTGTGGTTGGAAGAGGTCTCTAAAGCGTTTACCTCTGTGAAATCTCATTTTGCTAGGGCTCCTGTGCTACATTGTCCCGATGTAGATAAGCCCTTCATATTGGAAGTGGATGCCTCTTCCTTCGGTGCTGGAGCATTCCTGTACCAGAAAGATGCTCAAGGTCATAAACATCTGTGTTTTTCTTTTCTAAGAACTTCACACCGGCGGAGACAAACTATTCCATCAGGGACAGGGAGCTACTGGCTATGAAATTGGCTTTCCCGGAGTGGAGACATCTCATAGAAAGGGCATGTTTTCCCTTTCAAGTATTCACCAACTGCAAAAATTTACAGACGGCTCAGCGGTTGAACTCTTGCCAAGCAAGATCGTCCTTATTCTTCTCCCGATTTAATTACACCCTTTATTTTGTCTCTGGGGAGAAGAATCTCTGTGCCGATGCTCTATCCCGTTCTGTTGGCGCTTCTGAAGAGTGGGACGAGCCTCGGCTTATTGTCCCGTCGGAGAGTCTGCAAACGGTAGCTCCGGTTTCACTTAAGTCGGTGCCTCAGGGCAAGACTCTGGTACCACCAAATCTGCGACCGTAGGTCCTCTCTTGGGCTCATACGTCTAGGTTGGGTGGACATTTCGAGATCAAAAGGACATCTGAGCTTCTGGCAAAGTCATATTGGTGGCCGCAAATGGCGCACAACGTTAGGGACTATGTCTAGGTGTGTGTCTCCTGCGCCAAGAATCGGCAATCCCGGCAGAGGCCCGTGGGCTTGTTAAACCCCCTGCCATTGGCAAATAGGCCCTGGGAGATGGTCGGGATGGACTTCCTTGTGGGCTTGTCCAAGTCCCATAACAATATAGTCATCTGGGTAGTCACGGACCATTTCTCCAAGATGGTACATTTAGTTCCCCTTCCGAGGGTAAAATCGGCGAGGGCTTTGGCGGTGCTTTTTATAAAACATGTCTTCCTGCTACATGGCATGCCTGACAAGATAGTCAGTGACCGGGGTCCCCAGTTCGCTTCTTGGTTCTGAAGAGAGCTCTGTCGGCTGCTCAGTATTGAGCTTAATCTCTCTTCAGCGCATCATCCCGAGACGAACGAGTTGGTGGAGAGGGCTAATCATACTCTGGTCACATACTTACAGCACTTTGTCTCTGCCAGGCATGATGACTTGGCATTAGTGTTGAGCGATACTGCTCGATATCTAAAAATATCGGATCGGAATGGCATCGCCGATATCACTAAATATCGGCAATATCCGATTCCGATACCGGAAGTCCCATGTAAGTCTATGGGAACAAAATATCGCAACTAAAAAAACACTTTCTTTCCTTGTAAACACAAAATATACACACTTAGAATACATATATATATATACATGTCATTGTGACATATATATATACATATATTTATAGTTTATTCACTTCTACATAGTAAAATAGCCTCTGATTCAATTGCCGGGTAAAGCCGGCATTTGTGAAAAGACAGAAGCACCCGAGGGTCCAGTCGCCACAGAGATGTTGCATCGCACCCAGCGGTGTGACAACTTACTCTCAGGTAAGGAGGAAACACCCCATTGACTCCAACCACTGCATTCAACAGTACACTATGCCAGCTGAGTGTAGGCGGACCCAATGGGATGGTCTGGCTCAGGCTGGTTAGAACAGGGTGTAGCTAGTTGGATGGGAGGGGTTGAGGCAGCCTTATGCTGCATGTCTTTGTAGTAAGAATTGTTTCCTTTCCTGCTTTCTTACTACGTCGCATACTCCACTCTGCTACATCACTCTGCACCATTGCTCTATCTCACATCTATCTGCCCTGGAAGGATACCGTCTTACCTGTACAAGACTTATCACCTAGCTGCACTACACCATCCCTGCCAGAGGACCTGCACAGCAGCGCTGGTCACCCTGACCAAGTACTACAGGTGGCGTCACGACAAACTACACAAACATTCTATCATCCCCTGGAAATATCCCACATTCCAGTGAGCGACCAGGGCACGGACATAGCTGTGCTACCCGTCACATCCCCCATAGAAGTCGACGGGCTTGGTGCCGAGTACCCCCAAAACATGTGGCTCTGTGCGACTCAACTTTGGCGTCACGAACAGGATTCAGAAGCTCGCTATAAGCGAGTCCTGTGTGCCTTAATTGAACTGTTTTTTTGCTTGAGAATTGCAAAAATCACCATAGACTGTATTTGCCATTTTTCCGTCATATCTGCGCCACGAGGCACAGGTGAAGAATAAGGGCGTGCTCTCGTGGGCGTACACCTCACTCCGTGGCGCGAAAACGATGTCTGCACACTCTAAATGTTACTGCAATGTAAGATCGTGCCCCACAGCTCTGGAGTTCCGCCTCCTCATCCTCCTCAGTGGGCGGAAACAAACGCGAAGGTCCCGCCTCCCTACAAAAGATGTCGCCTCTCCTGATGCTAATGACACATGTGACTTGGCAGAGATGGCGAATGGACGTGAGCAGAAGTGGGAAGGGATGGAGGAGTCAGAGCTCTCCCCTCACGGAAGCGACCCGATCGCCACGGAGCCACCGTTTGGCACCCGGCCTGGAAACCCTCCTACGCTGGAAGAAGCGGAGGATACCCTGAGAGACCTGGCCCGGCACCGGGAGGAGGTCGCCAGGATGGAAGCGAGCTGGCGGGCCCTAAAACTACAATTGGAGCGGCGCCAATCCCTCTTACCCCCTGAAGTGTCTGTACCGGAAGGTGAGGCACCCGTTCCAGTAGAGGAGGCCGTGCGGGTTTCCCAGCCCTTGCAATCTGAACCGGTTGCCAGTATCTCAGTGGAGGCACCCGTTCCAGTAGAGGAGGCCGTGCGGGCATCCCAGCCCTTGCAATCTGAACCGGTTGACAGTATCTCAGTGGAGGCACCCGTTCCAGTACAGGAGGCCGTGCGGGCATCCCAGCCCTTGCAATCTGAACCGGTTGCCAGTATCACAGTGGAGGCACCTGTTCCTGCTGAAAACGCCGCACCAGCACCCCAGATCCCGCTGTCTGCCCCCGTCGCTGAGGCAGAAGAAGCGACACCCGTCCTCATGGAGGAGGCCGCGCAGGCACCAGAGCTCTACCTGCCTGTACCGGAGCCCCGACCGTCATCTGTTCCAGAGCCGGCTGCTTCCGCCACAGGTGAGCGCCGCCAGGACTGGCGGGCGCCAGGAGAGCTGCCGCAAACCGGACATCGTAAGCTGGCGTTTGATGTTGGAGACATGGAACTGCTGGTAGAGGAGAATTACAACCGGCGTCAGGAGGAAGAGTGGAGACGTCGGGAGCGGGAAGCAGAGCGACAAAGGGAGCAGCGAGAATCCCAAAAGCTTCGGCAACGTCACCTGGAGAAGGACCTGGCAGAGAAGGCACGTATGAGAAAGGATAAAAGTACGGTGAGGGAGCCGCGGCGTAAGGGTGCAGTACGGAACTTTAAGTTAAAAGGTGGTTGGGGCTTCATCCAGGAGCCTGGACTTTATTTAGAAGTTTTTGTAACCCGGCGGGACGTGGAGGCTCACCTCCCAGAAGGACACCCGGGGAGGGACCTGTTGCCAGGAGACTTGGTGACTTACACCCGACACTGGGTTACAATGGATGGTACACCCTAAATGTTACCAGGTGCGACCCCTACTCCCCAGAGTGTCAGGAAACTGACAGACCCTACGAGCCTTCAGCCTCCCCCAACCAGGCCTCTGCACAAGTGCCCACCCCACGCCGTAAATCTCCACAGCCTCCCTCAGTGGTCTCCTCAGCAGCCCCAGCTATGGACATGATAATGATAGCTGGCCCGTACCCGGCGCCTGTTAGGCCCCCTGGGGTTCGTACAGTCCGGGACATAGGGTTCCAGACCCGGAGGGAGACGAAAGAGGTGGCCACACAGACCCAGATAGCGGGTCACGACGTCACTGTACAGGCCACACAACGTCATCAGGTCTGGGTGGACCCTCCTGTCACGGATGTTTGGCAAGCTCCAGAACAGTACCAGGTGGTACCTGTAAGAGGCCAGCCAAAGAAGTCTAAATAACCCGGACAGGGTCTCTGTATGTAAATAGTTAAATTATTGATGTACCCGGACGGGTGAATGTTCATAAAAAGAAGTTTATTGTTGCCTTAATATACCCAGTTGGGTAATGGTTTGATGTGCCCGGACGGGTGAATGTTCAGAAGAACAAGTTTATTGTTGCCTTAATATACCCAGGTTGGGTAATGGTGTTTCACTGTAATGAAAATGTTGAACTTTGAAGCCATGAACTGTACTGGCTCACAAACTTTTCTGTAAATAGTTGGCACTTCGGTGCTCCATCTTGGTTTTACAAAAAACTTTACTGTGCACTATTTTCAACTACCTCAGAAACTAAAAACCCGTTTGGTGTGGCCGAAAGTGAGGTCTGCTCAAGGAAAGTCTTGCAGCCCACCCAAGACCACAGTTGGAGGTTTGGAGCGGGTCCTCCACAAGCACAAGTAAAGGACACTGTGAAGTTACCCCGGTGGGGTTGTAGTCCTAAGAAGTCTCCACGAACTTCGGCACTAATGCTATTTGCACTTTTGTTGAATATGTATTTATTAACACACATGTATAACACATATCAAGGGTATGAACAGTAACAAAACATGTCACATAATATAAGCCATTTGCACTTTTGTAATGTTATTATTAAAAATTTTATTATGCAACGTTTAACTTGAAGTGTTTCCTGCTTTCTTACTACGTCGCATAGTCCACTCTGCTACATCACTTTGCACCATTGCTCTATCTCACATCTATCTGCCCTGGAAGGATAGCGTGTTACCTGTAGAAGACTTTTCACCTACCTGCACTACACCATCCCTTCCAGAGGACCTGCACAGCAGCGCTGGACACCCTGACCAGGTACTACAGGTGGCGTCACGACAAACTACACGAACATTCTATCATCCCCTGGAAATATCCCACATTCCAGTGATCGCCCAGGTCACGGACCGAGCTGTGCTACTCGTGACATCCCCCATAGAAGTCGACGTGATCGGTGCCGAGTACCACCAAAACCCCTGTCTCTGTGCGACTCAACTTCCCTCACTGTGCTGGCACTTTACATTTACAATGCCTCTGGGTTTTTTTTTTGGGGGGGTGGGGAACATTCAGACTTTTGCTATGGGGCCCCATGATTTATATGTACGCCCTGCTGCTGAGGCATGGTATTTAAGGCTGTTAAGGAGCCAATATCCATGGACCTTGCCAGCAGCGTCGGACTGGAGTACCTTGGGCCCACCAGAGAAAAATTATTCTTGGGGCCCACCATCATACTTCCCAACCTTTGAAGAAGGGAAAGAGGGACAAAGGCTGTGGCACGCTGTGCCTGCTGCAGCAAATTTTAGGCCATGCCACGTTGCACCACAGACTGTCCAGGAGTTGGTGGATGCTTTAGTCCAGGTGTGGGAGGAGATCCCTCACGAGACCATCCGTCGCGCTCATCAGGAGCATGGCCAGAAGTTGTAGGGAGGTCATACAGCATACCTCCCAAATTTGGAAGACAGGAAAGAGGATTAAAGGCTGCGGCGCGTGTTGCGCGCCGCTGAAAATTTTAGGCCACGCCCCGACAACACCCATTTCACAGCTAATCACACCCATATCCTCGCCCCAAGCGTAACCATTTAGCACTGCTGATCACACTGACTGGTAATGAGGGCACAGTGGCTGGTACTGAGGAAAAGAAAGAAAGAGCAGCGAGAGAGAAAGAACAAACAGAGAAAGAAAGAGAGGAAAGAAAGAAAAGAGAGAAAGAAAGAACAGAGAGAAAAAAGAACAGAGAGCGAGAAGGAAAGAACAGAGAGCGAGAAAGAAAGACTAGAGAGAGAGCCATAGGCATAGCTAGGGTTTTGGTTTAGTGGGGGCAAAACTTCTGAGTGGGCCCATCATCAGAGAACCTCAGCAAATGACCGCGCTGTTGGCCAAAATAATCTATATATAAAAAGACCAATATTGATATTACCGCCATATGGTCTGTGTTAAATAATACCAGTCCTACAGAACATATAATAGATTACAGCACAGGTACAGATAATGACTTACCGCTGATGTTCTTTCTAATGGAATTGTTCACTTTTCATGTCTTTTCCATCTGCCCACACCGACATGACGACTTCTCCAGCCAGGACTCGACTGCACCCCCATTAAAAAAAAAATAAAAAAAAAACTCACCTCCCGGCTCCTGTGCTGCTCACTGTTCTCCCTCTCAGCGTCTGACAGCGGGCGCCGGCAGGTGATGTTATTGCGCCCGCCGTTATACGCTGAGAGGGGGATTATGGGAGAGAAGGAGCGCTCGCTCCTTCTCTCTCCATGCGGTCAGCTTTATCGGCTGGATGCCGATACAGCTGACCCTCGATGACGGGTGGGGGGCCCACTGCTGGCACCGGGCCCCCCCAACGCCTGTTCAGGCCCCATAGCTTCCGGGCGGCAGAGCAGGGAGAGCGATTCTCCCTGCTCTGCCGCAGAATGTAACTGTATCGTAGCTCCGGGTGGGCCCCCTCAGAGCTATCCTTTCAAATCAGGGCCCACCACGCAGGAGCTGGGGCCCACCGTAGGTTTCTCTGGTGTCCCGGTGCCTCAGTCCGACCCTGCTTGCCAGCCTGATAATACCAGGCCACAGCAGTCTGCATATCTTGGCTGGTTAACAAAAATAGGGGATCCCCTCGAAAAAAATTTGGCGTGGGGTCCCCCCTATTTTTGTTAACCAGACAGATGAAGCAGACTGCTGAGGCCTGGTTTTTCAGGCTGGTAAGGATCCAATATCCATGGACCTTGCCAGCCTGATAATACCAGGCCACAGCAGTCTGCATATCTTGGCTGGTTAACAAAAATAGGGGATCCCCTCGAAAAAAAAAACGGCGTAGGGGTCCCCCTATTTTTGTTAACCAGCCAAGTAAAATGCAGACTGCTGCGGCCTGGTATTAAAAGACTGTCAAGGCCCATGGATTTTGGCCCTCAACAGCCTGATAATACCAGGCTACAGCAGCCCCACATTTGGCGCATCAAAAGATGTGCCAATTGTGGCACTTTACCCGGCTCCTCCCACTGCCCTGTAGCGGTGGCAAGTGGGGTAATAAGGGGTTAATGTCACCGTTGATTGCACCTCTAGAATTAGTGAATTGGACAGCCTTATTGATACAGCACAATCTGAATTAAGATCAAATTGTCCACCGGAGATAATTCAGCAATTTGAGGTGGAATTAGATAAATTCATGGACGGGATGGTGAAGAAAATTCAGAATACTCAGATGGTTAAATATGCCAGGATCTGAAGGACTATCAATCTAAGAAGGTGTACCTGTGGAGGAATATTAAAAACAAAACTAATTTACATAGAAGTCCATCTGATACTTCGATATCTTCATTGAGTGGACGCTCTGATCTATCTGCTACATCTGGTACAACTACAACTACAATGGAAAGTGTGAGACTTCGGGACCATTCGTATCATCCCTATAAAAGAAATGTGGCAACCCCTATGGTCAAGAGGGACAATAAGGTGATTAACCTCAGTAACCATGTACTGACGGAGACAGATCTCTGCCTCCTCAGTAAGGGTTCTTTTTAACATCTAATTTTGATCTTTTCACCACTATTAAAGATTTACATATTTTTGCGAGGTCCTTGCTATTTAAGAGATATTTTAATACCAACACCAATGATCTTCTCTCTTTATTCCCTACAGAGGAGGAACAGGAGGCCCTGAGAATTCTAGAGGAATTGGCTATTGAACATACCTATGATGGAGGTAAGATTCCTTCATCTATCCGTCCACGCTCCAGTAAGTTCCCTCCACTATCATCTTGTGCCAACGTTGATCTGTTTGTCCGGGTGGTGATGGAAGAACTATATAAGATCCCTAAATTCTGTATTAATGACAATCTAACAAAAGAGGAGAGAGTTAGGTTGAGATATCTCCAGGAATTGCCGGATACTATACTCAAGCCAGCAGATAAGGGAGGTAATGTCGTCCTGTGGCCCATGGATCTATATGAGAGGGAGGCATTTCGCCAATTAAATAACACCACATCTTTCCTATAATCCCCTTTCTGATATTCTTCCCAGTTGGATGGTATCCTTAAACGGGCTCTTCAGGACGACATTATCTCCAAGGAACTGGCATCGGCTTTGCGGGTTGTTGAACCAACTGTTCCAACCCTATATCTCCTCCCAAAGATTCATAAAAGCATCTCATCGCCACCTGGGAGACCGATCATTTGGGCAGAGGGAACTTCCTGGAGCATGTAAACAAGTGGATTGATTACCATCTCCAACCACTAGTCTCGGGCCTCCCTTCCTTTCTTAGGGATATGGGTGATTTGTTGCGCAGGGTCGACGGGTTGTGTTTGGAGAGTGGAACTCTACTGGTTTCAGCGGATGTTGAGTCCCTCTACACCAACATTAGACACAAGGATGGAATAACTGCAGTACGACATTATCTTAATGCCTCGCCCTTGTCTCAGGGTGTGAGGGACATTCTGCTGGAACTACTAGAGTTCACTCTCACACACAACTTTTTTGTGTTTAAAGGTCCTTCTACCTACAGCTCCAGGGGACCGCTATGGGTGCGGCCTTTGCGCCAACCTATGCGGGTCTCTTTTTGGGGCTGTGGGAGAGGGACCTTTTCCTGTCGGATGAACAGGGGTTAATGGACCGTGTCTCTCTTTGTACACGGTACATTGACGACATCTTCTTCATCTGGCAGGGCACACCCGTCGACCTTGGGCAACTCATCTGTACCCTTAATGGCAATAACCTCAATATCCATCTTACTTTCGAATATAGTGGTGAATCGTTAAATTTCTTGGATGTCACTATTAGAAGGGATTCTGTAGGTATCCTACAAACGGATATCTTCAGAAAAGAGACTGCCACAAATACACTACTACATGCCTCCTCTGGGCATCCAATACACATGATTAGATCGGTACCTGTGGGGCAGTTTCTGCGTCTCCGCCGTGTCTGCTCCTCAGATGCCGATTTTGAACGCAGAGCACATGAACTGAAGTTACGGTTCTTAGCCCGTGGGTATAGCCGTCGGACACTTAAGAGGGCCTACCATCGGGCCAAACATTCATCCCGTCAGAGTTTACTGTATGGTACCACATCTAGACTAGAACGGGGGGACCATCAGACGATTAGATTTGTGACCACCTTCAGCTCTCAGTCCAATAGAGTTCGCTCTATTCTTCATAAGGCATGGCCAATATTAAAGGTTGATCCGATTATTAATAAATTCATTCCAGCGCAGCCCTCTATGTCTTTTAGGCGGGCGAGAAACTTGAGGGACCACTTGGTCTCCAGTCACTACATCGGGAGGGGATCTCATACGTTTTTGGATGAATTTCGAAGCAGGGTTGGTTGTAGTCCTTGTGGCCGATGTGTCGCCTGCCCCAATGTGGATCGATGTGATTCTTTTTCAAACTCGGAGGGCACAAGGACATACAATATTAGATGACACATTACTTGTACGACAAGGTATGTCGTTTATTATGCTACATGTCCTTGTGGCCTTATTTATGTTGGATTAACTACTCGCCAACTTAAGGTACGCATCAGGGAACATGTCCTTGGGATCCAGGCGGCACTCGGCCATGATGATGAAACCACCCTGAAAACGATTCCAAGACACTTTAGAGAATTTCACAACTGCGATGGCTCCCTTCTAAGAGTACGCGGCATTGATGCCCTCAAAATTAATATTAGAGGGGGTGGCCTATCCAAGCGATTGGGTAGGCTGGAGACCAAGTGGATATGGATATGGATTGATCTACCTGCTCATAGCCATGATGAGTGACCACATTGGATGAATTATTCGTTTCCGCCTTGAAGTGATCTTTGTATTGCTATCGATTGTATCATGATACTATGTTGTGGTGATGTGTGTTTTTGGACAGCTACATGTGGCTATTTATGTATATATTCTGTAACCTACAATATGTTCAATATTTACATATCCTGTCATCTGTTATATGTGCTTGCTATGTATATTTTTATATATCATTGTATATTTTGCACAGCTGATACTTTCTGACGATCAGTATATGAACACTTTTCTAATAGGATGTGATCTCATTTATGATATTTATGGATATCTTTTTTGTATATTTCAATTTTCCGTGAATCACCTCTTTAGGCGACTTATTGCATTATTTGTATTATTATGGATGCAATTGTGCTGTTATTACTATATACGCACTATATATGCTGTTGTCTGCTTATTATATTAGTGTTCTTTACATATATATATGCTGTGCAATAATGTGCTTCACACGTGTTTTCGATCTGCCAGTTTCAGATATATAAATGTGCAGATTTACGATCTTGTGCACAGCCATTATATGTATCACTGTGTTCTTGCCCATTAGATAGATGGCCGCAGCATAGACTAAGGTACTGCCACACTAAACAATCCCGCTAGCGATCACTATAACGACGCATACTAATGCGATCGCTAGCGGGATTGTTTCTATATCGCTAAATGCTACCGCATTTAGCGATATAGTTAACGACGCTATCGCCGTTAGCGATCTTCTTAACGACTTTAGCGGTACAAAAGTACCGCTAAATCGCTAAGAAAAGGTGCCACACAGCGATAAGATACTTACCCAGCGGGAGCGCCGACGAGAAAATAGGGTCCGGAACGATTCCAGCGACGAGCGAGATCACAGCAGGAAGCTCGTCGCTGGAAGCTGCCGCACTGAACAATATCGCTAACGGGATCGCTAAATAGTGACGTTTTTTAGCGATCCCGTTAGCGATATTGTTTAGTGTGGCATACCCTTTACATGTTATCTGTTGCCACTTCCGCCCTCTCTCCTACATCCGCCCACCTCTGACGTTTGATCACATGGGGCCCCATGTGAATGCTCGTCAGCAGTGAGGTTGCTTTGTGGTGGGAGGAGGGATTTGGCCAGTGCATGGATTCACTTCCGGCTATGTGACTATTTATATTAGCGTGGTCCTTAACCTGGCGTGCCCCCTGAGGAAGGAACTTCCGAAACGCGCGTCGGGGAGGGCGGGAGACGCTGTGACACCCGGTATGTACCATGATTACTTTGCCAACGTTTGGCATATGATGCATTGTTTACATGATTAATGCATTATATATCATGGTAGGGCAGGTATGATGGGGTCTTATGATTCTGTATGCCCCTAATATATTATGGTCTTTACTTGTAGATACCTGTCATTTACATTACATTATATGGTGCTTCCGAATGTTGTTGCAGCCTTTCTCTTCCCGGGCTTATGCTGGATATGCGTGTAACTTGTAGCCCTCATGTTATCCCTTTTACCTTGCTATGCTGATATTTAATAAAGGATTTTTTCTACATTATTCTCGTTGACATCGCACTGATTTGTTCTGTTTTTGGCACGGTGAGAATAAGCCCGGTTAATAATGGAGAGGTGTCAATAAGACACCGATCCATTATTAATCCCAAAGTTTTTAAATGTATAAAAAAAAAGACACAGCAAGAAAAAAGTATTTTAATGAAATAAAAGAGACAACACAGTTTTCATTAATTTTATTATACTCTCATTCCTGCGACGCCATCGATCTCCTGTAAAAAAAGAAAAAAAACAAAACAACAGTATACCACCTGTCCGACGCAGTCCATAGTAACGAGTGTCCCACGACGATCCAGCTCTGCTACATCGCAATGACAGGCAGAGCCTGTCATCGCGACGCAGCACAGCTGATTACCTGCTTCCCCGGCGGTGATTCATCGGACTGACTGCTTTACGGCCGGGATTACCCAGCAGTCACTGCAGTTATCGCGAGAAACTGCATGTGACCGCCGGGAAAGATGATGGCGGCCATCAAGCCCAGCGTGACCGCCGGAGATCTTCTGCCAGGTAAGTGCCGCTGACTCCAGACAGACCCGACCGACGGACACTGACAGTGACAGTGACAAATCCGATTCCGGTATCCGATAAGACGAAAATATCGGAACTAAGTATCGAAAGTCCGATAGAGCTAATATCGGCCGATACCCGATACTTGCGGTATCGTATCGCTCAACACTACTTGGCATCCTTGTTTCCATGGGCAGAGTTTGCTCTTAACAACGCCGTTGCCTATTCTACAGGTCAGACCCAGTTTCTCCTTAATTATGGTCAACATCCGTGTGTTCCCGTGCCCATGCCCATTTCGTCCTCCGACATTAGGGTGTTGGATTGAGCTGTGGAGGCTTGTGACATCTGTTATCACACGTAGGATGCTATCGCCCGAGACCGCTCACTGTCGCCCGCTCTGTCTTCGAACCCGGCGATTTAGTGTGGCTCTCAGCTCACAATATCAAGCTGCGCATGGAGTCCACTAAGTTTGCTCCTTGCTTTTTAGGCCCCTTTAAAGTTCTTGATCAGGTGAACCCTGTAGATTATTGCCTGTCCCTTCCACCACGCCTAAACATCACCAACACTTTTTACGTTTCTCTTCTAAAACTTGTTCGTATGTCTCGGTTTTCTCAGTCTTCTGCTGGGACTTTGGGTACATCCTCAGATGATTTTGAGGTGAACGCGATTGTCGTCTCCAAGATGGTGCACGTTAAAACATTTTTTTCATTGACTGGAAAGGTCATGGACCAGAGGATAGGACTTGGGAGCCGCTTGAGCATATCCATGCCCATCAGCTTATTGCAGCCTTTGAGCATAGCGAGGCTCGCAAGGGGGGCGCTATGGAGGGGGACAATGTTAGGCGCCGGGATTCTTCCTTTGCACAGGATGGATCCCAAGCCTTGTTTTCTCTTGTGGTTTCCCATTCAGTTTCAACCACAGTAGATGCTGCTCGGCAAAGACATCAGTCTCAGTGTCTTGCTCAGACTCAAGCTGTGCATGTTGTTACCGATGCCTCTCCAGGTTCAGCTATGGTAGCCAACACTAGACAGCAGCAAGAAGTCATTCCTGAGGCTAAGTCCAAGATTCGCTCTACTGGGCATGCTCGTGAGGTGGTGACCTCTCATTGGTGGTCGGTTATCAGCTGCTCAGGTCCCGTGCCGGCTACGGATTGGTCCGCGAGTAAGGTCCTTTTTGACTGGACTTACAGTACAGACCAAAAGTTTGGACACAAATTCTCATTCAAAGATTTTTCTGTATTTTCATGACTATGAAAATTGTAGAATCACACTGAAGGCATCAAAACTATGAATTAACACATGTGGAATTATACATTACACTTTACAAAAAAGTGTGAAACAACTGAAAATATGTCTTATATTCTAGGTTCTTTAAAGTAGCCACCTTTTGCTTTAATTACTGCTTTGCACGCAGAAAAGGTGAACGGCTGGACTCTACATGCCTAGTTCCCATCGTAAACATGGAGGAGGTGGTGTGATGGTGTGGGGGTGCTTTGCTGGTGACACTGTTGGGGATTTATTCAAAATTGAAGCTGTGAGCGGTTCAGTTCACCCCAAACCATCTCGATTGGGTTCAGGTCTGGTGTCTGTGGAGCCAGGTCATCTGGCGTAGCACCCCATCACTCTCCTTCTTGGTCAAATAGTTCTTACACAGCCTTGAGGTGTGTTTGGGGTCATTGTCCTGTTGAAAAATAAATGATGGTCCAACTAAACGTAAACTGGATGGAATGCCATGCTGCTGCAAGATGCTGTAGTAGCCATTCTGGTTCACTATGCCTTCAATTTTGAATAAATCCCCAACAGTGTCACCAGCAAAGCACCCCCACACCATCACACCACCTCCTCCATGCTTCACAGTGGGAACCAGGCATGTAGAATCCATCCGTTCACCTTTTCTGCGTGCAAAGCAGTAATCAAAGCAAAAGGTGGCTACTTTGAAGAAGCTAGAATATAAGACATATTTTCAGTTGTTTCACACTTTTTTGTAAAGTGTAATGTATAATTCCACATGTGTTAATTCATAGTTTTGATGCCTGCAGTGTGATTCTACAATTTTCATAGCCATGAAAATACAAAAAATCATTGAATGAGAAGGTGTGTCCAAACTTTTGGTCTGTACTGTAGGTGCAGTCTATAAAAGGATCTTTGGGGCGCCCATTGGAGCGCTTGGATCATTTATACTTGCTGTGTGTGTGTTGATGGAAGCGTGAACACTCCACATACACGTGTGCTGCTACATGCTCTATGGGCGTATTTCTTATCAGGCAGTGTAGGGTGGGAATTCCCACTTGGCTTGGTAACTGTTCCTGTTCTGTGTGCGGTTAACACAGCAGAGTTCAGAACAAGCACAACCACCAGCTCAGTGGGGGATTAAGTTATAGGGACCCCAACTAGCGTCTATACGCTATGTACCCTTGTGACGCCTAACAGAGTACTGCTTTGAGTGCTCTCAGTCTGTGTTGCCTCCATGGAGTAACGGAGTCAGGTACGTAGTACTCTGTTCACACCAAGTGACGTTTAACTCGGTGTGTTTACGATGCCTGTTCGCAGCTACGCTCCTCCATTGTTTTCTAGCTGCGGTTTCTCCATCTCCGCACGGTGGACCCCAGGTCACGATCGCACCTTCCTATTATTTATATTTGGTGCGATCCTCAGACCCTAACAGTATCCAGGGTGCCAGGGTCTGACTAGCAATGGTGGATGAGCAGTGTTTACAGCGGTACATCCTGCAGCTGGAGGGCAGGTTGTCAGCTCTTGAGCGCTCAACCTCAGCAAGTTTTTGCATAGCCATATTTTGAGAGCTATAATTTTTCCATATTTCGCCAGACTGATTCAGGCTAGGGCTTGTTTTTTGCATGGGGGGTTGATTATTTTATTGGTACCATTACTTTTTTTTATCATTTTCTATTCCAATTTTTGGGAGGCCGAATGAACAAAAACCAGCAATTCAAGAATAGATTTTTTGTTTTTTTTGCTAATCCATGTATGGTAAAATTGATTCTTCTGGTCAGTACGATTACAGCAACATCACATCTAATTTTTTTATGTCTTTAACACAATAAAAACTATTTTATTAAAAAAAATATTTTACCATCGCTTTATGCTGAAAACTATAACTTTTTGTTTTTCCACTCAGAGTTGTATTGCACCTTGTTTTTTGCCAGACAAAATGACTTTTTCAGTGATAACTTTTTCATTCATCTTTTTACAATATTCTCTGAAGGAGTTATCTAGTGTGACAGATTCATGGGGAGAGTTTTTGCAGACGCCATGACACCAAATATGTTCTTCTTTAGTTTATTTTTTTTTTACAAGAAAATGCAAATTTATCTATACAATACTGTGCGTATACTGTATATATGTTTTTTATTATAATATTGTGATTTATTTATTTTTTACTTAGTCCCACTATGGGATTTTCACTTTCTGCAGTCTGATCACAGTTATAAACCATTGCAATGCACGAGCATTGCATTGGTTTATAATTGTCAGTGCTGCACTGACAAAAGTTAGAAAGAACATGTACTGGTTATGATCTAACTAATTTGCTAGAGTCTGGTGACCGGGATGTCGCCATGATGACATTGCGTCACCAAGGCATGAATTTGGCCCCCGTGATGATGTCTCAATGGTGCTGATCTGAGGGCAGAGGGAGCGTCCTCCCTCTGCCTGCCTTCTAAATGCTGTGACCGATATCAATCTCAGCATTCAAGGAGGTAAACTACTGACCACAAAAGCTTACACTCTACAAGAGGGAGACTTACCTAGTGACTCTGGAGATGGAAATCGACTCTGCTGTACAGCTATGCTCCTCTAGAAACCACTGATCTGTGCTGACCGAGATACTGACCACCAATGTACAAGGTATAATATAATCCATAATGCATCATAGCTGCAAATCCATATGAGGAGACCTGCACGGCCAGACAAAATGACATTATCCCACTCTGTGATGCTTCAGCATTATGGAATATTGTGCTGGGCAAGAGTTTTTTTTCTCATCTGCAAATTGAGTCTCAAAAATGTTCAAATTCACATGAAAATGCAAATTTTAGGAAATTTAAATAAAAACAAGCATCTGAGGAATGAAATGTTCGTCTCTAGTTACAACCTTCAATGTAATGCTATATTGCATACAGCAGTCATATATTTTGTTGCCTGACTTTAGAACAGAATGTATCAAATTTATTACAAGAGATCTACAATTTATCTAAATAATAATAATAGTAATTATTATCATCATCACCACTATTTTTATTTTTATATTTATAAGATATTCCAGTCTATGTAAATGTATTGTTATTTTTACATTTGATTATTTAAAATAATATATATATATATATATATATATATATGTATATATTATTATTTATTATTATAGCGCCATTTATTCCATGGCGCTTTACATGTGAGGAGGGGTATACATAATAAAAATAAGTACATAATAAAAACAAGTACAGTAATCTTAAACAATACAAGTCACCAACTGTTACAGGAGGAGAGAGGACCCTGCCCGCGAGGGCTCACAATATATATATTGTAAGGTTTCACTCACTCGGCTGCTTCAGAGGTAATCAGGAGACACTTTCTTATGCAAAAAGTCATTAGGTTTATTGCATCATAAACCATATGGTAACATACAATACACTCTTCAATACTTCAGCTCCTGCCTGGAGCCTCGCTCTTCAGTCACAGAGACCTCTCTGTAATGTCCTGCCTTGGACACATGGAAGCCTGTCCACACTGGCAGAGACGACCGAGAAGGATCTCTGGTCGGGTAACAAGTGTTCAACCCCACAAGTTTGAACAGAGGGGGGAGGTATGTGGTGTAGTGACCCCTGATGCAGCTAGGGGGCACTGTGTATGCTCCTCGAGATATGCATGGAAGCATGGTTTGTGTTGTGGTAAAGGACCTGTGATGAGGTCATGACCAGGTGACCTAACCATGTGATCCTGACCTCATCTGTGGGTGGGGTTACACCTATGCGCATGGAAGCATAGTTTGTGTTGTAGTAAAGGACCTGTGATGAGGTCATGACCAGGTGACCTAACCATGTGATCCTGACCTCATCTGTGGGTGGGGTTACAGCCATGTAACAAAGTGTGCTTGGCACCTGTGGAGAGAGTGTGTGGGAGTCTGCCAGTGTGGACAGGCTTCCATGTGTCCCGGCGGGACATTACAGAGAGGTCTCTGTGTCTGAGTGAGGCTCCAGGCTGGAGCAGAAACGTTGAAGATTTGTATTGTATGTTACCAGGAGGTTAATGATGTAATAAACCTGATGAACTTTTTGATATAAAAGTGCGTCCTGATTTACCTCTGAAGCAGCCGAGTGAGTGAAACCTTACAATTGGTGGATGGAATGCTGGCAGCGGCCCAAGGAGCACATGTTCCAGGACTGGGAATGAGGAATCAGAGGAGAAACGGACGGTCTGTGAAAACCGTGAGTGTGACCAGTGATCACGAATAAACTGTGCATTTATGTTTATGGGTGCCTCTGATATGAGGTATCTGAAGAAACTGTTTTTTCCTTTGTGGGATGCCTCTATGAGAGAGGAGGTGTCCGGAAAATCTCTCTGGCCGAAAGTGTAACAGACAGGAGTCTGTGTTGTACTGACGGGTCAGTGAAAGACTGTTTTTTTTTTCCTTTGTGGGATGCCTCTGGGAGAGGAGGTATCCGGAAAATCTCTCTGGCTGAGAGTGTGACAGACAGGAGTCTGTGTTGTGCTGACGGGTCAGTGAGAAACTGTATTTGCTCTGTTGGATGCCTCAGAGAGGAGGTGTCCGGAAAATCTCTCTGGCTGAGAGTGTAACAGACAGGAGTCTGTGTTGTACTGACGGGTCAGTGAGAAACTGTTTTTTTTTTCTGGAACACGTGTGAGGTGTTTGCTGTGGCTTGGAGGAGTCATGAAGGTGACAAGCGGCTGGCTGTGACTCGTGGGGTCACGAAGGTGACAAGCGGCAAGACAGCGCAGCGTGCAGAGACTTGTGGTAGCAGGAGCTACAGTGACTGTTGCAGCAAGAAGTTCTGCAGCAGCCGGAGCTGCAGTAACAGCCACAGCAGCTTAGGAGTAGCATCTGGAGGTGCTGGTTGTTGGTGGCTGCAACGGAAGCGGTGGCAGTACCAGCAGGAGCTGGTGTGGTAAAAAAGACAGTGTGAACCGAGGCACACAAACTCTTAAAGGGCCAGTACACGCCCTAAGTAAAAGACACTGTCTAAGGGTACTGTGTGGACTGGGGCCTGTAAGAGCCGTGGTGTGTTCCCCAGTGATGGGTGGTGTCCCTAAAAGGGGAGGAGTCCAAAAAGGGGGCGGAAACCCAAAACAGGGATGGTTACCCAAAAGGGGGCGGAGTCCCAAAGGGGGCGGTAACCCAAATTGGGATTGTGGCCCGAAAGGGGGTGGAGTCTCAAAAGGGGGTGGTAGCCCAGATCAGTAAAGTTGCCCAAAAGGGGGCAGAGTCCCAAAAGGGGGCGGTAACCCAAATTGGGATGGTAAAGGGGGCGGAGTCCCAAAAGGGGGTGGCAACCCAAAAGGGGATGGTGGCCCAAAAGTGGGTGGAGATTCCAAAAGGGTGTTATGCTGGTATACCACCGAACTTAGTGTACCCTTATGAGAGGAAGCGGGACTTCACATTATTTGAAAAGGCATGGGAACTTGATAAAGTGTGTTGTTGTTTAGAGGAGGGAGCCCCATCACAGCAGGTGGCTGTAGTGGTTCCTTGTCGTGTGATGTGTGAAAAGAAGGTAACACCTAATAGCTATAGTCCAGAGTTCCAGGTGACCGGGAGAAAGTGTGGGTCAGACCAACTCGGGGACTTGGACGTGACAAGACGTGTGACCGTGAGAAACGGTATAGCTCCAGGAAAGGGGGCAGAGACCTGTCTAAGTGGGGACGTGCTGTTCCAGGATGACAGGGGGAGGGGGAGTGACCCTATGCAGACTGTGACTCGACCATAAGGGAAAGTGAGTGCAGTAAGCTGGAGCTCTCTGAAGTTACCGAGAGTCGTGAGACAGTGCAAACTGCGGATGCAGGAACAGGCGGAACTCTGGAGAGGCAGAGTGTGTGTAGGCAAGAGTGCCCAGCCAAAAATGTAATTAAAGAGGTGATGGTGCGACATGTGCTGGCTAAAAGAGAGCAGGACCATGAGATAGAGCTGTTTAAAGAAACAGTGAAAGAGACAGTCGAGCGAGAAAGGGTCCTGCGACGAATGATTGAGCACAGAGTGGAGGAGCTGGAGAGGGAAGTCTCTAGGCTCAGAGATCATCTGTCAGCGTGTAAGAGTATGAACAAGGCTCTATGGAGAGAGACGGAGGTGCTCAGAGAGGCCCAAGAGAAACATCAGCAGGAGTGTGGCTGCTTGGCAGAAGAGCGAGATGGAGTTCTCCGAGAGCTCAAGATGGAGGAGGAGACTGGTGCCCAGCTCCAGAAATCTATGGGAGAAGAAATCCAGCAAGGGAAGTGCCATGCAAATGGGCACACAAGGGAGAGCGATGTCTTGGAAAACTGTACTAATGCTCAGGACGAGGAGGTCCAACAGTCTGTCCAAGAAGGTGACGGGTCGGGTTTCAAGTGTGTAATAGAGATACCCGAAGACCTGCGAGAAGTGTGTGCCAGTGAGGAGGTGCATGAGGCCTTTAGAAAGGCGGTAGAAGCATGTAGTGTGAACTGGGTGCCAGAGATGAAACAGTTAGTCATACTGTCGACTAAGGAAGTCACACTGAAGCGAGTGGCTGTCCTGAGAGACATGCATCTACAATGCCTCCGAACGAAACAGATGATCATGTGGAGGAATAAAGAAGCCGCTCGACGTTTGGAGCAAGCAAGAAAGGCTCAAAATCAGCTTGGATTGGTGGAAGACATCATTCAAGTGCCCAGAGGTCTGGTGAAGAAAGTCATCGGAAGACTTGGGAAAGTGATGCAGGAGATGGTGAATAAGTCCGGTGTGACGAGAGTCAGGATTCCGGCTGATAACGAAGTCCAGGTCAGGGGTGAAGATGGGATGGTTCCATTCCTCGTTGTCGGATCCAGGGAGAGCCTTGGGAATATCCGGATGCTCCTGGAGTATCGTGTGTCATACTTGAGAGAAGTAGAGCAGCTACGACTGGAGAGGGAGCAGGTCAACAGAGAGCTGCAGGAAATGGAAAGAAGATGGCGGCCACCTTCAATTCGTAGTGTTGAGAGGCGAAGAGTGCCTGATGGAAGAGGTAGAAATAGTGATGCCTCAGTTAGCTCAGTGATGAGTGACCTAAGCAGGAGAACCTGTGATGGACGAGCTGAAAAGGACTCAGACCAGACAGGACGTATGGGTGCAGGGAATTGCAAGCCGTACTGACCGCTGGGGAGGCGGGTGGTCTGACAGAGGGCCCGACTTAGCCAGATGGTTTGACTGGCAGAGACGACTGAGAAGGATCTCTGGTCGGGTAACAAGTGTTCAACCCCACAAGTTTGAACATAAGGGGGAGGTATGTGGTGTAGTGACCCCTGATGCAGCTAGGGGGCACTGTGTATGCTCTTCGAGATATGCATGGAAGCATGGTTTGTGTTGTGGTAAAGGACCTGTGATGAGGTCATGACCAGGTGACCTAACCATGTGATCCTGACCTCATCTGTGGGTGGGGTTACACCTATGTGCATGGAATCATAGTTTGTGTTGTGGTAAAGGACCTGTGATGAGGTCATGACCAGGTGACCTAACCATGTGATCCTGACCTCATCTGTGGGTGGGGTTACAGCTATGTAACGAAGTGTGCTTGGCACCTGTGGAGAGAGTGTGTGGGAGTCTGCCAGTGTGGACAGGCTTCCATGTGTCCCGGCGGGACATTACAGAGAGGTCTCTGTGTCTGAGTGAGGCTCCAGGCTGGAGCAGAAACGTTGAAGATTTGTATTGTATGTTACCAGGAGGTTTATGATGTAATAAACCTGATGAACTTTTTGATATAAAAGTGCGTCCTGATTTACCTCTGAAGCAGCCGAGTGAGTGAAACCTTACATATATATATATATATATATATATATATATATATATATATAGTTGCAAACATAGCCCACATGAATCTACAGCTTCAGCAATGATATTTTATTAGTTCTGGATGTAGTGCAATTACACTTTTTATTGATTTATATCTCAGTATTTAGATTTTGCAGAGGGCAGCTATTAATAAGCTAACATTTGGGTCAGGACATTTGCATAGTGATGGAAATTTGAGCTAAAGCTAATTTGCCCTTCTGAATAGGGCTCATTATAATACTTGTATTATTGTAAAATGATAGTGTTTTTACTTCTGTTGTGGTCATGGTCCCACAAAGGTCTACATAGTTCTACTTAAGTGTTGCCAAGAAAGCCCTTAGCACAAAATCAGCTTCTAACAAATCAGGTTAAAAACATTTGTACCTGTTCGATTGTAGTTTTGTTAGGGTTAGTTGGATTTTGAACATTAAGTCTGAGGGGTTATTTCACACATTAAACATTCAGAAGCATAAAATAATGATAACATCAAGGTTGCAATGAAGAATCAAAATGACAAATCATGCGAATAGCATGACTGCACAAAGGAAAACACAAAACTGTGTTTGGTTTTCAAGTTTGATTGACAGTCTGGAAGTTTGGATGAGTTTTTTTTCTTTTATTGACTGTTACTTTCCATTGATCCTATGTTCGGATACTATTCTTTCCTTTAGTGTTGGTTGAGATTATTTTGTTAAAGTCAGCTGAGTAACACCACCCTGATTGCTGTTTATGTTTGCTTCAATTTCACATTCAACACTAGTGGCTAAAACCACAACAGGCAAGTGGCTTACCTAAAACACATCTATCTATCGCTCTATCTATCTATCTATCTATCTATCTATCTATCTATCTATCTATCTATCTATCTATCTATTTACAGGGTGGGCCATTTATATGAAGACAACGAAATATAATGGGAAAGGTTGGTGATATCAACTTCCTGTTTGTGGCACTTTAGTATATGGGAGGGGGGAAACTTTTCAAGATGGGTGGTGACCATGGCGGCCATTTTGAAGTCTGCCATTTTGGATCCAACTTTATTTTTTCCAATGGGAAGAGGGTCATGTGACACATCAAACTTATTGAGAATTTCACACAAAAAACAATGGTGTGCTTGGTTTTAACGTATCTTTATTCTTTCATGAGTTATTTAAAAGTTTATGACCACTTATAAAATGTGTTCAAAGTGCTGCCCATTGTGTTGGATTGTCAATGCAACCCTCTTCTGCCACTCTTGACACACTGATAGCAACACCGCAGAGGAAATGCTAGAACAGGCTTCCAGTATCCATTGTTTCAGATGCAGCACAGCTTGTATCTGAATGCAATTGTCTGTGCTGTGAAGATACGAGATGTGCAGCATCTGAAACAAAGGAATGATATCTGGAATGCAAAAAAAAAATTTATGACCTCAAGAGCAAAATTTCACTGAGACGGTAAAACTATGAAATGTTTTCTACTATGTGTATTATATGTTGAAAAATACATGAGCCATGCTGACATATGCAACATTTGTATAATTTGTAATCTGTTTTTCTTATAGGTATAATCAGCATTGATATGAAACTTTGCTATTTAAGCAAAAAATGTAATTAGACTTAGCCACTAGCTACTCCTTTGTTCAACATATGTTATCATCAAAATGAAATTACAGGAAAAGCAATTCCCTCTAGGTGCTAATGTCATTTCAGTTTAGTATAAGTCTAAAGGGTTTGCCACACTAAACAATATCGCTAACGGGATCGCTAAAAAACGTCACTATTTAGCGATCCCGTTAGCGATATTTTTCAGTGCGGCAGCTTCCAGCGACGAGCTTCCTGCTGTGATCTCGCTCGTCGCTGGAATCGCTCCGGACCCTATTTCATCGCTGGCGCTCCCGCTGGGTAAGTATCTTATCGCTGTGTGGCACCTTTTCTTAGCGATTTAGCGGTACTTTGTACCGCTAAAGTCGTTAAGAAGATCGCTAACGGCGATAGCGTCGTTAACTATATTGCTAAATGCGGTAGCATTTAGCGATATAGAAACAATCCCGCTAGCGATCTCATTAGTATGCAACGCTAACGAGATCGCTAGCGGGATAGCTTAGTGTGGCAGTACCTTAAGAAGTTGTACAGTTTGGTTAGCCACAGTATCCTCTTAAGTCTATTCCTTGAGTTCAGACGAGTTGCATACTTTATGAAATGCTATCAAACTATGCGTTTCATGGACGTCCTGTCCACTTCCTCAGGTACATAGCCATACATTGGATTGAATATCCTATCCAGAATTTCTTGAAGATCCTTCGCGGGTCCGGTGCCATCTGCAGCCCTCCTATCCTACTTACTATATGTGTTGTGCATACTCACAAAGTGAAAAGGTGAGAATTTTACCTTACAGTAAACTAATTGTTAATTTGGTAACTGCGCTATTGCGCCCCTCTATCATTTTAAGCCTGTTCCTTGCAATATAATTAGTAGGTCTTTAAGGGCAGTACTCTTTTGCAAATATTCCACTTAGTTTCTAAGCTTCTAAGAACATTTCCTTCAATCTGTAATAAAGGTTTGTGCCTTCTAGAATTTCTTCATAGCTGTGAATCCATATAAATAATGTTTTATTAACATAATTAGCATTTTTTTACATCCAATGTATAAATATGTTTACACTACATATGAGTAAATCTTTTTACTTGAATTAGCAAGCTATATCAAATTGAAAAAAAAATGTTTGAAATGAATCTACGCATTACAAATCACAAATGTTACAAAGACTCCGTGGAAAAGACATGTATAACACTCTTTGAACTTATTGAAC
Source organism: Oophaga sylvatica (assembly GCA_033576555.1). NCBI lineage: Eukaryota > Metazoa > Chordata > Amphibia > Anura > Dendrobatidae > Oophaga > Oophaga sylvatica. The sequence continues at coordinate 300,586,676 of JARQOD010000004.1, read as the reverse complement.
TCCTTTCAAATTATTTACAAGTAATACACAAGCAGCATTAGTAAAGTTTAGCCTGATTAACAATACACTGGACTGACAGATTTTTTATGCTGTTTAAAATATTAAAATTATTGAAAATTGATCCCTTTTGGGGGACTGATGACTTCCGTGCTAGTGTTTATGAACATGTTTGTTGCTTCTTAAAATGAAGAAGCTCTAGCTTCTTAACACACCATCAAAAAATACTGTTTTGTTTTAGCAGTTTGCTGGATGGAAAGAAAAGTATTCATTATTTAGAGCAGTTTGAGAAAAACAATTACCCTAGAGTTCCAAGTGGCAGTACAGTTATAGAACACAATGGACAAGCATGAGATTTGCTCAGTACTGGTAGCGGGAGAAACTGCCACTACACACTGCAAAATATGAAATGAAAGGCATGGACATATCTGACTGTGTAGGATAGCACTGACAGCCTCATCAGCAGCATTATAATATACCTTTAACACAATGGACATACAGATGTGTGACTGTCTATTGACCGTGACAGACTACTGCACTTATTCTATTCAATACTGCAGTTGTATAAAACACACAGTCTGTAGTATTTGTCCATTATTTATTGACTTTCTATCCCTAGTATAAATAGCAGAAGGTGTGATAAACATTATTATGGCAACATTCTATTGTTTGCCAAAAGTGCACAAAAGAAAGAATCCCCTTAAGCTATATGCACACGGCGCATTTTTGATGCATTTTCGCAGCGTTTTTTTATGCTCGGAAATGCTCCAAAAATGGAATGGAATACTAAAGCAAGGTAATTCAATGACAATCCTGAAGTGTTGTACACATGATCCGTAAATTTCTGTCCTTATTTGCAACGTTTTATTTTCTGCAGCATGTCAATTCTTTTTGCGTTACTGCAGCGTTTTTCACCCATTGACTTCAATTGAGTCAGTCAAATATGCATCAAAAAAGCAGTTGTAAAAAGGTTTGCGGATTTGTTGTGGATTTGCTGCATATTTGCTGCCAAAAATGCTGCAGAATTGTCAAAGGAAATGATGTCAGAAGGAGGAAAAGTGTGTGAGCGGAGAATATGTGTGAGCGGAGAATATTTGCATGTCTCTCTGTGTCTGTCTGTGTCTGCGTTTGTCTGCGTCTGTCTGCGCTTGTCTGCCGGTGTCTGTGTGTCTGTCTGTGAGTGTCTACATCTGTCTGCGGGTGTGTGTGTGTACCCATGCGATGAACAGGCCATAGTGATTGTGCTTATTCGTTCATCTGATGGGACTACTACTTCTTTCCGGCTATGTCTGCTGTCACATATAACAGACAGCATGAGCCGTTGATGGGAGAATAGTCTCATCATCCGGCGCCTGTGTTCAATTCTAAAAAAAATCAAAGCATTTACAAAATTACATATTCACATATAAAGTACATATTCACTGAACACCTAATCCCAGATGCACGCGTCTCCTGCAAGCACTCATAAATAACAAACCAACATATACTCCCTGTCCGCCATAGTCCATTTAATACCAAGTGTCCCACCATGATCTCACGTGTAGGACAGTCACATCGGGAGATGTGACAGCTCTACCCAGCCTCTGGCAATACACTGACAGGAGGTAATTGCTCCCCAGTGTATCACTGTGCTGCCGTGAGAGTTCACCAGAGTTCATCAGCTGATCAGGTCCGGTTCTCAAGCAGCAGTAAGTAGTGCCGTAAGTGAGAGCACTGGAGCTGAAGAACTCCGGTGAACTCTCACGACAGTGCAGTGATACACTGTTGGAGCGATTACCTCCTGTGGAAGACCTTTCGGTTCCTATTATACTATTTCTACTGTGGTGAAATTGATGCCACTTTGGTGGTGTCTAACAATAATTTTTGGAAATGTCAACACACCTGGTTGGGTGTCCATCTGCTGGATTGAGTTTAGTGAAAGACCTGTCAGTACCTATTATACTATATATACTGTGGTGAAATTGATGCCACTTTGGTGGTGTCTGCTACTAATTTTGGAAATGTGAACACTCCTGGTTGGCTGTCCATCTGCTGGATTGAGTTTAGTGAAGACCTTTCGGTCCTTATTATACTATTGCTACTGTGGTAAAATTGATGCCACTTTTGTGGTGTCTGCCAGTAATTTTTGGAAATGTGAAAACTCCTGGTTGGGTGTCCATTTGCAGGATTGGGTTTAGTGGAAGACCTATCGGTCCCTATCATACTATTTGAACTGTGGTGAAATTGATGCCACTTTTGTGGTGTCTACCACTAATTTTTGGAAATGTTAACACTACTGGTTGGGTGTTCATCTGCTGAATTGGGTTTAGTAGAAAACCTATTGGTCCCTACTATACTATTTCTACTTTTGCGAAATTGATGCCACTTCTGTGGTGTAAGGCCCTCATTTGTTTAAATGTGAAGACTCTTGGTTGGGTGTCCAACTGCTGGATTGTGTGTAGTGGAAGACCTGTCGGTCCCTATTATACTATTTATACTGTGGTGAAATTGATGCCACTTTTTTGTTGTCTGCCAGTAATTTTTGGAAAAGGTGAACACTATTGGTTGGGTGTCCATCTGCTGGATTGAGTTTAGTTGAACACCTATCTGTCCCCATTATACTATTTCTACTTTGGTGAAATTGATGCCACTTTGGTGGTGTCTGCCAATAATTTTTGGAAATGTGAAAACTCTGGTTGGGTGTCCATCTGCTGGATTGGGTGTAGTGGAAGACCTGTCGGTCCCTATTATACTATCTATACTGTGGTGAAATTGATGCCACTTTTTTGTTGTCTGCCAGTAATTTTTGAAAGTGTGAACACTCCTGTTTGTGTGTCCATCTGCTGGATTGAGTTTAGTGGAAGACCTATCTGTCCCTATTATGCTATTTCTACTGTGGTGAAATTGATGCCACTTTGGTGGTGTCTGCCACTAATTTTTGGAAATGTGAAAACTCCTGGTTGGATGTCCATCTGCTGGATTGGGTGTAGTGGAAGACCTGTCGGTCCCTATTATACTATTTATACTGTGGTGAAATTGATGCCACTTTTTTGTTGTCTGCCAGTAATTTTTGAAAATGTGAACACTCCTGTTTGTGTGTCCATCTGCTGGATTGAGTTTAGTGGAAGACCTATCTGTCCCTATTATGCTATTTCTACTGTGGTGAAATTGATGCCACTTTGGTGGTGTCTGCCACTAATTTTTGGAAATGTGAACACTCCTGGTTGGGTGTCCATTTGCTGAAATGGGTTTAGTGGAAGACCTATTGGTCCCTATTATACTATTTCTACTCTTGTGAAATTGATGCCATTTCTGTGGTGTAAGGCCTTCATTTGTTTAAATGTGAACACTCCTGGTTGGGTGTCCATCTGCTGGATTGGGCATAGTGGAATACCTATTGGTCCCTATTATTCTATCTATACTGTAGTAAAAATGATGCCACTTTGGTATTGTCTGCTAATAATTTTTGGAAATGTGTACACTCCTGGTTGTGTCTCCTTCATGCGTGTTGCCTGTAGCAGTAGACCTCCGAAACCATCAGGCCTCCACTTCCTTGGACTCAACTACCTTTGTTACTATACTTAAATTTTTCTGACAATGGTAGTCTACAAAACTGATATTTGTGCCACCTGAGTGTGGCACAGCATGAAGGCAGGCAGAGGTGTTACATGTGGTATCAGGGCTCCCTGCAAAGGAGGCCTACATCGAACCCTCACACACTTCATATTACTGTGATGTTCAATTGAAAGCTGTAAATGCTGTCCCAGACCCATACCTCATGCCTGGCTGATTACTACAGTGCCATATTAAAATCTGTACTTTGGGTGAATTGAGGCCACTTTCCTGGTGTCTCCCCCTATTTGATGTGTTTTGGCAGCATTTGTGGCCGTTATAAGGTGTTGTGCATATTTTGTTTTTGCCTCCCATTGACCTGAATGGTGTTTGGTTATGTTCAGCGAATATTCAACAAATTAATCAGCAAATATTGTAAATTCGGTGATCATAATCCGAACCGAACGTTAAAATATTCACTCATCTCTAGTTATGATACTCAATTCCCATGTACACAACACGACTGACCTTCTGAGAAAAATAGATGGTATATGTCTGGAACCTGACATGATACTGGGCTTTATTGATGTAGAAGCATTGTACTCTTCAACCCTCATGACAAGAGAATGATGGCTGTGTTCCATTACCTGCCTACCAGAGGCTTCCAGTACAGTAGACACAATTCATTTATTCACAAGTTCTGTTTAACAAAGAATTTTTTTGTTTTTAACAATAAGTACTTCCACCAGCTCAGGGGCATGGCTATGGGGAGCCCCTGTGCGCCCTCATATGCAAACTTGCTCCTGTACTAGTGGGAGGAAACCATGTTCTTTAGCAATCCACTCAGATGCACCAGCAACAAGGTTGTGATGTTGCTTCACTACAGTACACTGATGACATTTCTTTTTATCTGGAAATTATCCAAGACTGAGTTTATCAGTTTTGTTGAAAGGCTCAATGGTAATGATATTTGGCTATGCTTCACATACAAGGCGGACATATGTAGATTGGCATTTGTAGACTTTGCATTCAGAGAAATGGAAAGGGCGAACTAATTACAAGTAATTATCAAAAAAACATGGCCACTAATTCCCTCTAAGGTGGGATAGTAACCATCCGGTCCCCCTCAATAGGGGTGTTCCAAAAGGACAATATCTTAGGATCCGCAGGAATTTTTCAGATCCATCACCTTTCAAGAAACAGGCTGATGATCGGCACCAAAGTTACAAGAGGTTACCCTAGAAGAATTTTTGAAGGAGACATATAAGGACTCCCTTTCTAGGAATCATAAAATGCTTCTGACCCCAATTCAGCACAAAAAACAAGACAATATTTATTTCTTTATAAGTAGGTTTTCCAATAAGGCAGATGTGGTCAAAGATTTTGTTAAGCATCACTGGCCAATTCTTCTCATGGATGCATACGTCAAAGATGTGTGGGTCAAATCCCTCAGATTAAATACAGAAAGGGCAGGTCACTGAAAGGTTGGTCAACAGCCATTATCAACATCATGCGGACCCATCCTGGCTAGGCATACAAATACAAACAAATACAAGGCTGCTTTCAATGTGGTAAGTGCAAGCCCTGCCAGTCAATTACACCAGGGAAAATATTCAGAAGTAACAACACAGATAGAGAGTATACCATCAGACACTTTATTATGTTGTCATACAACAGGAATAATCTACAAGGCCACATGCCTTCGGAATACTATGAACAAAAAGGATACACCTGTGGCTAACCATCTCAACAATTCTCATCATGGTGACATCAAGAAGATCATGTTTATGGGTATATATAGTATTAATCCACCCCCTAGATGCACTCCCACTTATAATGAATATGTTTTCCACTTCCATACTTATCTCATATGTGTACCACTCTGCTCCACGTAAATTCCTGTCTCAGTGATCCTTCCAAGATAATTGTCTGTATCTGTCGATTATTGCGTAGTGCTCTTGAGATGACACAAATGTCTCCTCTCATTAGTTGCATTAGATTGATCGGCTGGCCTTCTATCACTATGAATGGGCAAACAGTGGGTTATTGGGGGCTGATGCCTTTTTTCTTTGATCTCATCCAGCACAATTCCCCTATAATTAAAACCATGGTTACAAAATCTGTTACCATTGGATGTATTTACAGTTGATGCATGTGCAGTAGTGATACTTGCGTTTCACTGCGGCTGTCCAATGCGTTCGAAAGACCGGATATCCATCCACGGTGCTTCTTATGGACTGGAAGTGCATCATGCTTTCAGGAAAGTGCGCGGTGGTTAAAATATGGATGCACATAGACAGGTAACACACAATGTTATTTCATTTGGCACATTGTTTTCAGAATGCGTGATACCTCTGCTTACTCCCCTGATGATACACTGCAGAAAAGATGTAGATTCCAGTCCGCGCTGTCCAAATAATAGACGTAGTAGCAGTTAAGAACTGGCTTAATCTACGCATTTCAGGGTGTAGTATACCACCCGTTCCTCTGGAAAATACCACAGATAGCTTACATATGTTCTAACAGTACCTTGCTTAAATACATCTAGGATTAAAAAAAAACAGGCGCCAGGCTGTCAGATGACACATGTCAAAGTTCAAAGTTGAGCAAGGGTTAATACAGCATTGCTTTGGAGAAATTATTTTCTGTACCAATGAAAAATATTCTAATACCATGTTTGTTTGAATTTGCAGTTTGAAAGATAAAGATATTTCAACAATAAAAAAACAAGTAACAGAAAAAAAAAAAAGAAAGGACATATCCCGCGAACTTGCAAAAGAAGGGGCTGTCCTGTTATAAGAGTCGGTTCCTCTAATTCAAGAACGACTGGACTGCAACTGAAGCAACCTTCATTTTTTGGAAGAAATTGGAACATTTGCTATGTTAAACATTTAATAAAAAATTTTTTCTGAAGAAAATAAATCTTTATTAGCAAAAAGTATCTCTGTTTTTAATATTTATTTTATATAGAGGATTAAAAATTAATTTTTATATTTAAAACAGAAGAATTTTTAGAGTTCTAATATATTAGAGATGGAGTTGATCTCACAGTAAGAGCCGTATCTGACCAGCAGGCACTTATGAATGTACCGCATCTTTATGGAACTAAAACCACTTCTGAAGAAAAGCACACAAATGGACAGCGACAACCTGAGTAGTCTCGAAAGCTTGCAATTTGTTACCATCTTTTCAGTTAGCCATTAAAAGGTATCAACCACTGAGGACTCTCAAGTCTAAATATTTTTCTCATCTACTGGCTAACACGGTACGAAGATATACATCTTTCCCATATCATTATTCGCTCTAGGCATTTTAAAACCACAGCTACCTGTCTTAGGATTTCGTCACACTCTTCAATGTTCCAGCGTTCCCACCAACGATAAGATGTGGATGGGATTGCTGGGACATCGTTAGCTGATTGCTGGTGAGCTGTCACAAGGGCAGACTCACCAGCGATCAGGACCAGCGAGCACACTGGTATCCAATGTACACATTGGGTTACTAAGCACCGCACGGCACCTAGTTACCCGATATGTACCCTAGATACCGGCTCTCAGCGCTCTACAGCAGAAGCTGGGAGCCGGTAACCAGGGTACATATCGGGTAACTAGGTGCTGCGCGGTGCTTAGTTACCCGATATGTACATTGGATACCAGCTCCCAGCTCGCTAATCATTGGTCTCCCGTTGTCACACGCAGCGATGCGCGCTGGCCAGCGGGAGACCAACGATGAAAAATGGTCCAGGACATTCAGCGACAATCAACGATACCCAGCAGGGGGCTGGTCGTTGCTGCGTGTCACACTAAGCAAGATCGCTGGCTAGGTCGCTGTTGCGTCACAAAATCGTGACACTTCAGTGATCTCGCTAGCGATCTCGCTTAGTGTGACAGGGGCTTAAGTCTTATTGAAAGAAGGCCATAGCTTCAGAGCTAGGAGTTAGTTATCAAATGACCCTCTCCTGTTTGAGGATTAGGCTCAAAAGATTATTTTAGAATTAATTAAGTACAAGATAGAGCTGATCAGAGGGGAAAGAGAATAGCGCTCAATAGTAACTATACAAAAACGCAGGGTCGGGTTCCAACCAAGGTGCAGCGCCACTCAGAACTCCGTGCCATCCAGGCACAACGTATATTCCCATGTAAATGACCCACATGAAACCTATACAATTATTTATACTTTTTCTGAGACAGTCATTCAGGCGACTGCTTCTTAATGACATATTTTAAATAAGCGCATGATCATAATATTTAGATGATTTTATAGGGGGAATTGTTCAGTAGTGCGCTAACCATATTTATAAGATATACAACTAAAAAAACATTCACTAGAAGATATAAACTGTCATATTAATAAAGCGCTATGCAGCAAAAAGCACTATTGAAAAAGATGAACGTCCTGCAGGGAAGGCACATGATGAATGAGAGACACGAAATGCATCCGGAGTTTACTTAAGGCGGGACAGCCACCAGCATAACAAGAAAGACAATTAAGAGTATCCTGATCATCTCCTACAGACTTCTGGATAAGACAGTTCCATTCTTTATCATATCATGCTAATTTTGTTATATGGTGACCAGTGTAGTGACACTTCTGTATATAGTAGAATGCACAAGTTACATGGAAAGTGTTGTCACTATACCATGACCATATTTATTGTGGATTGATGCTGCCAATACTTGCATTATGTCTACTAATATGAGTGGACTATGATTTAGGCTTGACTCTTTCTTTAGAAGCTCCCCAAAAACTGTGTCTCATTGATTCACACAGCATGTTATACAAGTATACGCTGTTGCCTATATTATACCTTTTATGACAGCCAAAGGGACAACCAATGGCAATATTTCTATGAATTGCATTCAAGAATATGCTGTGTATTTAGCAAGTAGTATGGTTATCACATGACCCATGGTTGAAGCTGCTTATTGTGAACAGCTAAGTTTTTGCTTAGAAATGTCTGAGCTTCTGTTGTGGATATAAAACCTTGGGCAATGACGAACTATTAAAAGTATAGCTGTATCCGATATACTTACCATAGATTTAAATGTTTGAATAGTGGATCAGACTAAACAAGCCATAATATCACCACAATACGTTTGCTTTCTAGATTACTACCAGCTGTTAGCAAAGGGTGATTTGGCATTATTGATCTACCATACCATATACTTGTTTGATCATGCACATTGCACTTTTGGTTTGTTGTGTGCTCTATTTCTTTAAAAAATGACTAGTAGGCTTTCTATCCCTATCTTTATTGCTGAGATATGAGCTCTGACATGCTCTCGCTATTCAAAATCACCCTAAAATGACAGCAGCATTCACTGCTTTAGCTTTTATTCAGGATCTGATTGTTTCTTTTGATTAGCAGAGCTGCAAGACATTATAAGGAAGCCCAAAATGGCCACACACTGAGGTCAAGCGAGTCTTCTTTGATTGATTCAATCTTCTGCTTTGGGTAAAGTCACTGGACTTTTTTGATAATTTCCATAAATCAGAGTGCAAAATGTTCGAATATGCTTGGTCCAGGTAATTTCTTAAAATTCGACTTGGGGTAGTAGGCCCTGGATGCCATGAAGCCGCAGAAGTTCTACTCCCTGCCGAACCAGCAGAAGGGTGAGACTCTGTAATTTTCTTTTGCTTTTGCTGAGACTATACCATATGTTGATGATTGTTGTTGTTCCACTAAAGTTCTACTGCAGTGTGTTACCATTACCCTACGTTTTCTGAGTAGTATTCTTCACACGGGGAATGAGTATGGGCATTCAGGTGGATGAGTCCTGGCCTGTGCAGTCTTTCAAAAGACAGCCATTGACCCTCGTATCTCCCCAAAAGTATTACAGAAACTTAACAATAATGTAAATGCAATCATCTCACAGAGACTTCCAGACCAACCAAGAAAGTTAACACCTAAACATGAGAATCTTCTGCTAAGAAGGGTTGAAGAAAATTGACATGCAAGTTCACTGCACTTAGCTAAAGTAGTTGAAAGCCAATGACAAAGTAATTTCCCATTACAAATATGACATACACTGCAGTGGCATTGCATGCGTGAGTGTCATCCATGATGGAAGCTTCTCTTAAAGCCCGTGTGTTGTGTTACGGTAGCTGAGAAGAATAAGCAAAAACGGCAATACACCAGAGAGGCAGGAACCTATTGGATTGCAGTAACCTGAACTAACCACACAACTAGAGGTAGCCGTGGAGCGTTCCTACGTTGATCCTAGATGCCTCATCACAGCCTGAGAGATAACTACACCTAAAGGCAGAAAGATGAAAGCTATCTGCCCAGGAGCAGATCCCCAAAGAAAATAGGAAGCCCCAAACATGTAATGGCGGTTAGACAAGAAGAAACACGGACACAGACAGAAAATAGAATGAGCAAATGCTGGGGCCCAATCTGTCTAGACAGAAAAGTACAGGAAAGGATACTCACTGCAATCCAAAATAAACCCTAAAAAATACCAACTCTTCTGATTGCAAAAACACCTGAGATCATACGATCTCTACCACCTAAATTAGATCTCTGGTGTAACAAAACTAAGCCGCAGCCACTGAAAAAACAGGAAAAAGCAAATGATCAAATAACAGTGGCTTCAGATAAACTGAGAGGAGCACAAGCCCCCCGGAGGGGACCTGGCTGACCTCCACAGAAGTGCAGGGAACAATGCAAAAACCAAGCACAAAAATAATGGAAATACTAAAATAGTACTCGCGCTCTGAATCAAACACAGCCTAACACTACTGATCGCAACACGTACCTTAATTCTTCCAAAGTTTTTATGCACGAATAAATCAGCGGGTGATGCTTTTGTGGTAATAGGCACTTAAAGGACCATTTTGTACACTGAAACTCTAGATGCAAGGAAAAAATATAAAATCAGTGACCATATAATATTTGGGCTTAAATAAGCCTCAATAACTGCTCATAAAATCAAGAAATCCAAAATAATACATATTTGTCCTTATAATGTGCCTTTTGAATAATCATTAAAAAGGAGAAATTTCCGATGCTGAAGTGCTAATAGTGAATCTCTGAAATCCAAATATATATATATAGTGTGTAATTAAAGCAAAATTAAGGTGCATTTGTTTATGATATAAATATAGCTGAAGATAAGGTGCCATCTGTGAGATGTTGGAAACCAGATTGCTGAAAAAATACAGCTTTATATAGTACCCATTTTCATATTAAACATCGTGAAGTGGTAAAAAATATAATAATAATAAAGAAGACTTCCAGTAATCCTTTGTGCTCAATAGTGGTGTGAATGGTGATAATATATTAGTCCACAAGCGGTACCTTATGTACAGAATGTAAATATACCCAGTATCCTGATTAGTGATGTGATACTTAGCTTGGGTTAAGTGATATGGGACGATCCAGTATTTGTGAAACGAAGGAGTCCTGGAGAGCTGCCCCGGCCGGTGGCAGGCTCTCCTCCTCACTAACGCTGCTGCACGGCTGTTTTCGGAGAAGCGCTGGCAGTTTTCATACACCAGCACGGCTCTCCTTCCTAGACAAGTTGCCGCGCGTCTATATACCAGGAAGTATCGGCGGTGTCCGGACGCTGACACGTGATACTGATCACGTGATGGGCTTGCTCAAGTTACGGTGTGCAGAAAGAGCCACAATACAATTCTACGCGTTTCGGAGAGCTAACTGCCTCCTTCATCAGGGATGGCTCTATCTGCACTGGGCTCATATATATATATATCCTTGGGTCCACATAGCTTAATTGAAAGCAAATAGTTCTATGTCATTATTTAATCCTCTGGGCTTTAAAGTTTCCAATTCAAAAATCCATCTTGTTTCTTCCCTGGACATTTGTTTAATAAAATCTCCTCTGCGCCAGTCTTTTTAACCACTTTAATTCCAATGACTTTTATATCTTTGAGTGATCCTTTATGTGCCAGTTTAAAATGTCTAGACAGGGGATGTGTGTCCACATTGTTCCTTATATTGCGCAAATGTTCCCCAATTCGTCTGCATAAAGGGCGTATAGTGCGCCCGACATACATCTTTTTGCATGGACATTCAATAACATAAATTACTCCTGCTGTCTTACAAGTTATAAGATCCGTAATTTCAAATTTTTTACCACTTTGGGAAATAACCATTTCTTGTTTGGTAAGCTGTAATGTCCTGCATACTTTACATTTTTTGCAGGGATAAAAACCTTTCATAATTGTTTTAAAAGAGCCCACACACGTATTACTGCTCAGGGGTTTTTCAAAATTAAGTACTGTTGGTGCGATAAGATAATTAAGATTTTTTGCTTTTCTGAAAATAAAACTAGGATTTTCCGTAATTTTATCTCCAATAATTTTATCATCCCTCAGGAGTCCCCAATGTTTAGAAACAATTTTTTTAAAAAGGTGTATATTCGAATTATACTGTATAATCAAGGGGACGTATATTATATCTGAAGATTCAGATAAAGGATTTTTCTTGGGTTTAGTACTGTGTAAAATTTCCTCCCTAGGGATGTTTTTAACATTTTCTTTAAGTGCCTATTACCACAAAAGCATCACCCGCTGATTTATTTGTGCATAAAAACTTTGGAAGAATTAAGGTACGTGTTGCGATCAGTAGTGTTAGGCTGTGTTTGATTCAGAGCGCGAGTACTATTTTAGTATTTCCATTACTTCCCCCTTTTTCTCCTTGTGGTAGGAGTTTTGTACTTGCAGCGGATCCAGCACATATATACTTGCACCGCTACAATTGTTTTTATTTTTGTAGCAAGCACAAAAATAAAAGCAGAAAATATCTTATCTGATAGCAGAAGATGCAGGCAAGACTCAGCAAACTTCCAAATGAACCAGGAGCCACAATTGAGACAAGAACAATTGATCACCGGCAACCATCATGGGAGGGAACCTCCCTTATATCAGACCAGTCCGTGATCCCAGATTGCCATTCCTCGCTGAAAGGTTCAGTACTGTCTGTAACCACCAGACGGAGCCTCTGCTCAGAAACCATCTCTAGCACATTCATAACAGTATCCCCCCTTGAGGAGGGGTCACCGAACCCTCACTTGTGCAACCAGGCCGATCAGGATGAGCTCGGTGATAGGCACGGATCAGTCTCCTAGCATGGATGTCCGAAGCAAACACCCAAGAATTGTCCCCCTAACCATAACCTCTCCACTTAACCAAATACTGGAGTTTCTGTCTAGAAAAACGAGAATCCAATATTTTCTCAACCACATACTCCAGATTGCCCTCAACCAAAACAGGGTCAGGAGGCGCAGCCATAGGAACCACTGGCTCGACAAACCTCTTCAATAAGGACTTGTGGAACACGTTATGGATCTTAAATGACCCTGGAAGAAGCAAACGGAAGGAAACAGGATTAAGAATCTCCATTATCTTATAAGGTCCAATGAACCTAGGCTTAAACTTTGGAGATGCAACCCTCATCGGGATATTTCTTGAGGACAATCAAACCAAGTCCCCCACTTTAAACCGAGGACCATCAGTCCTATGCCGGTTGGCAAACCGTTGGGCCTTCTCCTGAGAGAGAGACAACCTCTCCACTACCTGGTCCCAAGTCTGCTGCATTCGCTCCACAACAGAGTCAACACCCGGACAGACAGAAGCCTCCGTCTGTCCCGAAGAAAATCGAGGTGAAACCAAAATTGCAGAAAAATGGAGACATCAAAGTGGCAGAGCGTGCCCTATTATTAAGAGCAAATTCAGCCAAAGGCAAAAAAAAGAGACTCAGTCATCTTGATCAGCAGACACAAAACATCTCAAAAAAGTCTCCAAGGTCTGGTTAGTTCTCTCGGTTTGTCCATTGGTCTGAGGATGAAAAGCAGAGGAGAAAGAAAATTGAGCACCAAGTTTAGAACAAAATGTCCTTCAAAATCTGGAAACAAACTGGACTCCTCTGTCAGACACAATGTTCTCCGGAATGCCATGTAACCGAACCACGTGCTGAAGGAACAAAGGCACCAATTCGGAGGAGGAAGGTAACTTAGGTAATGGCACAAGATGTATCATCTTGGAAAACCTATCGCAGATTACCCAGATAAGGCCGGCGTCACACTTGCGAGTTTGATGCGAGTAAGTCGCACGACTTTCTCGCATCAACACCCGGCACGGCCGCCCGCTCTCGGACCCGAGTGTGCGGCTGCATGTATTTCTATGCAGTCGCACACTCGGGTCCGAGAGCGGGCGGCCGTGCCGGGTGTTGATGCGAGAAAGTCGTGCGACTTACTCGCATCAAACTCGCAAGTGTGACGCCGGCCTAACGGTCATTCTCTGAGAAACAGGGAGGTCGGAAATAAAATCCATAGAGATATGGGTCCATGGCCTCTTGGGCACATGTAATGGCATTAACAAACCACTAGAGTGAGAGCAAGGCTTGGAGCGAAAGCAAGTCCCACAGGACTGCACAAATTCCCTGACGTCACGAGACAAAGTAGGCCACCAAAAGGACCGACTCACCAAGTCTCTGGTACCAAAAATCCCGGGATAACCAGCCAACGAGGAACAATGAATCTCAGACATCACACTCTTCTTCCACTGGTCTGGGACAAACAATTTCCCAATAGGGCAGCGCTCAGGTTTATCCTCCTGACACCCTTCCAGAGCCAGTCTCAAATTGGGCGAGATGGCGGAAAGAACTACACCCTCTTTCAAAACAACAGTAGGATCAGATAACTCAAGAGAGTCCGCAAAGAAACTCCTCGAGAGGGCATCCGCCTTAACATTCTTAGTGCCAGGAAGAAAAGAAACCACAAAATTAAAACGTGTGAAAAACAAGGCCCACCTGGCCTGTCTAGGATTAAGTCGCTTGGCTGATTCGAGATAAACCAGATTCTTATGGTCCGTGAGGACCACCACCTGATGTTTGGCTCCTTCCAGCCAATGTCTTCACTCTTCAAAGGCCCACTTCATGGCCAATAACTCCCGATTACCCACATCATAATTACGTTCAGTTGGAGAAAATTTTTGAGAGAAAAAGGCACAAGGGTTACTCTTAGAGGTCTCTGGATCTCTTTGGGACAAAACGGCACCTGCCCCAATTTCAGAGGCATCAACCTCCACCTGAAACGGTAGAGAAACATCAGACTGCCGTAGAACAGGAGCAGAAGTGAATCTCTGCTTAAGTTCCTGAAACGCAGAGACTGCCTCAGGAGGCCAATTCACCACATCAGAACCTTTTTTGGTCAAATCAGTCAATGGTTTAACAATACCGGAGAAATTACCAATAAATTTACGATAAAAATTGGCAAAACCCAAAAATCTCTGAAGAGCCTTTAATGAAGTAGGTTGGACCCAATCACTGATGGCCCGAACCTTGACCGGGTCAATTTCAATAACAGATGGGGACAAAATGAATCCCAGAAATGAGATCCTCTGTACGCCAAAAAGACACTTTGATCCCTTCACATACAGTGCATTCTCTCTCAAAATCTGGAACACAGTCCGAACATGTTTCACATGAGAGTCCCAGTCATTGGAAAAAATCAAGATATCATCTAAATAAACAATCAGAAATTTATCCACAAAATCCCTGATAATATCATTCATGAAGGATTGGAAGACAGAAGGAGAATTAATGAGCCCAAAGGGCATCACTAGGTACTCAAAATGCCCCTCTGGGGTATTAAACGCCATCTTCCATTCATCCCCGTGCTTAATGCGAATAAGGTTATACGCCCCCCTGAGGTCAAGCTTGGTAAACCAACTAGCACTTTTCACCCTTGAAAACAGGTCAGAAATCAAGGGTAACGGATATTGATACTTCACAGTGATCTTATTCAAGAGACGATAATCAATACACGGCCTCAATGAACCATCCTTTTTGGCCACAAAGAAAAAACCGGCACCTAAGGGTGAAGAAGATGGTCTGATATGACCCTTCTCCAATGACTTCTTGATATAAGATCGCATAGCATCGTGTTCAGGTACAGACAAGTTAAAAAGGCGACCTTTAGGAAATTTACCACCAGGCACTAATTCAATAGCGCAATCATAGCTCCTGTGAGGGGGCAAGGATGCAGATTTACTTTCACTAAATACATCCAAAAAATCAGTCAAAAAGTCAGGAACATCCTGAGACTGGGGAGAGGCAGAAAAAACAGGAGTGTCGGCATTAACACATTGGCAGCCCCAACTGGTCACAGACACAGATTTCCAATCCAAAACAGGATTATGAGACTGTAACCAAGGGAAACCTAGTACAATAATGTCATGCAGATTATACAGCACCAGAAATTTGCAACTCTCCTGATGATCTGGTTCAACCCTCATTATCACCTGAGTAGAAAACTGGGGTTTATTCTCCACCAAAGGGTAGAATCAATGCCCAGTAGGGGAATAGACTTCCTCAGGGGTATCATGGGAAACCCACAACGTTTGGCAAAGTCAAAATCCATCAGGTTAATAGCTGCTCCTGAATCAACAAAAGCCTGAGCAGAAAATGTGGACAGGGAGCAAATCAGGGTAACAGTCAACAGAAATTTAGTCTGAACACGACCCAAGACAACTGAGCGTGCAAAACGTCTTCCCCGCTTAGGGCAGACTGAAATAGCATGAGAGGAGTCACCACAGTAGAAACATAACCCATTGCACTTTCGAAACTCATGACGCTGTGCCCCAGAAGTCACTCTATCACACTGCATGGGCTCAGAAGCTGGCACACAAGGCAACACTATCTCACGCATACCTCTGCGCTCACCCAAACGTCTGTCAATTTGAATTGCCAATGACATAGAATCATTGAGACCAGAGGGAGCAGGGAATCCTACCATAACATCCTTTACATTCTCTGACAGCCCCTTCCAAAAAAGGGCTGCCAAAGCATCATCATTCCAATTGGTCAGGACTGCCCACTTTCGGAATTTCTGACAGTACAACTCAGCGTCTTCAAGACCCTGATTTAATGCCAACAAGGTTTTTTCAGCTTGATCAGTGACATTAGGCTCATCGTACAATAACCCCAGAGCCTGAAAAAATACATCAATATCATTCAAAACAGGATCCCCAGGTGTCAGGGAAAAGCCCAATCCTGAGGGTCGCCGCGCAGGAGAGAGATGACAATTTGAACCTGCTGTGCTGCGTTCCCTGAGGACTTAGGCTTTAAGGCAAAAAACAACGTACAGTTATTTTTGAAATTCAGAAATTTAGCCCGATCCCCCAAAAACAAATCTGGCATGGGAATCCTAGGTTCCATAACCAGCAACCTAGCAAGATAGGTAGCAATACTCTGAATCTCAGTGGCAAGCTGATCCACACAGCCAGACACCTGTGCAAGCTCCATTGAGAGAAAAAAAAATCCTCCTCAGCACCCAGAGAAAAAGAGGGAAAAAATGCAACAAACAGGAAAAAAAAAAATCTCTGAACTTTTTTTTTTTCCTTCCACACTATTTTTCCCTTCTGTGAGTACCATATAATTTTCAGTTTGGGCCGGTGATACTGTTGTGTTACGGTAGCTGAGGAGAATAAGCAAAAATGGCAATACACCAGAGAGGCTGGAACCTATTGGATTTCAGTAACCTGAACTAACCACACAACTAGAGGTAGCCGTGGAGCGTTCCTACGTTGATCCTAGACGCCTCGTCAGAGCCTGAGAGATAACTACACCTAAAGGCAGAAAGATGAAAGCTATCTGCCCCGGAGCAGATCCCCAAAGAAAATAGGAAGCCCCCAAACATGTAATGGCGGTTAGACAAGAAGAAACACGGACACAGACAGAAAATAGAATGAGCAAATGCTGGGGCCCAATCTGTCTAGATAGAAAAGTACAGGAAAGGATACTCACTGCAATCCAAAAAAAAAAACCTAAAAAATACCAACTCTTCTGATTGCAAAAAAACCTGAGATCATACGATCTCTACCACCTAAATTAGATCTCTGGTGTAACAAAACTAAGCCGCAGCCACTGAAAAAATAGGTAAAAAAGCAAATGAACAAATAACAGTGGCTTCAGATAAACTGAGAGGAGCACAAGCCCCCCGGAGGGGACCTGGCTGACCTCCACAGAAGTGCAGAGAACAATGCAAATATCGAGCACAAAAATAAAAGCAGAAAATATCTTATCTGATAGCAGAAGATGCAGGCAAGACTCAGCAAACTTCCAAATGAACCAGGAACCACAATTGAGAAAAGAACAATCTATCATCGGCAACCATCATGGGAGGGAACCTCCCTTATATCAGACCAGTCCGTGATCCCAGATTGCCATTCCTCGCTGAAAGCTTCAGTACTGTCTGTAACCACCAGAGGGATCCTCTGCTCAGAAAACATCTCTAGCACATTCATAACTGTAAGGGCCTTCGAAACGCACCAAATATATGATGTAGAGAGGTGCATTCGCAGCCCGGGGTCCACCGTGCAGGCGGAGCCTGCTGCTAGTAAAATGGCGCAAGAAGCGAACTGTTATCCCGCAGAGTCACCAAAATAAACGCCGTAACGCGCTGTGTTGTGAATGTGTTAGAAATGAGTTCTGAGCAGAAGCTCCCTCTGGTGGTTGCAGACAGTGCTGAACCATTTAGTGAAGATTGGCAATCAGGAGTTACAGACTGGTCCTATATAAGGGAGGTTCCCTCCCATCAGGGTTGCCGGTGATCAATTGTTCTTGTCGCAACTGTTGTTCCTGGTTCACTTGGAATCTTGCTGAATCTTGCCTCTTCTCCTGCTCTCAGATAAGACATTTTCTGTTTTTATTTTTGTGCTTGCTTTTTGCATTATTTCCTGCACTTCTGTGGAGGTCAGCCAGGTCCCCTCCGGGGGCTTGTGCTCCTCTCAGTTTGTCTGAGCCACTGTTGTTTGTTCATTTGCCTTTTCCAGTTTTTCTTCAGTGGCTGCGGCTTAGTTTTGTTACACCAGAGAACTAATTTAGATGGTAGAGGTCGTGTGATCTCAGGTGTTTTTGCAATTAGTAGAGTTGGTACTTTTTAGGTTTTTTTGGGATTGCAGTAAGTGTCCTTCCTATCCTTTTCTGTCTAGGAAGATTGGGTCCCAACGTTTGCTCATACTATTTTTTGTCTGTGTCTGTATTTCCTCTTGTCTAACCGCCATTACATGTTTGGGGGCTTCCTATGTTCTTTGGGGATCTGCTCCGGGGCAGATAGCTTTTCCTCTTTCTATCTTTAGGTATAGTTAACCTCTCAGGCTGTGACGAGGCGTCTAGGACCAATGTAGGTACGCTCCACGGCTGCCTTTAGTTGTGGTGGTTAGTCAGGGTACTGCAATCCAGTAGATTCCAACCTGTCTGGTGTATTGCCGTTTTTGCTTGCTCTCCTCAGCTACCAAATCATAACAGCGCTGTGGCAATATGTGCGAACTCTGTTATTCCACAGAGCCTCTAGAAGGAGTGCCGCAGCGCTATATGGCGATGTGTGCGAACTCAGTTAACACCACTGAGTCGCAAAATAAACACGCTAGGGCGCTGTCTAGCGTTGAAAGCGAACTCTGTTGCGTCACAGAGCCGCTGAGACAAACTTCTGTGTCCTGTTAGGCACCCAAGTACACAGTTGACTGCTAAGCGAACATAGAACGTGATCATGCGCTAATGTCCTCACAGGAGTCACCCGCAATCTATGGCGTCTGAACACCAGGCCCTGAATACGGCAATCAAACTCCTCACCGGTTATGCCGGTAATCTAGGGCATCTAAGACACCGACCCTGACCAGCTAGCATACCAAGCTCCTCACCGATTAGGTCGGTATTGTAATGGCGTATTTCAGCCGCCCTAACCACACACACGCATGACCATACTGGCGCAAAGCATATAACGGTTGATACTAGCGCATGGCGGCTCAGCCATGCCACCCTTTTATAGTAACAGCTACAGGACCTGCCAGAAGAAGGCCCAATGAGAAACTGTTCCAAAACACATGTAGTTTCAGGACCTTCCTGGCGGACCAATAGAAGCTGCTGCAGTACCTGAACATGTGACCCCTGATCTCCAATGAGAGATCTTACCCTGGGCATGCTCAGAAGGGGAAACGCAGAACTTCGTCCCAAAGACGTCTGCTCCAGCACTGGCTATAATAGAAGATCCAGGAGGAGCAGCAGCAAGTCGCTGGGACCGCCGTCTCTGCTGAGCAGGTTCCACTGTGGACGGAGATGAATGGGGGACCGCCGCGGTACTGGCTCGAGACTCCCCTTGTGCAGCAGCGGGAACTCTTAGGGCCCCCCCTTCTTTGGGCCTCGCTGCGCTCAAAGGCAGCGATGAGCTGCGGAGCCTGATTACGCTCAGCAGGCTCCCATGACCTTTCCTCAGGCCCATAACCCCTCCAATCCACCAAATAAAACTTTTTGCCACGTATCACCTTGCACCCCAGAATAGCATTCACCTCATAATCGTCCGTAGACGAACCCGATGTCCTGGCAGATGACTCGGAAAACCAATGACAAGTATTCTGGTTTCAGAAGGGAGACATGGAATGTGTCGGTGATACCCAGGCGTGGCGGAAGGGCTAACTGGTAGACCACAGGATTGACCTGTTCAAGGACCTTGAAGGGACCCAAGAAGCGAGGTGCGAACTTAGTGGACTCTACGCGCAGCCTGATGTTACGGGCGGAGAGCCACACTAAATTACCAGGGGCAAAAGTCAGAGCGGGGCGCCGATGTGCGTCGGCGGATGACCTAATTCTCTCCTTGGAGGCCTGAATGGCATCCTGAGTGCGGTCCCAAATGTCCCGTGCCTCCACAGCCCAGTCTGCCACCCTGGAGTCGGCGGAAGACACGGGAATAGGTACGGGAACCCGCGGATGCTGACCGTAATTAAGGAGAAATGGGTTTGTCCAGTGGAATCAGCCACAGCGTTGTTTAATGCAAACTCCGCCCGCGGTAACAAGGATGCCCAGTCATCCTGCCTAGCTGAAACAAAATGTCGCAGATATGTGACCAAGGTCTGGTTGGCCCTCTCTACCAACCTATTTGTCTCGGGAAGATAAGCAGAAGAGAGATTTAACTCAACACTGAGAAGGCGACAAAGCTCTCTCCAGAACCGAGACGCAAACTGGGGACCCCGGTCGCTGACAATTTTGTCCGGCATACCGTGTAAGCGGAAGATACGTTTGATAAACAGTGTCGCCGAGGCCCATGCAGAAGGTAGCCGCGGTAGCGGCACCAAGTGCACCATTTTGGAGTAGTGATCGGTGATAACCCATATGATGGTGCACCCACGAGATTTGGGCAAGCCTACCACAAAGTCCATCCCGACCATTTCCCAAGGCCTGTCTGCCACCGGCAATAGGTAAAGTAACCCAGCTGGCCGTTGACGAGGGGACTTATTTTGGCACAGGAGACACATGCCTGAATATAATCTCCAACGTCCTGGACCATATGCGGCCACCAGTATGTCCTCGCGAGTAGCTCAGATGTCCTTTTTTTCCCAAAATGTCCACCCACCCTGGACGAATGGGCCCAAGAGAGAACCTCCGGTCGCAAATTAGATGGTACAAAGGTCTTGCCCGGAGGGACAGACTCTAGCAACACCGGAGCTACAGTTCTCAGGCTCTCAGAAGGGACAATAAGCCGTGGCTCCCCCTTCTCCTCCTCAGAAGACACAACGGAGCGAGAGAGAGCATCAGCCCGAATGTTCTTCTCCCGACAGAAAATGGAGGGTGAAGTGAAAGCGGGAGAAAAACAAGGACCATCTGGCCTGACGGGAATTTAGCTGCTGGGCAATTTGCAAATACACCAGATTTTTGTGATCCGTGAAGACTTGTAAGGGAAAGCGAGCCCCCTCCAACAGATGTCTCCACTCCGAGAAGGCCAATTTCATTGCTAGCAACTCCCTGTCCCCGATGGAATAATTCCTCTCCGCTGGTGTGAAGGTCTTGGAGAAAAAGACCTTGAGCATCCTTTTGGAAGAGGACTGCTCCAGCACCAACGGACGAGGCATCCACCTCCAATATAAATGGCTTATCAACATCGGGGCGATGTAGGATGGGAGCGCTAGCAAAATGGGACTTAATAGAAGTGAAGGCCTTGGAGACCTCTTCATACCACAATTTGGGATTTTCTCCCTTCTTGGTGAGGGCTACCACGGGAGCTACCAAAGTTGAGAAGTGAGGGATAAACTGGCGGTAGTAATTAATGAACCTCATAAAGCGCTGCACCGCCTTCAGAGAATGGGGTTCTTGCCAGTCCATCACCGCCTGTAGTTTGGCAGGATCCATAGCCAATCCCTGGGCGGAGATGATATAGCCCAGGTAGGGTAAGGACTCCTGCTCAAACACACATTTCGACAACTTTGCGTAGAGGGAATTTGCCCGTAGTCAAAGACTCTGCAGACATCTCTCCGGTGGGAGTCAGTATCTGGGGAAAAGATGAGAATATCATCCAGATAGACTACGACTGAGGTGGAGAGCATATCCCGGAAGATGTCATTAACAGTCTTGGAAGACGGACGGGGCATTACAGAGCCAGAAGGGCATCACCAGATATTCATAGTGCCCGTCCCTGGTATAAAAAGCCGTCTTCCATTCGTCCCCCTCACGGATGCGAATCAGGTTATAAGCACCCCGCAGATCTAATTTCGTAAATACCCTTGCCCCCGTAGCCTATCAAATAGCTCAGAAATCAGGGGCAACGTGTATTTATTCTTGACAGTGATGGCATTCATTAAGACCCCTGTAATCGATGCATGGACATAATTCTCCGTTCTTCTTCTGCACAAAGAAGAACCCCGTCCCTGCAGGTGACACTGACTTCCTAATGAATCCTCTTGCCAGGTTCTACTGAATATATTGAGACATAGCCTCCGTCTCTGGGAGAGAAAGGGGATAGACCCGTCCCAGAGGAGGTTCTGCTTCGGGCAAGAGGTCAATAGGACAGTCATAGGGACGGTGAGGTGGAAGGATTTCCGAAGCCTTTTTGGAGAATACGTCTGCATACGACCAATAGTATTTAGGAAGTGAAGTAAGATCTGCGGGTATCTCTGTAGTGACCACCTGAATGCATTTCCTCATACATCTGCCTTTACATGACTCACCCCAACCCAATATCCTCCCAGAGATCCACTCAATGTGTGGGGAGTGGAAACAGAGCCAGGGCATCCCCAACAAAACCTCGTCTATTCCCTCGGAATGACCAGAAGTGAGATAATCTCCTGATGGGAAGGGGACATTGACAACATGAAAGGGATGGTCTGATGTGTGATTGGTGAAGGCAGTGTCGACCCATTCACTACTCGAACAGTCACGGGTTTGGCGAGCATCACCAGAGGTATAGAGTGGCAGAGAGCGAAGGTAGAAGACATGAAATTTCCTTCGGCTCCAGAATCCACACAAAGCGTGACTGTTAAAGTGGATGAGCCAAAATTGATTGTCCCCCTAAAGGACCACTTGGAGGCGTGTACTGCTGTGTCTAGTGAACCCCCCCAATGGTTACTAGACGCGGTCATTTCCCGACCGCTGTGGACATTTATTAGCATAATGCCCTACTTGTTGGCAATCATTACAAGTCACAGATACTCGAGCGGCCCGAGACTTAGGTCTCGCTCGAGAAATCTCCATGGCCTCAGGGAATCGGGCGCCTGAATGGAAGATTCAAGAGGTCTGGCGAAGGTAGGCGCCAGGTGGAACCTCTGCCTACACTGGGCCCGCTCCAACCTCCGCTCGTTAAAACGGAGGTCGATGCGGGTAGATATGGTAATGAGCTCCTCCAGTGTGGCAGGAATTTCCCTGGTGGACAACTCGTCATTCTCATGGTCTGCCAGTCCCCTCCAGTACACTGGTATAAGGACTTTATCTTGCCAGTCCATATCAGAGACCAGAGTCCGAAATTGGACGGCGAACTAGCTGACCATGGATGAACCCTGGGTGATTGCCAACAGTTGGAGAGCCGAATCGTGGGTGACGCGAGGTCCTAAAAAGACCTGTTTCAGAGTGTCCAAGAAGAGAGTAGCACTCTGCACCACCATCGCCTCCACAATGCGTCCCCATGCGTTCCACCAACCCCTGCCCGACAAAAGGTATATGATAAAACCCACTTTCGCCCGCTCCGTGGGAAAACGTGCAGCCAGAAGCTCTAGATGTATGGAGCACTAACTGACGAAACCCCGACATTGTTTGCTGTCACCGGTAAACTTGTCTGGAAGTGGGAGGCGGGAAATAGTCGGAGCAGGGGTGGCAGAGGACAAACTGGCTGCAGCCACACTAGCAGCCTGAACCGCTACTGCGGTAACATCCACAGCTGAGGTTGTGCGCTCTAGAGTCGCCAACCTACCCTCCAGCTACTGGATATACCGCTGCAGACGCTGGTCGTCCGCCATTTTACCAGCCAGACCCTGGCGCTAGTATTATGTAAGGTTCTGTGGAACGCACCAAATATATGATGTAGAGAGGTGCGTTCGCACCCCGGGGTCCACCGTGCAGGCGGAGCCTGCTGCTAGTAAAATGGCGCAAGAAGCAAACTCTGTTATCCTGCAGAGTCGCCAAAATAAACGCCGTAACCGCTGTGGCAATATGTGCAAACTCTGTTATTCCACAGAGCCGCTAGAAGGAGTGCCGCAGCGCTATATGGCGATGTGTGCGAACTCAGTTAACACCACTGAGTCGCAAAATAAACACGCTAGGGCGCTGTCTAGCATTGAAAGCGAACTCTGTTGCGTCACAGAGCCGCTGAGACAAACTTCTGTGTCCTGTTAGGCACCAAGGTACACAGTTGACTGCTAAGCGAACATAGAACGTGATCATGCGCTAATGTCCTCGCGGGAGACACCCGCAATCTATGGCTCAGAACGCCAGGCCCTGAATACGGCAATCAAACTTCCTCACCGGTTATGCCGGTTAATCTAGGGCATCTAAGACACCGACCCTGACCAGCTAGCATATCAAGCTCCTCACCGATTAGGTCGGTATTGTAATGGTGTATTTCAGCCGCCCTAACCACACACACGCATGACCATACTGGCGCAAAGCATATAACGGTTGATACTAGCGCAAGGCAGCTCAGCCATGCCACCCTTTTATAGTAACAGCTACAGGACCTGCCAGAAGAAGGCCCAATGAGAAACTGTTCCAAAACACATGTAGTTTCAGGACCTTCCTGGCGGACCAATAGAAGCTGCTGCAGTACCTGAACATGTGACCCCTGATCTCCAATGAGAGATCTTACCCTTGGCATGCTCAGAAGGGGAAACGCAAGACTTCATCCCAAAGACGTCTGCTCCAGCACTGGCTATAATGGAAGATCCAGGAGGAGCAGCAGCAAGTCTCTGCACAGTACTGGAACGGGCAAGATGCTGGGACCGCTGTCTCTGCTGAGCAGGTTCCACTGCGGACTGAGATAACTGGGGGACCGCAGCGGGACTGGTTTGAGACTCCCCTTGTGCAGCAGCAGGAACTCGAACCCTAACACATAACACCCGTGCATAAAAAAATCTTCCTACAATTTTCCATTAACCAAGCTAAATAATATTTAGACTACTGGGACTCTACATTCGGGAGTGATGAGACAAAAATAGATGTTTTGGAACTGATGGCTTGAAAAATGTATGGCATTGCAAAGATGGTGTGGTGGTGCATGAGTGCTGCTTGTGTAAGAGATCAACATTTCATTGATGGTGTCATGAATAGTGATGAGCCACCCCGTAGTGTTCGAGTTCGGTTCGTCGCCAAACAGCCGTGTGTTCGATGAACAGTTCGTCGAACACCGTTAAAACCAATGGCAGGCAAACCAAAACACATAGAAACACAAAGAAAACATAGAAAACACTTCAAAGGTGTCCAAAAGCTGACAAATTGCTTACAAGACACAACTAACACATGGAACAGTGACAACTACATGTAGTCATGCGAAAAGAAAAGAGGTGGAGGAGTAAAAGGAGGGGGAGACACAGATATAGGCATGTCATCCCCTTCTAAAGCCAAAACAGTGCCAAGCCAACACGGCCAGTCCATTCCTGCCCGTGCGACCTGCGTGTCGCCGGGTTTGTGCCAGAGCTGCGGTGGACCCTGACGGCCAGCCCCCCTCTCCCAATACTGGTGCCTGTCCACTTGTGGGTCGAACGAGCCCCCCTGCGATGGAGGCAGGTCTAATCATTTTTGTTTAAATTGTCTCTCTAATTTGAATGAGTACACTTTAAATCCTTTTACAAGGATCTATTGGAGGGCAAGTCTCATGCCAGCAGCTGCGGTAATGCCAGGTCCAGTAGCGTCCAGTAAAGCTGCTGCAGTTAAAAAGCTTTTATAAGGATTGAGGTTGGTGGTCCACCGCAAAGCGTCCTACCGCCACTCACAACCCCTGTGCCTTGGGGTGCCTCCCCGATGCTTTTCACTGATTTTACCGGGGGCCCAAAGCATTTCCTTTGAAAAAATTAAGTGTCCAAAGTACAGGTGGTGTAGCTTGCTTAACAGCTGTGTTAATCCGCTGGCTAGCAGACACTGCTACTATGCCCAAAATTAGTGTCGTTTTTTCGAAAAAAAACGAACTCTTCAAAATCTAGTTGCCCCCGGCAACACAACTCTCAAGTCCTTATCTTCATCTGCAACCTGGATAAATTCTAATCCGGGTTGTTTTGCACGTAGAACCTCTAAATGTTTATGTTGCGTCTCTATTATGAATGGGGTGCAAGAATTTCAATCTCGTACCACAGGCACCATTTTTAAAATCAACTGTCATGTCAATTGCCAATCGTGCTACATTATTTATTTAATTGATTGCGGTTGTGGGTTGCAGTACATTGGTCGTACGATACAGATGATGCATGCAAGACTCAACAAGCACGATCAAAATATCCGAAATGGGTTCATGCTACACAGTCTCTCAAAACATTTCTCTCTAGTGCACCAAAAGAATTTGAATTTGTTAAAACTCACTGTTATTGACCAGATACCACATGATATGCCTGATCGGTATAATAATCTAATAACAAGGGAGAGTTTCTGGATTTTTAAACTTGTTACACTGGCCCCTGAGGGGTTAAACCTCACTATTGAAAAAGTCACGTAATATATGCATTTTGTTATTTATTTATTTTCATTTATTTTTCCTTGTGTACATTGTTTTTATGTCGTTTTTACGTTGGTTTTATTCAATTTATCTGTGTGTTTTTTTTGTTTTTTTTTCTTTTTTGCAGTCATATTTGCATTTTTAATCATGTGTGTGTTCTGATTAATTGCCTTTTAATTTTCATTTGCTGCTCCACCTTTATATAGCTTTCCTACTCCATACTATGTATAACTGCCACCTGAGGAAGACGGAGCTATTCCGTTGAAACGTGTTGTGGATATCAATAAATGAAGACTTTTTAATATCAGCTAAATTGCGTCCCTCGCGCTCCTTATGACCGGATTGCTTTATCATCAATTATGTCTGATCCTCTCTTGAGGTACCCAGCCGGAGCTGCAGCGTACAACCTTAATCTCATCTGCCTTTATCGCCAGCCTGGCGCTCCTTTGAAACGGTCTATCTGAATTTGGTTGCACAATTATTGTCTGGGTTAGATGCAGTTAAAAATTTGTAATTAGATCTACAGCCGGTGGCTACTCCGCTGACTAGCAGACACTGCTACTAGGCCTAAAATTATTGTCCAGGCAAGATGCAGTTAAAAATTTGTAATTATATCTATAGCCGGTGGCTACTCCGCTGACTAGCAGACACTGCTACTAGGCCCAAAATTATTGTCTGGGTTAGATGCAGTTAAAAATTTGTTATTATATCTACAGCCGGTGGTTACTCCACTGACTAGCAGACACTCAAGCTTTGGAGCAGACCTCTGATTCCCAGGCTATAGTATGAGTAAACAGCTCTACTCTTCACACTCAACTATCTGTGTTACCCCAAGCCATAGTGTATGTAGCTTCTTACGGTTAAAAGGGGGGTGGGGAAAGACTGAACCCACCTGTAATTGATGATGCCAACGTCACGTAAAACACAGCAAGGGGACTCCAAAAAGAGTCTCCATTTTTTCCAAAAATTTGGGGCACAGACACCACTTAAGTAGCATCAATTGCCCCAGAGTTGCTTAAAACGGTTGGTAAGGTGATTTTACCAAATCCTCAAGCTTTTACTCTCCCCAGGATGACACAGGGGTAGAAAAGTCCTTGCGGATCCATGATTTGTTCATCTTTATGAACGTGAGTCTGTCTACATTCTCAGTGGACAGCTGCGTGCGCTTATCTGTCAGACTCAGCACACCACCAGCAGCGCTGAACACACGTTCAGAGAGAACAAAAAATATTATTAATTTGAAAGCTGGTGGAGCTTAGTATAGATGGCCTATTAGAATCAGTATCACACACTGCTACAGGCCCAAAATTATTCTACAGGCAAGATGCAGCTAAAAATAATTATTAATTTGAAAGCTGGTGGAGCTTAGTATAGATGGCCTATTAGAATGAGTACCACACACTGCTACAGGCCCAAAATTATTCTACAGGCAAGATGCAGCTAAAAATTAGTATTAATTTGAAAGCTGGTGGAGCTTAGTAAAGATTGCCTATTAGAATGAGTACCACACACTGCTACAGGCCCAAAATTATTCTACAGGCAAGATGCAGCTAAAAATTATTATTAATTTGAAAGCTGGTGGAGCTTAGTATAGATGGCCTATTAGAATGAGTACCACACACTGCTACAGGCCCAAAATTATTCAACAGGCAAGATGCAGCTAAAAATAATTATTAATTTGAAAGCTGGTGGAGCTTAGTATAGATGGCCTATTAGAATGAGTAACACACACTGCTACAGGCCCAAAATTATTTTCCGGCCTAGATGCAGCTCTAAATTATTAACAATTTTAAAGCTTAAAACGTTTGGTGAGGTGATTTTACCAAATCCTCAAGCTTTTACTCACCCCAGGATGACACAGGGGTAGAAAAGTCCTTGCAGATCCATGATTTGTTCATCTTTATGAATGTGAGTCTGTCTACATTCTCAGTGGACAGCCGCGTGCTCTTATCTGTCAGCACACCACCAGCAGCGCTGAACACACGTTCAGAGAGAACGCTGGGCTGCGGGGCATGACAAGATCTCCAAGGCGTGAGTGGCGAGCTCCGGCCATTTATCCAGATTGGAAGCCCAAAAAGAGCAAGGGTCCAGTGACACAGTCATGGCTTCGATGTTCAGTTGGAGATTCTCCTGTACCATCGTCTCTAGGTTTTGACTATGTGTCTGACTTCTTGTCTTCTGTGGCCTTGCAAAGGATGGGCTAAAAAACTGGTGAAAGGATTCCGCAAAATTGCTGTGAACACCAGCAGATACTGTGTTTCTGTTACGGTTTGAGTGCAGAACACTTGACAGTCCCACGGTTGGCAAGTTAGAACTGTGAGATTCACTACGTGCACCACTGGTGTTTTGTGGAAAAGCACATGTAAGATTATGCAACAGTCTCTGCTGATACTCCTGCATGCGTGAATCCCTTTCTATGGCAGGAATTATTTTGGCAAATTTACTTTTGTACCGGGGATCTAAAAGTGTGGCTACCAGTAGTCAGGATTATTTCGAATTCTGACAATTTGAGGGTCATGTTGCAGGTAGTGCAGCAAGAAGACACTCATGTGTCTTGCGCATCCGGGAGCACCAAGTCCCTGTTGTGTTGGTGGCAAGGTACGACTCATGCTTCCTTCCTCAGCCCTCTCCCCCCAACCTTGCACAACAGAAATGTGATCAAGGTCTCCCTCATCTGATGAGTCTTCCATGCCCATCACCAGTTCGTCATCCACTTCTTCCTGGACTCCTGCATCTTCCTCACTAGTTTGGCTGCTACCATGCGCCCTGGTTAATACCTCTCCCCACCCTCCCATGCCAGCCGCCTTGGTGCTGCCGAACGTCTGGACATTGCAGATGTTAGCCCTTCCGCATACAACCCCTCCTCCTCTACTTCCTCCACCTCCTCTTGTTCCACCACCTGACTCCGAATTCTGTTTAACATGTGCTCCAGCATGTAAATCACTGGAATAGTCATGCTGATAATGTCATCGTCAGCACTAAACATATTGTGGCCATTTCAAAACTGTGCAGAAGGGTGCATAGGTCCCTGATCTGAAACCACTCCTCCAGGGTGATTTGCCCCACCTCTGGATGTCGTTGGCCCAGGCTATAATTCAGAACGTATTGCACCAGGGCTTGTCGGTGCTGCCACAGTCGCTGCAACATGTGCAGAGTTGAATTCCACCATGTTGGCACATTGCATTTTAGCCGGTGAAGTGGCAGGCCCACGACTTCTGTAGAGATGTAAGTCGCTGAGCTGCGGGATGCGAACGGCAGAAGTGAGTACACAGCGACCGTGCCCTCTGCAGAATGCCATGTAGTCCAGGATAGTGGGCTAAAAATTGCTGGATAACCAGGTTCAACACGTGAGCCATACAAGGCACGTGTGTGACATTGCCCCGGCGAAGGGCCGCACCCAGGTTTGCGGCATTGTCGCACACGGCCTTCCCTGGTTGCAGGTCCAGTGGAGACAACCATTCATGAAACTGGTTCTCCAGAGCTGACCACAACTCTTCAGTTGTGTGACTCACATTTCCCAGACATTTCAACGTAAAAACTGCCTGATTACGTTGAGCCCTTCTGCCAGCATAGCAAGGAGGTGTGCTGCAGGATCCCTTCTGCGCAGTTAGAAAGCCCGTGGCATGACCAGACAGGCTTTGGGTGCAGGTGGAGGACCGAGAGGAGGTTGAGGAGGCAGAAGCAGTGGAGGAACTTCGAGATAAAGAGGATTGACACCCAACTCGTGGGGACAGCAAGACTTGGACAGCAGCCCCTTGTCCTGCTGTCACCATAGTTACCCAGTGCCCAGTCAGCGACATGTAACGCCCCTGTCCATGCATACTCGTCCAAGTGTCTGTGGTGAAATGCACCCTGTCACACACTGAATTTCTCAAAGAAGCGGTGATGTTGTGTGCGACATGCTGGTGGAGCGCAGGCACACCTTTCTTTGAGAAGTAGTGCCGACTGGGCATTTGGTACTGGGGCACTGCGACGGACATAAGGGCTCTAAAATCCTCTGTGTCAACAAGGCAGAAAGGCAGCATTTCTGTAGCCAAGAGCTTGCAGATGGTGAAATTCAACCTCAAGGCTTTCTCATGGCTAGGAGGAAATGGTATTTTACTTGTCCACATCTGAGTGACCGAGGGCTGGCTGTTGTGCGTATGCGAGGTTGAGTAGGGTGTCCCCGGACAACTAACGGTCTGTGAGGAAGATGCAGGCGCAAAAGTTAGGTTGCCTTGATCCAAAGGTGTTGCTCTCGATGATGGAGAGCGCTCAACACCAGCTGGTGTTTCCACTTCCAAATGAACTGATGACCTGCCAATTTGACTGGCTGTTGCTGGTAAAGAGGTGCCAGGTCTGAGTCTTAAAACAGGTCTGACTGCTGTCCCCCCCAGACACAGAGGATGAAGAAGCCGCGGTCGCGGATGCACAAGATGGGGCAGATGGTGGTTGGGCCGGCCCGCTGGCCGCATTGTAGCACAGTGAGCTTGCCACTGCAACTTATGCTTCATATCCATGTGACGGTTCATGCATGAAGTACTCAAACTATGTATTTTTTGGCCTCTACTTAGCTTTTGGTCACAAATGTTACAGATAACACGAGTTGGGTCATCCTTATCGATGTTAAAAAATGCCCAGGCTATGCAACGCTTAGAACCCATGCGACCTGAAGAGCCACCTTGACTTGTGGTCAGAGGCAGAGTTGTGGTTGAAGATGCAGTTGGTGACATGCTTCCAGTACTACGTCTCTGTCCAGGAAGGCGCACCCTGTCCTCGTCGTCGCTCTAATTCTCCTCCACCTCCTCTGCTGACCTCATCGACTGTCTCACTGTGGGTTGACAGTAAGTGGGATCTACAACCTCGTCATCATCACCCTGTGTGTTCTCACCCCCGTCGTCCTCAGAGCCAACCTCTTCCTGCCCTGACACAAAACTCAAGTTGTCGCTCACATCGGGTATTTGAGTCTCATCATCGTCTTCCTCATTGTCTCCACCAACAGGAGTTACAGTTTGGGAACGAGGGTCTACATTATGCTCAGAACCTTCTTCATCTGGTCCTGGATCAGACTCAAACATTCTGGGCATCAGTGCAGATCATTTTCTCGTCTGGATTCACAGAAGCTGTGGAGACGACCTCTGATTCCCAGGATATAGTATGAGTAAACAGCTCTGCAGACTCAACCATCTGTTCTACCCCATACTCAGACGGGTAGTTGGAGACTTGGGAGCTGTGAGAAAGCAAGTGCGATTGGGGTGACACCTCTGAGGACTGGAGTTTTTGTGATGTTGAAGTTGAGGTGGAGAGTCGACTTAAAGGAGCACTTGATATCTGTTGAAGCACCTTATTTTTTTGTGCCTCATCTGGAATTTGCAGTGATGGGCGTGCCCGTAAGAAAGGGATCGTACCACATTGTCCACTAAAAGAAGTAGACATCTTATTTTGCTGGAAGATGGTCTTTCTTCTGCAGATGTTACTGTTGCTTTAACATCTACCCCACGGACACAACATTTTTTTTCCTTCACAACACGCCTATTCCCCTTTCCACCAGCAGCAGGCCTTTGGCCACTCATTTTGGTGGTTACCTAATTGACAACTGTGGAGTTGTTTCCACAAAAAACGAATGGCTGCAAAAAATTCTTAGTATTTGAACGCGGGTGGAGCTTTGTAGAGATGGCCTAATACAATGAGTACCACAGACTGCTACTATGCCCAAAATTATTGTCCAAGCAACAAGCAGATAGATTTTTTTTTGTTGTTTTTAAGGCTGGTGGAGCTTTGGATAGATGGTCTAATACAATGAGTACCACAGACTGCTACTATGCCCAAATTATTGTCCAAGCAACATGCAGATAGAATTTTTTTTTTTTTTAAGGCTGGTGGAGCTTTGTAGAGATGGCCTAATACAATGAGTACCACAGACTTTTACTATGCCCAAATTATTGTCCAAGCAACATGCAGATAGATTTTTTTTGTTTTTTAAGGCTGGTGGAGCTTTGTAGAGATTGCCTAATACAATGAGTACCACAGACTGCTACTATGCCCAAATTATTGTCCAAGCAACATGCAGATAGAATTTTTTTTTTTTAAGGCTGGTGGAGCTTTGTATAGATGGCCTAATACAATGAGTACCACAGACTGCTACTATGCCCAAAATTATTGTCCAAGCAACATGCAGATAGATTTTTTTTATTTTTGTAAGGCTGGTGGAGCTTTGTGGAGTTGGCCTAATACAATGAGTACCACAGACTGCTACTATGCCCAAAATTATTGTCCAAGCAACATGCAGATAGATTTTTTTTATTTTTTTAAGGCTGGTGGAGCTTTGTAGAGATGGCCTAATACAATGAGTACCACAGACTGCTACTATGCCCAAATTATTGTCCAAGCAAAATGCAGATAGATTTTTTTGTTTTTTAAGGCTGGTGGAGCTTTGTAGAGATGGCCTAATACAATGAGTACCACAGACTGCTACTATGCCCAAATTATTGTCCAAGCAACATGCAGATAGAATTTTTTTTTTTTTTTTTTTAAGGCTGGTGGAGCTTTGTATAGATGGCCTAATACAATAGTTCCACAGACTGCTACTATGCCCAACATTATTGTCCAAGCAACATGCAGATAGATTTTTTTTTTTTTAAGGCTGGTGGAGCTTTGTAGAGATGGCCTAATACAATGAGTACCACAGACTGCTACTATGCCCAAATTATTGTCCAAGCAACATGCAGATAGAATTTTTTTTTGTTTTTTAAGGCTGGTGGAGCTTTGTATAGATGGCCTAATACAATGAGTACACAGACTGCTACTATGCCCAAATTATTGTCCAAGCAACATGCAGATAGAATTTTTTTTTTGTTTTTTAAGGCTGGTGGAGCTTTGTTAGAGATGGCCTAATACAATGAGTACCACAGACTGCTACTATGCCCAAATTATTGTCCAAGCAACATGCAGATAGATTTTTTTTTTTTTTTAATGCTGGTGGAGCTTTATAGGAGTTGGCCTAATACAATGAGTACCACAGACTGCTACTATGCCCAAAATTATTGTCCAAGCAACATGCAGATAGATTTTTTTTTTTTTTTAAGGCTGGTGGAGCTTTGTAGAGATGGCCTAATACAATGAGTACCACAGACTGCTACTATGCCCAAATTATTGTCCAAGCAAATGCAGATAGATTTTTTTTTTTTTTTAAGGCTGGTGGAGCTTTGTAGAGTGGCCTAATACAATGAGTACCACAGACTGCTACTATGCCAAATTATTGTCCAAGCAACATGCAGATAGATTTTTTTTTTTTTTTAAGGCTGGTGGAGCTTTGTATAGATGGCCTAATACAATGAGTACCACAGACTGCTACTATGCCCAAAATTATTGTCCAAGCAAACATGCAGATAGATTTTTTTTTTTTTTTTAAGGCTGGTGGAGCTTTGTGGAGATGGCCTAATACAATGAGTACCACAGACTGCTACTATGCCCAAATTATTGTCCAAGCAACATGCAGATAGATTTTTTTTTTTTTTTAAGGCTGGTGGAGCTTGTATAGATGGCCTAATACAATGAGTTTCCACAGACTGCTACTATGCCCAAATTATTGTCCAAGCAAAATGCAGATAGATTTTTTTTTTTTTTAAGGCTGGTGGAGCTTTGTAGAGATGGCCTAATACAATGAGTACCACAGACTGCTACTATGCCCAAATTATTGTCCAAGCAACATGCAGATAGAATTTTTTTTTTTTTTTAAGGCTGGTGGAGCTTGTATAGATGGCCTAATACAATGAGTACCACAGACTGCTACTATGCCCAAATTATTGTCCAAGCAACATGCAGATAGATTTTTTTTTGTTTTTTAAGGCTGGTGGAGCTTTGTAGAGATGGCCTAATACAATGAGTACCACAGACTGCTACTATGCCCAAATTATTGTCCAAGCAACATGCAGATAGATTTTTTTTTGTTTTTTAATGCTGGTGGAGCTTTATAGAGATGGCCTAATACAATGAGTACCACAGACTGCTACTATGCCCAAAATTATTGTCCAAGCAATATGCAGATAGAATTTTTTTTTTTTTTTTTTAAGGCTGGTGAAGCTTTGTATAGATGCCTAATAGAATGAGTAGCACACACTGCTACTATGCACACAATTATTGAACAGGATAGATGCAGCGAATAATTAGGAGTGATTTGAACGCTGGTGTAGCTGACAAAAAGTGATAGCAACTGCTGTAACCTAGCCCTGAAAAGGGCTGCAATTACAAATAGTCACTGTCCCAAGTTGACCTATCTGTCTATTTAAGAGTGAGCACAGACCTGCCTGCTAAAACTGCTAGGAACTGATGTAACGTAGCCCTCAAAAGGGCTGCAATTACGAACTAGTCCCTACTCCCTAAACCTTCCTCACTATTTCTCAGCGATTTCGCTTGCAAGTCGCTGTTGCACAATGCACACACAATATAGCGCTAACAGCAGCAGTGCAATCTAAAACTGAGCTGCAGCACAGAGAAAATGGTGGCGAAGGGGGAAATGGCTGGGTCTTATAAGGCAAGGACATGTGACATACACAGCCAATTTTACACATGCCATTGCTTGTGTGAAAAAAAGCACCTCGCTCCGTGTGAGCGCTGCTGATAGGCTGACAAAATGAGGGAAAGAGAAAAAAAATGGAGATCTTCATTATCTCTGCAGAGATCCATGCCATGCCCTCCCCCGCCACGCTGGACACTCAAAATGTATATTAACAGTGATTCTCAGCATAACTGCGAAAAAATCCAATGACGATTTAGGTGCACGAACAGTTATCGAACATAACCTCTAACAGCCAGATTTTTTCCAAATCGTTCGGGTTCGTCGAACGACTCGAACACCGCCCAAAACAGCTCGAATTTGAAATTGGCGAACAGTTCAAGTCGAACACCACTCATCTCTAGTCATGAATTCACAAATGTATTGCTCTGTATTGAACAAAAAGATGCTACCATCCCTCCATGCCCATGGCAGACATGCACTTTTCCAGCATGAAAATTATCCAAAACACATACTGTATCTAAAGCCACTATTGTATTTCTGAAGAACTGGATGGTGAAAATAGTACAGTAACCCTGTATGACTCCTGATCTGAATTCAGTTGAATACCCATGGGGAATTCTGAAGAGACAAGTTAAGCCTCACTCTCTATCCAGCATTCAGGCTCTACAAGAGATCATTCTTGAAGAATTTAAAAAAATAAATATTGCAATATGTCACCAACTTGCTCATTCCATGCCAAGAAGACTTGGTGATGTCCTTAAAAAAAATAGCGGTCATACAAAATACCAGATCAGGTTGAATTGAGTGGGGTGTATTCATTTTTGCATAATCTAATTATAGTAAAACTGAAGACTGAGTACTTTTCTTTCATTAATCAGGATTTGGTCATAAAATAGTTAGTACTTTACCTTTATTTTGATAAAAATCTTCAAATTTTCCTAAAACAAAGAACATGTCATCAGTTTCAATGGGCTGTAAACTTGAAATCTTCAATTTAGGTGATCTGTTATCATTGTAGTCTTTTCTAATCTAATCCACCTTAAATCTGGTAAATTATTATTATTTTGTTTAAACATTTTTCTGCCAAAATAAATGAATCACTAATTATTTCCTCTACTTATCTGACCATCTCCCACAAACACAAACTTGTTCCCATGTATTATAACAAATTTTGACAAAAGACAAAACCCATAGGAAAAAATAATTCTTCAACATAATGAAAGATTAGGGTTTTAATAAATGTGCCGACTTTGTTTTTATTTAAAATATTCATAAATCATAAAAGAGTCTGATTTATGAGTTTAGCAAATAAGATTTGTTCTCAGTTTTCCATCCCTTTATATGCATGAACTTGAATAAGGAATATCAACTAATATACCTGATGCACAGTTTCCACCATATATCAGAATCACTATGTAATGCATTGTTCCCTAGGGTTTATACATTTCTTGGAGTTTGTTGTACAACTGAATAGGAATAATTTATTATTGCAGATGTTACTACTCCGCCACATCAGAATGTTCCATGGACAATCTTCCATCTGAGTCATACTGCATAATATCTTATCAATCATTTCAGCAAATTATAATCCTTGAAAATTAGCAAACCTTTTAAAATGGGACATTTTAATTTGCACATGTTTCTCCAAAACAGGAGATTGATACAATGTGTTGTTCTTGAATGGTAATTCATAAACAAAAAAATTAACTATAGAAGTTTTTAAACTTAATAACATCATATCGTAAATTAATGTCTGACATATTCAACTATTTTTATTATTTATTGTTGGGTAATAAAAAAGCGCTGGCTAAGTACATTGAGTAGATAAGATTTTGTCTTTAAAAATTAAAATTTAATCCTCGTTTTAGCAGCACTTATACTAAAAATTTAAACTAAACAGAGAAGATTAGAATGCAAAAATTACAAGCAAATGCATGAAGCATTTCTAATTACAAAAGAGTATCTAAAAATACTAGATACCAGCAATGGACTCTGTATTCTACCCAACATTGAAATTGCAACAGCAAAAAGAAAAAGTTATGAAATTATGAAAATCAAAGGATCAATAGACTTATTAATGACATGCAAATGATGAAAAATGCAGCAAAAATGTTCAAAACATCTAAATTTTTTCAGTATTGAGTATGAGTGATAGGCACGAAACTACACACTCATACATGCATTTGCATGCTATCTATGCAATTAGTGATTGTCTCAGAAATTGTATGCCGCGCTGAATGCATTTGAGAATGCAAACCATCAAGATGCTTAGCTGGCACCTCCCTTGACAATTTTCAGCCAGTGACCTCACATATGTGTTCAATGGCAGACCAGTCAAGAGACGCTGCAGGCCACTGGAAAATGTTAAGCCATACAGGCTACTTGCAGTAGTGCAAGCAAAAAGCAGCCTAGTACTATGGTATTTAAAAATGACTCCTGACACCACTGGCAAATAGACAAGAAAGAACCCTTCTGCTAAGACAGTGTATGGACCCTTTGCAGTCTAATAGTTCATCAAAATAAACAATTCCATCTGCTTTGAAAGTGGAAATGTGACTCCTCACGTCTAGGATTCCCATGCGACAGAACCAATGGTGGGCCCACCCCTGCCTGGGACACTTGGTGAAATGTCCATATCAGTGTTCCAAATCAATGTAACGCTGAGCAGCTAGTGAGCCTGGCATGAAGACTAGAGGGGTCAGGTTATCATACAATATGACACCTCAGAGCATAATCCCTTGTTACGGCCTCTTCATGGCATTGCTCAATTGGTCTCCAGAAAAGACCCAAAGCAGAACTCAACATCTAAATTTGCATATCATTAACATGCATAGCGATCTTGTGATTTCAATTCTTCAACATTTTATTTATGCAATTACAAGATATTTCACCAAAAAAGCTTGCAAGAAATGTTGTAACTTCACAAATCTAACCCCCTTTGATGCCTGAAAGGCAAAACCAATTGGACACAACACACAACTGCTGTAGATTTTATTGATTTTATGCATTTTAAGCAGTGGAATGTCTTCTCCACCTCAAGTATTTTCAAATATAGAAAATAGAAGACATTTTAATGCAGATCATATGTAACATTGTAAGTCCATATATGTAACCCCAATAGAAGTTGGGATGCAAAAACAGGTCAGTCATATTAAAATATTACAACAACTGTTCTTTGGGATTTTTTCCAGTGAGTTCCATAGTTTCTGTTATCATTATTTCACACAGGTGCTGGTCTGAAGTGAATAATGGACCCAGGAAGAGCTGAAAGTGGTTGTGTGACAGACTGACATTGCACTGTAGCAGGGCCGTATTTGGCACTCATGCTTCCCTAGGCACTTTGACTGCTTCACACACTTTCTGTTTTTCCATTTTTGTCTTTTTCTCCATTTCTTCCAAGAGCCATAACATTTTTATTTTTCTATTAATCAAGCCGTATGAGGTCTTGCTTTTTGTGGGATGAGTTGAACTTGAATGGCACCATTGATTTTACCATATAATATACTGGAAAATGGGAAAAAAAAGTCAAAGTGTGGTTTCCTATATGGTAAAACCGACCTGGCAATATGTTTTCCCAGGTCAGTATGAGTACACAGATACCAAACATTTTTTTCTTCAATATTTACTAGATCTACAAGGGGACTTGAACATGCGATTCACTTCTTTGTTCACATTAATACTCTGTACAACTTATGGAGTGCTGTGCACTATCTGACCATATAATGCACAGCACTCCATAAGTTGTACAGAGTATTAATGCGAACAAAGAAGTGAATCGCATGTTCATGTACCCTTGTAGGTCTAGTAGAAACCAAACATGTATAGTATATTTTTTATTTAACCCCTTCCCGACCTTTGACACAGCGTATGCGTCATGAAAGTCGGTGCCAATCCGACCTATGACGCATACCCTGCGTCATGAAAGGATCGCGTTCCTGCGGGCCGGGAGACCGGGGTCACTCAAAGGTCACCTGACCCGCAGTTACAGGACCCTTTGTGCTTCACCACAGGGGGGTTGGCTTAACCCCCCCGTGGCCACGATCGCTCTGATTGGCTGTTAAAAGTGAAACAGCCAATCAGAGCAATCTGTAATATTTCACCAATTTAATTGGTGAAATATTACAATCCAGCCATGGCCGATGCTGCAATAGCATCTGCCATGGCTGGACACCGAGACCTGACCCCCCCACACCGAGTCACGGCGGCGATCGGCCGCCGCCACCGAAAGATGGCAGCAATCGGTCACCGCCGTCACTAACAGCTCCCCTCCTCCTTTGCTCCGGTGCCCCCACCTTCCGATCCCCCCCCAACCTTCCGACCACCCTACTCACCTCTCCCGATCCACCGATGTCCCTGGATCGGTCCCGGCGTCCGCCCGGGCCTCTTCATGGGCGCCGCCATCTTGGAAAATGGCGGGCGCATGCGCAGTGCGCCCGCCGGCCGGCGCATGCGCAGTGCGCCCCCCAGTGTCCAAAAATTTATTTTGATCACTGTGATAAACTGTCACAGTGATCAAAATAAAAAAAAGTAAATGAACCCCCCCTTTATCATAGGTAGGGACAAATAAAAAAAATAAAGATATTTTTTTTTCCTATTAGGCCCTGTGCACACGTTGCGGATTTTGCTGTGGATCCGCGGCGTATTTTGCTGCGGATCCGCGGCGGATCAGCAGCGAAAGCAGCCGCGGATGCGCAGCAATATCCGCCGCAGATCAGCAGCGAAATCCGCCGCGGATCCGCAGCAAAATACGCAGCGGATCCGCAGCAAAATCCGCAACGTGTGGCCGATTTCGCTGCGGATCCGCGGCGGATTTCGCTGCAGATCCGCGGCGGATTTCGCTGCTGATCCGAGGCTGATTTCGCTGCTGATCCGCGGCTGATTTCGCTGCGGATCCACGGCGGATTTCGCTGCTGATCCGCGGCGGATTTCGCTGCGGATCCGCAACTGATTTCGCTGCGGATCCGCGACTGATTTCGCTGCAGATCCGCGACTGATTTCGCTGCGAATCCGCAGCGGATTTTGCTGCTGATCCGTGGCGGATTTCGATGCTGATCCGTGGCGGATCCGCGGCTGATTTCGCTGCTGAATCTGGCGGATTTCGCTGCTGATCCGCGATTTCGCTGCTGATCCGCTGATTTCGCTGCGATCCGGCGATTTCGCTGCTGATCCGCTGCGGATTTCGCTGCTGATCCGCGGATTTCGCTGTGATCCCGCTGATTTGCTGCTGATCGCTGCGATCGCGGATTTTGCTGCTGATTCGCTGCGATCCGCGCGATTTTGCTGCTGATCCGCGACTGATCCGCGCTGATTTTGCTGCTGATCGCGGCTGATTTCGCTGCTGATCCGCGGATTTCGCTGCTGATCCGATGCGAATTTCGCTGCTGATCGCTGCGGATTTCGCTGCGGATCCGCGGCGGATTTCGCTGCTGATCCGCGGCTGATTTCGCTGCTGATCGCGCGATCCGCGCTGATTTTCGCTGATTGCTGATCCGCGGCTGATTTCGCTGCTGATCCGCGGCGATTTCGCTGCTGATCCGCGGCTGATTTTGCTGCTGTCCGTGATCGGCGTCCGCGGATTTCGCTGCTGATCCGCGGCGGATTTCGCTGCTGATCCGACTGATTTCGCTGCTGATCGCGACTGCGATTTCCTGCGATCCGCGATGATTCGCTGTATGCGCTGATTCGCTGCGGATCCGCGGCGATTTCGCTCTGATCCGCGGCGATTTCGCTGCGGATCGCACTGATTTCGCTGCTGATCCGCGCTGATTTCGCTGCTGATCCGCGGCTGATTTCGCTGCTGATCCGCGGCGATTTGCTGCTGATTCGCTGCCTGGATCCGCGGCGTGATTTGCTGCTGATCGCGGATCGTGTATCCGCGGCGGATTTCGCTGCTGATCCGCGGCGGATTTCGCTGCTGATCCGCGCGATCGCGCGATTCGCTGATTCGCTGCTGGATTTGCGCGACGGCTGATTTCGCTGCTGATCCGCTGCTGGATTTTCGCTGCTGATCGCGGCGGATTTCGCTGCTGATCCGCTGGGATTTCGCTGCGGATCGCGCGGATTTCGCTGCTGATCCGCGAGCTGATGTTCGCTGCGATCCGGCGGATTTTGCTGCTGATCCGCGCGGATCCGCGGCTGATTTCGCTGCTGATTCGCTGGATCGCGGATTTCGCTGCTGATCCGCGGCGGATTTCGCTGCTGATCCGCGGCTGATTTGCTGACTGATTCCGCTTCGCGCGGATTTCGCTGCTGATCCGCGGCGATTTGCTGCTGATCCGCGGCTGATTTCGCTGCTGATCCGCGGCGATTTCGCTGCTGATTCCGCGGCGGATTTCGCTGCTGGATCCGCGCGGATTTTCGCTGCTGATTCGCTGGATCCGCGCGGATTTCGCTGCTGATCCGCGGCGGGTTCGCTGCTGATCCGCGGCTGATTTCGCTGCTGATCCGCGGCGGATTTCGCTGCTGATTCGCGGCGGATTTCGCTGCGTGATCCCGACTGATTTGCTGCTGATTCGCGTGCGAATCCGCAGCGGATTTCGCTGCTGATCCGCGGCTGATTTCGCTGCTGATCCGCGGCTGATTTCGCTGCTGATCCGCGGCGGATTTCGCTGCTGATCCGCGGCGGATTTCGCTGCTGATCCGCGGCGATTTCGCTGCTGATTCGCTGCGATTCGCGCGGATCGGATTTGCTGCTGATCCGCGGCGATTTCGCTGCTGATCCGCGGCTGATTTCGCTGCTGATCCGCGGCTGATTTCGCTGCTGATCCGCGGCGGATTTCGCTGCTGATCCGCGATCCGCGGCTGATTTTCGCGATTCGCTGCGATCCGCGGCGATTTCGCTGCTGATCCGCGGCGATTTCGCTGCTGATCCGCGGCTGATTTCGCTGCTGATCCGCGGCTGATTTCGCTGCTGATCCGCGGCTGATTTCGCTGCTGATCCGCGGCTGATTTCGCTGCTGATCCGCAGCTGATTTCGCTGCTGATCCGCGGCGGATTTTGCTGCTAATTCGCTGCAGATCCGCGGCGGATTTTGCTGCGGATCCGCGGCTGATTATCTGCTGATTCATCTGCGCTAGCGGGTATAGCATAACGCGTTATGCTATACCGTTACCAGCCGGTCACCGCTACGTGTTGAACGGGCTGGTAAAACGCAATATGAACCCAGCCTTAGGGTTAGAACTAGGGTTAGGGTTAGCATTAGGGTTAAGGTTAGAATTACGGTTAGGGTTGGAATTTGGGTTAGGGTTGGAATTAGGGTTAGGGTTGGAATTAGGGTTAGGGTTGGAATTAGGGTTAGGCTTGTAGTTAGGTTTATGGTTAGAGTTGGGATTAGGGTTAGGGGTGTGTTGGGGTTAGGGTTATGATTAGGGTTTGTATTAGGGTTAGGTGTGTGTAGGGGTTAGGGTCGGGGTTAGGGGTGTGTTGGGGTTAGGGTTGGAGTTAGAATTGAGGGGTTTCCACTATTTAGGCACATCAGGGGGTCTCCATACGCGACATGGAACCACCATTGATTCCTGCAAATTTTGCGTTCAAAAAGTCAAACAGTGCTCCCTTTATTCCAAGCCCCGACGTATGCCCAAACAGTGGTTTATCCCCACATATGGGGTATCAGCGTACTCGGGAAAAATTGCACAACAACTTTGGGGGTTCTAATTTCTCCTGTTAACATTGGGAAAAAAAATTGGGGACTAAAAATTATTTTTGTGGAAAAAAAATGATTTTATATTTTCACGGCTCTGCGTTATAAACTTCTGTGAAGGACTTGGAGATTCAAAGTGCTTATCACACATCTATAGGAGTTCCTTGGGGGATCTAGTTTCCAAAATGGGGTCACTTGTGGGGAGTTTCTACTGTTTAGGCACATCAGGGACTCTGCAAACGTAACATGACGCCCGAAGACCATTCCATCAAGTGGGCATTTCAAAACGTCGCTACTTCCCATCCGAGCCCCGACGTGTGCCCATACAGTAGTTTTCTCCCACATATGGGATATCAGCATACTCAGGACAAATTGGACAACAACTTTTGGGTCTAATTTCTCATGTTACCCTTGGGAAAATAAAAAAATTGGGGACTAAAAGATCCTGATTGTGGAAAAAATATGATTTTTTTATTTTCATGCCCGGGCGTTATAAACTTCTGTGTAGCCCTTGGGGGTTCAAAGTGCTCACCACACATCTAGATAAGTTCTTTGCCGGGTCTAGTTTCCAAAATGGGGTCACTTGTGGGGAGTTTCTACTGTTTAGGCACATCAGGGGCTCTGCAAACGTAACAAGATGCCAGCAGACCATTCCATCAAGTCGGCATTTCAAAGCGTCACTACATCCCTTCCGAGCCCTGACGTGTGCCCAAACAGTGGTTCCCCCCACATATGGGGTACTAGCGTACTCAGGAGAAACTGGACAACAACTTTTGGGGTCCAATTTCTCCTGTAACCATTGTGAAAATAAAAAACAGTGGGCTAAAAAATCATTTTTTGAGAAAAAAAAATGATTTTTTATTTTCGCGGCTCTGCGTTATAAACTTCTGTGAAGCACCTGGGGGTTCAAGGTGCTCACTATGCATCTAGATAAGTTCCTTAGGGCGTCTAGTTTCCAAAATGGGGTCACTTGTGGGGGAGCTCCAATGTTTAGGCACACAGGAACTCTCCAAATGCGACATGGCAACCGCTAAATATTCCAGCATATTTTCCATTCAAAAAGTCAAATGGCGCTCCTTCCCTTCTGAGCCCTGCAGTGCGCCCAAACAGTGGTTTATGACCACATATGAGGTATCTGTGTACTCAGGAGAAATTGCCCAACAAATTTTAGGATCCAATTTATACTGTTGCCCATGTGAAAATGAAAAAAACTGAGGCTAAAAGAAAATTTTTGTGAAAAAAAAGTACTTTCTTTTTTTTACGGATCAATTTGTGAAGCACCTGGGGGTTCAAAGTGAGCACTATGCATCTAGATAAGTTCCTTAGGGGGTCTAGTTTCCAAAATGGGGTCACTTGTGGGGGAGCTCCAATGTTTAGGCACACAGGGACTCTCCAAATGCGACATGGCAACCGCTAAATATTCCAGCATATTTTCCATTCAAAAAGTCAAATGGCGCTCCTTCCCTTCTGAGCCCTGCAGTGCGCCCAAACAGTGGTTTATGACCACATATGAGGTATCTGTGTACTCAGGAGAAATTGCCCAACAAATTTTAGGATCCAATTTATACTGTTGCCCATGTGAAAATGAAAAAAACTGAGGCTAAAAGAAAATTTTTGTGAAAAAAAAGTACTTTCTTTTTTTTACGGATCAATTTGTGAAGCACCTGGGGGTTCAAAGTGAGCACTATGCATCTAGATAAGTTCCTTAGGGGGTCTAGTTTCCAAAATGGGGTCACTTGTGGGGGAGCTCCAATGTTTAGGCACACAGGGACTCTCCAAATGCAACATAGCAACCGCTAAATATTCCAGCAATTTTCCATTCAAAAAGTCAAATGGCGCTCCTTCCCTTCTGAGCCCTGCCGTGCGCCCAAACAGTGGTTTATGACCACATATGAGG
Source organism: Oophaga sylvatica (assembly GCA_033576555.1). NCBI lineage: Eukaryota > Metazoa > Chordata > Amphibia > Anura > Dendrobatidae > Oophaga > Oophaga sylvatica. The sequence goes on along the minus strand of JARQOD010000004.1, from coordinate 300,542,193 downwards.
TATCTGTGTACTCAGGAGAAATTGCCCAACAAATTTTAGGATCCAATTTATACTGTTGCCCATGTGAAAATGAAAATAACTGAGGCTAAAAGAAAATTTTTGTGAAAAAAAAGTACTTTCTTTTATTTACGGATCAATTTGTGAAGCACCTGGGAGTTCAAAGTGCTCACTATGCATCTAGATAAGTTCCTTAGTCGGTCTAGTTTCCAAAATGGGGTCACTTGTGGGGGAGCTCCAATGTTTAGGCACACAGGGACTCTCCAAATGCGACATGGCAACCGCTAAATATTCCAGCATATTTTCTATTCAAAAAGTCAAATGGCGCTCCTTCCCTTCTGAGCCCTGCCGTGCACCCAAACAGTGGTTTATGACCACATATGAGGTATCTGTGTACTCAGGAGAAATTGCCCAACAAATTTTAGGATCCAATTTATACTGTTGCCCATGTGAAAATGAAAAAAACTGAGGCTAAAAGAAAATTTTTGTTAAAAAAAAGTACTTTCTTTTTTTTACGGATCAATTTGTGAAGCACCTGGGGGTTCAAAGTGCTCACTATGCATCTAGATAAGTTCCTTAGGGGGTCTAGTTTCCAAAATGGGGTCACTTGTGGGGGAGCTCCAATGTTTAGGCACACAGGGACTCTCCAAATGCGACATGGCAACCGCTAAATATTCCAGCATATTTTCTATTCAAAAAGTCAAATGGCGCTCCTTCCCTTCTGAGCCCTGCCGTGCACCCAAACAGTGGTTTATGACCACATATGAGGTATCTGTGTACTCAGGAGAAATTGCCCAACAAATTTTAGGATCCAATTTATACTGTTGCCCATGTGAAAATGAAAAAAACTGAGGCTAAAAGAAAATTTTTGTTAAAAAAAGTACTTTCTTTTTTTTACGGATCAATTTGTGAAGCACCTGGGGGTTCAAAGTGCTCACTATGCATCTAGATAAGTTCCTTAGGGGGTATAGTTTCCAAAATGGGGTCACTTGTGGGGGAGCTCCAATGTTTAGGCACACAGGGACTCTCCAAATGCGACATAGCAACCGCTAAATATTCCAGCATATTTTCCATTCAAAAAGTCAAATGGCGCTCCTTCCCTTCTGAGCCCTGCCGTGCGCCCAAACAGTGGTTTATGACCACATATGAGGTATCTGTGTACTCAGGAGAAATTTCCCAACAAATTTTAGGATCCAATTTATACTGTTGCCCATGTGAAAATGAAAAAAACTGAGGCTAAAAGAAAATTTTTGTGAAAAAAAAGTACTTTCTTTTTTTTACGGATCAATTTGTGAAGCACCTGGGGGTTCAAAGTGCTCACTATGCATCTAGATAAGTTCCTTAGGGGGTCTAGTTTCCAAAATGGGGTCACTTGTGGGGGAGCTCCAATGTTTAGGCACACAGGGACTCTCCAAATGCGACATGGCAACCACTAAATATTCCAGCATATTTTCCATTCAAAAAGTCAAATGGCGCTCCTTCCCTTCTGAGCCCTGCCGTGCGCCCAAACAGTGGTTTATGACCACATGAGGTATCTGTGTACTCAGGAGAAATTGTTCAACAAATTTTAGGATCCATTTTATCCTGATGCCCATGTAAAAATGAAAAAATTGATGCTAAAAAAAATTTTTGTTGGAAAAATTAAAATGTCCATTTTTTCCTTCCACGTTGCTTTAGTTCCTGTGTCGCACCTGAAGGGTTAATAATCTTCTTGAATGTAGTTTTGAGTAGCTTGAGGGGTGCAGTTTTTATAAAGGTGTCACTTTTGGGTATTTTCTGCCATATAGACCCCTCAAAGTGACTTCAAATGTGAGGTGGTCCCTAAAAAAAATGGTTTTGTAAATTTTGCTGTAAAAATGAGAAATCGCTGGTCAACTTTTAACCCTTATAACTTCCTAACAAAAAAAATGTTGTTCCCAAAATTGTGCTGATGTAAAGTAGACATGTGGGAAATGTTATTTATTAACTATTTTGTGCCACATAACTCTCTGGTTTAACAGAATAAAAATTAAAAATTTGAAAATTACAAAATTTTCAGAATTTTTACCAAATTTCCATTTTTTTCACAAATAAACGCAAAAATTATCGACCTAAATTTACCACTAACATGAAGCCAAATATGTCACGAAAAACATTCTCAGAATCGCTATGATCCGTTGAAGCGTTCCTGAGTTATTACCTCATAAAGGGACACTGGTCAGAATTGCAAAAATGGCAAGGTCTTTGAGGTCAAAATAGGCTGGGTCTTGAAGGGGTTAAACCGTGAAAAAAAATTCCCAAAATTGTACGAAAAAGTTTTTGCTTTTGAATTTTTTCTCGTTATGCAGTTTACCGATCGGATAAATTTATTTTATATTTTGATATATTGGACATTTCTGAATGCAGCAATAACAAACATATATTTTTTTAATTGCTATATTTTCAATGGTGAAAATGGGGGGTGTTTTAACTTTTTTACTAGAGATGAGCGACTTTGCCTTTTTTAGGGTCAAGTCGGGTTTCGTGAAACCCGACTTTCTCAAAAGTCGAGTCGAACGAAATCGGCCGAGTATCGCGAAAAGTCGGAGGTCCGACTGAAACAAGAAACCCAATGCAAGTCAATGGGGAAGCAAAGTCGGCAGGGAGTGGAGGACAGTAAACACATCTACAGTGCCCATTTCAATGCCAAAGACATCAATTCTTATTACTTAAGCATGGCAACCTTCATTTACTTTATAATAATAGTAACGCATTGAAAACTGGGGGTTATTTGGCTAAAGTTGTGGGGAGGCAGGGCTGGCTCCAGGTTTTTGTGTGCTCCAGGCGAAAGAGTGTCAGTGGGCCCCTTTAACACATACCACAATTCATGATGCTCCGATACGGCAGAGAATTATAGGTATAGTACAATGCCAAATACTTCACTTCTTACATTACATGAGTGACATCTATTTTAAATTCTACAATAGCTCAAAAACCGGACAGTATATTCCTCCATACAGTATTATGGCCACCGCATAGTGCGCCAGACAGAATAATGAGCCCCATCTATTGTTCTATACAGAATAATTAGTCCCATATAATGTTCCATACAGTATATGATGAGCTCCACATAATGCTACAGTATATGATGGTCCCCATATAATGTGCCATACAGTATAGGACAGTCCCCATAGAGAATAATGAGCCCCACATATTGCTCCATACAGTATAATGAGTCGCATATAAAGCTCCATACATTATATGATGGGTCCCATATATTGCTCCATACAGAATGGGCTCCATATAATGCTCCATACAGAATAGACCCCATATGTGCTCCATATGATGCTCCATACTCTATATGGTGCCCCATAAATAATGAACCCCATATGATGCTCCACTATATGATGGGCCCCATGGATGATGCTCCAGTGTATGATGGGCCTATATAATGCTCCATATATAATGGGCCCAATATGATGCTCCAGTGTATAATGGGCCCTGTATATGATGCTTCAGTGTATGATGGGCCCCATTAATAATGCTCCAGAGTATAACGGTCCCTGTATATGATGCTCCAGTGTATGATGGGCCTATATAATGCTCCATATATAGTGTGCCCCATTTATAATGCTCCAGTGTATAATGGGCCCTATCTATGATGCTCAAGTGTATGATGGACCCCATATATAATTCTACAGTGTATAATGCTCCCCATATATTGCTCCAAACATTAAAAAAAATGAAATACCTCTCCTCGCTGGGCACTGCTCTCCTCTGGACTCCTCAGCGTCGCCATCTTCCAGCTCTCTGCACTTGGATTGTTCAGGCAGAGGGTGGACAGACGTGACATCATCGCACTCTCTGAACTGAATGTCACTGTCAGGAAATGCAGAAGACGTCACAGCGGTGGAGCAGGGAGAGGTAAGTATTGCAAGTGCAGGGGCCCTGATCAAGCAGGGGGGCCCACTCGTGGGCGATGGCAGCACTGGCACAGGGCCACTCATGGTACGCCGGTGTGTCTGACGGCGAGTGGGCCCCCCACCGTCAGACACTTTTGTGTACTATGAGGGGCCCTGTGCTAGTGCCATCACCCACGAGTGGGCCCCCCACCTGCTGAGGGCACCGGCACTTGCCCAGGTGCACCAGGTGCTGACGCCGGCCCTGGGGGGTACAGCCCAGTTAGGGAGGTGGAAAAACTGGCATATGTTGAGGTGTAGGTTGGACGTTCAGCAGCTGCAAATGGAGGAATTGGAGGAAGAGGAGGACAAAGTGAGCCATTTTGCTGGCAACCTATGTGTCATCAGGGGAAGGTGGTACAAAATCCTTTGAAACCCAGGCATGGTTCATTTTAATGAAGGTGAGATCACCAACATTTTGGGTCGACAACCAGGTCCTTCATTCTGTCAGGATTGATCCAGCTGCACTGAAGACTCTTTCTGATAGCACACTACCAGCAGGGCAATCAAGCTCCTGTAAAGCATATTGTGCCTATTCAGGCCAAGTGTCTAGTTTACAGGCCCAGTAGTCAAAGGGGAATGAACTGTGAGGGAGAACATCGATAGGGGAGGAGAGGTAATTTTGAACCATAGTTGACAACTGCTGTATCCTGTCTGTTGCAATCGATTCAGTATTACCAGTCGTGTGAACGATACTCGAGAAATCAGTCCGCAACATAGTCATGAAACCCTTGTCTCCAACGCCACTTTGGCTGTGTGCACCACGAATACCTCTTCCGTTTGGCCCAGTACGGCTGGTGGTAGAACCTGCACCACTGCTGTGTGCTGGGAATGCCTCTAACAAACGATTTACCAGAGTTGCTTGTTTGTTTGCCAATATTAGCTCTAGGTTCTCTTGTGACATGAGGTTCTGTAATTTGCCTTTGCAGCATGGATCGAGGATGCTGGCCAACCAGTAGTCGTCATTAGTGTTGAGCGATACTGCTCGATATCTAAAAATATCGGATCGGAATGGTATCGCCGATATCACTAAATATCGGCGATATCCGATTCCGATACCGGAAGTCCCAAGTAAGTCTATGGGAACAAAATATCGCAACTAAAAAAAACCTTTATTTCCTTGTAAACACTAAATATACACACATAGAATACATATATATATATATATATATATATACATGTCATTGTGACATATATATATATATACATATATGTATAGTTTATACACTTCTACATAGTAAAATATCCTCTGATTCAATTGCCGGGTAAAGCCGGCTTCTGTGAAAAGACAGAAGCACCCGACATGAAATGACACTTGGTGTACATAGGGTTAACCATGTCTTTTCATGTCGTTTGCAATCTGATTTGCACAAACAATTACATCAGTCTATGTGTGCAAAATTTCACACCTGTAGGGGTTAATTAAAGGTGTAAATTCGTTGTAAAAAAAAAGGACTTTTTTGCTACGAATATACACCTTTAATTAACCCCTACAGGTGTGGAAATTTTGCACACATAGACTGATGTAATTGTTTGTGCAAATCAGATAGCAAAGGACATGAAAAGACATGGTTAACCCTATGTACACCAAGTGTCATTTCATGTCAGGTTCTGCATTTTCACAAAAGCCGTCAATTGAATTAGCGGCTATTATACTATGTAGAAGTGTATGAAATATAAATATAAATATATATATATGTGTCACAAATTCAATGACATGTATATATATATATATATATATGAGGTGTAAAATTGTTTAAAAAAAATGCGTGGGCTCCCGCCCTATTTTCGCAACCAGACAGACAAAGCCAGCGAATGGGGGCAGATAATAATAGCCCAGAGAGGGAACATTATTTTTGGCCCCCCCCTGGCTACTAACATCTGCCCCCAGACACCCCAGAAAAGACAAATCTATAATTAGATTGCCCTTTCTGGCACTTTGCCCGTCTATTCCCATTGCCCTGTAGCGGTGGCGAATGGGTTAATATGGGGTTAAAGCCACATTGCAATTGAAAGGTGACCTTAAGCCAGGTTAATAATTGAGAGCTGTCAATTAGACAACTATCAATTATTAATCCTATTGCATGAAATAAAAATAAAACACACACACTTTAATTAAAAATCATTTTAATGAAATAAAGACACATGTTTTTGACCATCTTTTATTTGACTGCAAAAACCATTTCCTGTAATAAAAATAAAATAAAAAAGCAAAAGTATTCTTACCTATCCCATGCACAGTCAGGTCCCACGGTGTAATCCTTCAGAAAGGGTTAATGTTTACTGCAGGGACCGCAGCTAATGCTGCAGCCTCACAGTAAACCCCCAAATGAATGAGTTCCTCTCCTGGCTGACAGGAGAGGAAGTGGAAAGCTTAATTGATTGCTTTCCACTTTCACTTCAGGTCAGCTAGGGACACAATCAGTGACGTCAGAGGGAACTGATTAACAAAAATAGGGGTTCCCTTCGAATAAAAAATGGCGTCGGGTCCCCCCTATTTTTGTTAACCAGCCAGATGAAGCAGACCGCTGAGGCCTGGATTTTCAGGCTGTTAAGGAGCCAAGATCCATGGACCTTGCCAGCCTGATAATACCAGGCCACAGCAGTCTGTATATCTTGGCTGATTAACAAAAATAGGGGATCCCCTCGAAAAAAATTGGCGTGGGGTCCCCCCTATTTTTGTTAACCAGCCAGATGAAGCAGACCGCTGAGGCCTGGATTTTCAGGCTGTTAAGGAGCCAAGATCCATGGACCTTGCCAGCCTGATAATACCAGGCCACAGCAGTCTGCATATCTTGGCTGATTAACAAAAATAGGGGATCCCCTCGAAAAAAATTGGCGTGGGGTCCCCCCTATTTTTGTTAACCAGCCAGATGAAGCAGACCGCTGAGGCCTGGATTTTCAGGCTGTTAAGGAGCCAAGATCCATGGACCTTGCCAGCCTGATAATACCAGGCCACAGCAGTCTGCATATCTTGGCTGATTAACAAAAATAGGGGATCCCCTCGAAAAAAATTGGCGTGGGGTCCCCCTATTTTTGTTAACCAGCCAGATGAAGCAGACCGCTGAGGCCTGGTTTTTCAGGCTGGTAAGGATCCAATATCCATGGACCTTGCAAGCCTGATAATACCAGGCCACAGCAGTCTGCTTAGCTTGGCTGGTTAACAAAAATAGGGGATCCCTCGAAAAAAAACGGCGTAGGGGTCCCCCTATTTTTGTTAACCAGCCAAGTAAAATGCAGACTGCTGCGGCCTGGTATTAAAAGACTGTCAAGGCCCATGGATTTTGCCCCTCAACAGCCTGATAATACCAGGCTACAGCAGCCCCACATTTGGCGCATCAAAAGATGTGCCAATTGTGGCACTTTACCCGGCTCTTCCCACTGCCCTGTAGCGGTGGCAAGTGGGGTAATAAGTGGTTAATGTCACCGTTGATTGCACGGTGACAATAAGCCCGGTTAATAATGGAGAGGTGTCAATAAGACACCGATCCATTATTAATCCCAAAGTTATTAAATGTATAAAAAAAGACAAAGCAAGAAAAAAGTCTTTTAATGAAATAAAAGAGACAATACAGTTTTCATTAATTTTATTATACACTCATTCCTGCGACGCCATCGATCTCCTGTAAAAAAAGAAAAAAAACAAACCAACAGTATACCACCTGTCCGACGCAGTCCATAGTAACGACTGTCCCACGGCGATCCAGCTCTGCTACATCGCAATGACAGGCAGAGCCTGTCATCGCAACGCAGCACAGCTGATTACCTGCTTCCCCGGCGGTGACGTCATCGGACTGACTGCTTTACGGCCGGGATTACCAGCAGTCACTGTAGTTATCGCGAGAAACTGCATGTGACCGCCGGGGAAAGATGATGGCGGCCATGAAGCAGTCCAGCCCGTGACCGCCGGAGATCTTCTGCCAGGTAAGTGCCGCTGACTCCTGACAGACCCGACCGACGGACACTGACAGTCCCGACCGACGGACACTGACAGTGACAGTGACAATCCCGATTCCGGTATCCGATAAGACGAAAATATCGGAACTAAGTATCGAAAGGCCGATAGAGCTAATATCGGCCGATACCCGATACTTGCGGTATCGTATCGCTCAACACTAGTCGTCATCCTTCATCCTTTACTGGCTATTAAAATAGGGGGACCCTCAAAATAAATGATGTGGGGTCCCCTAGTAATTTGTAGCCAGAAAGGCTATGCAGAAAGCTGCAGGCTGATATTCATAGCCCAGGAAGGGGCCATGGATATTGGCTCACCCCCCTGGCTAAAAATACCAGAATCCAGCCACCCCAGAATTGTTGCATCTGTACGATGTGCCATTTCCGGTACTTAGCCCCTGTAGCGGTGGGATATGGGGTAATAAAGGGTTAATATCACCTTGCTATTTTAAGGTGCCATTAAGCCCGGTTAATAATAGAGAGGCATTAATTAGACGCCTATCCACTATTAATCTTATATTAATAAAGGGTTAAAAAAACAACACAAGCATAAGAATAAAGTATTTTAATGAAATAAAACACAACACGGTTTTCATATCTTTATTATACGCTCATATCCAAGCGACGCCCTCGACCTCCTGTAATAAAACGTAAAAACATAAAACAACTGTATACTCCCTGTCCGACGCAGTCCAATTAATAACGAATATCCCACGACGGTCTCCCATATAAAACAGTGACATCAGGTGATGCCACTGCTCTGTAGGGCCTCTAGGTGATGCACTGACAGGAGACAATGGCTCCTGCAGTGCATCACTGAGTTCATTCTCTCACTTTATGGCAATGCTGTGTGGGAATTTTCTCACCCAGCATTGCCGGTGAGAGAATGAACTGTAGTGATGTAATTTTCTCCCGGCGTCTGAGCGATACACAGGAGTGCATTGCAGGGGCGGTGTAGAGCGCTGACATCACCCGATGTCAGCGTTCTATACCAGAGATCGTCGTGGGACACTCGTTATTATCTGGACTACGGGGACAGGTGATGTATAGGTTGATTTATTATTTTATTTTTATTACAGGAGACGATGGCATCGGGGAAAAGGAGATTGGTGAGTATGTACTCTATGTTATGTGTCGTATGTTATGTGTATGTTCTGTATGTTATATCTTATGTGTATGTTCTGTATGTTATGTGTTGTATGTCATATGTATGTTCTGTATGTTATGTGTTGTATGTTATTTGTATGTTATGTGTTGTATGTTATATGTATGTTACATGTACTGTATGTTATGTGTTATATGTATGTACGTTCTGTATGTTATGTGTTATATGTTATATGTATGTTACGTGTTGTATGTTATATGTATGGACTGTATGTTATGTGTTATATGTATGTTCTGTATGTTATGTGTTATATGTATGCTCTGTATGTTATGTGTTATATGTATGCTCTGTATGTTATATGTATGTTCTGTATGTTATATGTATTTTATGTGTTGTATGTTATGTATGTTACGTGTTGTATGTTATATGCATGTACTGTATGTTATGTGTTGTATGTTATATGTATGTTACATGTTGTATGTTATATTTATTTACTGTGTGTTATATGTATGCTCTGTATGTTATGTGTTATATGTATGCTCTGTATGTTATGTGTTATATGTATGTTCTGTATGTTATGTGTTATATGTATGTACTGTATGGTATGTGTTGTATGTTATATGTATGTTCTGTGTTATATGTATGTTATGTGTTATATGTTGTATGTTCTGTATGTTGTGTATGTAATGTATGTTTTTTTTTACATTCAACACATTAGCCGGATGATGGGACTACTACTGTCCCATCATTGGCTAATGTGTCACTCACTGACAGTGTAGCAGGCATAGCCGGATGGGACTTGTAGTCCCATCGGACGATGGAGCATATATATATATATATATATACACACACACACACAAAGCCGGGCGGCACCACACAGCCAATGGCGGGGGATTTGAATTCCACGCCGCTCATTGGCTGAGCCGGCATGCGGCTCAGCCAATCAGTGGTGCCGATGCGACTTTGGCGGGGGATTTGAATCCTGCGCCGCTCAAAGCCGCGTGGCACCGCTGCACACGTCATCTCGTTGCCCACAGTGTACGTCCTTGCTCATTGGTGAAAAGGTGAAACCTGACCTCGACTGTTCGGCCTACTGCACGCTACGGTCGGGTTTCGTTTCATGAAACCCGACTTTGGCGAAAGTCGGCGATTTTTGAAAATGAACGACCTTTTTCGCTCAACTCTACTCAGTATGGATTACACCAGAATATAAAAAGCAGAAAAGGGGGACTGTATCACAAGCGTACAGCCGTATACAGTATTGGGGTAATTTTAAATCTCCATATATATTTCCAGAGTAAAACACAGACACTCACAGGCTCAGTATGGATTACACCAGAATATAAAAAGCAGAAAAAGGGTAATGTATCACAAGCGTACAGCTGTTTAAAGTGTAGGGGTAATTGTAAATCTCCATATATATTTCGGGAGTCAGACACAGACGCTCACAGGCTTGGTATGGATTAGACCAGAATATAAAAAGCAGAAAAAGGGTAATGTATCACAAGCGTACAGCTGTTTACAGTGTAGGGGTAATTGTAAATCTCCATATATATTTTGGGAGTCAGACACAGACGCTCACAGGCTTGGTATGGATTAGACCAGAATATTAAAAGCAGAAAAAGGGTACTCTATCACAAGAGTACAGCTGTATACAGTCTAGGGTAATTGTAAATCTTCGTATATATTATAGGAGTCACACACAGATGCTCACAGGCTCAGTATGGATTAGACCAGAATATAAAAAGCAGAAAAAGGGAACTGTATCACAAGTGTACAGCTGTATACAGTGTTGGGGTAATTTTAAACCTCCGTATATTTTTCCGGAGTAACACAAAGACGCTCACAGGCTCAGTATGGATTAGACCATAATATTAAAAGCAGATAAAGGGTACTGTATCACAAGAGTACAGCTGTATACAGTATAGGGGTAATTGTAAATCTCTGTATATATTTCAAGAGTAACACACAGATGCTCACAGGCTCAGTATGGATTAGACCAGAATATAAAAAGCAGAAAAAGGGTAATATATCAGAAGCGTACAGCTGTATACAGTCTAGGGGTAATTGTAAATCTCCGTATATATTTCCAGAGTAACACAGACGCTCACAGGCTCAGTATGGATTAGACCAGAATATAAAAAACAGAAAAAGGGTAATGTATCAGAAGCGTACAGCTGTTTACAGTGTAGGGGTAATTGTAAATCTCCGTATATATTTCCCTAGTCACACACAGACGCTCACAGACTCGGTATGGATTAGACCAGAATATAAAAAGCAGAAAAAGGGTATTGTATCACAAGTGTACAGCTGTATATAGTGTAGGGGTAATTTTAAACCTCCGTATATATTTCCGGAGTAACACACAGACGCTCACAGGCTCAGTATGGGTTAGACCATAATATTAAAACCAGATAAAGGGTACTGTATCACAAGAGTACAGCTGTATACAGTTTAGGGGTAATTGTAAATCTCCGTATATATTTCAGGAGTAACACACAGATGCTCACAGGCTCAGTATGGATTAGATTAGAATATAAAAAGCAGAAAAAGGGTAATGTATCAGAAGCGTACAGCTGTATACAGTCTAGGGATAACTGTAAATCTCCGTATATATTTCCGGAGTCAGACACAGACTCTCACAGGCTCAGTGTGGATTAGACCAGAATATAAAAAGCAGAAAAAGGGTACTGTATCATAAGATGCCAGTTGTATATAGTATTGGGGAAAATTGTAAATCTCCGTATATATTTCAGGAGTAACACACAGATGCTCACAGGCTCAGTATGGATTAGACCAGAATATAAAAAGCAGAAAAAGGGTAATATATCAGAAGCGTACAGCTGTATACAGTCTAGGGGTAATTGTAAATCTCCGTATATATTTCCGGAGTAACACAGACGCTCACAGGCTCAGTATGGATTAGACTAGAATATAAAAAACAGAAAAAGGGTAATGTATCAGAAGCGTACAGCTGTTTACAGTGTAGGGGTAATTGTAAATCTCCGTATATATTTTCCTAGTCAGACACAGACGCTCACAGACTCGGTATGGATTAGACAAGAATATAAAAAGCATAAAAAGGGTACTGTATCAGAAGATACCAGGTGTATATAGTGTTGGGGTAATTTTAAATTTCCGTATATATTTTGAGAGTAACACACAGATGCTCACAGACTCAGTATGGATTAGACCAGAATATAAAAAGCATAAAAAGGGTACTGTATCAGAAGATACCAGGTGTATATAGTGTTGGGGTAATTGTAAATCTCCGTATATATTTCTGGAGTCTCACACAGATAGTCAGCATGTATTTGTCCGTGATACCAGCCGGTACACGGTAGTGTGTGAGAAGCGTACAGCTCTGTATGGTGTGGGAAAAAATGAATGCTCGGTAACTGCAGAAAAAAAGAATAAAAGTATTAGTGCTGTGTAAAAAGCAGTCTGCACAGCAGTGTACACACAGCAATATAGCTAGCAGGCAGCCTATTTACCAGCTCTGCTGATGCACACAAGAAAATCCTCCCCTTTCACTGGCAGGCAGCCTAATAACCAGCGCTGCTGCACACAACAAAATCATCTCTTGTCACTGCACACTAACTGTACAGCACAATTGCCATCAGCACAAGCACAGAATAACCTTTTTTTCCTGCCTAACTCTCTCCCTACTGATAAACAGTGTCAGCAACCTCTCCCTATACTAAGATCGGCAGAAGTAAAATAGCGGTCGGCAGTCAGGGTTTTATAGCCACTGTGATGCCACACAAAGCAAGCCAATCACTGGAATGTCCTTCTCTAAGATGGTGGTGGCCGCTGCCCATGTCATCTCGTTTCCCACAGTGTATGTCCTTGCTCATTGGCTAAGAAAAGGCGCCTGCAAGCATTATGGGAAAAGCGACTTTGGCGCTCGGGTCGACGACCGCATGGCCGACCTCACGCTATGGTCAGGTTTCACTCGGCGAAACCCGACTTTGGCGAAAGTCTGCGATTTTTGAATTTGACCAACCTTTTTCGCTCAACTCTTTTTTACTCTTTAATTTTTTTCACATTTTTAAAAACTTTGTTTTAACTTTATTTAATAGTCTCCTTTAGTGTTGAGCGATACGATACTGCAAATATCGGGAATCGGCCGATATTAGCTGTATCTGGCTTTCGATTCCGAGTACCGATATTTTCGTCATATCGGATACCGGAATCGGATTTGTCACTGTCACTGTGAGTGTCCGTTGGTCGGGTCTGTCAGGAGTCAGCGGCACTTACCTGGCAGAAGATCTCCGGCGGTCACGTCCTGGACTGCTTGATGGCCGCCATTATCTTCTCCCTGGCGGTCACATGCAGTTTTTCGCGATAACTGCAGTGACTGCAGGGTAATCCCGGCCGTAAACCAGTCCGATGACGTCACCGCCAGGGAAGCAGGTAATCAGCTGTGCTGCGCCGGGATGACAGGCTCTGCCTGCCTGCCTGTGATGTCATTCTGATGTAGCAGAGCTGGATCGTCGTGGGACACTCGTTACTATGGACTGCGTCGGACAGGTGGTATACTGCTGTTTTTTTTTTTCATTTTTTTACAGGAGATCGATGGCGTCGCAGGATGAGACTGTAATAAAAGTAATGAAAACTGTGTTGTTTTCTTTATTAAATTAAAAAACTTTTTTATGAACATTCACCCGTCCGGGTACATCAACAATTTAACTATTTACATACAGGGACCCTGTCCGGGTTATTTATAATTCTTTGGCAGGGGTGTTCCAGGTACCACCTGGTACTCTTCTGATGCTTGCCAAACATCCGAGACACCAAGGACCACCAGGACCTGATGACGTCGTGTGGCCTGTACAGTCAAGTCGTGACCCGCTATCTGTGTCTGTGTGGCCACCTCTTTCATCTCCCTCCGGGTCTGGAGCCCTATGTCCTGGACTGAACGAACCCCAGGGGGCCTAACAGGCGCCGGGTACGGGCCAGCTATCATTATCATGTCCATAGCTGGGGCTGCTGAGGAGACCACTGAGGGAGGCTGGGGAGATTTATGGCGTGGGGTGGGCACTTGTGCAGAGGCCTGGATGTGGGAGGCTGAAGGCTCCGAGGGTCTCACAGGTTCCTGACACTCTGGGGACCAGGGGTCGCACCTGGTGACATTTAGGGCATACCATCCATTGTAACCCAGTGTCGGGTGTAAGTTAGCAAGTCTCCTGGCAACAGGTCCCTTCCCGGGTGTCCTTCTGGGAGGTGAGTCTCCACGTCCCGCCGGGTCACAAACACTTCTAAATAAAGTCCAGGCTCCTGGATGAAGCCCCAACCAGCTTTCAATTTAAAGCTCCGTACTGCACCCTTACGCCGCGGCTCCCTCACCGTACTTTTATCTTTTCTCATCCGGTCCTTATCTGCCCGGTCCTTCTCGATGTGACATTGGCGAAGCTTCTGGGATTCGCGTTGCTCCCTTTGTCGCTTGGCTTCTCTCTCCCGACGTCTACACTCTTCCTCCTGACGCCGGTTGTAATTCTCCTCCACCAGCATCTCCATGTCTCCACCATCAAACTGCAGCTTACGATGTCCGGTTTGCGGCAGCTCTCCTGGCGCCCGACAGTCCTAGCGGCGCTCACCTGCGGAGGAAGCAGCCGGCTCTGGAACAGATGACAGTCGGGGCTCCGGTACAGACAGGTAGACCTCTGGTGCCTGCTCGGCCTCCTCCATGAGGACGGGTGTCGCTTCTTCTGTCTCAGCGACGGGGGCAGACAGCGGGATCTGGGGTGCTGCCGGTGCAGCGTTTTTTGCAGGAACGGGTGCCTCCACTGCGACGTCAACCGGATCACATTGCAAGGGCTGGGATGCCCGCACGGACTCCTCTACTAGAACGGGTGCCTCACCTTCCGGTACAGACACTTTAGGTAAGAGGGATTGGCGCCGCTCCAAGTTTAGTTTTAGGCCACGCCAGCTGGCTTACATCCTGGCGACCTCCTCCCGGTGCCGGTCCAGGCCTCTTAGGGTATCCTCCGCTTCTTGCAGCGTAGGAGGGTTTCCAGGCCGGGTGCCCAACGGTGGTTCCGTGGCGATCGGGTCGCTTCCGTGGGGGAGAGCTCTGACTGCTCCATCCCTTCACATTCTGCTCGTGTCCATTAGCCATCTCTGCCAAGTCACATGTGTCATTAGCATCTGGAGAGGGCCCCTCTTTTGTAGTGAGGCGGGACCTTCGTGTTAGTTTCCGCACACTGAGGAAGATGAGGAGGCAGAACTCAAGAGCTGTGGGGCACGATCTTACATTGCAGTACCATTTAGAGTGGTCGGCCATCGTTTTCGCGCCACTGAGTGAGTGTACACCCACGAAGAGCACGCCCTTCTTCTTCACCAGTGCCTCGTCGTGACGCAGATATGGCGGAAAAATGGCAAATACATTCTCTGATGATTTTAGCAATTCTCAAGCACAAAACCAGTTCAATTCAGGCACACAGGACTCGCTTATAGCGAGCTACAGAATCCTGTTCGTGACGCCCAAGTTGAGTCGCACAGAGCCAGAGGTTTTGGGGGTACTCGGCACCGAGCCCGTCGACTTCTATGGGGTATGTCACGGCTTTACTGTCACGCTGTATAGCAGATATATATATGTGATGACAGTAATCTATATCAAAAGGGCAACATACTATATAACATGCGCATAGATATATGATAACATAGAATTACCTGACAGAATGTCCAGTGGGTCAATACGGAATCCGTTATACGCTGTCTCCGGCTAGAGGGTGACCGGGGTCTATGCTGACCCTAAACTGGGGTCCTAACTAATCCTTCTACCTGGAGGTACTGTTAAAGGTACAGAGGTCCAGGCCACCAGCGTAAACCCTGTCTCCTATCAATCCCTGCCCACTGTAATCTAGTCCTAAGAAGGACCCGGATTACCACCAAAGGGAATGAACAGGTAACGGTTAATGAACAGAAAGACATACAAGAAAGACAAGAAATAAAGTAAATAAAGTCTTACATACAACACTCACACACAGTAGGAACACCTAAGGTCTCAGAGATAAACTATAAGCTGTAAGAGTAAAAACAACTAAGGAACTCTTAGCTTAAGTATTCTCAGAACCGATCCAGTCTGCTAGACTACATGAATGCTTTCACCGGCATCTAACACCCAGACTGGCAGCTATATAAAGGAAGCTAATTAGAACATAATCAAAAGCAGCCGGGCGAGGCTGGACCTAGTCTTAGCAAAGAGCTAGGTAAAATTAACTCTCTCATTACCAAACACAAAGTAACAGCAACTCAGCTGCGAGAAGTCAGAATGTGCAATCGCGACGATCCTCGTGGCGATGCACCCATGACATTTACCCGGCAATTGAATCAGAGTCTATTTTACTATGTAGA
Source organism: Oophaga sylvatica (assembly GCA_033576555.1). NCBI lineage: Eukaryota > Metazoa > Chordata > Amphibia > Anura > Dendrobatidae > Oophaga > Oophaga sylvatica. Next base: position 300,525,861 of record JARQOD010000004.1, on the reverse strand, counting down.
AGTGTATAAACTATAAATATATGTTGTAAGCTTTTCAGGGGATATAGCTCTGAGATCGCCGTCCGGGTAGACGGAATGGCATAGAAACAGTTCATTCAGAGACAGCAGTTCTGGTAAAAACTGGCCGCAACCAGCTTTATTAAAGTCCACAGCAAACAGATAAAACAAATCATAAACATAAGACCTGGGCTTGTCCAGCCACTTACTACACTTAGATAGATTTCCCTATCTATCCGGGTCCCGAATCTAACAGCCTGGGCCAAAACAACACATATGTTCAGCATTTACAAGCATGGAGTTTCACAGAGTCTCCTCCTTGTGTCTGAAGGCACCTTCAACGTCCAGACTTGAGAGAGCTCCCCTCCTATTCAGCAGCTATCCACATGGATTCTCACTGAGACTACTCCTGTGTCCGGGGTACATCGAGCACCCAGACTGAGACAGCTCATACTTCTGGAGACACCTTCTTGTGCCTGGACTCCTTGTCCAGACTAAGCGAGCTCTCTGACTGTGTTCGCAGACACCTACTTCTGGTCTCCTAATTAACAGCTGAATGGTTTCAGGCCTGAGCTGCAAGTGTGTACTGAATGGAAGGTGTAGTGACCTTTCTCTACCACTAGGTTTACAAAACCACACATTTCCCTTATACCATACAGCACAGTACCTAGGTGAAATGTACACCCCATTCGACACATATTCCTTCACTGTCTCACATATCCCCCCCTCTTCTCCAGACCGGAGGGCTGGTCATCCAGACAGGAGGGCTGGTCAACAATCCAAAAGAGACAGTGAACTCTGGACCAGTCATGGCCTTCATCAGCTTCATCTTCACTACTGTCATCTGTATCTTCACCTGAGCCATAGCCAACATCAGCTTTCTCTTCATCTGAAGCATCCGCACTACTCTGTACCCTCCCAGGCCTATGCTCTCTGCGGGCCTCGGGTATCCTGCACGGTTTCATCTTGACCTTAGGGCCGGGCTCAGTTTCGATATAGTGCCTGGCCAGAGAAGTACGACCCGGCACATCAGAACACTTCTGCTGACTCTTCCTCAGAAACTCACGTACCTCCTGTCCTTGGTGCACTGACCATGTGTCACCAACTATCACAGAAGGTATAGGGGGTTTTTTACTTTTCTCTAATTCCCCTTGAACCCTCTTTAGCACATCTATTTTCTCGAACATCGGTGGACTCACAAAGTCTATTTCACAGACCTTAAGCTCCTCTGCCATGGTCTCTGACCATCCCAAGCTACTCTGTTCAAATGACTGGGACCGCAGAAGGAGCAGACCGCCCCTCCCTTGCAGTACACATAACTCATCCGCTAAGTCTCCAGCTGAATTGTAATGTTCTACCGTGACAACAGCATTATTATATAGAGCCTTAGACTTATTGAGCAGCATTTGCTCTTGCAACGAAGAGATTCCCTGTATTCTTCCTTTTACTTCATTGACTTTCTCACGAAGATGCTCATGGCTTTCATCACACTCCTTCATCACAGTTTGGAGTTTTTTCTGAGAAGTAATCAATTCATCTGGTACCTGTTGGACGTCCTTTATGTCTTCGGCCCCTTCTTCAGGCTCTTCTGGTAGAACATGCTCAGAAGCCCTACCGTCAGTCTTACATTCTACCTCTTCAGTCACATCATTATGGTCTCCAATATCTCCATTTATTCCAGCTCTCAAGTTCTCCTTGATAGCTGCATCTGTATACTCAGAACCCGCCGGATTCTTCTCTTCCACCACGTTCTGCATCTCATCTGAGCTCCCGTGTGTCTGCAGCGGCAACGGAGTGACACACCGCTTTTCCCATTTGTTGGGACGTGGCTCCGATGTAGACTCCATGAAAGTGCGCTTGAGCTCACCAATGCCAGCCTGATGTCTCAAAATCTCATCTTGTGATTTATCCAGATCCTTGGTATCACTCGGGAACACTGCTGGGGCTCCGGGCGCCGAACTTCCAGCCTGAGCTTCACGAGTTGCAGCTACTGATCCGGACCGTAACCTGTCCACGCCGCTGTCTTCGGCAAAAACAGATTCCTGGACAGAGTCAGCCCCCATATCTTCAGTCTTGTTCCTCACAACTTCACTTGAGACCTCAGCTTCTGATGAGGCATCTGGCTTGGTGACCACCACTTCCATGGCTTTTTCCACCTCTGCAGCATTACCTTCAGAGTCCTGGGCATGATGCAGCTCCATACCATACATTGATAACTTCTCATCTTCAACAGCATCCACTTGTGCTGTGTTCAGTTTCAGAGTCCTGCCTTTAAAGCTCAGCTTTCCTCCTTTCACCTTAGTCTTCGCCAGGGAACCGGCCAACTGTAAAACATCTTCAGATGCCATCTTCTGTCCGGCTGTAAGGTCAGCATCAGCTTTCTTCTCAGGACTCTCAACCTCCTCTGCTACCATGCCTTCCTCATTTGCACTGGTTGCTTTATGGTCATCAGATGATACACTATCACTACCACTATCCCTGTCTGACCCCTTTTTCTCAGCCACATCTGGCTCACTTTCAGGTTATACAATTCATTCTCATTCTCATCCTGCTCACTTTCAGGGTTATACACTTCATTTTCATTCACATCCTGCTCACTGTCAGGGTTATACAATTCATTCTCATTCACATCTTGACCTGGAACCTTAGTTAACATGTCATCCACAACATTAACTTCACCATCTGGTCCCTCAAGTATGTGACTATGTGACAACCCCAGCACTATACTTCTATTAGCTCAGGTACTAGGAGTTGGCTCACGACCTCTCCTGGACTTCAGTGTCCCTATACAACAGGTGAGTGTTTATGGCAACATGAGGTAACCTCTCCTCAGAGCCAGGCTCTTGGGAAACCTCATTTAGAACATTTATATTTTCCTGGCCGTTTTAAGAGAGGGGTCTCGCCACTGCTCACTCTCAAAATTGTCACAGGACACAGGTAAGTCAGGACACTCGGTTCCCGAGAACCACCATCCTCGTCTCCCAACATCACTGCAAAGGAATTTCATCACTATCACAGTCATCATTATTATCAATATCATTATCATGATTATGATCAGTATCATCATCACTATCATGATCATCATCATTATCATTATCAGCATCAGCATCATTATCATGGTCATCATCATTATCATGATCATCATCATCATTATCATTATCATTATCATCATCATCATCATTATCACATAAGTTTAACGGCCCACTAGCATTGTGTTCCGCCCCTCGGGACTGCGCACCCTCAGTAGGAGCTTCATCACACTGTCCATCAGAAACACTTTTCCCCCAGAGATCCTTAGATCGGGGGAAAGTCATTACCCAATATAACGGGTTGCACCAGGTTCTTCACTACCCCCACTTCACATGAAACCTCCCGCGTTTGGGGATCAAGTCCACGGCAGTCTCTGGGTAGACTTTGGTGTCTCCATGGACGCACACCACACTCAGGTGCTTATCAGGGAAGAAGTCCCTATCAATCAGGCTGTCACATACGGAAGTCACTGGACTCTCTGAGTCCAAGAGGGCCTGTGCTGGGCAGTCATTTACAACCACCGGGGACCCCTGTGGTCCAGTCTCTTCGGCTGAGGTGGACACACACACAGGCTCTGCGCAGGGAGAGAGGGATCTGCCAACATCACAATACATAGGCTCTCCCTCTATTGGACAGTTGGCTGCAATTTCACAACATCTCCAACCCTGTCCATCACACTTTTCCACCCACATGTCCCCTCGGGCCTGAACCCGCTTATCAGCATACCCCATGTCCCCAACAGCTGGAATGCTCTTACCGCGAGGTTCAGCGTCCGGGAACTCTGAAGTGACGACCTCTCAGACGGCTGGTCACGGAGACAGTCTTTGCTGGCAAGGCCTTCTCCATCAGGCTGACCAGACGATTGGCGTCCTGGTGGTCTCCTTGTCCGACCTCTGGCTGTACCTCAGGAGGACATGCTCGGGTTGTAGCGGTCCACTATCACCTTTTCAACTCCATAATCGGTTTGCTGACTGCAGACTCCCAACTGCATCTCCAGTCATAAACTCCCCTGGCACGGGCTGTCACCGTAACACCCAGCCGGGTAAGAATCTCCGCTTTCTGCTTGGCATAGTCTTGGCTGTCCTGCTCGCTCAGGTCAGCATAGGCCCTTTGGGGTTCTCCAATCAGATAGGGTGCGACCATCATGGCCATTCAGATAGGGGCAGATTTCCTTCTCTGCCAGTCCTCAAACCTAGTGAGATATACCTCCACATCATCACGAGGTGTCATCTTTTTCAGGGACCGTCTTACCGCCTTCTTTACAGCGGACAACGCAGGTGCCTTCACAACATTACTCTGGGACGAGGTGCTGAGAGCTGCAATCTGCTCCAACAACGGTTATTCTCCTGCTGCTGCTGCTGGCACTGCAGTTGCATGCTCTGCTGGGCCTGTACCAGGTACTCAACGAGCTCCTCCATACTGCGGACTTATCTGTCTCAACCACGGCAGTCTTATGTTGCACATTAACTTGCGCCATTTGTTCAAACAGCGCCTCCATGCTGTCATCCATGCTGTCAGACTTCTCTGTCTCAACAACGGCAGTCTTCACTCAAGACATACACACTCCACAGTCTTTTCCACAGAAAATTCAGCTTTGCTGTGCAGACACTTTTTTTTATTTATTTTTTTTTCTGCAAACTCTATTAGGGCCACTGTCTCTTTAAGACTGCTCCAACAGACTTTTCCTTTGCTGCTGTACACTCCACAGTCTTTTCCACAACAAGTTCAGCTTTGCTGTGCAGACACACTTTTTTTTTTTCTTTTGCAAACTCTATTAGGGCTACTGTCTTTAAGACTGCTCCAACAGACGTTTTTGCTGACACACTTTTTTTTTTCTCTGCTGCTGCTTCAACAGACTTCACCTTTATTGCTGTCTCTCACCACTGTGCTGCACGCACATTCCAGCACCAATTGTATCAGCCACTGTGCTGCCCCAGCATTCTCCGCCAATTGTAAGCTTTTCAGGGGATATAGCTCTGAGATCGCCGTCCGGGTAGACGGAATGGCATAGAAACAGTTCATTCAGAGACAGCAGTTCTGGTAAAAACTGGCCGCAACCAGCTTTATTAAAGTCCACAGCAAACAGATAAAACAAAATCATAAACATAAGACCTGGGCTTGTCCAGCCACTTACTACACTTAGATAGATTTCCCTATCTACCGGGTCCCGACTCTAACAGCCTGGGCCAAAACAACACATATGTTCAGCATTTACCAGCATGGAGTTTCACAGAGTCTCCTCCTTGTGTCTGAAGGCACCTTCAACGTCCAGACTTGAGAGAGCTCCCCTCCTATTCACAGCTATCCACATGGATTCTCACTGAGGACTACTCCTGTGTCCGGGGTACATCGAGCACCCAGACTGAGACAGCTCATACTCCTGGAGACACCTTCTTGTGCCTGGACTCCTTGTCCAGACTAAGCGAGCTCTCTGACTGTGTTCGCAGACACCTACTTCTGGTCTCCTAATTAACAGCTGAATGGTTTCAGGCCTGAGCTGCAAGTGTGTACTGAATGGAAGGTGTAGTGACCTTTCTCTACCACTAGGTTTACAAAGCCACACATTTCCCCTTATACCATACAGCACAGTACCTAGGTGAAATGTACACCCCATTCGACACATATTCCTTCACTGTCTCACAATGTATATTATATATATGTCACAATGACATGTATATATTTATATTATATATATATATATATATGTATTCTATGTGTGTATATTTTGTGTTTACAACGAAAGAAAGTGTTTTTTTTAGTTGCGATATTTTGTTCCCATAGACTTACATGGGACTTCCGGTATCGGAATCGGATATCGACGATATTTAGTGATATCGGCGATACCATTCCGATCCGATATTTTTAGATTATCGAGCAGTATGCTCAACATAGTCTCCTTAGTAGACTTGAAGTTGCAATTGTCTTCAACCCTCTATAAATAGCAAAAATGCTGAGCTCCTTTGTATGCAGCAACAAGACGTTCACAGGAGTAGCGTAATCATGGGGGTCTTCATCAGACCCTCAGCAGAGCAAGCACTCCTGTATATGGGACAGTCAGGTGAGATCGAACAGCTGACTAAAATGTCTGGAGGCTCTAGTCAAACACTTCATCAGCTGACATATACAGTATAGCCTCATTCTGACACTGTATTTTCAGGGTTTTTTGTATCAAACTAATAAAATAAATATTACTACAGTGGCATGTAAAAGTTTGGGCACCTTGGTTAACCCCTTCCGACCTGTGACGCCACGTAGACATCATGAAAGTCGGGTCCAATCCGACCTGTGACGCCTATGTGGCGTCATGAAAGGATCGCGTTCCTGCGGGCCGGGTGACCGGGGTCACTGAAAGGTCACCCTACCCGCAGGCACAAGACCCTTTGTGTTTCACCACAGGGGGGTTGGCTTAACCCC
>JARQOD010000004.1:300409474-300519320 GCA_033576555.1 Oophaga sylvatica | reverse complement strand
TGGGACACTCGTTACTATGGACTGCGTCGGACAGGTGGTATACTGCTGTTTTTTTTTTTCATTTTTTTACAGGAGATCGATGGCGTCGCAGGATGAGACTGTAATAAAAGTAATGAAAACTGTGTTGTTTTCTTTATTAAATTAAAAAACTTTTTTATGAACATTCACCCGTCCGGGTACATCAACAATTTAACTATTTACATACAGGGACCCTGTCCGGGTTATTTATAATTCTTTGGCAGGGGTGTTCCAGGTACCACCTGGTACTCTTCTGATGCTTGCCAAACATCCGAGACACCAAGGACCACCAGGACCTGATGACGTCGTGTGGCCTGTACAGTCAAGTCGTGACCCGCTATCTGTGTCTGTGTGGCCACCTCTTTCATCTCCCTCCGGGTCTGGAGCCCTATGTCCTGGACTGAACGAACCCCAGGGGGCCTAACAGGCGCCGGGTACGGGCCAGCTATCATTATCATGTCCATAGCTGGGGCTGCTGAGGAGACCACTGAGGGAGGCTGGGGAGATTTATGGCGTGGGGTGGGCACTTGTGCAGAGGCCTGGATGTGGGAGGCTGAAGGCTCCGAGGGTCTCACAGGTTCCTGACACTCTGGGGACCAGGGGTCGCACCTGGTGACATTTAGGGCATACCATCCATTGTAACCCCAGTGTCGGGTGTAAGTTAGCAAGTCTCCTGGCAACAGGTCCCTTCCCGGGTGTCCTTCTGGGAGGTGAGTCTCCACGTCCCGCCGGGTCACAAACACTTCTAAATAAAGTCCAGGCTCCTGGATGAAGCCCCAACCAGCTTTCAATTTAAAGCTCCGTACTGCACCCTTACGCCGCGGCTCCCTCACCGTACTTTTATCTTTTCTCATCCGGTCCTTATCTGCCCGGTCCTTCTCGATGTGACATTGGCGAAGCTTCTGGGATTCGCGTTGCTCCCTTTGTCGCTTGGCTTCTCTCTCCCGACGTCTACACTCTTCCTCCTGACGCCGGTTGTAATTCTCCTCCACCAGCATCTCCATGTCTCCACCATCAAACTGCAGCTTACGATGTCCGGTTTGCGGCAGCTCTCCTGGCGCCCGACAGTCCTAGCGGCGCTCACCTGCGGAGGAAGCAGCCGGCTCTGGAACAGATGACAGTCGGGGCTCCGGTACAGACAGGTAGACCTCTGGTGCCTGCTCGGCCTCCTCCATGAGGACGGGTGTCGCTTCTTCTGTCTCAGCGACGGGGGCAGACAGCGGGATCTGGGGTGCTGCCGGTGCAGCGTTTTTTGCAGGAACGGGTGCCTCCACTGCGACGTCAACCGGATCACATTGCAAGGGCTGGGATGCCCGCACGGACTCCTCTACTAGAACGGGTGCCTCACCTTCCGGTACAGACACTTTAGGTAAGAGGGATTGGCGCCGCTCCAAGTTTAGTTTTAGGCCACGCCAGCTGGCTTACATCCTGGCGACCTCCTCCCGGTGCCGGTCCAGGCCTCTTAGGGTATCCTCCGCTTCTTGCAGCGTAGGAGGGTTTCCAGGCCGGGTGCCCAACGGTGGTTCCGTGGCGATCGGGTCGCTTCCGTGGGGGGAGAGCTCTGACTGCTCCATCCCTTCACACTTCTGCTCGTGTCCATTAGCCATCTCTGCCAAGTCACATGTGTCATTAGCATCTGGAGAGGGCCCCTCTTTTGTAGTGAGGCGGGACCTTCGTGTTAGTTTCCGCACACTGAGGAAGATGAGGAGGCAGAACTCAAGAGCTGTGGGGCACGATCTTACATTGCAGTACCATTTAGAGTGGTCGGCCATCGTTTTCGCGCCACTGAGTGAGTGTACACCCACGAAGAGCACGCCCTTCTTCTTCACCAGTGCCTCGTCGTGACGCAGATATGGCGGAAAAATGGCAAATACATTCTCTGATGATTTTAGCAATTCTCAAGCACAAAACCAGTTCAATTCAGGCACACAGGACTCGCTTATAGCGAGCTACAGAATCCTGTTCGTGACGCCCAAGTTGAGTCGCACAGAGCCAGAGGTTTTGGGGGTACTCGGCACCGAGCCCGTCGACTTCTATGGGGTATGTCACGGCTTTACTGTCACGCTGTATAGCAGATATATATATGTGATGACAGTAATCTATATCAAAAGGGCAACATACTATATAACATGCGCATAGATATATGATAACATAGAATTACCTGACAGAATGTCCAGTGGGTCAATACGGAATCCGTTATACGCTGTCTCCGGCTAGAGGGTGACCGGGGTCTATGCTGACCCTAAACTGGGGTCCTAACTAATCCTTCTACCTGGAGGTACTGTTAAAGGTACAGAGGTCCAGGCCACCAGCGTAAACCCTGTCTCCTATCAATCCCTGCCCACTGTAATCTAGTCCTAAGAAGGACCCGGATTACCACCAAAGGGAATGAACAGGTAACGGTTAATGAACAGAAAGACATACAAGAAAGACAAGAAATAAAGTAAATAAAGTCTTACATACAACACTCACACACAGTAGGAACACCTAAGGTCTCAGAGATAAACTATAAGCTGTAAGAGTAAAAACAACTAAGGAACTCTTAGCTTAAGTATTCTCAGAACCGATCCAGTCTGCTAGACTACATGAATGCTTTCACCGGCATCTAACACCCAGACTGGCAGCTATATAAAGGAAGCTAATTAGAACATAATCAAAAGCAGCCGGGCGAGGCTGGACCTAGTCTTAGCAAAGAGCTAGGTAAAATTAACTCTCTCATTACCAAACACAAAGTAACAGCAACTCAGCTGCGAGAAGTCAGAATGTGCAATCGCGACGATCCTCGTGGCGATGCACCCATGACATTTACCCGGCAATTGAATCAGAGTCTATTTTACTATGTAGAAGTGTATAAACTATAAATATATGTTGTAAGCTTTTCAGGGGATATAGCTCTGAGATCGCCGTCCGGGTAGACGGAATGGCATAGAAACAGTTCATTCAGAGACAGCAGTTCTGGTAAAAACTGGCCGCAACCAGCTTTATTAAAGTCCACAGCAAACAGATAAAACAAATCATAAACATAAGACCTGGGCTTGTCCAGCCACTTACTACACTTAGATAGATTTCCCTATCTATCCGGGTCCCGAATCTAACAGCCTGGGCCAAAACAACACATATGTTCAGCATTTACAAGCATGGAGTTTCACAGAGTCTCCTCCTTGTGTCTGAAGGCACCTTCAACGTCCAGACTTGAGAGAGCTCCCCTCCTATTCAGCAGCTATCCACATGGATTCTCACTGAGACTACTCCTGTGTCCGGGGTACATCGAGCACCCAGACTGAGACAGCTCATACTTCTGGAGACACCTTCTTGTGCCTGGACTCCTTGTCCAGACTAAGCGAGCTCTCTGACTGTGTTCGCAGACACCTACTTCTGGTCTCCTAATTAACAGCTGAATGGTTTCAGGCCTGAGCTGCAAGTGTGTACTGAATGGAAGGTGTAGTGACCTTTCTCTACCACTAGGTTTACAAAACCACACATTTCCCTTATACCATACAGCACAGTACCTAGGTGAAATGTACACCCCATTCGACACATATTCCTTCACTGTCTCACATATCCCCCCCTCTTCTCCAGACCGGAGGGCTGGTCATCCAGACAGGAGGGCTGGTCAACAATCCAAAAGAGACAGTGAACTCTGGACCAGTCATGGCCTTCATCAGCTTCATCTTCACTACTGTCATCTGTATCTTCACCTGAGCCATAGCCAACATCAGCTTTCTCTTCATCTGAAGCATCCGCACTACTCTGTACCCTCCCAGGCCTATGCTCTCTGCGGGCCTCGGGTATCCTGCACGGTTTCATCTTGACCTTAGGGCCGGGCTCAGTTTCGATATAGTGCCTGGCCAGAGAAGTACGACCCGGCACATCAGAACACTTCTGCTGACTCTTCCTCAGAAACTCACGTACCTCCTGTCCTTGGTGCACTGACCATGTGTCACCAACTATCACAGAAGGTATAGGGGGTTTTTTACTTTTCTCTAATTCCCCTTGAACCCTCTTTAGCACATCTATTTTCTCGAACATCGGTGGACTCACAAAGTCTATTTCACAGACCTTAAGCTCCTCTGCCATGGTCTCTGACCATCCCAAGCTACTCTGTTCAAATGACTGGGACCGCAGAAGGAGCAGACCGCCCCTCCCTTGCAGTACACATAACTCATCCGCTAAGTCTCCAGCTGAATTGTAATGTTCTACCGTGACAACAGCATTATTATATAGAGCCTTAGACTTATTGAGCAGCATTTGCTCTTGCAACGAAGAGATTCCCTGTATTCTTCCTTTTACTTCATTGACTTTCTCACGAAGATGCTCATGGCTTTCATCACACTCCTTCATCACAGTTTGGAGTTTTTTCTGAGAAGTAATCAATTCATCTGGTACCTGTTGGACGTCCTTTATGTCTTCGGCCCCTTCTTCAGGCTCTTCTGGTAGAACATGCTCAGAAGCCCTACCGTCAGTCTTACATTCTACCTCTTCAGTCACATCATTATGGTCTCCAATATCTCCATTTATTCCAGCTCTCAAGTTCTCCTTGATAGCTGCATCTGTATACTCAGAACCCGCCGGATTCTTCTCTTCCACCACGTTCTGCATCTCATCTGAGCTCCCGTGTGTCTGCAGCGGCAACGGAGTGACACACCGCTTTTCCCATTTGTTGGGACGTGGCTCCGATGTAGACTCCATGAAAGTGCGCTTGAGCTCACCAATGCCAGCCTGATGTCTCAAAATCTCATCTTGTGATTTATCCAGATCCTTGGTATCACTCGGGAACACTGCTGGGGCTCCGGGCGCCGAACTTCCAGCCTGAGCTTCACGAGTTGCAGCTACTGATCCGGACCGTAACCTGTCCACGCCGCTGTCTTCGGCAAAAACAGATTCCTGGACAGAGTCAGCCCCCATATCTTCAGTCTTGTTCCTCACAACTTCACTTGAGACCTCAGCTTCTGATGAGGCATCTGGCTTGGTGACCACCACTTCCATGGCTTTTTCCACCTCTGCAGCATTACCTTCAGAGTCCTGGGCATGATGCAGCTCCATACCATACATTGATAACTTCTCATCTTCAACAGCATCCACTTGTGCTGTGTTCAGTTTCAGAGTCCTGCCTTTAAAGCTCAGCTTTCCTCCTTTCACCTTAGTCTTCGCCAGGGAACCGGCCAACTGTAAAACATCTTCAGATGCCATCTTCTGTCCGGCTGTAAGGTCAGCATCAGCTTTCTTCTCAGGACTCTCAACCTCCTCTGCTACCATGCCTTCCTCATTTGCACTGGTTGCTTTATGGTCATCAGATGATACACTATCACTACCACTATCCCTGTCTGACCCCTTTTTCTCAGCCACATCTGGCTCACTTTCAGGGTTATACAATTCATTCTCATTCTCATCCTGCTCACTTTCAGGGTTATACACTTCATTTTCATTCACATCCTGCTCACTGTCAGGGTTATACAATTCATTCTCATTCACATCTTGACCTGGAACCTTAGTTAACATGTCATCCACAACATTAACTTCACCATCTGGTCCCTCAAGTATGTGACTATGTGACAACCCCAGCACTATACTTCTATATAGCTCAGGTACTAGGAGTTGGCTCACGACCTCTCCCTGGACTTCAGTGTCCCTATACAACAGGTGAGTGTTTATGGCAACATGAGGTAACCTCTCCTCAGAGCCAGGCTCTTGGGAAACCTCATTTAGAACATTTATATTTTCCTGGGCCGTTTTAAGAGAGGGGTCTCGCCACTGCTCACTCTCAAAATTGTCACAGGACACAGGTAAGTCAGGGACACTCGGTTCCCGAGAACCACCATCCTCGTCTCCCAACATCACCTGCAAAGGAATTTCATCACTATCACAGTCATCATTATTATCAATATCATTATCATGATTATGATCAGTATCATCATCACTATCATGATCATCATCATTATCATTATCAGCATCAGCATCATTATCATGGTCATCATCATTATCATGATCATCATCATCATTATCATTATCATTATCATCATCATCATCATTATCACATAAGTTTAACGGCCCACTAGCATTGTGTTCCGCCCCTCGGGACTGCGCACCCTCAGTAGGAGCTTCATCACACTGTCCATCAGAAACACTTTTCCCCCAGAGATCCTTAGATCGGGGAAAGTCATTACCCAATATAACGGGTTGCACCAGGTTCTTCACTACCCCCACTTCACATGAAACCTCCCCGCGTTTGGGGATCAAGTCCACGGCAGTCTCTGGGTAGACTTTGGTGTCTCCATGGACGCACACCACACTCAGGTGCTTATCAGGGAAGAAGTCCCTATCAATCAGGCTGTCACATACGGAAGTCACTGGACTCTCTGAGTCCAAGAGGGCCTGTGCTGGGCAGTCATTTACAACCACCGGGGACCCCTGTGGTCCAGTCTCTTCGGCTGAGGTGGACACACACACAGGCTCTGCGCAGGGAGAGAGGGATCTGCCAACATCACAATACATAGGCTCTCCCTCTATTGGACAGTTGGCTGCAATTTCACAACATCTCCAACCCTGTCCATCACACTTTTCCACCCACATGTCCCCTCGGGCCTGAACCCGCTTATCAGCATACCCCATGTCCCCAACAGCTGGAATGCTCTTACCGCGAGAGTTCAGCGTCCGGGAACTCTGAAGTGACGACCTCTCAGACGGCTGGTCACGGAGACAGTCTTTGCTGGCGAAGGCCTTCTCCATCAGGCTGACCAGACGATTGGCGTCCTGGTGGTCTCCTTGTCCGACCTCTGGCTGTACCTCAGGAGGACATGCTCGGGTGTAGCGGTCCACTATCACCTTTTCAACTCCATAATCAGGTTTGCTGACTGCAGACTCCCAACTGCATCTCCAGTCATAAACTCCCCTGGCACGGGCTGTCACCGTAACACCCAGCCGGGTAAGAATCTCCGCTTTCTGCTTGGCATAGTCTTGGCTGTCCTGCTCGCTCAGGTCAGCATAGGCCCTTTGGGGTTCTCCAATCAGATAGGGTGCGACCATCATGGCCCATTCAGATAGGGGCAGATTCTCCTTCTCTGCCAGTCCCTCAAACCTAGTGAGATATACCTCCACATCATCACGAGGTGTCATCTTTTTCAGGGACCGTCTTACCGCCTTCTTTACAGCGGACAACGCAGGTGCCTTCACAACATTACTCTGGGACGAGGTGCTGAGAGCTGCAATCTGCTCCAACAACCGGTTATTCTCCTGCTGCTGCTGCTGGCACTGCAGTTGCATGCTCTGCTGGGCCTGTACCAGGTACTCAACGAGCTCCTCCATACTGCCGGACTTATCTGTCTCAACCACGGCAGTCTTATGTTGCACATTAACTTGCGCCATTTGTTCAAACAGCGCCTCCATGCTGTCATCCATGCTGTCAGACTTCTCTGTCTCAACAACGGCAGTCTTCACTCAAGACATACACACTCCACAGTCTTTTCCACAGAAAATTCAGCTTTGCTGTGCAGACACTTTTTTTTATTTATTTTTTTTTCTGCAAACTCTATTAGGGCCACTGTCTCTTTAAGACTGCTCCAACAGACTTTTCCTTTGCTGCTGTACACTCCACAGTCTTTTCCACAACAAGTTCAGCTTTGCTGTGCAGACACACTTTTTTTTTTCTTTTGCAAACTCTATTAGGGCTACTGTCTCTTTAAGACTGCTCCAACAGACGTTTTTGCTGACACACTTTTTTTTTTCTCTGCTGCTGCTTCAACAGACTTCACCTTTATTGCTGTCTCTCACCACTGTGCTGCACGCACATTCCAGCACCAATTGTATCAGCCACTGTGCTGCCCCAGCATTCTCCGCCAATTGTAAGCTTTTCAGGGGATATAGCTCTGAGATCGCCGTCCGGGTAGACGGAATGGCATAGAAACAGTTCATTCAGAGACAGCAGTTCTGGTAAAAACTGGCCGCAACCAGCTTTATTAAAGTCCACAGCAAACAGATAAAACAAATCATAAACATAAGACCTGGGCTTGTCCAGCCACTTACTACACTTAGATAGATTTCCCTATCTATCCGGGTCCCGACTCTAACAGCCTGGGCCAAAACAACACATATGTTCAGCATTTACCAGCATGGAGTTTCACAGAGTCTCCTCCTTGTGTCTGAAGGCACCTTCAACGTCCAGACTTGAGAGAGCTCCCCTCCTATTCAGCAGCTATCCACATGGATTCTCACTGAGACTACTCCTGTGTCCGGGGTACATCGAGCACCCAGACTGAGACAGCTCATACTCCTGGAGACACCTTCTTGTGCCTGGACTCCTTGTCCAGACTAAGCGAGCTCTCTGACTGTGTTCGCAGACACCTACTTCTGGTCTCCTAATTAACAGCTGAATGGTTTCAGGCCTGAGCTGCAAGTGTGTACTGAATGGAAGGTGTAGTGACCTTTCTCTACCACTAGGTTTACAAAGCCACACATTTCCCTTATACCATACAGCACAGTACCTAGGTGAAATGTACACCCCATTCGACACATATTCCTTCACTGTCTCACAATGTATATATATATATATATGTCACAATGACATGTATATATATATATATATATATATATATATATGTATTCTATGTGTGTATATTTTGTGTTTACAACGAAAGAAAGTGTTTTTTTAGTTGCGATATTTTGTTCCCATAGACTTACATGGGACTTCCGGTATCGGAATCGGATATCGACGATATTTAGTGATATCGGCGATACCATTCCGATCCGATATTTTTAGATATCGAGCAGTATCGCTCAACAGTAGTCTCCTTAGTAGACTTGAAGTTGCAATTGTCTTCAACCCTCTATAAATAGCAAAAATGCTGAGCTCCTTTGTATGCAGCAACAAGACGTTCACAGGAGTAGCGTAATCATGGGGGTCTTCATCAGACCCTCAGCAGAGCAAGCACTCCTGTATATGGGACAGTCAGGTGAGATCGAACAGCTGACTAAAATGTCTGGAGGCTCTAGTCAAACACTTCATCAGCTGACATATACAGTATAGCCTCATTCTGACAACTGTATTTTCAGGGTTTTTTGTATCAAATCTAATAAAATAAATATTACTACAGTGGCATGTAAAAGTTTGGGCACCCTTGGTTAACCCCTTCCCGACCTGTGACGCCACGTAGACATCATGAAAGTCGGGTCCAATCCGACCTGTGACGCCTATGTGGCGTCATGAAAGGATCGCGTTCCTGCGGGCCGGGTGACCGGGGTCACTGAAAGGTCACCCTACCCGCAGGCACAAGACCCTTTGTGTTTCACCACAGGGGGGTTGGCTTAACCCCCACATGGCTACGATCTCTCTGATTGGCTGTTAAAAGTGAAACAGTCAATCAGAGCGATTTGTAATATTTCATCAATGAAATTTGGTGAAATATTACAATCCAGCCATGGCCGATGCTGCAATAGCATCTGCCATGGCTGGAGACAAAGATCTGACCCCCCCCCACACCCAGTCACGGCGGCGATCGGCCGCCGCCACCGATAAATGGCGGTGACCGGTCACCGCAGTCACTAAATGCTCCCCTCCTCTTTTTTTCGGTCCTCCCAGGCCTCAGATCCCTCCCCCACGTCTCCGATACCCCCCCAGGCTTCCGATCCCCCCAGTTACCGCAGGATCGCGTTATGCTATACCGTTACCAGCCCGTCAACGCTATGTGTTGAACGGGCTGATAAAACGTAATTTGAAACTAGCCTTAGCATTAGGTGTTATGATTTGGTAGCTGAGGAGTGCAGGTAAAAAAGGCAATACACCAGAGCAGTTGGAATGTATGAGATTGCAGTACCCTGACTAACCACCACAACTAGAGGCAGCCGTGGAGCGTTCCTACGTTGGTCCTAGACGCCTCGTCACAGCCTGAGAAACTAACTATACCTAAAGATAGAAAGAGGAAAGCTATCTGCCCCGGAGCAGATCCCCAAAGAACAAAGAAAGCCCCCAAACATGTAATGGCGGTTAAACAAGAAGAAATACCGACACAGACAGAAAATAGTATGAGCAAACGTTGGGGCCCAAACTATCTAAATAGAAAAGGATAGGAAGGGCACTTACTGCAATCCCAAAAAACCCTGAAAAGCACCAACTCTACTAATTTCAAAAACACCTGAGATCACACGACCTCTACCACCTAAATTAGTTCTCTGGTGTAACAAAATCAAAACAGCAGCCACTGAAAAAACTGGAAAAAGCAAATGTACAAAACATCAGTGGCTGAACTAAACTGAGAGGGCAAAAGCACCCAGAGGGGACCCTGAAGGCCCCCACAGAAGTGCAGGACAAAATGCAAAATAAAGCACAAAAACAAAAAGAAGAAAATGTCTTATCTGTAAGCAGGAGATGCAGACATGACACAGCAGGCTACAAAGGAAACAGGAATCAAGGATTGAGACCAGAACAATTGATCACCGGCAACCCTGATGGGAAGGCGACTCCCTTAAATAAGACCAGTCAGTAACACCTGATTCCCAATTCTCACAATCTTCACTGGACAGTCCAGTACCGCTTGTAACCACCAGAGGGAGCCTCTGCTCAGAACTCATTTCAAGTCCATTCACAACAGTACCTCCCCCTTGAGGAGGGGTCACCGAACCCTCACTTGAGCAACCAGGTCGGTCAGGATGAGTTCTATGATACGCACGGATGAGTCTCCTAGCATGGATGTCCGAAGCAAACACCCAAGAATTGTCTTCCTGACCATAACCTCTCCACTTAACCAAATACTGGAGTTTCCGTCTAGAAAAACGAGAATTCAATATTTTCTCAACCACAAACTCCATATTGCCCTCAACCAGAACAGGGTCAGGAGGCAAAGCAGTAGGAACCACTGGCTCAACAAACCTCTTCAACAAGGACTTGTGGAACACGTTATGGATCTTAAATGTCCCTGGAAGAAGCAAACGAAAAGAAACAGCAGCACGGTGGCTCAGTAGATAGCACTGCAGCCTTGCAGCGCTGGAGTCCTGGGTTCGAATCCCACCTAGGACAACATCTGCAAGGAGTTTGTATGTTCTCCCCGTGTTTGCGTGGGTTTCCTCCGGGTACTCCGGTTTCCTTCCACACTCCAAAAACATACTGATAGGGAATCTAGATTGTGAGCCCCATCAGGGACAGTGACGATAATGTGTGCAAACTGTAAAGCGATGCGGAATATGTTAGCGCTATATAAAAATAAAGATTATTATTATTAAACAGGATTAAGAATCTCCATGATCTTATAAGGTCCAATGAACCTCGGCTTAATTTAGGAGATGCCACTCTCATAGGAATATTTTTTGAGGACAACCAGACCAAGTCCCCCACTTGAAACCGAGGACCATCAGTCCTATGCCGGTTAGCAAACCGCTGGGCCCTCTCCTGAGAGAGGGACAACCTCTCCACTACCTGGTCCCAAATCTGTTGCATACGCTCCACAACAGAGTCAACACCTGGACAGGCAGAAGCCTCCGTCTGTCCTGAAGAAAATCGAGGGTGAAACCCAGAATTACAGAAAAATGGAGACATCAAAGTGGCAGAGCTAGCCCTATTATTAAGAGCAAACTCAGCCAAAGGCAAAAAAGAGACCCAGTCATCCTGATCAGCAGACACAAAGCATCTTAGATAAGTCTCCAATGTCTGGTTTGTTCTCTCAGTTTGACCATTGGTCTGAGGATGAAACGCCGAGGAGAAAGACAACTGAACATCAAGCTTAGAACAAAAGGTCCTCCAAAATCTGGAAACAAACTGGACTCCTCTGTCAGACACAATGTTCTCAGGAATGCCGTGTAAACGAACCACGTGCTGAAGGAACAAAGGCACCAATTCGGAGGAGGAAGGCAACTTAGGTAATGGCACAAGATGTATCATCTTGGAAAACCTATCACAAATCACCCAGATGACGGTCATTCTCTGAGAAACAGGGAGGTCGGAAATGAAATCCATAGAGATATGGGTCCATGGTCTCTTGGGCACAGGCAATGGCATCAACAAACCACTAGAGCGAGAGTAAGGCTTGGAGCGAGAGCAAGTCCCGCACGACTGCACAAATTCCCTGACATCACGAGACAAGGTAGGCCACCAAAAGGACCGACTAACCAAGTCTCTGGTACCAAAAATTCCGGGATGACCGGCCAACGCGGAACAATGAATCTCAGACATCACACTCTTTTTCCACTGGTCCGGGACAAACAATTTCCCAACAGGGCAGCGCTCGGGCCTATCCTCCTGACACCCCTCCAGAGCCAGTCTCAAATTGGGCGAGATGGCGGAAAGAACTACACCTTCTTTAAAAATAACAGAAGGATCAGATACCTCAGGAGAGTCCGCAAGGAAACTCCTCGAGAGGGCATCCGCCTTAACATTCTTAGTGCCAGGAAGAAAGGAAACCACAAAATTAAAACGTGTGAAAAACAAGGCCCACCTGGCCTGTCTAGGATTAAGTCGCTTGGCAGATTCCAGATAAACCAGATTCTTATGGTCCGTAAGGACCACTACCTGATGTTTGGCTCCCTCCAGCCAATGTCTCCACTCTTCAAAAGCCCACTTCATGGCGAATAACTCCCGATTACCCACGTCATAATTACGTTCAGTAGGAGAAAATTTTCGAGAGAAAAAGGCACAAGGGTTACTTTTAGAGGTCTCTGGATCTCTTTGGGACAAAACGGCACCTGCCCCAATTTCAGAGGCATCAACCTCCACCTGAAATGGCAGAGAAACATCAGGCTGCCGTAGAACAGGAGCAGAAGTGAATCTCTGCTTAAGTTCCTGAAATGCAGAAACTGCCTCAGGAGGCCAATTCACCACATCAGAACCCTATTTGGTCAAATCAGTTAATGGTTTAACAATAACCGAGAAATTACCAATAAATTTACGATAAAAATTGGCAAAACCCAAAAATCTTTGAAGAGCCTTTAATGAAGTAGGTTGGACCCAATCACAGATGGCCTGAACCTTGACCGGGTCCATTTCAATAACAGATGGGGACAAAATGAATCCCAAAAATGAGATCCTCTGTACGCCAAAAAGACACTTTGATCCCTTCACATACAGAGCATTCTCTCTCAAAATCTGGAATACAGTTCGAACATGTTTCACATGAGAGTCCCAGTCATTAGAAAAAATCAAGATATCATCCAAATAAACAATCAGAAATTTATCCACAAAATCCCTGAAAATGTCATTCATGAAGGACTGGAAGACAGAAGGAGCATTAGTGAGCACAAAGGGCATCACAAGGTACTCAAAATGCCCTTCAGGGGTGTTAAATGCCGTCTTCCATTCATCCCCGTGCTTAATGCGAATAAGGTTATATGCCCCCCTGAGGTCAAGCTTGGTAAACCAAGTAGCGTTTTTCACCCTGGAAAACAGGTCAGAAATCAAGGGTAACGGATATTGATATTTCACAGTAA
This sequence comes from Oophaga sylvatica, assembly GCA_033576555.1. NCBI lineage: Eukaryota > Metazoa > Chordata > Amphibia > Anura > Dendrobatidae > Oophaga > Oophaga sylvatica. The sequence continues at coordinate 300,505,898 of JARQOD010000004.1, read as the reverse complement.
TATTGTTCAAAAGACAATAATCAATACACGGCCTTAATGAACCATCCTTTTTGACCACAAAGGAAAAACCGGCACCTAAGGGTGAAGAGGATGGTCTGATATGACCCTTCTCCAATGACTCCTTGATATAAGACCGCATAGCGTCATGTTCAGGTACAGACAAGTTAAAAAGGCGACCTTTAGGGAATTTACTACCAGGCACTAATTCAATAGCGCAGTCATAGCTCCTATGGGGAGGCAAAGATGCAGATTTACTTTCGCTAAACACATCAGAAAAATCAATCAAAAAGTCAGGAACATCCTGAGCCTGGGGGAGGCAGAAAAAACAGGAGTGTTGGTATTAACACATTGGCAGCCCCAACTGGTTACAGACACAGATTTCCAATCCAAAACAGGATTATGAGACTGTAACCAAGGGAAACCCAGCAGGATAATGTCATGCAGATTATACAGAACCAAAAATTTGCAGCTCTCCTGATGATCAGGTTCAACCCTCATTATCACCTGAGTAGAGAACTGAGGTTTATTCTCAGCCAAAGGGGTAGAATCGATCCCCAGTAGGGGAATAGACTTCTGTAGGGGTATCAAGGGAAACCCGCAACGTTTAGCAAAATCAAAATCCATCAGGTTAATAGCTGCTCCCGAATCAACGAAAGCCTGAGCAGAAAATGAGGACAGAGAGCATATCAGAGTAACAATTAATAAAAACTTAGTCTGAACACTACCCAAGACAACTGAGCGTGCAAAACGTCTTCCCCGCTTAGGGCAGACTGAAATAGCATGAGAGACATCACCACAGTAGAAACATAACCCATTGCGCTTTCGAAACTCATGACGCTGTGCCCCAGAAACCACTCTATCACACTGCATGGGTTCAGAAGCAGGTTCACAAGGCAACACTATTCCACGCATACTTCTCCGCTCACGCAAACGTCTGTCAATTTGAATCGCTAATGACATAGAATCATTGAGACCAGAGGGAACAGGGAATCCCACCATAACATCCTTTACATTATCTGACAGACCCTTCCGAAAAAGGGCTGCCAAAGCGTCGTCATTCCATTTGGTCAGGACTGCCCACCTGCGGAATCTCTGACAGTATAACTCAGCGTCATCAAGCCCCTGATTTAATGCCAACAAGGCTTTTTCAGCTTGATCAGTGACATTAGGCTCATCGTACAATAACCCCAAGGCCTGAAAAAATGCATCAACATCACTCAAAACAGGATCCCCAGGTGTCAGGGAAAAAGCCCAATCCTGAGGATCGCCGCGCAGGAGAGAGATGACAATTTGAACCTGCTGCGCTGCGTTCCCTGAGGACTTAAATTTTAAGGCAAAAAACAATTTACAATTATTTTTGAAATTCAGAAACTTGGCTCGATCCCCCAAAAACAAATCTGGCATGGGAATCCTAGGTTCCACAACAGGCAACCTAGCAAGATAGGTAGCAATACTCCGAACCTCAGTGGCAAGCTGATCCACACGGCCAGACAACTGTGCAAACTCCATTGAGAGAAAAAAAAAAAAATCCTCCCCAGCACCCAGAGATACAGAGGGAAAAAAAAAATGCAACAAACAGAAAAATATCTCTGACAACTCTGCAACCTTTTTTTTTTTCTTTCACAATATTTTTCCCTTCTGTGAGTACCATATAATTTTCAGTTTAGGCCCGGTGATACTGTTATGATTTGGTAGCTGAGGAGTGCAGGTAAAAAAGGCAATACACCAGAGCAGTTGGAATCTATGAGATTGCAGTACCCTGACTAACCACCACAACTAGAGGCAGCCGTGGAGCGTTCCTACGTTGGTCCTAGACGCCTCGTCACAGCCTGAGAAACTAACTATACCTAAAGATAGAAAGAGGAAAGCTATCTGCCCCGGAGCAGATCCCCAAAGAACATAGAAAGCCCCCAAACATGTAATGGCGGTTAGACAAGAAGAAATACCGACACAGACAGAAAATAGTATGAGCAAACGTTGGGGCCCAAACTATCTAAATAGAAAAGGATAGGAAGGGCACTTACTGCAATCCCAAAAAACCCTGAAAAGCACCAACTCTACTAATTTCAAAAACACCTGAGATCACACGACCTCTACCACCTAAATTAGTTCTCTGGTGTAACAAAATCAAAACAGCAGCCACTGAAAAAACTGGAAAAAGCAAATGTACAAAACATCAGTGGCTGAACTAAACTGAGACGGCAAAAGCCCCAGAGGGGACCCTGAAGGCCCCCACAGAAGTGCAGGACAAAATGCAAAATAAAGCACAAAAACAAAAAGAAGAAAATGTCTTATCTGTAAGCAGGAGATGCAGACACGACACAGCAGGCTACAAAGGAAACAGGAATCAAGGATTGAGACCAGAACAATTGATCACCGGCAACCCTGATGGGAAGGCGACTCCCTTAAATAAGACCAGTCAGTAACACCTGATTCCCAATCCTCACAATCTTCACTGGACAGTCCAGTACCGCTTGTAACCACCAGAGGGAGCCTCTGCTCAGAACTCATTTCAAGTCCATTCACAACAATTAGGGTTAGAATTAGGGTTAGAGTTAGAATTAGGGTTGCAGTTAGAATTAGGGTTAGGGTTGGAATTAGGGTTAGGGTTGGAATTAGGGTTAGGGTTGGAATTTGGGTTAGGGTTGGAATTAGGGTTAGAGTTAGGATTAGTGTTAGGGCTGTTTTGGGGTTAGGGTTGGGATTAGCGTTAGGCTTTTGGTTAGAGTTATGGTTAGGGTTGGGATTAGGGGTGTGTTGGGGTTAGTGTTATGGTTAGGGTTTGGATTAGGGTTAGGGTGTGTAGGGGTTAGTGTTGTGGTTAGGGGTGTGTTGGGGTTAGGGTTGGAGTTAGAATTGAGGGGTTTCCACTATTTAGGCACATCAGGGGGTCTCCAAACGCGACATGGCGCCTCCATTGATTCCTGCAAATTTTGCGTTCAAAAAGTCAAACAGTGCTCCCTTTATTCCGAGCCCCGACGTGTGCCCAAACAGTGGTTTACCCCCACATATGGGGTATCAGCGTACTCAGAAAAAATTTCACAACAACTTTGGGGGTCCAATTTCTTCTGTTACCTTTGGGGGAAAAAAAAATTGGGGACTAAAAGATCATGTTTGTAGAAAAAAAATGATTTTTTTATTTTCACGGCTCTGCGTTATAAACTTCTGTGAAGAACTTGGAGATTCAAAGTGCTCACCACATATCTAGAGGAGTTCCTTGGGGATCTAGTTTCCAAAATGGGGTCACTTGGGGGGTTTCTACTGTTTGGGCACATGATGGGCTCTGCAAACCTAACATGACGCCAGCAGACCATTCCATCAAGTTGGCATTACAAAATGTCACTTCTTTCCTTCCGAGCCCCGACGTGTGCCCAAACAGTGGTTCCCCTCCACATATGGGATACCAGCGTACTCAGGACAAACAGGACAACAACTTTTGCGGTCCAATTTCTCCTGTTACTCTTGTGAAAATAATAAATTGTGGGCTAAAAAATTCATTTTTTGAGGAAAAAAATGATTTTTTATTATCATGGCTCTGGGTTATAAACTTGTGAAGCACTTGGTGGTTCAAAGTGCTCACTACACATCTAGATAAGTTCCTTTGGTGGTCTAGTTTCCAAAATTGGGTCATTTGGGGGGGTTCCACAGTTTAGGCACATCAGGGGCTCTGCAAACGTAACATGACGCCCGCAGACCATTCCATCAAGTTGGCATTTCAAAACGTCACTACTTCCCTTCCGAGCTCCGACGTGTGCCCATACAGTAGTTTTCTCCCACATATGGAATATCAGCGTACTCAGGACAAATTGGACAACAGCTTTTGGGGTCTAATTTTTCCTGTTACCTTGGGAAATAAAAAAATTGTGGACTAAAAGATCATGTTTGTGGAAAAAATAGGATTTTTTTATTTTCATGCCCGGGCGTTATAAACTTCTGTGTAGCCCTTGGGGGTTCAAAGTGCTCACCATACATCTAGAAAAGTTCCTTGCGGGGTCTAGTTTCCAAAATGGGGTCCCTTGTGGGGAGTTTATACTGTTTATACACATCAGGGACTCTGCATACGTAACATGATGCCAGCAGACCATTCCATCAAAGTCGGCATTTCAAAACGTCACTAGTTCCCTTCCGAGCCCAAACGTGTGCCCGAACAGTGGTTCCCCCCCACATATGGGGTACCAGTGTACTCAGGACAAACTGTAAAACAACTTTTGGGGTCCAATTTCTCCTGTAACAATTGTGAAAATAAAAATAGGGGGCTAAAATAAAATGATTTTTTGAGAAAAAAATGATTTTTTGTTTTCACGGCTCTGCGTTATAAACTTCTGTGAAGCACCTGGGGATTCAAAGTGCTCACTGTGCATCTAGATAAGTTCCTTAGGGGGTCTAGTTTCCAAAATGGGGTCATTTGTGGGGGAGCTCCAAAGTTTAGGCACACAGGCGCTCTCCAAACACGACATGGTGTCCGCTAACGATTGGAGCTAATTTTCCATTAAAAAGTCAAATGGATCTCCTTCCCTTTTGAGCCCTGCCATGTGCCCAAACAGTGGTTCCCCCCCACATATGGGGCACCAGCGCAAAACTGGACAACAACTTTTGCGGTCCAATTTATCCTGTTACCCTTGGGAAAATAAAAAATAGCAGGCTAAAAAATGATTTTTGAGGAACAAAAATGATTTTTTTATTTTCACTGCTCTGCGTTTATAAACTTCTGTGAAGTACTTGGCGGTTCAAAGTGCTCACTACACATCTAGATAAGCTCACTGGGGGGTCCAGTTTCCAAAATGGGGTCACTTGTGGAGGGTTTAGGCACATCAGGGGCTCTGCAAACGCAACATGATGCCCGCAGAACATTCCATCAAGTCTGCATTCCAAAATGGCGATCCTTCCTTTCTGAGCTCTCCCATGCGCCAAAACAGTCGTTCCCCCCTACATATGGGGTATCAGCATACTCAGGACAAATTGCACAACAACTTTTGTGGTCCAATTTCCCCTGTTACCCTTGTGAAAATAAAAAATAGCGGGCTAAAAAATAATTTTTGAGGAAAAAAATGATTTTTTTTATTTTCACTGCTCTGAGTTATAAACATCTGTGAAGCACTTGGGGGTTCAGAGAGCTCACAACACATCTTGATAAGTTCTATAAGGGGTCTAGTTTCCAAAATGGTGTCAAATGTGGGGGGTTTTCACTGTTTAGGCACACAGGGGCTCTCCAAACGCGTCATGGTGTCCGCTAACGATTGGAGCTAATTTTCCATTCAAAATGTCAAATGGCGCTCTTCCCTTCTGGGCCCTGCCGTGCGCCCAAACAGTGGTTTATGACCACATATGAGGTATCTGTGTACTCAGGAGAAATTGCCCAACAAATTTTAGGATCCATTTTATCCTGTTGCCCATGTGAAAATGAAAAAACTGAGGCTAAAAGAAAATTTTTGTGAAAAAAAAGTACTTTCTTTTTTATGGATGAATTTGTGAAGCACCTGGGGGTTCAAAGTGCTCACTATGCATCTAGATAAGTTCCTTTGGGGATCTAGTTTCCAAAATGGGGTCACTTGTGGGGGAGCTCCAATGTTTAGGCACACAGGGACTCTCCAAATGCGACATGGCAACCGCTAAATATTCCAGCATATTTTCCATTCAAAAAGTCAAATGGCGCTCCTTCCCTTCTGAGCCCTGCCGTGCGACCAAACAGTGGTTTATGACCACATATGAGGTATCTGTGTACTCAGGAGAAATTACAACAAATTTTAGGATCCATTTTATCCTGTTGCCCATGTAAAAATGAAAACATTGATGCTAAAAGAAAATTTTTGTTGGAAAAATTAAAATGTCCATTGTTTCCTTCCACGTTACTTTAGCTCCTGTGAAGCACCTGAAGGGTTAATAATCTTCTTGAATGTAGTTTTGAGTAGCTTGAGGGGTGCAGTTTTTATAATGGTGTCACTTTTGGGTATTTTCTGGCATATAGAACCCTCAAAGTGACTTCAAATGTGAGGTGGTCCATAAAAAAAATGGTTTTGTAAATTTTGTTGTAAAAATGAGAAATCGCTGGTCAACTTTTAACCCTTATAACTTCCAAACAAGAAAAAATTTTGTTTCCAAAATTGTGCTGATGTAAAGTAAACATGTGGGAAATGTTATTTATTAACTACTTTGTGTCACATAATTCTCTGGATTAACAGAATAAAAATTCAAAATTTGAAAATTGCAAAATTTTCTAAATTTTCACCAAATTTCCATTTTTTTCACAAATAAACGCAAAAATGATTGACCTAAATTTACCACTAACATGAAGCCCAATATGTCACGAAAAAACAGTCTCAGAATTGCTAGGATCCGTTGAAGCGTTCCTGAGTTATTACCTCATAAATGGACACTGGTCAGAATTGAAAAAAATGGCCAGGTCTTTAAGGTCAAAATAGGCTGGGTCATGAAGGGGTTAAAATTACTGATATTGTGAACAGTTAAGCAAGCTGAAGATGAAATTATCTTTAAAAGGCCTAAAGTTAAAAATGACACATTTCCTTTGTAATTTAATCAAAAAAATGTATAGTTACATCTTTTATATTTTAAAAATTACAAAAAGAAAATGTTTAGACTTGAGAGTCCTCAGTGGTTGATACCTTTTAATGGCTAACTGAAAAGATGGTAACAAAAAAGGAAAATGGGCAGATGAAAAAGTTTGGGCACCCTGCATGGTTAGTATCTAGTAACACCCACTTATGAAAGTTTCACAGTTTGTAAATAAACTTTTGTAGACAGCCAATTTTTCAATTCTTGTTTTTCATCCATTCTTCCTTGGAAAATTCTTCCAGTTCTTTAAGATTACTGGGTCTTGCATCCTCTGCTATTTTGAGGTTAAGCCATTGATTTTCAATGATCTTCCCGTCAGGGAACTGTGAGGGTCATTGTTAAATCTTCAGCTTGCACCTTTTGAGATAGTTTATTGTGGATATTGATGCATGTTTAGGATCATTATCCATTTGTAGAAGTCATCCTCTTTTCAACTTCAGCTTTTTTACAGAAGGTGTTATGTTTGCATCAAGAATTTGTTGAAATTTCCTTGAATCCATTCTTCCCTCTACCCATGAAATGTTCACTGTACCATTGGCTGCAGCACAAACATAAAGCATAATTGATCCACCCTCATGCTTAGTGGTTGGCAAGATGTTCTTATCCTGAAATTTTATGCCCTTTTTTCTCTACACATACCTTTGATCATTGTGGCTAAAGAGTTTTATTTGAACCTCATCTGTCCACAGGACGTCCTGCCAAGAACAATGCTATTCTTATGCGCACAGGATAATTGTTACCGATAGTTAAGCGCACATGAAAGTGCAGTCACAGCCTGTTTAAACAGGCTATTAAACCTATATAGGTCAGCATCATACAGCGGGTTGATGATTAAGGGTGGAAATTGGCCAATGTAAATGCAGCCTTACATCTACAGTCATGGCCAAAAGTTTTGAGAATGACACAAATATTATATTTTCACATGATCTGCTGCCCTCTGGGTTTTATGTGTGTTTGACACATGTTTTTATCACAGACAAAAATATAATAATTGCAAACATATGAGTAACAAAAGCTTATATTGACAGTTAGAATGAGTTAATGCAGCAAGTCAATATTTGCAGTGTTGACCCTTCTTCTTCAGGACCTCTGCAATTCTCCCTGGCATGCTCTCAATCAACTTCTGGACCAAATCCTGACTGAGAGCAGTCCATTCTTGCACAATCAATGCTTTCATTTTGTCAGAATTTTTAGGTTTTTGTTTGTCCACCCGTCTCTTGATGATTGACCACAAGTTCTCAATGGGATTAAGATCTGGGGAGTTTCCAGGCCATGGACCCAAAATCTCTATGTTTTGTTCCCTGAGCCATTTAGTTATCACCTTTGCTTTATGGCAAGGTGCTCCATCATGCTGGAAAAGGCATTGTTGATCGCCAAACTGCTCTTGGAGAGTTGGGAGAAGTTGCTCTTGGAGGACATTCTGGTACCATTCTTTATTCATGGCTGTGTTTTTAGGCAAGACTGTGAGAGAGCCGATTCCCTTGGCTGAGAAACAACACCACACATGAATGGTTTCAGGATGCTTTTCAGTTGGCATGAGACAAGACTGGTGGTAGCGCTCACCTTGTCTTCTCCGAATGAGGCGTTTTCCTGATGTCCCAAACAATCGAAAAGGGGATTCATCAGAGAAAATAACTTTACCCCAGTCCTCAGCAGTCCACTGCCTGTACCTTTTGCAGAATATCAGTCTGTCCATGATGTTTTTCTGGAGAGAAGTGGCTTCTGTGCTGCCCTCCTTGAGACCAGGCCTTGCTCCAAGAGTCTCCGCCTCACAGTGCGTGCAGATGCACTCACACCGGCCTGCTGCCATTCCTGAGCAAGCTCTGCACTGCTGGTAGCCCGATCCCGCAGCTGAAACACTTTTAAGAGACGGTCCTGGCGCTTGCTGGTCTTTCTTGGGCACCCTGAAGCCTTTTTGTCAACAATGGAACCTCTCTCCTTGAAGTTCTTGATGATGCGATAGATTGTTGACTGAGGTGCAATCTTTCTAGCTGCGATACTCTTCCCTGTTAGGCCATTTTTGTGCCTTGCAATGATGACTGCACGTGTTTCTTTAGAGATAACCATGGTTAACAGAAGAGAAACAATGATGCCAAGCACCAGCCTCCTTTTAAAGTGTCCAGTGGTGTCATTCTTACTTAATCATGACAGATTGATCTCCAGCCATGTCCTCATCAACACCCACACCTGTGTTAATTGAGCAATCACTGAAAAGAGGTTAGCTGGTCCTTTTAAGGCAGGGCTGCAATGATGTTGAAATGTGTTTTGGGGGATAAAGTTCATTTTCTAGCCAAATATTGACTTTGCAAGTAATTGCTGTTAAGCTGATCACTCATTATAACATTCTGGAGTATATGCAAATTGCCATTAGAAAAAGTGAAGCAGTAGACTTTGTAAAAATTAATATTTGTGTCATTCTCAAAACTTTTGGCCATGACTGTACTTAAGTTATAGGTGGCATCTAATTTGATTGTAATAGCATTCATTTATTCTTCTTCATCTTGTCCTGACATCAGGATGACCTTTTACAGTAAGAGGTTGCGATTGCAGACCTCCCTATTTCCTGTTGTCCTGCAGCACACCGTTTCTTAAAAATAACAGTGACATTATAATGCCATGCTAATACAAATAACCACTCGTGTTGTGCCATAAATAAGGCTTATTCTGTGCCCCAGAATAAACAAATTTTCATCATTATGTTCTCAGCACAAAATTATCTCTCTTCTGTTATATAGTGTCCACACTGTCCCTTCCTATAAAATAATCCCAAAATACCATTATCCCTTTCTACACTATGACCAACACCATACTGTACACTCGTGTGAAATACAACCACCACACTGTCCTCCATTATGCGTTATACACATCTTTCCTTTTTATGAACTATGGCTTCTACATTGTTCTCTCCATACTGACGCCCCACTATGTATGCAATATATGTAGAGCCTTTTCTTCAGATTGTGCTCCTACTCCATATTGAGCTCTTTTTTTACACTGTCCCCAGTTCATAATGAGCCTCCGCTTCACACTGTTTTTCCAATGCTTTCCATCTTCTATACATAACCCCTATACTACTGCTCCTTCATTGACAGCCTCCCTAACAGCTCCTTCTCTATTCATAGACTCCCATTGTTAGAACTCTACTGTTAAGTTTTTTTTCTATCTTGCTGGTCACATGACCTTTGTGGCCTATTTAATCCAGCTCCGCCCTTCTGGCTTTGCTGGACTTCATTGTAATTTCTACTCTTAAGCTAGCCAGATGCTTTGTTACCTTACTCAGTCAGTTTTGCTTGGTCTTCGGACCTCTGTGTTCTATTTTGTTTTTCTTTTACTGCTACAATTTCTGTTAGGAGGTGTCCATCTTTTCTCCCAGTCACTAGTTCTTGTAGGGATCCATCCCTCGCATCTATAGGTCTTCGTTCAGACTAGCTGAGGACTTTAGCGGGTCTGATCGCAGGATCAGGTTCCCCGTTACATCGTAGGGATCCAGCTTAGTTCTATTGTAGGGACAGATCTCCCATCTTTCCTTAGTGCTTGTAGCAGAACATAACAGTAAGTCCAGCCTAAAAATATCTCTAAGGAAAGATTTTCAGTTTCCATCATGGTGTCGGTTCAGGATTTGGCTCAACACCTGCAGGGACTCTCTCTGGTGGTGGCTGAGATCCAGCAACACGTGAGTAGTTGTTCTGGAGCACATTTCGTGGAGCCAAAAGGTACATTTGCCTGTTTTATTTTTTGGTGAACAACAAGATTTTTTTTTCTTTTAAAAATGCTTGCTTGTTGTATTTCCGTTTGAGACCCAGATCCTCTGATGATGAATCACAGCGCATTGGGTTCATAATATCACTTTTACGCAAAGAACCTCAGGAGTGGGCCTTTTCTCTGCAACCTAGTGATCCATGCTTTAGATCAGTGGATAGTTTTTTTTTCTGCTTTGGGGTTATTGTATGACGATCCTGATCGTGTTTCATCAGCTGAGACAGAATTGAGACGTTTGAGACAGGGATCAGGTAATGTGGAAAAATATTGTACTCACTTCCTTCAGTGGTCTACTCAGGTAGGGTGGAACGATTCAGCTTTGAAAAGTTTATTTCTTGCAGGGTTAAGTGAAAGGGTTAAAGATTTGCTGATTGCTTATCCCATACCTGTAACTTACAAGAAGCTATGCAATTAGCCATACGAGTGGATAGGAGACTGTGTGCAAGGGTTAATGAGAGTAAATCCTTTGCCATGTCAGCTCCAAGTGTTGAGAGGGTCTGTACTGACATTGGAGAGCCGATGGAGATTGGAGCGATGGCACCTCGCTCTCAGGAAAAAGACAGCAGATTTTCTGAAGGTTTGTGCTTTTATTGCGGCAAATCTGACCATTTTAATTAAGAACTGTGTGCTTCGTATGAACAAAGAAAAAAAAACGGTCAGTTCCGCCCGTATAGCCTGTTTAAATACTAAGGGCGTCTTTCTTTCTGCCACTACTACTGCAAGCTCAGGAAGAATTAATGGATTTTCGGGTATTTGTCGATTGTGGTTCTACGCTGAATGTGATTGATGGGGGATTCTTGGAAAAACTTAAATTAAAACCCAAACCTTTGTCATCCCCTATTGCCGTGGTTTCTGTTGATGGCTCTCCCTTGAAGAATGCTACTCACAAGGTCTGTGAATTTCCCCTTACTATTAATGGTGTTCATCAAGAGAATTTGGATTTGGTAGTATTGAATAATTTACCTTCTCCAGTGATTTTGGGGTTACCCTGGTTAAAATTGCACAATCCTGTTCTGGATTGGTCTACCAATTAAATTAAGTCCTGGAGTTCGAAATGTTATGACAAGTGTTGTAATGGGTGTATTGCTGCTGTGGATAAAGGGGAACTACCTGTACCTATTCAGGATTTTTGGAAAGTTTTTTCTGAGAAGGAATCGCAGATTTTGCCCCCCCATAGAGACTATGATTGTACTATTGAATTTGTCCCTGGAGCGACTCTTCCTAAAAGTTGTTTATTTAATCTTACTATTCCTGAGAGAAAGGCTTTGGAGGAATACATACAGACAAGCTTGGGCGCCAGTCACATTAGGCCTTCCAAGTCTCCTGTGGCTGTTGGATTTTTTTTTGTAAAAAAAAAAGGACGGCGGTTTACGTCCTTGTCTGGACTTTCGTGAGATTAATAAAATTACTGTACGCAATCCTTACCCACTGCCATTGATTCCTGATTTGTTTAACCAGTTAGCGGGGGCCAAGTGGTTTTCTAAAATTGATCTTCGGTGGGCATACAATTTGTTGCGCATGAAGGAGGGTGAAGTATGGAAGACTGCTTTTAACACTCCTGTGGATCATTTTAAGAATCTGGTTATGCCTTTTGGCCTTACCAATGCTCCTGCATTTTTTCAGAATCTTATTAATGACATCCTTAGAACTTTGATCGGCAAAAATGTGGTTGTGTATTTGGATGACATTTTGATTTATTCGTCGGATCTGGAGTCTCATTGGCGGAGTGTGCGTGAGGTATTACAGTTATTGAGTGACAATTCGCTTTTTGCTAAGCTGGAGAAATGTGAGTTCGCTGTACAGAGAATTAGTTTTTTGGGCTACATTATCTCCAGCGAAGGTTTTGAGATGGACCCGGTGAAAGTTCAAGCTGTGCAGGAATTGCCTAGGCCTATTGGTTTGAAATCGTTACAGAGGTTTTTGGGTTTCGCCAATTATTATAGAAAATTCATTAAAAAATTTTCTATTATTGTCAAACCACTGACCGATCTCACTAGGAAAGGTGCTAATGCGGTTCAGTGGACTACTGAGGCCATTGAAGCTTTTGTGTTTTTAAAGGAGAGGTTCAGCTCTGCTCCTATCCTTATGCAGCCTGATGTGACTAAACCGTTTTTGGTTGAGGTTGATGCTTCTTCTGTGGGGGTCGGCGCGGTGTTGTCTCAGGAAAACACGGATGGAGTACATCCTTGTGCCTTTTTTTCAAAAAAATTCTCTGAGACTGAACTGAATTATGATATTGGTAATCGGGAATTGTTGGCCAATAAACTCGCATTTGAACACTGGCGGCATCCCTTGGAAGGTGCTGAGTTTCCCATTCAGGTTTTCACGGATCATAAAAATCTGATCTATCTGGATGCTGCCAAACGCTTGAATGCCCGTCAGGCTAGGTGGGCACTGTTTTTCTCGCGGTTTAATTTTTCTGTTACTTACATCCCAGGTACTAAGCTAAGAATGTGAAAGCCGATGCTTTGTCTCGCAGTTTTTCTCCCATGGTTGGTGCTGAGGAGGAGGAGAAAATTTTACAAGAAGGGGTTGAGATTGCTGCTTTGGACTCTGTGTTGGAAGATGAGATTCTTAAAGCACAGGAGAATGCCCCATCTAACACTCCCCATGGGAGGTTGTTTGTGCCTGGGACCTTTAGGAGAGATTTGTTTGTGGAGTGTCATGAGTCTCGGTTGGCAGGTCATCCTGGAATCTCTGAGACCAAGAGACTTGTGGGTCGCAGTTTTTGGTGGCCTGGATGGCAGAAGGAAGTCATTAAGTGGGTGCATCAATGTACTGTGTGTGCTAGATCTAAGTCTGCACATACTCCTGCTGCTGGGTTGCTTTGCCCCCTGGAGGTTCCTAGTGCACCTTGGACACATTTGGCTATGGACTTTATTACTGACCTTCCCCCCTCTGAGGGTTTCACTGTCATCTGGGTGGTCGTGGACCGTTTTAGCAAGATGTGTCACTTGGTTCCTTTCATCAAACTGCCCTGCGCTAAGACTCTCGCTAAGGCCTTTGTCAAGGAAATTGTCAGACTACATGGCATTCCTACTGACATTGTTTCTGATAGGGGACCTCAGTTCGTGGCTCGTTTTTGGTGCACCTTTTTTGACAGGTTGGGAGTTCATTTGTAGTTTTCATCTGGATATCATCCTGAGTCTAATGGCCAGACAGAAAGGAAAAATCAGGATGTTGAGCAGTTCTTGCGTTGTTTTGTGGCAGACAATAAAGAGGGGTGGTCTGAGTTTCTGCCACTTGCTGAATTTGCTGTTAACAACCATACATCCTCTTCTGCTGGTTGTTCGCCTTTTTTTTGTTGTACTGGGAGACATCCGTCGTTTGGGTCATTCTCCAAATTGGTATCGGCCGTGCCTGAAGAGGAGAATTTTTCTAGTGATTTGGAGAGAGTTTAGACGAATGTGCGTGGTAATCTTCAGGAGGCTAACAGAAAATTTAAAAGGTACTTTGATAGGAAACGGCAAGAGGTTTTGTTTGCTATTGGTGACAAGCTCTGGTTATCCTCTAAGAATCTGAGGTTGAGGATTCCTTCTAAAAAATTGGGTCCCAAGTTTGTAGGGCCCTTTAAGGTGCTTCAGGTTGTTAACCAATCGGCTGTTAGGTTGGAGGTTCCTACCTCCTGGAAGATTAATCCGGTGTTTCATGTTTCTCTGTTGAAAATAGCTGATGTGTCGGATGGAGACTCATCTGCCACTGTTCCCCCGGTGGTGGAGGACGGGCAATATGAAATTTCCCGCATCCTAAATTCTAGATGGTATAGAGGGAGTTTGCAGTATCTCGTCGCTTGGAAGGGTTTCGGACCCGAGGATAACTCATGGGTGAGGGCGGATGATGTTTCTGCGTCGAGACTTGTCAGAGCATTTCACAAGAGGTTTCCGGATAAGCCTGGGCCTAGGGGATCTGGAGGGTCCTCTTAGAAGGGGGGTACTGTTAGAACTCTCATGTTAGGTTTTTTCTATCTTGCTGGTCACATGACCTTTGTGGCCTATTTAATCCGGCTCCACCCTTCTGACTTTGCTGGACTTCATTGTAATTTCTACTCTTAAGCTAGCCAGGTGCTTTGTTACCTTACTCAGTCAGTTTTGCTTGGTCTTCGGACCTCTGTGTTCTATTTTGTTTTTCTTTTACTGCTACAATTTCTGTTAGGAGGTGTCCATCTTTTCTCCCAGTCACTAGTTCTTGTAGGGATCCCTCCCTCGCATCTATAGGTCTTCGTTCAGACTAGCTGAGGACTTTAGCGGGTCTGATCGCAGGATCAGGTTCCCTGTTACATCGTAGGGATCCAGCTTAGTTCTATTGTAGGGACTGAGCTCCCATCTTTCCTTAGTGCTTGTAGCAGAACATAATACCCATACCAACCTATCTCCATAGAGAGCCCTTCTATACTGCTCTATCTCTAAACAGATATGCCCATACTGCCCCATCTACATACTGAGCTCTTCAGTACTGCCCCATCTCTATATTGAGTGACTCTATGCTGCTCCATTTCCATAGGAACCCTCTTAGACTGCCTCATCACCATACAGAGCTCCCTATATAGCCTAGTCTCCATAGTAAGCCCCCTATCCTTGCCCCTATCCAGTCCTTTCATACTGCCCCTATTCCATATTGAGCCCTGTTATACAGCCCCATCTCCATACAGAGCCCCTTATACTGTCTTATGTCCACACAGAGCCCCTGTATATTGCCCCAACTCTATAAAGAACCCTCCTGTACTGCCTGATCTCCAAACAGGGTCCCATATACTGCATCATATCCCTTTAGAGCTCACCAAACTGCCTCATCTCCATTAATATACAGCTCGGGCAAAAATTAAGAGACAACTGCAAAATTTTCAGTTTGTCTGATTTTTCTTTAAAGGTATATTTTGAGTAAAATGTAAATTGCTCTTTTATTCTACAGTATAAACTACTGACAACGTCTCCGAATTTCCAAGCAATAAATTTTGTATTTATTTTCAGAAAATGAGATATGGTCAAAATAACAAAAAAATGCAGTGCATGCAGACCTCAAATAATGCTAAGAAAACAAGTTCATAATCATTTAGAAACAACTATACTAATGTTTTAACTTAGGAAGAGTTCAGAAATCAATATTTTGTGGAATAACCATGATTTTTAATCACAGCTTTTATGCGTCTTGGCATGCTTTCCACCAGTCTTTCACACTGCTTTTGGGTGACCTCATGCCACTCCTGGTACAAAAATTTAAGCGTTTCCTAATTGTTTGATGGCTTGTGTCTATCCATCTTCCTCTTGATTACATTCCAGAGGTTTTCAATGGGGTTCAGGTCTGGAGATTGGGCTGGTCATGACAGGGATTTGATGTGGTGGTCCTTCATCCACACTTTGATTGACCTAGCTGTGTGGCATGACGCATTGTCCTGCTGGAAAAACCAGTCCTCAGAGTTGGGGAACATTGCCTGAGCAGAAGGAATCAACTGTTTTTCCAGGATAACCTTGTATTCATACGTCCTTTGCAAAGATTAACCAGCCCAATTCCAGCCTTGCTGAAGCATCCCCAGATCATCACCGAATCTCCACCAAATTTTACAGTTAGTACAAGATACTGTGGCTTGTACACCTCTCCAGGTTTCGGTCTAACCATTAGACGACGTGCTGTTGGGCAAAGCTGAAAATTAGACTCATCAGAGAAGATTACCTTACTCCAGTCCTCTATGGTCCAATCCTTATGGTCTTTGGCAAACTTCAGCCTGGCTCTTCTTTGCTTCTCATTGCTTTTTTCTAGCTTTACATGACTTGAGCCCTTTCTCTAGGAGCCTGTTACGAACTGTTCTTGCTGTGCACTTCACCCCAGCTACCATTTGCCATTCCTTTTGTAGGTCACTTGATGTCAACCTGCGATTTCTGAGTAACATTCGAATAAGATGACGGTCATCCCAGTCAGCGGAGAGTAGTTTTCACCCTCTGTCGGTCTGTAGCTTTGTTGTCCCTAATGTCTGCTGCTTGACCTTGTTGTAATGGACTACCGTGTAAGAAATTTTGAGGATGGAGGCAACATGATGCTCACTGTATCCCTTTGCTGGTAAAGCCAGAATTGAGCCCTTCTTGTCCTCACTCAAGATGTTTCTTTTCAACTCCTTTGGCATGGTTAAAAGTTAATTTAATCATTCTGTCCCTGCACTGATATTATCGGCAGTGCATTCCCTCTTTACAGGGAGAGATGTGCTGCGAATAGCATTGATTTAATCTCCCACGTAAATGATCAAATCATTTGATGAATGTATTTGCCATTTTTACACTAGCCAATGATCAGGAACAAGTGCTTGTTCACAGATTATCAGCCCATGTAAAAGTCCTTTAGCCTGTTATTTATACACTAGAAATAAGCCCGATGCTATTCCATCGGGAGTGCGGTGAAATGAACATCTGTGTATCCTTAGTGGTGCTAACACCGCTGGGAGATCGGCAATACCGCTAACAGCTGATAAATCGGCAACCCGGCGGCGGACGACCAATCACATCAGCTGCCAGCGGTATTCAAATCTGGCACCAATACCACTAGCAGCTGATTGGTCGCCAGCCTTGGCGGGGGATTCAAATCCCACGCGGCACCGCTCATTGGCTGAGCTGCCGGCGGCTGAGCCAATGAGCGGTGCAGAAATCAAATCACCTGCCAAGGCTGCGCGGCACCGCTCAGCCAATGAACGGTGCCGTGCGGGATTTGAATCCCCCGTCAAAGCTGCACAGCCAGGGGCAGCTCAGCCAATGAGCGGTACTGCGCGGCTTTGGCGGGGGATTTGAGGGTATGTGCACATGTTGCAGATTTGACTGCTGAATTTTCTACACAGAATCTGAACCTCATGGCAGAAAACACAGATGCTTTTTTGATTCGCTTTTGACGCGTTATTCATGCGGATTTGTATGCATTTTTGTAAGCTAAATAAAGATATGTTATTTAACAAAAAAAAGGTTTGTGATGTCATTTCTTGTCCAACTTCCTCTTGTACATTTGTTCAACCCACACTCCATTATACACACAGATAGATAGATAGATAGATAGATGATAATAGATAGATAGATAGATAGATAGATAGATAGATAGATAGATAGATAGATAGATAGATAGATAGATAGATGAATGGTACATAAATAGTTAAAGACACACACACAAAAAAATTCTTCACGTAATAGCGTTATTTAAAAAAAAAAATTGGGTGGACTCCTCACAATTTTTTATGCCAGAGGAGGAAAGCCGACAGCTTGAGCCAATATTTCTATCCTGGGAAGGGGTTAATACCCATGGAGCCTCCCAGGCTATGAATTTCAGCCCTCAGCTAGCCTTTACTGGCTATTAAAATATGGGGACCCCACGTCATAATTTATATCCAGAAAGGCTATGCAGATAGCTGCGGGCTGATATTCATAGCCTAGGAAGGGGCCTTGGATATTGGCGCACCCCCCTACTTAAAATACCAACCGCCGGCAGGCGGCTCAGCAAATGAGTGGTGCCGCGTGGCTTTGGCGGGGGATTTGAATCCCGAACGGCACCGCTCATTGGCTCAGCTGGCAGGTGGCTCAGCCAATGAGCGGTGCATGCATGGCTTTGGCGGGGGATATGAATCCCGGCCGCCATATCGGAATACCCTTAACTTGAGTGTTCCAATATGGCGGTTGGCGTACTTACGGTCGCGGTGCATTGTGGAAGCGTCACAAGTGCCGGAAGTTGTGACAGAGTTTATTGGTAATTGTATATTAGATGAGTAAATAATTCAATATACAGTAAGGGCCCCGTCTCACATAGCGACACACCAGCGATCCCGACAACGATCAGAAACGCTGGTGTGTCGCTACATGATCGCTGCTGAGCTGCCAAACAGGCAGTTCAGGCAGGTATCAGGACAGCGACACTGCGGGTAACGTCGCCTAGTTACCCGCAGTGTACGTTGGATACCAGAGCGCTGATGCAGGGAGCTGGTAACCAAGGTACACGTCGGGTTACCAGGCGCTGTGCGGTGCCTGGAAACCCAATGTGTACCTTGGTTACCAGCTCCCCTGCAGCAGCGCGCTGGTATCCAACGTACACGTCGGGTTTCCAGGCACAGCCCCGCCCCTGGAAACCCGATATGTACATTGGTTACCAGTAGATCGCTGGTCTCCTGCCTGTCACACGCAGCGATGCGTGCTGGCGAGCGGGAGACCAGCGATCAAAAAAAAAGTCCTGGCATTTCTGACATGACCAGCGATTCACAGCAGGGCCTGATCGCTGGTACGTGTCAGACATAGTGAGATTGCTGCTGAGATCGCTGTTTAGCAGCGATCTCGCTAGCGATCTCGCTATGTGAGACGGGGCCTTAATTATGGCTGTATGTATAGATGTAGAGCAATATTGTTTGTTAAGATTGGAAATACTTTTATCATTAAAGTACTCAAAAACACATTAAACATGACTTATAAGTGAATATTTGTCACTCTGGGGTACAGTTTTCAAAAGTTACAATAGATTGGTAAGAGTTGTGTTAGGCTGTTTTCACATTTACGTCTGTACGTGCAGCGTTTGTTCCGCATAGATCCGCATGCATCATGCGTAAATATCTTTAACATGGTGTACACAGGGACATGATTTGCATGCATTCGCATGCATTATCATACACATGCATCGTTTCACAGTGTGCGCCGGTGTCCGGCAAACGCAACATGTTGCATTTTTTTAAGCGTCAAATATGCAGTCATGCGCATGCGGATGAGTGCGTCAAAAATGCATTACTATCTATGGGAACACATTGGTACGCAAGGACATGCACATGGATGTATTCGATGCGCATGCAGACTTCAGACTGCACATGTCCAGGAACTGATTACAGCACCTGGAAATATCAAACGCATGCGTATAAACAACACAAACGCAGGCAAAAGCACATACAAATGCATACACATGCAGCCTTTTTTTGGCGTCATGTGTAAGATGATGCAGATAAAAAACAATGCGTAAACATGCATTTGCATGCATTTTTGCATGCGTTTGCATATGCAGATGATACGCTGCGGACATATGCACAAATGTAAACTTAGCCTTAGATTATATACAATGTAATTAGAGTTTAGTAGCAGTCAGACATTTCCAGAAGAGTGGGTGTAATGAGTCTGTATTGGCTATAATTAAATTTGCACCCACACATTGTTAGCATTCAGCACATCTAAATTTTAACCTATGTTCAGACTATTTTTCCACTTTTGTTTATCAAAAATGAAGATGGCTTAAATTGTCATTCACTAACTGAAATCCATAGTCTGCAATCTGTTTCAAAGTAGGCAAACATTCTTTTCTGAAATTACTGTTACTTTTAAAATCACAGTTTGTCTAAACATTTTAAGCACTTGGAAGAATGCAGGAGCTTTTAAGTGGTTTTATCTATGCATTTGTTGGAGCACAGCAAGTCATTTAGAATTTTAGAGCAATGTCTAGCCAATTAAAGGACACCTTTAGTATATTTGTCTGACCAGAAACATCTTTCAAAGTCAAATTTAAAATTTACTTTATTTGTTGTAATGGCAGACATGAGGATTAGCCTGACCAAACTTAGGGGCAATGTTTGTATTCATTTTTAAGTAGGCTAGTTAGCATTGGTTTCACTCAGTGCTTTGAGCAATCTAAAACCCACAAGAAATGTCTGTATTTACATTCTGTAAACAATGAAGGGAGTGCAAGAAATTACAGTCTTACTGTCCTCAAACAAAACATCTAACTTAAAATAACCGTGAAGACATAAAATGTCCTTATGCCAAATGATGTTCCTGTACTGTAGTTTTCATTAATATTCATGTTAAAATAAATTATTTTGCATACTTTTGACTCATAAAAAGTAACATAAATAAGCAGTCTTCTATTGTTAGTTTCATTTAGCACACACCACCTGCACTTAAAGGGGTTGTGCCATGAATAAAAGTATATTTTACCCCCTTTTCAACATCGAACGTAGTAGTAAGCCGATGTCGGACTCCCTTCCTTTGTACCTTTGACGTGGGCTCCGGGGCTGAGCCCATATTTTTTCCAGCACATGTCTGCCATTTTGTACAGCTGACATGTGCCTCTAACAGCCGCAGGTGGAATCGCGATCTATCCGCAACTGTTAACTAGTTAAAAGCCTCCATCGATTTCTGACAGCAGCATTTAACTCGCGCTTCTGGCAAGTGCCGCGGAAATCCTGCCCATTGGTGCCCGTGTCATATGACGGTGGGCTGCCGATAGGTTGGCATGATACTGCCGGATTGCTATGAGCGCCGCCCAGTGGACGGCGCTCGTAGCAAGTGAGTAATTCTGCTAAACACAGGCGAGCTGATCATCACCTGTATGTAGCAGAGCCGATCGGATTATGGCAGCTTCTAGTCTCCCATGGAGACTATTGAAGCATGCCAAAGGTAAAAAGAAAATGTTTTTAAAAATATAATATATGTATATAATATATATATATATATATATATATATATATATATAAAAGTTCAAATCACCCCCCTTTCGCCCCATTCAAAATAAAATAAAAAAAATCAAACATAGACGTATTTGATATCACCACGTTCAGAATCGCCCGATCTATCAATAAAAAAATTAATCCAATAGCTAAACAGCGTAATGAGAAAAAAGTCAAACCGCCAGATTTAAGTTTTTTTTGGTCGCCGCAACATTGCATTAAAACATTAAAATGCAATAACGGGCGATCAAAAGATCGTATCTGCGCCAAAATGCTGTCATTTAAAATGACTTTTCACTCAAACAATAAGCCCTTACCCAACCCGAGATCACAAAAAATGGAAATGCTATTGGTATCAGAAAATGGTGCAAGTTTTTAGTTTTTTTTTTTAACAAACTTTGGAATTTTTTTCACCACTTAGATAAAAAAGAACCTAGACGTGTTTGGTGTCTATGAACTTGTAATGACCTGGAGAATCATAATTGCAGGTCAGTTTTAGCATTTAGTGAACATGGTAAAGAAAAAAAAACAACTGTGGGATTGCACTTTTTTTGCAATTTCACCGCACTTGGAATTTTTTTCCCATTTTCCAGCACATATGTTAAAACCAATGGTGTCGTTCAAAATTACAACTTGTCCCACAAAAATCAAGCCCTCAGATGGCCATATTTACAGAAACAATTGGATGTGTTTTTTAAAAAATATTCCTTTACTGAAATAATCTTATAGGAGAAAAGAAAAGTTTATTCAGCTCACCATTAGATGAATTCCTGTGGCTTTGGGTGTGGACTCCAGGATGGTGCTCAGAAAAAGCGACTGTGCTAATCAAACAAAAAAGTTCCAGCAACAAAACATCCAAATCAAATTGTTAGATAGACATTAAAACTTCATCTTTATTGCTATGCCTTTATCCCCTTAACGACCAAGCCATTTTGTAGGTTAAATACCAGGCCAATTTTTACAATTCTGACCACTGTCTCTTTATGAGGTTATAACTCTGGAACGCTTCTACGGATCTTGGCGATTCTGAGATTGTTTTCTCGTGACATATTGTACTTCATGATAGTGGTAAAATTTCTTCAATATAACTTGCGTTTATTTATGAAAAAAACGGAAATATGGCAAAAATTTTGAAAATTTTGCAATTTTCAAACTTTTAATTTTTATGCCATTAAATCAGAGAGATATGTCACAAAAATTAGTTAATAAATAACATTTCCCACATGTCTACTTTACATCAGCACAATTTTGGAACCAACATTTTTTTTGTTAGGAAGTTATAAATGTTAAAAGTTGACCAGCAATTTCTCATTTTTCCAACAAAATTTACAAAACCATTTTTTTTAGGGACCACCTCACATTTGAAGTGAATTTGAGGGATCAATATGACAGAAAATACCCAAAATTGACACCATTCTAAAAACTGCACCCCTCAACGTGTTCAAAGCCACATTCAAGAAGTTTATTAACCCTTTAGGTACTTCACAAGAATTGAAGCAATGTGGAAGGAAAAAATGAACATTTAACTTTTTTTCCCAAAATTTTTCTTTCGACACAATTTTTTTAAATTTTGTCAAGGGTATCAGGAGAAAATGAACCACAATATTTGTTGTACAATTTCTCCAGAGTACACCGATACCCCATTGTGGGGGTAAACCACTATTTGGGCGCATGGCAGAGCTTGGAAGGGAAGCAGCGCCATTTGACTTTTTTGGCTGGAATTGAGATTGGACGCCATGTCGCATTTGGAGAGTCCCTGTGTGCCTAAACAGTGGAAACCCCCCACAAGTGACCCCATTTTGGAAACTAGACCCCCCAAGGAACTTATCTAAATGTGTTGTGAGAGCTTTTAACCAGCAAGCGCTTCACAGAAGGTTATAACGTAGAGCCGTAAATTAAAAAATCATATTTTTTCCACAAAAATGATCTTTTCATCCCAATTTTTATTTTCCAAAGGATAAAAGGACCCCAAAAGTTATTGTGCAATTTGTTCTGAGTACGCTGATACCCCATATGTGGGGGTAAACCACTATTTGGGCGCATGGCAGAGCTCGGAAGGGAAGCAGCGCCATTTGACTTTTTTGGCTGGAATTGAGATTGAACGCCATGTCGCATTTGGAGAGTCCCTGTGTGCCTAAACAGTGGAAACCCCCACAAGTGACCCCATTTTGGAAACTAGACCCCCCAAGGAACTTATCTAGATGTGTGGTGTGAGCTTTGAACCCCCAAGGGCTTCACAGAAGGTTATAACGTAGAGCAGTAAAATTAAAAAATCATATCTTTTCCACAAAAATGATCTTTCCACACCCAATTGTTATTTTCCAAAGGGTAACAGGACCCCAAAAGTTATTGTGCAATTTGTCCTGAGTACGCTGATACCCCATATGTGGGGGTAAAGCACTATTTTGACGCATGGCAGAGCTCGAAAGGGACGGAGCGCCTTTTTCAAATGCAGACTTTGATGGAATGGTCTGTGGGTGTCATGTCACGTTTGGAGAGCCCCTGATGTGCCTAAACAGTAGAAACCCCCCACAAGTGACTCCATTTTGGAAACTAGACCCCCCAAAGAACTTATCTAGATGTGTGGTGAGCACTTTGAACCCCCAAGTGCTTCACAGAAGTTTATAAAGTAGAGCCGTGAAAATAAAAAAATCATATTTTTTTCCACAAAAATAATCTTTTTGCCCCAAATTTTTATTTTTAAAAGGGTAACAGGAGAAATAGGACCCCAAAAGCTATTGTGCAATTTGTCCTGAGTACGCTGATATCCCATATGTGGGGGGGAACCACTATTTTGACGCATGGCAGAGATCGGAAGGGAAGGAGCACCGTTTTTAAATGCAGACTTTAATGGAATGGTCTGCGGGTGTCATGTTGCGCTTGGAGAGCCCCTGATGTGCCTAAACAGTAGAAACCCCCACAAATGACCCCATTTTGCAAACTAGACCCCCCAAGGAACTTATCTAGATGTGTGGTCAGCACTTTGAACCCCCAAAGGCTTCACAGAAGTTTATAACGTAGAGCCGTGAAAATAAAAAAATCATATTTTTTTCCACAAAAATGACCTTTTTGCCCCCAAATTTTTATTTTTCTAAGGGTAACAGGAGAAATAGGACCCCAAAAGCTATTGTGCATTTTGTCCTGAGTACGCTGATACCCCATATGTGGGGGGGAACCACTGTGATCGCCTTACTGCGATCTTTGGGAGGCACAATGAACAAATCCACAAAAGGTGAAGAATTGGTTTTCTTTTTTACGCCGTTCCTCGTCCGGTATTAGTGATTAGGCGACTTTATTCTTCGGATCGGTGCGATTACAGAGATACCAGATTTACATCCTTTTTTCATGTTTAGCTTCTGTCACACACTAAAAGATGCTTTTTTTTGGAATAATTTTTTGTTAGAAATTTTTGCATCGCCGTATTTTGAGAGCTATAATTTTTCCATATTTATCTGTTATCTGTGGGCTTATTTTTTGCGGGACGAGCTGACGTTTTTATTGGTACCATATTCGGGCACATAACGTTTTTTGATCGCTTCCTATTCCGATTTTTGTGGAAGCAGAATGAACAAAAACCAGCAATTCAGGAATTGTTTTTTTTTTTTTTTTTTCCTCCGTTCCACGTGTGGTAAAATTGATAAAGGAGCTTTATTCTTCGGGTCACTATGATTACAACGATACCTCATTTTTATATTTTTTTATGTTTTGGCGTTTTTTACACAATAAAAAATTTTATAGAAAAAATTATTATTTTTGCATGTTTATTCCGCGAGCTATAACTTTTTTATTTTTTCGCTGATGATACTGTATAGTGGCTTGTTTTTTGCGGGACAAGATGACGTTTTCAGTGGTACCATGATTATTTATATCTGACTTTTTGATCGCGTGTTATTGCACTTTTTCCAAGCGGTATGATGATACCGCTTGGAAAAAGTATAATTTACTACTTTTTTGTGTTTTTTTTACGGCTTTCACTGAAGGGGTTAACTATGGTTACGCTTTTATAGATGGGATTTTTACAGACGTGGCGATACCTAACATGTGTATTTATTTTGTTTTTTATTTTTTTTATTACATAAAAATGTGTATTTTTTAGGGGATTTTTTTAAATTATTTTTTAATATTTTTTTTACAATTTTTTTTAAAAAATGATTTTTTTTTAACTTGTCCCTTTATGGGACTTTCACTTTTTTTACTTTTTATTGCAGTTACAATGCATTGCAATGCTCCAGCATTGCAATGCATTGTACCTATGGGGAAAGCTGCTGTGAACATGATCACAGCAGCTTCCCGTAGCTAGATGACCCGGAGGTTGTCATGACAACCCCGGGTCATCAAGGCAGAGATCGGGCCCTGCAAATACATTGCAGGGCGCCGATCTGAGGCAGAGGGAGCTCCCGACCATCTGCCTCCCCCCCTGAGCTCTGCGATCGCGCTGGATCGCAGCAGTCAGGGGGTTAACAGCCAGGGACGGTGGGGGCTCCGCTCCTGGCTGTCAGTGCAGGAAGCCTGGCCACTGCAGCGCCGGCTCCTGCACTGATCGCGCTGGAGAAGCTGAAATTTCAGCTTCTCCTGCACGATCGCTGCTGTGTTTGGTCAGTCAGATTGACTGACCAATCACAGCGCTGTGGGTGCGGGGACCGAGGCAAAGGTCCCCGCACCGCTTGCCGTGCCTGTCAGCTGTCTGTGACAGCTGTCGGCACTGATCTACCACTGCGTGATTACACGCAGTGGTAGATCAAAGGCATGACGTGCACAGTCCGTCCTGGTGCCGGAACTGGCACCTTGCCATGACGGACTGTGCACGTCAATGGACATTAAGGGGTTAAAAATATATTGTTAAAATTATGAATGCAGAGGATTACGCGTTTCGAACAAAAATGTTCTCAGTCATAACCATGTCTGTAATCAGTGCAAAAGCAGAGTTAAATAGAAAGGGAGGAAGGAAAAGAAAATGAGGTTAGCAATTTGTCATGTAAATGAGACAATTATACTAATGACACAAAAAAATTAAAAAAAAAAATATTTTTTTTTTTTTCTTTTTTTTCTTTTCTCTCCTTCCGATTCACAATGCCATAAATGTACTAACATTAATTCAACAATAATACATAATATCCGTTCTCTTATTCAATCCACAAGGGAATAAAATGAAATGCAATACTTTGTCTCTATCACCACCTCGATCACTGGTAAGAACTTCCTCTAATGCATGAACATGAAAAAAGTCTAAACAACCTTTGTAGACAGACACAAAAATGATAAGAAGCTTCTGATAAACTTTTTGTCGTAACATTTGTAGCATCATATATGTGTTCTGCAATTCTAGTCCATTGAGGTCGCGTAGTTTATCCAACATATTGAAGATTGCACTGTGTGCACGTAATAACATAAACTATATAGATTGTACTGCAATTAATAAACGTACGATTCCCATTTGTATATGGAGCAGCTGTGGCTCTAATTTCATTTAAATTATCCATGTATAGACATTTGCCACATTGGCGTTTACTGCACTTGTATGAACCGGACAAGGATAACCAGTTGTTTTGCTTTAACCTTTTGTCTTGCTGTGTGGTCAGAAGGAGATATCATGTTGCCGATAGTAGTACCTCTCCTGGATACAAAATGTACTCCTTTTTCAAGCAATTTTTTTAAAAATATCATCAGCATGTAACACAGGAAGGTATTATTTAATCACATCAATTACTTGGTAAAAATTACTGTTATATGTAGTTGAAAAGGTTAAATTAGGCAGATTTTTCCATGCAGTTTTTTTCTGCTGTAAATGTTCTGCTCTACTTTTACTATCAGCCTTAATCTTTGCCTTTTCTAGCACATTGGTTGAATAGCCACGGTTTTAAATCTGCGGTCAATAACAGCACACTCCTTCAAAAAATCATCTCTGTCAGTACAACATCTTTTGGCTCGAATATATTCTCCTGTTGGAACATTATTCACAACATGCCTGGGATGGCAGATATTAGCATGCAATATAGAGTTTCCAGCAGTAAGTTTGGGAAATAAAGCACAATCAATATTGCCAGTTATAATTGACACTTTTAGATTAATGTGGAGATATGGAACCAACTTTTTTTCATGTTGGAAGGTGAAAAAAATATTAAATGGGTTATTACTGATGTATTGGACAAAATCATGAACTAACTTGTCAGAACCAGACCATATTATTATACCGTCATCTATATATCTCATATAACAATATAAAGATTTAAATGGATTCAGTTCTGTATAGATATAGTTGTCCTCCCACCAATTCAAGAAAATGATAGCAATAGAGGGGAAAAATTTCCCTCAAATAGAGCAGCCCTGCTGTTGTAGGAAAAACCTGTCTGAAAATTTAAAATAATTATTTTTCAGCAAAAACCAAGTAGCTTCCAATATGAAATATTGCAAGTCCGTGCTGTATTTGGAATATTTTTCCATATAAATGCGTATTGCATAAAGAGCAAAAGTGTGTGGAATCACAGAATATAATGCATTTACATCGCATGTAAGCCAGCCGATTGTCCATTCCAAAGCATTCATGATATTTAATACATGTTTAGAATCCTGGTCAAAACTAGGGGAGCATCGCATCAAAGGTTGAAGTCTCTCATCAATCCATTCGCATAGATGTTCAGACAAAGAGTCAATACCCAAAACAATCGGCCGCATTGTAGGTGGAAAGACCCACTTTATGTAGTTTAGGCAATGCATGAAAAAGAGGTACTCTTGGTTTAGGAGGACTGAAAAATTCAACTTGTTTCCGGTCTAAAATTCCCAGATGTTCTCCTTCATGTAATATTGTATTTAATTGGATCCGTACTGTGTTAGTTGGATCAGATGTTAGCGGCTTGTACGTAGCTGAATCGTTCAGCATTTCACAAACTTGCATTTCATGTAATTTAGTGTCAGATCCACCTTTGTCCGAATTTTTTACAATAACACGATGATTTGATTGTAGAGACTTTAAAGCACTTTTTTCTCTCTTGTTACAATTTTCCTTTTTAGTTTTTTTGAAGAATTCAAGTTTTTTAATTCAGCCTCCACTAGTGCTTGAAAATCATCCATGCAATTGCTCCTGCTTTGTACTGGATAAAAAGTAGGATTCAGAATTTTTTTCCTGAAATGATCATCATGTAACAATGAAATTGCAAGATCAGCATCAGATAAATTTTCCAAATATCTAGCTGAAATTTGTTCGCTGAAAGTAGGCAAAAAAGATTCAAAATTATGAGAAGAAATTACCTCAGATGTTTCCTGGCCTTCATTAGGATCAAAAAAATGTTTCTTTACAGTCATATTGCGAACAAATTTATTTACATCAATTAAAGTGGAAAATAAATCAAACTGTGAGCTGGGTACAAAATTGAGTCCTTTACTGAGAACTTTTATTTGATCTTCATTAATTATAGCAGCAGACAAGTTGACTACAGTGAAATTTTCACTCTGATGGATTAAATTCTCTTCCCTATGAAATAATGATGTCCTTTTTTGTGGTGTTTACCACCTGAATTCCTTGTTTTTTTATCGGCTGTTTTTTCTTTGTTGTAGGATTTGTTACCACTTGCAAAAAAAACTGGTTCGTTTGGTGCGGTGGCTGTCTCCACATCAGAAATATCAGTAGATGGATCACCAGACTCTATTTCTGTGGAAATAAAAACAACTCTGGGTGGAGTTTTTTTTTTCCTGATTGTCTTCTTTGATATCCCTTTTTCAGGATGGATTTTGGAGACTTTTCCTTACATCTTCGAATGTGCCAATCATACACATGATTTGTAGAATAATCAACTGAATCCCATTGGAATTTATTTGGTTTGATTTTCGTTATATCATCTTCTAGTTTAGTAAGATTCTCACTGATTTTCTTTTGGAAAGCAGTGTACGCTGATGAATTGGCATAAGAGATAACAGAAGTTTCAATTTCTTAAATGTTTTTTTCTAATTCATCAAGTTTAGATTGTTCATATTTCAAAATAAGCTGAATTAGTTGTAGTGAACAGTCAGATAAAATATCATCCCATAATTTTACAAATTCATCGTCATACACTGTAGTTGGCCTTTTTTTAATCGTAAACCATGGGGAATCATACAATTGTCAACATAAGCTTGTAATGTTTTAAAGTCCCATCACGTTTTTCATCGCGATGACATAATTTTTTCCAAATTCTGCATGTGAGTGTTCAAATGGGGCATTTGTCAATGAAAAATAGAAGCAGCTTTGTTTAATCTAGCAGGATTGTTAGGATTGTTCACATTGAAAAATTGCTCATCAGGTTGGAGACCTTCCATAACCAGCCAAAATATATAACTTTAAGGATAATTTGAATGAATGAATGAATCTTTATAAAAATCCTAATTAAAGAATGGGAGCAAGAAAAGCAGGAAAAGCCAATTCCAACATATATCAATATAGGAGAAAAAAAGTTTATTCAAAGAAGCGCAATTTATTTTTAAGCTTAATTGCAGAGTCCCTTATGGATTGAATAAGAGAACGGATATTATATATTATTATTGAATTAATGTTAGTACATTTATGCCATTGTGAATCGGAAGAAGGAAAAAGAAAAAAGGAAAAAAAAAAAAAAGAAAAGAACATTTTTTTTGTGTAATTAGTATAATTGTCTCATTTACATGACTAATTGCTAACCTCATTTCCTTTTCCTTCCTCCCTTTCTATTTCACTCTGCTTTTGCATTGAATACAGACATGGTTATGACTAAGAACATTTTCGCTCAAAATGCGTAATCCTCTGGATTCATAATTTTAACAGTATGTTTTTAAAGGCATTACAATAAAGATGAAGTTTTAATGTCTATCTAACAATTTGATTTGGATGTTTTGTTGCTGGAACTTTTTTGCTTGAAATTATCGTATACATGTGTCCCTGCTGTGTACTGTGTAATGGCGGTGTCTGACCATTCAGGGACATGGTCTGATCATACCACAGCTCTAGGGCAGAGGAGGATGCCAAAGAGTGTACTGACATTAAAGCACAGGATCACAGATGAAATGAAGAACTCTAGACATATAGGAGTGGTTTTGTAGAATTAGAGAATTTGTAAATCAAAGACACATGGGCCAAACAGCATATTTCCTCCTGGAGGTAGTTTAACTCCTTCATGCCAAAGCCCTTTTTCATTTTTCTGTTTCTGTTTTTCACTCCCCTTATTCCCAGAGACATAACTTTTTTACTTTTCCATTAATATGGCCATGTGAGGGTTTGTTTTTTGCAGGACAAGTTGTATTTTTGAA
This sequence comes from Oophaga sylvatica, assembly GCA_033576555.1. Classification (NCBI taxonomy): domain Eukaryota; kingdom Metazoa; phylum Chordata; class Amphibia; order Anura; family Dendrobatidae; genus Oophaga; species Oophaga sylvatica. Next base: position 300,475,882 of record JARQOD010000004.1, on the reverse strand, counting down.
CGACACCATTGGTTTTACCATGTTGTGTACTCAAAAATGGGAAAAAAAATTCTAGTTGCGGTAAAATTGCAAAAAAAAGTGCAATTCCACAAATCGTTTTCAGATTTTTTTTTACAATGTTCACCAAATGCTAAAACTGACCTGCCATTATGATTCTCCAGGTCATTGCGAGTTTGCAGATGTTTTATTATATAAATGGTGAAAAAATATCCAAAATTTTAAAAAAAAATTAAAAAAAATTGCATCATTTTCCGAGACTAGGGCTGGGTAAGGGCTTATTTCTTCATGCTGAGCTGACATTTTTAATGATACCATTTTGGTGTGGATAGGATCTTTTAATCGCTTATCATTGCATTTTAATGCAATGTTGCAGTGACCAAAAAACGTAATTCTGGCATTATGATTTTTTTTCACTATGCCGTTTACTGATCAGATCAGGCGATTCTGAACGAGGCTATACCAAATACGTATATATTTAAATTTTTTTAATTGTTTTATTTTGAATGGGGCCAAGGGGGGTGATTTGAACTTTTATTTTTTTATGTTTTAATATTTTTAAAAACTTTTGCTTTAATAGTCTCCATGGGAGACTAGAATCTGCGATAACCCGATTGCCTCTGCTACACACAGGCGATAGTCAGATCACCTGCATGCAGCAGAAATACTCACTTGCTATGAGTGACGACCACTGGGCGGCGCTCATAGCAACCCAGCAATGACAATTATAGAGGTCTGCTGGAGATCTCTGGTTGTCTTGCCATCCCATTGATGACCCGCGTTAATGTGACGAGGTCACCGACGGGCAGAATTAGTGACGCGCTTTGTGCGTGATCACATTTAGGCTATGTGCACACGTTGCGGATTGTTAGCATTTTTGCCGCATTTTTCCTCCATGAAAAAGTCGCAAATACGCTTACACAACGCAACCCATTACATTCTATGGCATTCCGCATAGCTATGCTAATGCTGCATATTTTTCCGCGTCGGAATCGCATCATGGAAAAATACGCAGCATGCCCATTCTTTTTGCTGATTCTGCACACATAGGAATGCATTGAACCGCGTACTTTCCAGATGTGGCTATGCCCACCATGTGCAAAGTGAGTGGTTCATGTGCGGATGGTACCCAGGGCCTGGAGGAGAGCAGGCTCTCCTCCAGGCCCTGGGTACCATATCCCTGTTAAAAAAATAATTAAAATAAAAATTCATGATATTCTCACCTTCTGGTGTCCCCCGCAGCCTACAGGTGCAACTATCTAAACCTCCCCCTTACTGATGTTCTTTGCTGGTTAATCTTTAGTGGATTCAGCTTGGAGTTCTAGTCCTACATTTGAGCATGTAGGTCAGTCAGTTAAGTGTTCTGCTGGGGTTTCTGTCTTAGGCCGGAGTCACACTGGCGACAAAATCGGACGACTGCAATGCGATGAAATATCGCATTGCAGTCGGACCTATGTTAATCTATGGAGCAGCTCCCAGTATCAGATTTTTTGTGGTCCGTTTTAAACGTCCGTGTACAATCGCAGCATGCTGCGATTGTCACCGATTGTGGGTCGACTATCGCCAATGCAAGTCTATGGGAGCGATGAAAAATCTGATTACAAACGGACCACACTGTGTGACTTGCGATGAAATCGCATCGGTGTCCTTTAGAAAAGCCGGCAATTCATCCCCGGCTATACTGTAAAATCACACTGACAGCTTTAATAAAGACTAGAAAGAATAGATATATACACATAGAACACATATATAATATATATATATACATGTCATTGTGACATGTACATATACATATATTTATAGTTCCTAGACTTCTACATACTGTAATAGCCGCTAATTCAATTGCCGGGTTTTGTGAAATCACAGAAGCCCACATGAAATGATACATTGTTTCCACACATTTAACCATGTAATTTCATGTATTTTTATATATGTTTGAAACATACAATTACATGAGTGTATTTGTGCAAAATTTCAGACATGTAGGGGTTAATTAAAGGTGTAATTTCGTTTAAAAAAAATGCGTGGGCTCCCGCTGTATTTTCTCCACCAGACAGACAAAGCAAAGCGAGTGGGGGCAGATAATAATAGCCCAGGAGGGTGCATTTTTTTTGTGCCCCCCCTGGCTACTAACATCTGCCCCCAGACACCCCAGAAAGGGCAAATCTATAATTAGATTCGCCCTTTCTGGCACTTTGCCCGTCTATTCCCATTGCCCTGTAGCGGTGGCGAATGGGTTAATCTCACCTTACTGTCACCTTGCAATTGAAAGGTGACCTTAAGGCAGGTTAATAATTGATAGCTGTCAATTAGACAACTATCAATTATTAATCCTATTGAAGTAAATAAAAAAACACACACACTTTAAGAATAAATAATTTTAATGAAATAAAAACACATTTTTTTGACCATATTTTATTTTACACTTAATCCGTGCGAAGCCATTGATCTCCTAAAATAAAGAAAAAGAAATAAAACAACATTATTCTTACCTATTCCGCCGATCTGTCACGTCCCACGCTGTAATCCTTCACAAAGGGTTAACTAGCTTTGAGCCAAGCAGTGCAAGTAATCCTGCATGCTCAGCTCAAAGCTCATGAATGAATAAGTTCCTCTCCTGGCGACAGGAGAGGATGTGTTTCATGAATGAAGCTTAATTGATTGTGTCCACTTTCCCTTTAGGTCAGGTCACTGAAGTTAAATTGCCAATAAATCAGTTAAGCTCCATTCATGAATCTATTCCTCTACTTTCGCTGGGAGAGGAAGTTATTCATTCAGGGGAATACAGGTCTGAGACAGCATTATTAGCTCTCTGCGACCTGTAACCTGTTAACCCTTTCTGATGGATTACACCGTGGGACCTGACTGTACATCGGATTGGTAAGTATAATTTTGCTTTTTTATTTTATTTTTATTACAGGAAATGGTTTTAGCAGGAAAATAAAATATGGTCAAAAACTGTGTGATTATTTAATTAAACTTATTTTTTATTAAACTGTGTGTGTTTGATTTTTCTTTCATACAATAGGATTAATAATTGATAGTTGTCTAATTGACAGCTATCAATTATTAACCTGGCTTAAAGTGACCTTTCAATTGCAAGGTCATTTTAACCCCTTATTAACCCATTCGCCACCGCTACAGGGCAATGGGAATAGAAGGGCAAAGTGCCAGAAAGGGCAAATCTAATTATAGATTTGCCCTTTCTGGGGTGTCTGGGGGCAGATGTTAGTAGCCAGGGGGGGCACAAAAAAAATGTACCCTCCCTAGGCTATTATTATCTGCCCCCACTCGCTTGCTTTGTCTGTCTGGTGGAGAAAATACAGCGGGAGCCCACGCATTTTTTTTCAACGAATTTACACCTTTAATTAACCCCTACATGTCTGAAATTTAGCACACATATACTCATGTAATTGTATGTTTCAAACATATATAAAAATACATGAAATTACATGGTTAAATGTGTGGAAACAATGTATCATTTCATGTCGGCTTCTGTGATTTCACTGAAGCCGGCAATTGAATTAGCGGCTATAACAGTATGTAGAAGTGTAAGAATTATAAATATATGTATATATATATGTCACAATGACATATATATATATATATATATATATGTGCTCTATGTGTATATATCTATTCTTTCTTTTGGCATTTAAATACTATTCTTTTGGATCCATTATATGTCAGTTTTGCAAGCCTGCGAGAAAATCTCGCAAGTCGGATGAAAATCGGATGTTACAAGGTACACACACATGCGATTAAATCGCATCTTTGAAGGAAAATCGGATGCCAGAAGGATGTGTGATGTTTTTATTTTGATCCGATTGTCGACCGTCTAAAACGGACCGATTTTTTGTGGTTGTGTGTGACTCCAGCCTTACACTTTGCACACTCTCTTGGTTACTTAGGAGGTACAAGATAAACTCAACTGCCTTTCAGGGATCCAGCTCACAGTGGTGTTCTCTAATTTTATCTTTAGGGGTTATTCAGGTTGCGCTGAAGCTGCTAAGGCCTGCATTAACGGATGCTTAAGTCTCTACAGGAACCAGGTGCCCTTGTGCAGTTTTTTTCATAGTTAGATCCTTATACCCTGTGTTTACTACTACATGTGCATAAAATTATCACCAGCAAATGACATTTTTGCATGTGCTGAGACGATTTTATGGATGCTATTGATGCCATGCAGCTATAATTCCTATCCTTACCAGCTATCATACAATAACAGCATCTGACACTCTCCACCATTGCTGGGGATTCGGCCATACCAAAATATCCTACTAAACCCAATGTAAAATTGCAAGATTGCTTTGAAGGATACCAAAGTAAGTTTTCAATTTTTCCTTCATCATGTAAGCTGTATTTTCACCTACAGCCTGTTTCCTTCAGAGGGGAAAGTAAACAAGTGGGTATTATGATCTTGCTCCATGGGGATCCCCAAGCCTGGGCATTTTTTCCCTTGGGATTCTTCAGTGTTTTATTTTATTGATGCTTTTTTTCTGCGCTTGGACTCATTTATTATGATCACAATAATTCCATGATTTGCATGTTGGTTCAATATAATCATAAAGTCGAGGAATTCTGCTCTCAATTCAGATGTTAAGCAGTGGAGACATCCTGAAATCACTGGGCTCTCCTCAACCAGTTTTGCCAGGGACTTTCTAGTCAGGTTAGAGACAATGTCGACAATGTCGCTGGAAGAGATAATGTCAATGGCTGTCTGTGTAGACAGATGTCTGTAGGTTAAAGACACATTTAAGGCTGTGTCAATTACTTTTTCCTACTTTTTGGAATACACAGGTGAACCTATGCAAATTGGGGCTTACTGAAGTCCCAATGAGGGAACTGAACAGAGGGCATCTACAGTGGTCATTCTGGTCATGTTATGATTCAGTGCTTTAAATATAAAAAATAATTTCTTGGAAAAGAAACAAAATTAAAGTGTAAAGAAACAGTGTGTAGACACGGGGTTCAGCGGGTGCTCTAGTCCATTAGATGAAACTGCATTGACTAGGGCACATTCTACCATGGGGGTAATACTACTTAGACAATACAGCGTGAGGGTAAAACAGTGTGGCAATTTTTTATTGAACCACAAAGCAGGCAAATAACACATAGAACAGTCTCAGCAAAATACCCAATATGGTGCAAATTACAGAGTCACATCCTTCCGCTAACTCGCCTAGAGCAGCTGGAACTTCAGAGCTTCTAGGGCTGACTACTATACTTATGACATTCACAGAGAGGAGGTAACTACAAGCTTAGGAAGATGACTAACCCAAACATATGAATGGTTTCAGTGATGGTCAATGGAGCAGATCTGTATTGTTTCAACCAGTGCTTGTTTCAACTTTGATGTCTCCATTTTTCTGCAATTTTGGGTTTCACCCTCGATTTTCTTCAGGACAGACGGAGGCTTCTGTCTGTCCAGGTGTTGCTCTGTTGTGGAGCGTATGCAGCAGATTTGGGACCAGGTAGTGGAGAGGTTGTCCCTCTCTCAGGAGAGGGCCCAGCGGTTTGCCAACCGGCATAGGACTGATGGTCCTCGGTTTAAAGTGGGGGACTTGGTCTGGTTGTCCTCAAGAAATATCCCTATGAGAGTTGCATCTCCTAAGTTTAAGCCTAGGTTCATTGGACCTTATAAGATCATGGAGATTCTTAATCCTGTTTCCTTTCGTTTACTTCTTCCAGGGACATTTAAGATCCATAACGTGTTCCACAAGTCCTTATTGAAGAGGTTTGTCGAGCCAGTGGTTCCTATGGCTGTGCCTCCTGACCCTGTTTTGGTTGAGGGCAATCTGGAGTATTTGGTTGAGAAAATATTGAATTCTCGTTTTTCTAGACAGAAACTCCAGTATTTGGTTAAGTGGAGAGGTTATGGTCAGGAGGACAATTCTTGGGTGTTTGCTTCGGACATCCATGCTAGGAGACTCATCTGTGCGTATCACAGAGCTCATCCTGACCGACCTGGTTGCTCAAATGAGGGTTCGGTGACCCCTCCTCAAGGGGGGGTACTGTTGTGAATGTGCTAGAAATGAATTCTGAGCAGAAGCTCCCTCTGGTGGTTACAAACAGTACTGAACTATCCAATGAAGATTGTGAAGATTGGCGATCAGGTGTTACTGACTGGTCTTATAAAAGGGAGGTTCCCTCCCATCAGGGTTGCCTGTGATCAATTGTTCTGGTCTCATCTTTGATTCCTGTTCACTTTGTAGCTTGCTGTTTCGTGCCTGCATCTTCTGCTAACAGATAAGACATTTTCTTCTTTTAGTTTTTTGTGCTTGCTTTTTGCATTTTGTCCTGCACTTCTGTGGGGGTCTGCCGGGTCCCCTCCGGGGGCTTGTGCTCCTCTCAGTTTAGTTCAGCCACTGTTGTTTGTTCATTTGCCTTTTCCAGTTTTTTCAGTGGCTGCTGTTTAGTTTTGTTACACCAGAGAACTAATTTAGGTGGTAGAGGTCGTGTGATCTCAGGTGTTTTGTAATTAGTAGAGTTGGTACTTTTCAGGGTTTTTTGGGATTGCAGTAAGTGTCCTTCCTATCCTTTTCTATTTAGGAAGTTTGGGCCCCAACATTTGCTCATACTATTTTCTGTCTTTGTCTGTATTTTCCTCTTGTCTAACCGCCATTACATGTTTGGGGGCTTTCTATGTTCTTTGGGGATCTGCTCCGGGGCAGATAGTTTTCCTCTTTCTGTCTTTAGGTGTAGTTAGCTTCTCAGGCTGTGACGAGGCGTCTAGGACCAACGTAGGTACGCTCCACGGCTGCCTTTAGTTGTGGTGGTTAGTCAGGGTACTGCAATCCCATAGATTCCAACCTCTCTGGTGTATTTCCTTCTTTGCCTGCTCTCCTCAGCTACCAAATCATAACAGAAAACAGGCACAAAAAAAGCAAATATCCTAAAATAAAATAAAAAATTTTTTTTTGCAAAAAATGCATGAAGGTAGTAATAATAATGAGGGTATTTAGTAAACATAATTTTGATCAAAAGAATGTACAAGCCATCCCGCCACGTCAAGGCAACCCTTTGTGGGACAGTCCTACTCTAATATTAAAAACCTTTCCACTTGTCAAGTGACACAAATGTGAACAAGGCAGAGGGACTGAACCCACCAGTTGAAGCTCAGGCCAGACAGGATGGATTTTCTCAACTCAGAAACAGGGCGGTCACACCCTTATATGCACAGAATGCACTCTGGACTACATAGGAAACTAAATCTGAACTGAAAAAGTAAGTTGATGTGTATGCAAAATGTAAATGCATATTAACATATAACCATTACACAGAAAACAGGCACAAAAAAAGCAAATATCCTAAAATAAAATAAAATATTTTTTTTTCAAAAAATGCATGAAGGTAGTAATAATAATGAGGGTATTTAGTAAACATAATTTTGATCAAAAGAATGTACAAGCCATCCCGCCACGTCAAGGCAACCCTTTGTGGGACAGTCCTACTCTAATATTAAAAACCTTTCCACTTGTCAAGTGACACAAATGTGAACAAGGCAGAGGGACTGAACCCACCAGTTGAAGCTCAGGCCAGACAGGATGGATTTTCTCAACTCAGAAACAGGGCGGTCACACCCTTATATGCACAGAATGCACTCTGGACTACATAGGAAACTAAATCTGAACGGCGGGATGGCTTGTACATTCTTTTGATCAAAATTATGTTTACTAAATACCCTCATTATTATTACTACCTTCATGCATTTTTTGCAAAAAAAAATTTTTTATTTTATTTTATGATATTTGCTTTTTTTGTGCCTGTTTTCTGTGTAATGGTTATGTGTTAATATGCATTTACATTTTGCATACACATCAACTTACTTTTTCAGTTCAGATTTAGTTTCCTATGTAGTCCAGAGTGCATTCTGTGCATATAAGGGTGTGACCGCCCTGTCTCTGAGTTGAGAAAATCCATCCTGTCTGGCCTGAGCTTCAACTGGTGGGTTCAGTCCCTCTGCCTTGTTCACATTTGTGTCACTTGACAAGTGGAAAGGATTTTAATATTAGAGTAGGACTGTCCCACAAAGGGTTGCCTTGACGTGGCGGGATGGCTTGTACATTCTTTTGATCAAAATTATGTTTACTAAATACCCTCATTATTATTACTACCTTCATGCATTTTTTGCAAAAAAAATTTTTTATTTTATTTTAGGATATTTGCTTTTTTTGTGCCTGTTTTCTGTGTAATGGTTATGTGTTAATATGCATTTACATTTTGCATACACATCAACTTACTTTTTCAGTTCAGATTTAGTTTCCTATGCTACCAAATCATAACAGCCTAGGTCCCCCTGTAGAATGTTAAATCTGTGTCTCTCGTGATGAAGCCATGATATCTTGACTACTGTCTTGGAAGAGTCTCTGGTTCTTTGGCTATCTGGATCTCTTGACTATCTGGATGACTGGATGTATATTGTCACAGAGGCCTGTTGTGAATGGGTTTGAGATGAGTTCTGAGCAGAGGCTCCCTCTGGTGGTTACAAGCGGTACTACTGAGGATTGTGAGGACTGGAATCAGGTGTTACTGATTGGTCTTATATAAGGGAGTCATTTTCCCATCAGGGTTGCCGGTGATCAATTGTTCTGGTCTGAATCCTTCTTTCCAGTTTCCCTTGTAGCCTGCTGTGTCGTGTCTGCATCTCCTGCTATCAGATAAGACAATTTCTTATTTTGTGTTTTTGCTATATTTTTGCATTTTGTCCTGCACTTCTGTGGGGGCCTTCAGGGTCCCCTCCGGGGGCTTTTGCCCTCTCAGTTTAGTCCAGCCACTGTGTTTTGTACTTTTGCTTTTTCCAGTTTTTTTTTCAGTGGCTGCTGTTTTGTTTTTGTTACACCAGAGAACTAATTTAGGTGGTAGAGGTCGTGTGATCTCAGGTGATTTTGAAATTAGTAGAGTTGGTGTTTTTTTCAGGGTTTTCTGAGATTGCAGTAAGTACCCTTCCTGTCCTTTTCTGTTTAGATGGTTTGGGCCCCAGCGTTTGCTCATACTATTTTCTTTCTGTGTCAGTATTTCCTCTTGTCTAACCGCCATTACATGTTTGGGGGCTTTCTATTATCTTTGGGGTTCTGCTCCGGGGCAGATAGCTTTCCTATTTCTATCTTTAGGTGTAGTTAGTTTCTCAGGCTGTGACGAGGCGTCTAGGACCAACGTAGGAACGCTCCACGGCTGCCTCTAGTTGCGGTGGTTAGTCAGGGTACTGCAATCTCATAGATTCCAACTGCTCTGGTGTATTTCCTTTTTTACCTGCACTCCTCAGCTACCGTAACATAACAGAGGCCCATATCCTTTTTTTATAGTTCACAACTGTTCTTCAAGCCATTATTCACAGGTCAAGGAGAAAGGGTGAAAAGATTGACTCACATTATTTGATTATTGAATCTATTTGCATAGTTTTTCCTCCTCTATTTTGCAAGTCAACTAACTGGTGGGCCTGGACAATGTATAATCAACATATCAGCAAACATCATTGTTCAATTATCCTGTGTTTCTATCATCAAGGATAACAGCACCAAATGTCAACTTTCAAATCAATAATACAGGCTTATATGAACAAAAGTCTGCATTTTCTTGACCAACCAAAGAGCAAATGCATAAATTCAAAAGTAAACTTACTGGCTCACTGAAAATATATGTCTGGATAATTAAAATAGAATGCTGTGTCGTCATATACAGGTTCTAAGAGTCTGAAATTATCTCTAATGCATACAGCTGTTTTATTCTGACAAATATCTTTGGAGGCTGAAACTGGGTTGATTGTTACTTTGGCATTTATAGATTCAGGTTCTACCTTAGATCTCAACTGTTTTGCTATTGAATGTAGTTACAAAATTTCTGCACTTGGTTATCCCATTCAAGTGACAACTCTCCCCTCGCTCAAAGTTATGTTACAGCTAAGGTCAAGAAATTATCCATGAGAGTGGCATGATTACACAAAAAATTCATTTCATTAATGGGTTTTCCTTCCTTATCTGCTAAACTAGTTTTAGGTATGCCATGGATGGATAAACACATTCTTAACACTGATACCCATGAGATTAGGTCTTGGGGAAGTTTTTATTCATCTACTTGTTCATCAAAGTCATTGACGTCTGTGAGATGTCTTTTTGAGACCAAGTGTGAAGTGCTTCCTCTGTATAGATGGTATGCTTGAATGATCAAATTCTTACCTGGTGCCAAAATGCTTAAGTTTTGCCTGTTTAATTTCTATTTTCCTGAAAGAGATTCATTAAAAGAGTATATTCAAAACAATCTGACCAATGGACATTAATGTCCATCCACCTCTCCATTCACTGTGGGCTCTTTCTTTGACAAGAGAAAAGATGGAGGTCTGCATCCTTGCATGGAGATTAATAAGATCAAGATCTTTAATCTTTATCCTTCACTCTTTTACCTGATCTTTTTAGTCAACTAGCAGGAGCTAAAATGGTTTTCTAAGCTTGAGTTGAGGGGAGAATATAACCTCAAATGCAATCTGCAGAGTGATAAGTGGAAAACCGATTTCAATATCCCAGAGGTTTACGTTAAGAATTTGTTGATGCCGTTCAGGTTGAGGAATGCCTTGGCAGTTTTCAGAAATTCATAAATTAAATATTTTACCCTTCAGTGAATAGAATTTTAATTATTTACTTGAGTTACATATTGATTTGCTCACCTTTTGTTGGCAAAACACTTGTAAAGATGTTTGTGCTAGGGCCAGATACTCTTGTCAAGCCCTGGCAGGTTTTCTCTTGCCTAATGAGATGCCATCTCAGCCCTGAACATATGTGTCCATGGACTTCTTCACCGATCTGCCTAGTTCGGGGGTAATTAAAAGCTTCTTATTAAAAATAGGGGCAACCCATGCCAATTTATGGGGGTTTCTCTTTTAGAACAACCAACAAAGGCAAAGTAGACAGCTAAGGGAAGATAATAATAATAGGCTGGGAAGGTTTATGGATATTGAGCCCTTCCAGCATAATAACACCTGCTCACAGCTGTCTGATTTCCCTTGTCTGGTTGTTAAAATACAGGGGATCCCACATCATTTTTTTTTCATTTATTTTTTTAAGTACAGTAAAACACACATATAAGGCACTTCTCCACTCCTCCACTTGGACCTTTCACCTCCTGGGTCAAGATTGTTATTTTTTTCTTTTTTATGCTATGTTATTTTAAGTAATTTCCCTATCAACAATTGTTTGCAGGGGATTTGTCCAGTTCTTACCCCAACTTGACTCCCTTTTTCAGCCCTATAGCCCTTACTTTGACCACTTTACAGTACTAAAGTTCAGGTCTCCATTGACTTATATGGGGTTTGGGTCTGGGGTCAAGTTTGGATCAAATTCTGGCACCCAAACCAAACTTCGACTAAAGTTCGGCTGAATCCGATGAACTTCCATGGGTGTGACCATCCCTATTCAGGGGTTATTTCAGTTTGTGCTGAAGCTTCTAGAGTCAGGGTTATGGATACTTTAGTCTATACAGGAACCAAGTGGGGTTTGTGCAATTTTTTTCATAGAAAGATCCTTTTATCCTGTGTTTACTACCATGTGTAACATTGGAGACTTTCGTGTGTAAAAATGTAAAAGTGAAATAGCTAGTAGAATACCTAATCTTAATTCTTATATGCTGCATTTGATACAATTATTACCTAGATAAAAAATTAGGGCAGAATAAGTAAAACAAACAATAACCAAATCAATCAAAAACATTCAACAGGTTTCACTAGAGTATTGTCTTTTAGCCTGACCTTTTATGTTGGTTGGGAAAATGAGATAACCCTGGTAAGTATGTGTACTGGAAAGACATTCCCACCGTTTTTACAAGACAAGAAAAATAAATTTATACTTGTTTGTTTTAAATAATGGAAAATATATGTAGTTGTACACACCTGGATCACCTCTATCTACAGAAATGTCACAGCTCTGTAAACATCTCAGGGTATAATATTGCAGTATAAAGTGATACAAGACATTTAGACACTTAGAAATAAACATTGTGTCAGTCCATTTACATTTTGTTTTTCTAACCAGTATGAACTACACCATTAACTAGAAATTGAAGATGTCATAAGGAGATAGCACTTAACACTCTTTAATCATTAAATTCAACCTGTTTGTTTCATCACATTTTCCTAATTTCATCGGATTTTATTAATGTTTGTATAGTGTTTATTTTGTTAATTGAAGAGGCTATCACAGTAATAAAGATGCATTAAAAGTGCTAATGTTAACAATTAACTTATTGAAAAGACTTAAAATATTATTTTTCTATTTATTTATGAACTATTAAAATGTCTCAACTTTAGAACACTGCAGGAAATCACACAGGAATCAATTATTCCTATTCAGATATCATTAGGTTAAATTATAAAAATATTTGGAGTTGAGAGTCCTCAATGGTTGATACCTTTTAATGGCTAACTGAAAAGATGGTAACAAATTGCAAGCTTTCGAGACTACTCAGGTCTCTTCATCAGGCAAAGACTAATACAAAATCTGAAGAATCACATATTTATACACCACACAGCACAGAAAAAATGCAATAGTTGAGACAAGTGACGTGAAGCAGAATAGTCATTATGGCAGAGGGATGAGCATAAATATTGGAACAGTTCATAGATAAGGAGTGTGAACGTTTTATTGCCCTCTGATTGGGGTCTGGTAATGTTTTGTGATGTTCTCACAGGGTCTTTGGAGTAAATTCCTTAATTGATGTAAAACGTCATAAATCCGTGTGACAGGTTCATTCCAGCATTAAGAGTGTCAAAGGTCACCATCAATTTGTATTCGCAAACTCTTCTGTGTCTCTGAGATGTGAAACTACCTTTCAGTACAAGTAATTTTATATCTAACATGCTATGACCAGGGGAACTAAAATGTTTTGCCACAGGTAGATCCATTCTTTTTTCTCTTATTGTGTGGCAATGAGAATTCATCCTTGTTCTCAGTTTTTGCCCGATCTCTCCCACATACCGACCCCCAGTTGAACATTTAGTACATATAATTAGGTACACCACATTAGATGTGATGCAGCTGAAAGTACCTGGGATCTTGTAGTCCCGATGGGAGTTGGGGATCTTTATCTTGTCCGTGGTCATTATAAATGGACAGGTTTTGCATTTCTTCTTGTTGCAAGGAAAGGTTCCTGCAGCTGTTGGGGAGGACAGGGAACTTCTGACAATGATGCTTCTTAGATTTGGGGCTGCCTAAAACACAGTAGTGGGGGGTCTGGAAATATATATTGTAATCGGGCATCTTTTTGTAGTAAAGGTTGTAGTTTCTGTGCAGCTCCCTTAGCACCTCCAGATTTGGATTGTAGGTGACCACTAGAGGCACCCGGTTATTTTCTTCTTTAGTTTTGTAATGTAGCAGGTAATTCCTTGATATTCTGGTGGCTCTTGTAATTTAGTTTTCAATTGTTCTTGGATGGTAGCCCTGATTTAAAAAGGTCTTTCTAAGGCGACCAAGTTGTTCATCTCTATCCATGGGGTTGGAACATATACGGTTATACTGATGGCTTGGCTGTAGACAATAGAGTTTTTTATGTGTTTTGGATGGAAACTGTCCCATTTAAGGTATGTTGGATGGTCGATTGGCTTCTGATACAGGGATGTCTCTATTTCATTGTCCTTTAGCTTAATGATGGTGTCCAAAAAGTTAATTTCAGTGCTGGAGTAGTTGAGTGTTAAATTGATAGTGGGATGAAATTAAATTATTTCTTAAATTATTTGTTAAATACCTACTTTTGTATACTCCATTGTGCAAGGGGCACACTTTAACTAGTAGCTACTAAAATCATTGACCCATGATAGAACTTGTAAAAGGTCTTCTCAACTCATCCTTGCTTGCATTCTTTTGCATTTAACAATTAAATATGCAATGTAAATCAAGCGTAAGGCCCATTCAATTTCTAAAATCATATACAGTATGTTCCCTTTTTGCATGTAAAGAAGTAAAATGATGATAAAGATTATTGCCAAGCTGATGTTTGGGTCATATAATGCTCCATAGCAAATTAATATGGGAATAGCTTTTACAAAGAGGAAGAGAACATGGCTTATTGTGGCACTTAGAAGTAGTAATCCTTTAAATGGCAATAGAGACCCTATTCTTTTCAGGGAAGAAACAAATTGCTCAAAGCATGTAGCATAATACAAAGACACAAAAGAAAGGGATAGGGAATTAACATTGTGAACTACAATGAGGACAGTGATTTATTTATTTTATATTTATTTTACTCATTTATATAGCACAATTAATTTTGCAGTGCTTCACAGACATCGTCGCTGTCCCCAATGGGGATCAGAATCTAGACTCCCTATCAGTAACTCTTTTGGAGCGTGGGAGGAAATCGGAGGAAATCCATGCAAACCATGGGGAACCTGGAGGAAATCCATGCAAACACAGGGAGAACATATAAACTCCTTGCAGATGTTGTCTTTGGTCAGATTTGAACCCAGGACCCCAGTACTACAAAGTTGTAGTGCTCTACTGAGCCACCATGCTGCCCACAATGATAATATCTCTAAAGCGCTATGGAATATAATGTATGTTAGTATGATAACTAAATAGAAGGTATAAGACAGAGTTTAAAATGGTACTTCTTATTTAATTTTAGGTATTATGGTGAAACAGTTTGTACATTATGTATACATAATTAATAAGAAATATTACCAAGTAATCTATAACCAGCTTTACAAATCTTCTAATTTAATTATGGACAGCAAGTTTCAGAAGGGATCTGGAAAATACTGCAGGAGGAAATAGCTTTAGGCAAATTATATTTTCCTTACAGTTCCAGGACCAGTACTGTGAAAGTTGAGAGATAAAAATAAACGATGTCTTGCTAGCGTAGTACTTTGTTTTTATATAATACTTTTGTCTAGCCCTCTATTTATTAATGTTACAATATTACTATAAATATGAAATCAAAATTGTCACTCTGAAAGTTAAAGAAAACAATTTTAGAACATACATCATGAAGCAACAGAAAACCATTTTATGATATTGAAAAACACAAATTAATTCACTTAATGCCAAACAATAGAGTTCAGAGCTTGTAGGGTATCTAGTGTAGTACTACTTGATTACAGATTTAAATCCTTCAGCATCCTTAGACTCAGTCTTACATATGGATGTTTTGATTCCATCGTACTCTACAGCTATATGGACACTTTTCCCCTTTCCTTGCATTATCCCATCTGTTATTCTAGCACCCACTTTTTATCAAGTTATTTATTTATTATGCTTTGCTTATATATAGCACTATCTTATTCCGCAGCGCTTTACATACATTATCATCACTGCCCCAATGGGGCTCACAATCTAAATTTCCTATCAGTATGTCTTGGGAGGGTGGGAGGAAACCCACGCAAACACAGGGAGAACATGAAAACTCCTTGCAGATGTTGTCCTTGGTGGGATTTGAACCCAGGACCCCAGCACTGCCAGGCTGCAGTGCTAACTACTGAGCCACCATGCATGTGTTATGCCTAGTGCTACAAAATTTTGTTTAAAGTCATAGCTATACCTCTACCACTGATGTCTTATATTTGCTGTATACTGTATACTGCTGTATACTGTGTTTGGCTATATAATTTTCATTGTTTTATAGTGACAATTTAATTTTTTTAACCCCTTCATGACCCAGCCTATTTTGACCTTAAAGACCTTGCCATTTTTTGCAATTCTGACCAGTGTCCCTTTATGAGGTAATAACTCAGGAACGCTTTAACGGATTCTAGCGATTCTGAGATTGTTTTTTTGTGACATATTGGGCTTCATGTTAGTGGTAAATTTAGGTCGATAATTTTTGCGTTTATTTGTGAAAAAAATGGAAATTTGGCGAAAATTTTGAAAATTTTGTAATTTTCAAATTTTTAATTTTTATTCTGTTAAACCAGAGAGTGATGTGACACAAAATAGTTAATAAATAACATTTCCCACATGTCTACTTTACATCAGCACAACTTTGGGAACAACATTTTTTTTTTTAGGAAGTTATAAGGGTTAAAAGTTGACCAGCGATTTCTCATTTTTACAGCAAAATTTACAAAACCATTTTTTTTAGGGACCACCTCACATTTGAAGTCACTTTGAGGGGTCTATATGGCAGAAAATACCCAAAAGTGACACCTTTATAAAAACTGCACCCCTCAAGCTACTCAAAACTACATTCAAGAAGATTATTAACCCTTCAGGTGCTTCACAGGAACTAAAGCAACGTGGAAGGAAAAAATGGACATTTTAATTTTTCCAACAAAAATTTTCTTTTAGCATCAATTTTTTCATTTTTCCATGGGCATCAGGATAAAATGGATCCTAAAATTTGTTGGGCAATTTCTCCTGAGTACACAGATACCTCATATGTGGTCATAAACCACTGTTTGGGCGCACGGCAGGGCTCAGAAGGGAAGGAGCACCACTTGACTTTTTGAGTAGAAAATATGCTGGAATATATAGCGGTTGCCATGTCACATTTGGAGCTTCCCTGTGTGCCTAAACATTGGAGCTCCCCCACAAGTGACCCCATTTTGGAAACTAGACCCCCTAAGGAACTTATCTAGATGCATAGTGAGCACTTTGAACCCCCAGGTGCTTCACAAATTGATCCGTAAATAAAAGAAGGTACTTTTTTTTTCACAAAAATTTTCTTTTAGCCTCAGTTTTTTTCATTTTCACATGGGCAACAGTATAAATTGGATCCTAAAACCCTGTTGTGAATGGGTTTGAGATGAGTTCTGAGCAGAGACTCCCTCTGGTGGTTACAAGCGGTACGGGTCTGTTCAGTGAAGATTGTGAGGAATGGGAATCAGGTGTTACTGACTGGTCTTATATAAGGGAGTTACCTTCCCATCAGGGTTGCCGGTGATCAATTGTTCTGGTCTGAATCCTTTATTCCAGTTTCCCTTGTAGCCTGCTGTGTCGTGTCTGCATCTCCTGCTGGCAGATAGGACATTTTCTTCTTTTGTGTTTGTGCTATATTTTTGCACTTTGTCCTGCACTTCTGTGGGGGCCTTCAGGGTCCCCTCCGGGGGCTTCTGCCCTCTCAGTTTTGTTCAGCCACTGATGTTTGTACTTTTGCTTTTTCCAGTTTTTTCAGTGGCTGCTGTTTTGATTTTTGTTACACCAGAGAACTAATTTAGGTGGAAGAGGTCGTGTGATCTCAGGTATTTTTTGAAATTAGTAGAGTTGGTGCTTTTCAGAGTTTTCTGGGATTGCAGTAAGTACCCTTCCTATCCTTTTCTATTTAGTTAGTTTGGGCCCCCGCGTTTGCTCATACTATTTTCTGTCTGTGTCAGTATTTCATCTTGTCTAACCGCCATTACATGTTTGGGGGCTTTCTATTATCTTTTGGGTTCTGCTCCGGGGCAGATAGCTTTCCTATATCTATCTTCAGGTGTAGTTAGTTTCTCAGGCTGTGACGAGGCGTCTAGGACCAATGTAGGAACGCTCCACGGCTGCCTCTAGTTGTGGTGGTTAGTCAGGGTACTGCAATCTCATAGATTCCAACTGCTCTGGTGTATTGCCTTTTTTACCTGCACTCCTCAGCTACCGAAACATAACAGTATCACCGGCCCAAAAATTGAAAATTGTATGGTACTCACAGAAGGGAAAAATATTGTGAAAGAAAAAAGGTTGTCAGAGTTGTCAGAGATATTTTTCTATTTGTTGCATTTTTTTTTTTTTTTCCCTCTGTATCTCTGGGTGCTGGGGAGGATCTTTTCTCTCAATGGAGTTTGCACGGTTGTCTGGCCGTGTGGATCAGCTTGCCACTGAGGTTCAGAGTATTGC
The DNA here is from genome assembly GCA_033576555.1 of Oophaga sylvatica. Lineage (NCBI taxonomy): Eukaryota > Metazoa > Chordata > Amphibia > Anura > Dendrobatidae > Oophaga > Oophaga sylvatica. The sequence goes on along the minus strand of JARQOD010000004.1, from coordinate 300,458,102 downwards.
TGCATATCTTGCTAGGTTGCCTGTTGTGGAACCTAGGATCCCATGCCAGATTTGTTTTTGGGGGATCGAGCTAAGTTTCAGAATTTCAAAAATAATTGTAAATTGTTTTTTGCCTTAAAATCTAAGTCCTCAGGGAACGCAGCGCAGCAGGTTCAAATTATCATCTCTCTCCTGCGCGGCGATCCTCAGGATTGGGCTTTTTCCCTGACACCTGGGGATCCTGTTTTGAGTGATGTTGATGCATTTTTTCAGGCTTTGGGGTTATTGTACGATGAGCCTAATGTCACTGATCAAGCTGAAAAAGCCTTGTTGGCATTAAATCAGGGGCCTTATGACGCTGAGTTATACTGTCAGAGATTCCGTAGGTGGGCAGTCCTGACCAAATGGAATGACGACGCTTTGGCGGCCCTTTTCCGGAAGGGTCTGTCAGATAATGTAAAGGATGTTATGGTGGGATTCCCTGTCCCCTCTGGTCTCAATGATTCTATGTCATTAGCGATTCAAATTGACAGACGTTTGCGTGAGCGGAGAAGTATGCGTGGAGTGGTGTTGCCTTGTGAGCCAGCTTCTGAGCCCATGCAGTGTGATGGAGTGGTGTCTGGGGCACAGCGTCATGAGTTTCGAAAGCGCAATGGGTTATGTTTCTACTGTGGTGATGCCTCTCATGCTATTTCAGTCTGCCCTAAGCGGGGAAGACGTTTTGCACGCTCAGTTGTCTTGGGTAGTGTTCAGACTAAGTTTTTGTTAACTGTCACTCTGATATGCTCTCTGTCCTCATTTTCTGCTCAGGCTTTCGCTGATTCTGGAGCAGCTATTAACCTGATGGATTATGATTTTGCTAAACGTTGTGGGTTTCCCTTGATACCCCTACAGAAGTCTATTCCCCTACTGGGGATCGATTCTACCCCTTTGGCTGAGAATAAACCCCAGTTTTCTACTCAGGTGATAATGAGGGTTGAACCTGATCACCAGGAGTGCTGCAAATTTTTGGTTCTGTATAATCTGCATGACATTATCGTGCTGGGTTTCCCTTGGTTACAGTCTCATAATCCTGTTTTGGATTGGAAATCTGTGTCTGTAACCAGTTGGGGCTGCCAATGTGTTAATACCAACACTCCTGTTTTTTCTGCCTCCCCCAGGCTCAGGATGTTCCTGACTTTTTGATTGATTTTTCTGATGTGTTTAGCGAAAGTAAATCTGCATCCTTGCCTCCCCATAGGAGCTATGACTGCGCTATTGAATTAGTGCCGGGTAGTAAATTCCCTAAAGGTCGCCTTTTTAACTTGTCTGCTGGCAGATAGGACATTTTCTTCTTTTGTGTTTGTGCTATATTTTTGCATTTTGTCCTGCACTTCTGTGGGGGCCTTCAGGGTCCCCTCCGGGGGCTTCTGCCCTCTCAGTTTTGTTCAGCCACTGATGTTTGTACTTTTTCTTTTTTCCAGTTTTTTCAGTGGCTGCTGTTTTGATTTTTATTACACCAGAGAACTAATTTAGGTGGAAGAGGTCGTGTGATCTCAGGTATTTTTTGAAATTAGTAGAGTTGGTGCTTTTCAGGGTTTTCTGGGATTGCAGTAAGTACCCTTCCTATCCTTTTCTATTTAGTTAGTTTGGGCCCCAGCGTTTGCTCATACTATTTTCTGTCTGTGTCAGTATTTCATCTTGTCTAACCGCCATTACATTTTGGGGGCTTTCTATTATCTTTTGGGTTCTGCTCCGGGGCAGATAGCTTTCCTATATCTATCTTCAGGTGTAGTTAGTTTCTCAGGCTGTGACGAGGCGTCTAGGACCAACGTAGGAACGCTCCACGGCGGCCTCTAGTTGTGGTGGTTAGTCAGGGTACTGCAATCTCATAGATTCCAACTGCTCTGGTGTATTGCCTTTTTTACCTGCACTCCTCAGCTACCGAAACATAACACTCCCCCACAAGTGACCCCATTTTGGAAACTAGACCCCTAAGGAACTTATCTAGATGCATAGTGAGCACTTTGAACCCCCAGGTGCTTCACAAATTGATCCGTAAAAAAAAAAAGTACTTTTTTTTCACAAAAATGTTCTTTTAGCCTCAGTTTTTTTCATTTTCACATGGGCAACAGTATAAATTGGATCCTAAAATTTGTTGGGCAATTTCTCCTGAGTACACCGATACCTCATATGTGGTCATAAACCACTGTTTGGGCGCACGGCAGGGCTCAGAAGGGAAGGAGCGCCACTTGACTTTTTGAGTAGAAAATATGCTGGAATATTTAGCGGTTGCCATGTCGCATTTGGAGACTTCCTGTGTGCCTAAACATTGGAGCTCCCCCACAAGTGACCCCATTTTGGAAACTAGACCCCTAAGGAACTTATCTAGATGCATAGTGAGCACTTTGAACCCCAGGTGCTTCACAAATTGATCCGTAAAAAAAAAAAGTACTTTTTTTTCACAAAAATGTTCTTTTAGCCTCAGTTTTTTTCATTTTCACATGGGCAACAGTATAAATTGGATCCTAAAATTTGTTGGGTAATTTCTACTGAGTACACAGATACCTCATATGTGGTCATAAACCACTGTTTGGGCGCACGGCAGGGCTCAGAAGAGAAGGAGCGCCACTTGACTTTTTGAGTAGAAAATATGCTGGAATATTTAGCGGTTGCCATGTCGCATTTGGAGAGTTCCTGTGTGCCTAAACATTGGAGCTCCCCCACAAGTGACCCCATTTTGGAAACTAGACCCCCTAAGGAACTTATCTAGATGCATAGTGAGCACTTTGAACCCCCAGGTGCTTCACAAATTGATCCGTAAATAAAAGAAAGTACTTTTTTTTCACAAAAATTTTCTTTTAGCCTCAGTTTTTTCATTTTCACAGGGGCAACAGTATAAATTGGATCCTAAAATTTGTTGGGCAATTTCTCCTGAGTACACAGATACCTCATATGTGGTCATAAACCACTGTTTGGGCGCACGGCAGGGCTCACAAGGGAAGGAGCGCCATTTGACTTTTTGAATAGAAAATATGCTGGAATATTTAGCGGTTGCCATGTCGCATTTGGAGAGTTCCTGTGTGCCTAAACATTGGAGCTCCCCCACAAGTGACCCCATTTTGGAAACTAGACCCTTAAGGAACTTATCTAGATGCATAGTGAGCACTTTGAACCCCCAGGTGCTTCACAAATTGATCCGTAAATAAAAGAAGGTACTTTTTTTTCACATAAATTTTCTTTTAACCTCAGTTTTTTTCATTTTCACATGGGCAACAGTATAAATTGGATCCTAAAATTTGTTGGACAATTTCTCCTGAGTACACAGATACCTCATATGTGGTCATAAACCACTGTTTGGGCGCACGGCAGGGCTCAGAAGGGAAGGAGCGCCATTTGACTTTTTGAATGGAAAATATGCTGGAATATTTAGCGGTTGCCATGTCGCATTTGGAGAGTTCCTGTGTGCCTAAACATTGGAGCTCCCCCACAAGTGACCCCATTTTGGAAACTAGACCCCTTAAGGAACTTATCTAGATGCATAGTGAGCACTTTGAACCCCCAGGTGCTTCACAAATTGATCCGTAAATAAAAGAAGGTACTTTTTTTTTCACAAAAATTTTCTTTTAGCCTCAGTTTTTTTCATTTTCACATGGGCAACAGTATAAATTGGATCCTAAAATTTGTTGGGCAATTTCTCCTGAGTACACAGATACCTCATATGTGGTCATAAACCACTGTTTGGGCGCACGGCTGGGCTCAGAATGGAAGGAGCGCCACTTGACTTTTTGAGTAGAAAATATGCTGGAATATTTAGCGGTTGCCATGTCGCATTTGGAGAGTTCCTGTGTGCCTAAACATTGGAGCTCCCCCACAAGTGACCCCATTTTGGAAACTAGACCCCCTAAGGAACTTATCTAGATGCATAGTGAGCACTTTGAACCCCCAGGTGCTTCACAAATTGATCCGTAAATAAAAGAAAGTACTTTTTTTTCACAAAAATTTTCTTTTAGCCTCAGTTTTTTTCATTTTCACAGGGGCAACAGTATAAATTGGATCCTAAAATTTGTTGGGCAATTTCTCCTGAGTACACAGATACCTCATATGTGGTCATAAACCACTGTTTGGGCGCACGGCAGGGCTCAGAAGGGAAGTAGCGCCATTTGACTTTTTGAATGGAAAATATGCTGGAATATTTAGCGGTTGCCATGTCGCATTTGGAGAGTCCCTGTGTGCCTAAACATTGGAGCTCCCCCACAAGTGACCCCATTTTGGAAACTAGACGCCCTAAGGAACTTAACTAGATGCATAGTGAGCACTTTGAACCCCCAGGTGCTTCACAGAAGTTTATAACGCAGAGCCGTGAAAATAAAAAATCATTTTTTTTTCTCAAAAAATGATTTTTTAGCCCACTATTTTTTATTTTCACAATGGTTACAGGAGAAATTGGACCCCAAAAGTTGTTGTCTAGTTTGTCCTGAGTACGCTTGTACCCCATATGTGGGGGGGAACCACTGTTTGGGCACACGTCAGGGCTCGGAAGGGATGTAGTGACGCTTTGAAATGCCGACTTGATGGAATGGTCTGCGGGCATCTTGTTACGTTTGCAGAGCCCCTGATGTGCCTAAACAGTAGAAACTTCCCACAAGTGACCCCATTTTGGAAACTAGACCCCGCAAAGAACTTATCTAGATGTGTGGTGAGCACTTTGAACCCCCAAGGGCTACACAGAAGTTTATAACGCCCGGGCATGAAAATAAAAAAATCATATTTTTTCCACAATCAGGATCTTTTAGTCCCCAATTTTTTTTTTCCCAAGGGTAACATGAGAAATTAGACCCCAAAAGTTGTTGTCCAATTTGTCCTGAGTATGCTGATATCCCATATGTGGGAGAAAACTACTGTATGGGCACACGTCGGGGCTCGGATGGGAAGTAGTGACGTTTTGAAATGCCCACTTGATGGAATGGTCTTCGGGCGTCATGTTACGTTTGCAGAGTCCCTGATGTGCCTAAACAGTAGAAACTCCCCACAAGTGACCCCATTTTGGAAACTAGATCCCCCAAGGAACTCCTATAGATGTGTGATAAGCACTTTGAATCTCCAAGTCCTTCACAGAAGTTTATAACGCAGAGCCGTGAAAATATAAAATCATTTTTTTTCCACAAAAATAATTTTTTAGTCCCCAATTTTTTTTCCCAATGTTAACAGGAGAAATTAGAACCCCCAAAGTTGTTGTGCAATTTTTCCCGAGTACGCTGATACCTCATATGTGGGATAAACCTCTGTTTGGGCACACGTCGGGGCTTGGAATAAAGGGAGCACTGTTTGACTTTTTGAACGCAAAATTTGCAGGAATCAATGGTGGCGCCATGTCGCGTATGGAGACCCCTGATGTGCCTAAATAGTGGAAACCCCTCAATTCTAACTCCAACACTAACCCCAACACACCCCTAACCCCAACCCTAACCCCTACACACACCTAACCCTAATACAAACCCTAATCATAACCCTAACCCCAACACACCCCTAACCCTAATCCCAACTCTAACCATAAACCTAACCACAAGCCTAACCCTAATTCCAACCCTAACCCTAATTCCAACCCTAACCCAAGTTCCAACCCTAACCGTAATTCTAACCTTAACCCTAATGCTAACCCTAACCCTAGTTCTAACCCTAAGGCTGGGTTCATATTGCGTTTTACCAGCCCGTTCAACACGTAGCGTTGACTGGCTGGTAACGGTATAGCATAACGCGATCGTGTTATGCTATACCCGCTAACGCAGATGAATCAGCAGATAATCAGCCGCGGATCCGCAGCAAAATCAGTCGCGGATCAGCAGCAAAATCCGCCGCGGATCAGCAGCAAAATCCGCCGCGGATCAGGAGCAAAATCCGCCGCGGATCAGCAGCAAAATCCGCCGCGGATCTGCAGCAAAATCAGTCGCGGGTCAGCAGCAAAATCAGCCGCGGATCCGCAGCAAAATCAGTCGTGGATCAGCAGCAAAATCAGCCGCGGATCTGCAGCAAAATCAGTCGCGGATCAGCAGCGAAATCCGCCGTGTATCAGCAGCGAAATCAGCCGCGGATCAGCAGAGAAATCTGCCGCGGATCAGCAGCGAAATCAGCCGTGGATCCGCAGCGAATCAACAGCGAATCCGCCACGGATCAGCAGCAAAATCAGCCGTGTATCAGCAGCAAAATCAGTCGCGGGTCAGCAGCAAAATCAGCCGCGGATCCGCAGCAAAATCAGTCGCGGATCAGCAGCAAAATCAGCCGCGGATCCGCAGCAAAATCAGTCTCGGATCAGCAGCAAAATCAGCCACGGATCCGCAGCAAAATCCGCCGTGGATCCGCAGTGAAATCCGCCGCGGATCAGCAGCGAAATCAGCCGCGGATCCGCAGCGATTCAGCAGCGAATCCGCCGCGGATCAGAAGCAAAATCAGCAGCGGATCCGCAGCAAAATCAGTCTCGGATCAGCAGCAAAATCAGCCACGGATCCGCAGCAAAATCAACCGCGAATCCGCCGCGGATCAGCAGCGAAATCCGCTGCGGATCCGCAGCGAAATCCGCCGCGGATCAGCAGCGAAGTCAGCCGCAGATCCGCAGCGAAATCCGCCGCGGATCAGCAGCGAAATCAGCTGCGGATCCGCAGCGAATCAGCAGCGAATCCGCCGCGGATCCACAGCGAAATCAGTCGCGGATCAGCAGCAAAATCAGCCGCGGATCTGCAGCGAAATCCGCCGCGGATCAGCAGCGAAATCAGCCGCGGATCCTCAGCGAATCAGCCGCAAAATCCGCCGCGGATCCGCAGCGAAATCCGCCGCGGATCAGCAGCGAAATCAGCCTCGGATACGCAGCGAAATCCGCCGCGGATCAGCAGCGAAATCCGCCGCGGATCCGCAGCGAAATCCGCAGCGAATCAGCAGCGAAATCCGCCGCGGATCAGCCGCGAAATCCGCCGCGGATCAGCAGCGATATCCACCGCGGATCCGCAGCAAAATCCGCTAGGAAAAAAAAAAATCTTTATTTTATTATTTGTCCCTACCTATGACAGGGGGGGTTCATTTACTTTTTTTTTATTTTTATCACTGTGACAGTTTATCACAGTGATCAAAATAAATTTTTGTATAATTAAGGGCGCACTGCGCATGCGCCGACCGGCGGGCGCACTGTGCATGCGCCCGCCATTTTCCAAGATGGCGGCGCCCATGAAGAATCCCGGGCAGCCGCCGGGACGGATCCAGGGACATCGGTGGACCGGGAGAGGTGAGTAGGGGGCGTTGGAAGGTGAGGGGGGGATTGGTAGGTGGGGGCAGCCGATCGCAGGAGCAGGGGAGCAGACAGTGACGGCGGTGACCGATCGCTGCCATCTTTCGATGGCAGCGGCCGATCACCGCCGTGACTTGGTGTGGGGGGGGTCAGATCTTGGTGTCCAGCCATGGCAGATGCTATTGCAGCATCGGCCATGGCTGGATTGTAATATTTCACCAGTTTCATTGGTGAAATATTACAAATCGCTCTGATTGGCTGTTTCACTTTTAACAGCCAATCAGAGCGATCGTGGCCACGTGGGGGTTAAGCCAACCCCCCTGTGGTGATGCAGTAAGGGTCCTGTTACTGCCGGTCTCCCGACCCGCAGGAACATGATTTATAGCATGACGCCGACGTCGGCGTCATGGGTCGGGATGGCACAGGTTTTCATGACGCCGACGTCGGCGTCATGGGTCGGGAAGGGGTTAAAATATTATCGAAAATTTGTACCTTTTCATACTATGCTATGATATTCTAGTTTTGTATGAATATATAAGAAAAAAAAAGCATATTTTCCACTAAGCAAATAACTGTTGGCCATGTCAAGTAATACATTTATGTCATGTCCACCTGTAATGCTCTTTGTAGGTAGCCAACTGCTGGCAGCTCTTCGAATTCCAAATAATATCGGAAATAAATGAGTTGGCTATCTGATTTTTTCCAGAGCATCAGACAGGACTAGATCACAACCATTCATGGAATTAGAAGTGGTTTCAGCTTTCAGACTTCCATTCATAAGAGAACTACTTTAACATATTGCAGTGTCATTATTATAATGTTCAACACATACAGAATCTAGTAGCAATTGTACAGTTTTTGCAGATAGAAAATTGTTTGCAAAATATATTTAGAATTCATGTCATTCTTAGAATAAGGGCCCTGTCACACTCTTCAATGTCCCAGCGATCCGACCAATGATCCGACGTGGATAGGATCACTGGGACATCATTAGCTGATCCCTGGTGAGCTGTCACATAGGCAGACTCACCAGCGATCAGGACCAGCGAGCACGCTGGTATCCAGGCTAAACATTGGGTAACTAAGCGCCGCTCAGCGCTTAGTAACCTGATGTGTACACTAGATACCAGCTCCCAGCTTCTGCTGTAAATGCTGGGAACAGGTATCCAGGCTAAACGTCGGGTTACTAAGCGCTGCACGGCGCTTAGTAACCCGATATGTACCCTGGATACCAGTTCCCAGCTTCTGCAGTACAGTGCTGGGAGCTCGCTGATCGTTGGTCTCCCGCTGTCACACTTATAACAATTCAAAATTAACAAAGGGCCTTAATATCAAAAATCATGAAAAAATGCCCTATAGGCAATACTTTATTAATAAAATTACCACAATGGGTAAAACACCCAAACAAGTGACACAAAACAAGAAAAACCAAAACATATAATGTGTATGAATACCATTAAAACAGATGGGTACCGCTGGGCTGTCCCTAGAGTGATAACTAAGCTCCCGCTGTCACACGCAGTGATGCGCGCTGGCCAGCGGAAGACCAACGATGAAAAAATGGCCCAGGCCATTCGACGAAGATCAGTGATACCCAACAGGGGGGCTGGTCGTCGCTGTGTGTCACACTAAGCGAGATCGCTAGCTAGGTCACTGTTGCGTCACAAAATCGGTGAACAACTGTAATTTTAGAATAAGTGTAAGGAGCCCAGACACAATAGTTAGCTGATGGTTAAATGATGGTTTGATAGATTATCCGGCCAGGAGCTATGTCTCTCATCTCTTCCATACACAAGAGCACTCACTATGACAATTGCTCCTGCGCCGGGAAAAAAAAGGAAAGGCAGTTTGAAGTCGGACATGCCAGATCCATATTTTCCACAACATTATCTGTCGGGCAGGGCCGGCTCCAGGTTTTTATGGGCCCCAGGCGAAAGAGCCTCAGTGGGCCGCTTTAACACAGACCACGATTCATGATGCACAGATACGGCAGAGAAATATGGGTATAGCACAACGCCAAACACTTCACTTCTTCCATTACATGACTGATATCTATTGTAAATTGTACAATAGCTCAAAAACCGCCAAATCCTCACAGCGCACAGTACAGACTGGACAGTACAGTCCTCCATACAATATTATGGGCACCACAGTCTCCCCCTCATCACCCATATAATACCCCATGCAGGATGTCACCCCCCATATAATGCTCCATACAGAATACTGGACCCAAAATAATGCTCCATACAGAATACTGGACCCAATATAATGCTCCATACAGGATACTGGTCCCCATATATTGCTCCATACAGGATACTGGTCCCCATATAATGCTCCATACATAATATGGAGCTCTCCTCTGCGCTGTACTGCGTTCTGCACTGTTACGGCTCAGGAAAGGGTGCTGTGGAAAGACTCCCCATTATCATCATGATTTACTCCCCATCATCATCATTGCCTCCTTATCATCATCATTGCCTCCCCATTATCATCAATGCCTGCCCATCATCATCATCTCCTCCCCATCATCATCAATGCCTGCCCATCATCATCATCTCCTCCCCATCATCAATGCCTGCCCATTATCATCATGGCCTCCCCATCAACATCATCTCCTCCCCATCATCAATGCCTCCCCATCATCATCATGGTCTCCCCATTATCATCAATGCCTGCCCATCATCATCATCGCCTCCCATCATAATTATCGCCTCCCCATCATCATCAATGCCTCCCCATTATCATCAATGCCTCCCCATTATCATCAATGCCTGCCCATCATCATCATCGCTTCCCCATCATCATGATCGCCTCCCTATCATCATCAATGCCTCCCCATTATCATCAATGCCTGCCCATCATCATCTTCTCCCCATCATCAATGCCTGCCCATTATCATCAATGCCTGCCCATTATCATCATCTTCTCCCCATCATCAATGCCTGGCCTTTATCATCAATGCCTCCCCATTATCAGCAATGCCTGCCCATCATCACACACAGACAGCACTACAGCACACAAGCACTCTCTCACATACATACACACACATACACATACACACACACACACACACACACATACACACACAAAGCACCACACTACATACACACAGACACACACAGAGACACAGACACACACGTCTCACCTGTTCAGCGTCCGCGCTCTCTGCCACAGCCGGCCGCTGAATGATGACGTCATTCAGCGGCGCTGCTGTGAGAGGAAGCGCCGGCGCCCCCTGGAGCCCGGAGCTGCGGCAGCAGAGGCACGGGAGAGGTGAGTGTTGTGCCAGCTGATACCGGGGCCCTGAGCAAGTGGGGGGGGGCCAGTGGCGGCGCTGACACCGCTCTCCTCCGCTAACGGGCGCGGGGGTGCCAGACGGCGAGTGGGCCCCCCCCGCCTGCTCAGGTCCCTGGCACTTGCCCGGGTGTGCCGGGTGCTGACGCCGGCCCTGCTGTCGGGTAAATGTCAGGAAAACCCCATACACTTCAGATTCAGTCCACCTTACTCCAATGTATATGAGGGCCCTGTAATCTTTGGAATAGATATTGTAAGGGTAGTCTTTATATAGACGAGTGAATTGATTCAATACAAATTCACAAGTCCTGGTGAATTTGAAAAATGCGTGATTCGATTTGCACAAATCTGCAAAAAAATGAACTTTTTACACATTGCAAAATATTGCATCAGTCACAGAAGGCTGACATGGCTATTTTCTAAATCCAGACATTGAGCTGCGAATATATATCTTGCAAAGTGTGCATATATCTGTTGTACTAGTCAAATTTTACATTAATATATTCTATACCAATTCAATGCCCTAATGCAGATGCTAGCTTTTAGAAATTGTACTTATTGCTTAATCTTTGGAAAGAGGTTTGAAATTTGTTAAAAAAAATAGAAAAGTTTAAAATAATGTAGACATTTATTTGTGCATGTCTGTTTTTGCACACCTGTTTTACTAGTCTAATTTAAGTATCGCACACACCACATCAATGCTGCAGCCTGTGGCCACAATTTTATTTCTGTACCTGTACGTAGCTACAGCATTTCTAATTTTGTCCTTTTTTGATGATGGTTGAATAATAGTGTTGAGCGATACTGCTCGATATCTAAAAATATCGGATCGGAATGGTATCGCCGATATCACTAAATATCGGCGATATCCGATTCCGATACCGGAAGTCCCATGTAAGTCTATGGGAACAAAATATCGCAACTAAAAAAAACCTTTATTTCCTTGTAAACACTAAATATACACACATAGAATACATATATATATATATATATACATGTCATTGTGACATATATATATACATATATGTATAGTTTATACACTTCTACATAGTAAAATATCCTCTGATTCAATTGCCGGGTAAAGCCGGCTTCTGTGAAAAGACAGAAGCACCCGACATGAAATGATGCTTGGTGTACATAGGGTTAACCATGTCTTTTCATGTCGTTTGCAATCTGATTTGCACAAACAATTACATCAGTCTATGTGTGCAAAATTTCACACGTGTAGGGGTTAATTAAAGGTGTAAATTCGTTGTAAAAAAAACTGACTTTTTTGCTACGAATTTACACCTTTAATTAACCCCTACAGGTGGGAGATTTTGCACACATAGACTGATGTAATTGTTTGTGCAAATCAGATAGCAAAGGACATGAAAAGACATGGTTAACCCTATGTACACCAAGTGTCATTTCATGTCGGGTTCTGCATTTTCACAAAAGCCGTCAATTGAATTAGCGGCTATTATACTATGTAGAAGTGTATGAACTATAAATATAAATATATATATATGTGTCACAAATTCAATGACATGTATATATATATATATGAGGTGTAAAATTGTTTAAAAAAAATGCGTGGGCTCCCGCCCTATTTTCGCAACCAGACAGACAAAGCCAGCGAATGGGGGCAGATAATAATAGCCCAGAGAGGGACCATTATTTTTGGCCCCCCCTGGCTACTAACATCTGCCCCAAGACACCCCAGAAAAGACAAATCTATAATTAGATTCGCCCTTTCTGGCACTTTGCCCATCTATTCCCATTGCCCTGTAGCGGTGGCGAATGGGTTAATATGGGGTTAAAGCCACATTGCAATTGAAAGGTGACCTTAAGCCAGGTTAATAATTGAGAGCTGTCAATTAGACAACTATCAATTATTAATCCTATTGCATGAAATAAAAATAAAACACACACACTTTAATTAAAAATCATTTTAATGAAATAAAGACACATGTTTTTGACCATCTTTTATTTGACTGCAAAAACCATTTCCTGTAATAAAAATAAAATAAAAAAGCAAAATTATTCTTACCTATCCCATGCACAGTCAGGTCCCACGGTGTAATCCTTCAGAAAGGGTTAATGTTTACTGCAGGGACCGCAGCTAATGCTGCAGCCTCACAGTAAACCCCCAAATGAATGAGTTCCTCTCCTGGCTGACAGGAGAGGAAGTGGAAAGCTTAATTGATTGCTTTCCACTTTCACTTCAGGTCAGCCAGGGACACAATCAGTGACGTCAGAGGGAACTGATTAACAAAAATAGGGGTTCCCTTCGAATAAAAAATGGCGTCGGGTCCCCCCTATTTTTGTTAACCAGCCAGATGAAGCAGACCGCTGAGGCCTGGATTTTCAGGCTGTTAAGGAGCCAAGATCCATGGACCTTGCCAGCCTGATAATACCAGGCCACAGCAGTCTGCATATCTTGGCTGATTAACAAAAATAGGGGATCCCCTCGAAAAAAATTGGCGTGGGGTCCCCTCTATTTTTGTTAACCAGCCAGATGAAGCAGACCGCTGAGGCCTGGTTTTTCAGGCTGGTAAGGATCCAATATCCATGGACCTTGCAAGCCTGATAATACCAGGCCACAGCAGTCTGCTTAGCTTGGCTGGTTAACAAAAATAGGGGATCCCCTCGAAAAAAAAAACGGCGTAGGGGTCCCCCTATTTTTGTTAACCAGCCAAGTAAAATGCAGACTGCTGCGGCCTGGTATTAAAAGACTGTCAAGGCCCATGGATTTTGGCCCTCAACAGCCTGATAATACCAGGCTACAGCAGCCCCACATTTGGCGCATCAAAAGATGTGCCAATTGTGGCACTTTACCCGGCTCTTCCCACTGCCCTGTAGCGGTGGCAAGTGGGGTAATAAGGGGTTAATGTCACCATTGATTGCACGGTGACAATAAGCCCGGTTAATAATGGAGAGGTGTCAATAAGACACCGATCCATTATTAATCCCAAAGTTATTAAATGTATAAAAAAAAGACAAAGCAAGAAAAAAGTCTTTTAATGAAATAAAAGAGACAACACAGTTTTCATTAATTTTATTATACACTCATTCCTGCGACGCCATCGATCTCCTGTAAAAAAAGAAAAAAAACAAACCAACAGTATACCACCTGTCCGACGCAGTCCATAGTAACGACTGTCCCACGACGATCCAGCTCTGCTACATCGCAATGACAGGCAGAGCCTGTCATCGCGACGCAGCACAGCTGATTACCTGCTTCCCCGGCGGTGACGTCATCGGACTGACTGCTTTACGGCCGGGATTACCCAGCAGTCACTGCAGTTATCGCGAGAAACTGCATGTGACCGCCGGGGAAAGATGATGGCGGCCATGAAGCAGTCCAGCCCGTGACCGCCGGAGATCTTCTGCCAGGTAAGTGCCGCTGACTCCTGACAGACCCGACCGACGGACGACAGTGACAGTGACAATCCCGATTCCGGTATCCGATAAGACGAAAATATCGGAACTAAGTATCGAAAGGCCGATAGAGCTAATATCGGCCGATACCCGATACTTGCGGTATCGTATCGCTCAACACTATTAAATAACTAAGTTCATAAGATTTTTAAAAGTTAATTATAGTGTTGTGCAAAATTTACAGTAAAAGAAAATTGGAAATGACAATGGACGTGTTACTGTAAAAGAAAAAAATAACATACCATATCTAAGAATGTGGGAGCCGCTAATAGAAGCAAAGCCACAACCATGGGCACCAGTCATATTGGTACAACCATTCACAAGGCACAATTAGCCTCCAGCAAGTCTATTAACCCCTTTCCAACATCGGGCGTAATAGTACGCCGATGCTGGACACCCTCCTTTTGAATTGGGCTTCAGCGGTGAGCCCACATCTTTCCCAGCACGTCAGCTATTTTGAACAGCTGACATGTGCCCCAAACAGCAGCGGGTGGAATCGTGATCCACCCATGGCTGTTCACCAGTTAAATGCCGCTGTAGTCAATGACAGTTCTACTTGGCCTTGTGTTTTGGATCACTGTCATGTTGGAACGTCCAAGTACATCCCATGCGCAGTTTCCGTGCTAATGATGGCAAATTTGCCTCCAGTAATTGCTGATAACATGCTGCATTCATCTTTCCTTCAACTTTGACCAAGTTTCCTGTGCCTTTGTTGCTCACACATCCTCAAAACATCAGCAATCCAACTCCATGCTTTGCAGTAGGAATAGTGTTCCTTTCATCATAGGCCTTGTTGACCTCTCTCCAAATGTAACGTTTATGGTTGTGGCCAAAAAGTTTAATTTTGGTCTCATCACTCCAAAATTACCTTGTTCCAGATGTTTTGAGGCTTGTCTCTGTGCTGTTTTACATATTGTAGGTGAGATACTTTGTGGCATTTGAACAGTAATGGCTTTCTTCTCGACCATGCAGACAGTTTTCCTTCAAGTACCTCCTAATTGTGCATCTTGAAACATCCACACCGCTAGTTTTCAGAGAGTTCAGTATTACAGCTAATGTTGTTTGTGGGTTTTTCTTTGCATCCTGAAAAATTCTCCTGACAATTGTAGATGAAATTTTTGTTGGTCTATTGACCGTGGTTTTGTTTTTACAGAGCCCCTGATTTTCCATTTGTTAATCACAGTTGAACGCTGCTGACTGTCATTATCTATTCCTTCGATATCTTTTTGTATCCCTTTCCTGTTTTATACAGTTCAACTACCTTTTCCCGTAGATCGATTGACAACTCTTTTGCTTTCCCCATGACTCACAACCCAGAAATGTCAGTGGCTGGATGAAAGGTGCAAGAATCTGTCTGGATCCCAGAAATTCACAGGTGACAGGTGAGGATGTTACCTTTAGAAGCCATTCAAATCCATTTGTGTCAACGTCTGTGCATGTTATCAGGTCAAAATCACCAGGGTATGTGAACTTTTGATCAAGGTAATTTGGATGTTTTGGGTTATCATTATGATTTAAAAAGAGAAAACACAGTAGTTTCACAATAAATGGCTTCACCCAACCACTAACCATGAGTGGAGAAAAAGTTTTGGTGTTATCAATCATATTCTCTGAAAAAAGGCAAAGAAAGCAAAAATTCTGCCAGGGTATGTAAACTTTTGATTACAACTGTAATTTTTTTTAGTTGTTTTATTTTGAATGGGGTGAATGGGGGTGATTTGAACGTTTATACATATAGAGACTAGAAGCTGCAATAACCCGATTGCCTCTGTTACACACAGGTGATGATCAGATCACCTGTGTGTTACAGAAATGCTCACTTGCCATGAGCACCGACCACCGTGAGGTGCTCATAGCAATCTGATTGTGACAACCATAGAGGTCTGCTGGAGACCTCTGGTTGTCATGTCAACCCATCAGTGACCCGCGATCATGTGACGGGCTCATCGATGGGTGCAGGGCAGACACTGACAGCTTGACAGCCTGGGGCCCCTGTGCAAGAAATGTGTCTGGGCCCCCTTCCTTTTATGGTGACAAAGCCATATATATATATCCACACACACATTCATGTATATTACATAGTCTCTTTTATTATGTATATTACCGTCCCTTATTACACAGTGCCCTCTCTTGCTATGTACAGCACCATCCCTTACATATTTGATTACATAAAGCCCTGTTTTTTATTACATACCATCCTTGTCTTGTTAGATGTAAAATGAGCGCTGATAGAGCATGGGAAAGCTTGTTTTCTACTGGAGGAGCTGATGGATAGGTCGTCTGATCACCGGCTCCTCCATCAGCAGTCATTTTATATCTAAAAAGAGAGGAGACTATGTAATAAAAGAGGGCGCTGGGAATAACAAAATTAACAAGAATACACTATGTAAGAGCCAGCACTGTACATAACAGCAGATGAAGCTATTTAATTAGGAACGGCACCATATATAACTAAAGAGGATGGTATGTAATAAGGGACGGTGTTATACATAATAAAAGAGGAAACTATGTAACTAAGGATGATGTTATACAGGTTTAGTGAGTACACTATATATTAATGGACTGTGTTATACATAATAAGTACGTACATTCTATACTAAGGGACTGTGTTAGACATAATAAGTGAGTACACTATATACTAAGGAACTGTGTTAGACATAATGAGTGATAATGTCTTCCTCCACCTCCCCTGTTCCTAAATTCATTATAAGTTTTCCTTCCTCCCATCCCTATCCCACGCACCCCTCATTGTCCTCCTCCCCGTATCCCATTATTGTCCTCTCCCCACCCCATCATTGACCATTCCACCACCTCCATCATTTCCTCCTACCCCACCACCCCTATTATTGCCCTTTCCACCACCTCCGTCATTGTCCTTTCCACCATCATTATTTCATTCTCCCCCACCCCATCATTGTCCTTTCCACCACCAACATTGCATTCTTCCCCACCACCCCATAATTGTTCTTTCCACCACCTCCATCATTGCTTTTTCTGCCACCACCCCATGATTGCCCTTTCCATCACATCCATCATTGCTTTCTCCCTTACCACCCCATCATTGCCCTCTTCATCACACCCATCATTGCCCTTTCCACCACCTCCATCATTGCCTTCTCTTCCACCACCTCTATCATTGTCTTCTTCTCCACCACTCCCATCATCCTTTTCCACTACCACCATCATTGCCTTTTCCCTCACCTCCATCATTGTCTTCTCCCCCACCCCATCATTGCCCTTTCCACCACATCCATAATTTCCTCCTCCCCCACCATCCCCATCATTGCCCTTCCCTCCACCACCATCCATGCCCATTCCACCCACCACCTCCATCATTTCCTCTACCCCATTATTGCCCTTTCCACCACCTCCATCATTGCTTTCTTAACCACCACCATCATTGCCCATTTCACCAAGTCCATCATTACCTCCTCCCCCACCATCGCCATCATTGCTCTCTCCATCACCCCATCATTGCTTTCTTCCCATTACCCCATCATTGCCCTCTCCTCCACCTACACACACAGACACACACAGCACCATTCACCTCTCTGCACATTCCCCCGCAGCGCTATGCATGCACGCACACATTCACCACCACTCATCTCTACACACACATACACACAACACAAATACATAAAAAAAACCACACACAGCACCTCTCACCTCTCCGCACGCTCTCTCACAGCTGAAGCATCACCGTCGCCGGCAGCTTCTTCTCTCTGGCACAGCTGTCCGCTGAATGATTACATCATCCAGCGGTGCTGCTGTCTGTGTGAGAGGAAGCACGGGCAGGGAGCAGGACGGATCCCTGCAGCTCTGCTCTGCTGCTATTTTCTCTTGTACAGTCATGGTCAAAAGTTTTGAGAATGACACAAATATTATATTTTCACATGATCTGCTGCCCTCTGGTTTTTATGTGTGTTTGACAGATGTTTTTATCACAGACAGAAATATAATTGCAAACATTAGAGTAACAAAAGCTTATATTGACAGAATGAGTTAATGCAGCAAGTCAATATTTGCAGTGTTGACCCTTCTTCTTCAGGACCTCTGCAATTCTCCTTGGCATGCTCTCAATCAACTTCTGGACCAAATCCTGACTGATAGCAGTCCATTCTTGCACAATCTTCAATGTTATTATTAATAAGCAACCACCTGTAAATTGACATCTGAAAAATTATGTTCCTATTAACTAAACCATTAACCTGCCTATTTGACTTTAGACACTTGCCAGGACTAGAACATTAGTACTTAGACTGTAGTCATTTGAGCTTAATTAGTATCAAAGACCATCATCTTAACTTTCAAGGATACTAGGTTCAAAACTCTATGCACAGTAGCATAACTATAAGGGGCAAAGGGCCCACTTTTCCTGAGCCCAACTCAAGGCCATGGTGCTATGCTACTGTTAAATATATTGACGTGCACAGCACTCTGATGTAGTTGAGATCTGTTGTACAGCAGAAAGACACAATCTCCCAGCACTACCGCTCTCCTTTCTGCAGACCACAGGTCACTATAAGCCTGCTGTCTACAGAACAGCAGAAGCTGCTACTGTCATATTTATGGACTATTTTTATTTATTTTAAATAGTAATAATATGAGCAGGTGATAATATAAGTAGATCTAATCAGTCAATATCTGTATCTTATCAGGTCTTTCATTGATTTGTGAAGTGAATGTTTTTGACATATTTCTGTATTGCTTAAGGATGAAAGAAACTATTGACTTTGACTTGAAAATTCAATTTGCGTGAAATGTATTTGATGTAAATCGAATTGCTGGTAAAAGATGTTTATTATGCTCTATGGTCTATCCAAACTTCAAAGCATAAATAGAGGGGTTTAAAAAACCTTCTTCCCATCTTGCTCCCTTCCTAGTCCTCTTCTGGCTAGCTCCACATTCCGGTCTTCTGTTTTACCTACATATTTACCCATTAAGCCTCAGGTGATTCATATCACCCGGTGATGCCAAAAGCACAAGAGTGAATGTAAAGACCCACCATTTTGCTTGATTCACTCAAACTGAATTACCAATTTTATTAGTGGTGAATTTGAATTTTTGTAAAATTCTAAACAAATTTGATTCACCTCAAATCTGTTTGCTCTTCTGTTTCATCGCTTATTTTTTTCTTTTTTCAGTTCTGTTGATAATCCATGTGTGGATTTAGAAATTAGTGAGATGTGTTAATTTTAATTTCAAAGGGCAAAGTATGACTTGGGAGAAAATTTTAGGTGCTTAAAAGTGTATAACACTGAATGGGATTTTCAGTGTGCTATGTCTCTACTTAGGGGAAATATATGGAATGGTAAGTATGATAGAATTCTTTTAATTCACCTGTAGTTTAACATTTTTTGGGCCAACTAAATAGGTAAAATTGTAACTCTTAAATTATAAACAAAAATTATAGTTTACTGGTAAAATGTAAACGTATCTTGAAATAGATAATTGTTTCAAGAAAAAGTATTAGTTTAATTTTTAGTTTTCGAAACATACCTAATCTTTCTGTTCTTATGACATTTTTCAAAAAAGTTTCTTATTACATGAATGTATTATTCTAAATATAATTTTTATAAATTCATACAAAAAAGACAGATTATGCAGCTCCTGACATTTTGCTTAACTATGGAATATTTATGACAGTGATATATTAGGTGTAAATGTGCAAAATGTACATAGACTTCAGCCATAAAATATCATGTAAAGGATGAAGCATCTCACTGTCAAAAAAACAACAGGTGGGTTTTCTAGGGATTATGAGGTTTGCTGTTATCCATATGAAAAATATATAACATGCTCAGTGGGGATCAAAAGTGGACATACTGTGAGCACGAATACCAACAAACTAAAACAATAGCTGTCAAAGAAGAATCTTATCACTACACTGAAGTATTCAAGAAACGGGTCAACCAATCTGACCCTGCTTCATTATAAATAGGAAATCTTTATCTGTTAGATGGAAAATTCAGCTCACGGCTATGGGTACAATGGCATCATGTGTTGTTATATCGTCAAGGTTTATCGACTTCTACAGATGCTATCTGCACACTGTCCATTTTTGCATACATGATTTCAATTGAATGGATAAGTTCTGAATAATGAACATAAGTAAGGCATGTTTCAGTATTTTTCATACTGATCCTTGATCTTTAAACAAAAATACAGACATGAATAGCCCCATAGATTATAAAGTGCATCTGTGCCATGCATGAAAAAAAGTATCGTGCATATATGTCAAACACTGAAAAAGCCAAAGGTTCCTCTAGAGAAAAAGCACATGAAGAAATGCAACTCTGTATTAACAAATACAAATATAAAATTACACTTACAAAATTTTTTATAAAACATTTTTGAAAGAACAGAAAACAAAACTTTAAAAAATAATACAAGAGTTTAACAAGATTTAGTTTGAGAATATTTAATTAAAGCATACTCTCTTTATATTTTCCAAGATTGTGTGTATTCGAATGTGTGTGCGTGAGTGTGTTGAAATTTTACTTCAAGAAAAAGAGTTTTTTTAATCCCCTTCAAAGTCTACACAGATATTTAACACAAAACAATGTCCTTTATAGTATCGTATAAGACCCCGGATTCTAATAAACTGTGAAACAGACAAGTCCTTTGAGAAATATTCCCTAGACTACTCGCATTTATTTCATTTAGAGAAAGCTGTATATCAAAACACTACAAAGTTACAATATTTTCAAAAGAGCTCTTATGCAAGGATTATGTGAAAATCCATCCCACTACATGCTTGTGAAGGGTTAACAAAGATATGTGTTTTGTGACCTACAGCACTGCTACCACCCACCTGCCAGTCATTGTACAGATCCCTTTTTGATGAGTGTCTTCAATGCCTACAGACCATATTGCATATAACCCCGAACAGAACTCATGCTGAGAGAATGTACAGATATACATAAACAATTCCATCATCTAAAGGCATTTCAAGAATCTTTTTAGCTATGCAACATTTCTAAACTTAAGTTCATGGGCCTAACAACGAGGGCATGACAAACACATATTAACTGATATCAGAGAAAAGAGATCATGTTTTATTTTTCCAACCTCTAAGGTAGTATGCATTCCTCCAAACTAGCTGAATCAACAGCTGTGGTTTGCTAAAATAGCCCATTGTATGTCACAAGCAGTTCATCTACCCATCCTTTAATAATTAAAATATTTGTTAGTATATTATATACATCATCATTGAAGATCATCATTGAACATGTGAGATTGGAAACAAGTAAACATTCCTGTATAATATTCATTCTCCGAGAACCATTCTACATATTTTCACGTTAAACCTGCAAACTTAGGTGTTTTTATTTTTATTGTATGTGATATACAAACAAAATGTAACAAGGATATGTGAAGTATAAAGGAAATGAGACATGGTTTTCTAATTGTTTTAAATATATAAATCTGAAAATTGTGATGTGCATTTGTATTCAGCTACCTTGAGTCAATACTTTATAGGACCACTTTTCATTGCAATTACTGCTGCAAGTCTTTTGGGTATGGCTCTACCAGCTTTGTACATCTAGAGGCTGACATTTTTGACCATTCTTCCTTGCAAATTAGATCTAGCTCAGTGAAATAGTGAGATTGGATGGAGAGAATCTGTGAACAGCAATTTTCAAGTCTTGCCACAGATTATCAATGGGATTCAGGTCTGGATTATGACTGGCCATTCATACACCTGAAAATTATATGATTTAATCTAAACCATTCAGTTGTAGCTCTGGCAGTTTGTTTACGGCTGTTGTCCTGCTGGAAGGTGAACCTAAGCCCCAGTATCAAGTCTTTTGCAGCCTCTAAGGGTTTTTTCTTCAGGATTGCCCTGTATTTAACTTCATCGATCTTTTCATCAACTGATAAACTGCCCTGTCCCTTCTGAAGAAAAGCATCCCCACAGCATGATGCTGCCACCACCAAATATAACGGTGGGGATGGTGTTTTCAAGGTGATCTGCTGTGTTATTTTCTGCAACACATAGTGTTTTACATTTAGGACAAAAAGTTTTGCTTTGGTCTCATCAGACCAGTGCACCTTCTTCCACATGCTAGCTATGTCCTCTTCATGGCTTCTTGCCAACTGAAATCAGTACTTCTTATGGCTTGCTTTCAAAAATGGCTTCCTCCTTTCCAATCTCCCATAAAGTCCAGATCTGTGGAGTATATGACTAATAGCTGTCCTGTGGACTATTCTCCCATGTTGAGCAGTGGATCTCTGCAGCTCCTTTAAAGTGACTATGGACTAATTGGTTGCTTCTCTAGTTAGTGCTCTCTTTGCTTGGGATGTCAGTTGGGGTGACATGACAGATTTTCAGTTGTGCTATACTCCTTTAATTTTTGGATGATGGATTGAACAGTGCTCCATGAGATGTTCAGAGCATGGGCTACTTTGTTACAACCTAACCCTGCTTTACTCTTCTCTATAAGCATATCCTTGACCTGACTGGTGTGTTTCTTGGTTTTCATTATGCTGATTGATCATTAATATTATCAAACAAACCTCTGATGTTTTCATAGAACAGCTATAGTTATGTTGAGAATAAGTACACAGGTGGACTCAATTTAATAATTATGTGACTTCTGCAGGCAATTGGTCAATCAAGATTTTATTTAGAGGAATCAGACTAGAGTGCTGAATACAAATGCAAGTCACAATTTACAGATTTGTATTTTTTCAAGTAATTATAAAACCATGTATCATTTCATTTCCATTTTTACTTCACACATTTTTGCTACTTTGCATTGGTATATAACATATAATCCCAATAAAATGCATTTACGTTTGTGGGTGAAATGTGGAAAACATACATAAATGCATGGGGTAACAAGACTTTTTCAAGACACTGTATAAATATATATAACTGTGAGAACATAATTAGGGTCACTACCCTACCCACCTATACTTTCTGACTTACATATGCTTTAAGCCCCCCCTTTTTAGTCTGTATCTAATAAAGTTTTGTATATGGTAGGTGGCTCTTTTTAGTGTTCTATGTGAATTGGGACCTATCGTAATATCAGAATTTATTTTTTTCTTTCAGAGTGTCAAGATGGGAAGCTCGAACATGGGACTGCCACTCAACACAAAGAAGACAAAGATATTTACTACTGCCAGGTACAACTAGGACACATTTGAGTTGGATGGCAATGAACTAGAAGTTGTAAAGGACTTCAATCTACTCAGATCGATGATGAATATATATATAGATATGTGTTAAGATTTAATAATAATACAAATAATAATAATGCAGTGCAACAGACAAATATAACCAGATATATAGTGAGGATAATACTGGCATACTGATCATTAACCAAAGCCATTGTCAAGAATTAGAAGATCTGTAGTGTTATGCCTCCATCCTCTCCCAATTAAGCCAATTTTGGCAGAGCTGGGAAAAAATTGGCATGAAAACTGTAAAATTCACAAGATTTTTACACAACTCTGAGTTGCACAAAAATGTTGCAACTTTGAAAGGAGTTCACAACAGAGTTCTGGCAATTGTTTTGAATTTGTTTTGATTAATATAGGTAATTATATGCAGTTTGTACGTTTTTTTGCTTTTTTTATTAAGAGGCCTTTGGCTTGATCTCAAGCTATGGTAACATGATGGATGAATGATAAGTAGGAAGATCAATTTTGCACAAGCCTAGGTAGGTCCACAGGGTCAAAACATTGGGTTTCTGGACCATGTTGGCCTTCTCCAGTGATTGCTCTCTTCATACGACGTATCCAAAGCAGGCAAATCGTAATTTGGTGATCCTTGCTTCAAGTGATATGTCTGGCTTGGTTTGTTCCAAAAATTGATTAGTTTGTTCTTCTTTCCATCCATGCTATTGATAACATCCTTGTCCAGCACCACATTTCAAAGTAGTTGATTCTTCTTTTGTATTGTTTATTGTCCAGATTTTTTATCCTTATCATCAAGATTTTGTATGTTACAACAGAAAAGGTCAAACTATGTGCAAGCCATGACTTTGTCAACATTTTAATCTTCCTCTGTTTGAAAACCGTGTCCAGTGAGTTCACTGTTGATTTTCCACAGTGTTTCTCTTATTGACTTCCGGTGTCATTGCTTCATCATCGATCTGAGTAAACTGAAGTCCTTCACAACTTCTAGTTCATTGCCATCCAACTCAAATGTGTCCTAGTCGTACCTGGCAGTAGTAAATATCTTTGTCTTCTTTGTGTTGACTGGCAGTCTCATGTTCGAGCTTCCCATCTTGACACTCTGAAAGAAAACAATATATTCTGATATTACTGTAGGCTCCAATTCACATACAACACTAAAAAGAGCCACCTACCATATACAAAACTTTATTAGATACAGACTAAAAAGGGGGACTTAAAGCATATGTAAGTCAGAAAGTATGGGTGGGTAGAGATAGTGACCCTAATTATGCTCTCACGGTTTCCCTACCTTAACGCGGAGCTTGGCATCCTAGGTAAAATGAAATGGTGCACCCGCTCGATGTTGGCTCACCCTCACTGACCCTGTTAAATCCTGCAAAGAATAGGCACCATCGTGAATAAGCAGCAAGCACACATAGACACAAATGAGTGTCATACAGAGAAGAATTCCTTAATAAAAAAATGCACACATAATTAGTCAGCTAGATACAAATATAGGTTTCAGGATCCCACGGAAAGGACCAGGAGAAGGAAAAATTACAATATATGATAGCAGGAGATGCTGCAATAGTTGGAATACCAACCCTAAGCCAGAGCCTAGTGTTTCCCCTACCTAGCTGCGGAGGTTGGCACTTTAAAAATCATCATGGTGCCCCCACTCAGCACCGGCTGTTGTGAATGTGCTAGAAATGAATTCTGAGCAGAAGCTCCCTCTGGTGGTTACAAACAGTACTGAACTATCCAATGAAGATTGTGAAGATTAGCGATCAGGTGTTACTGACTGGTCTTATATAAGGGAGGTTCCCTCCCATCAGGGTTGCCGGTGAGCAATTGTTCTGGTCTCATCTTTGATTCCTGTTCCCTTTGTAGCCTGCTGTTTCGTGCCTGCATCTTCTGCTAACAGATAAGACATTTTCTTCTTTTTGTTTTTTGTGCTTGCTTTTTGCATTTTGTCCTGCACATCTGTGGGGGTCTGCCGGGTCCCCTCCGGGGGCTTGTGCTCCTCTCAGTTTAGTTCAGCCACTGTTGTTTGTTCATTTGCCTTTTCCAGTTTTTTCAGTGGCTGCTGTTTAGTTTTTGTTACACCAGAGAACTAATTTAGGTGGTAGAGGTCGTGTGATCTCAGGTGTTTTTGTAATTAGTAGAGTTGGTACTTTTCAGGGTTTTTTGGGGTTGCAGTAAGTGTCCTTCCTATCCTTTTCTATTTAGGAAGTTTGGGCCCCAGCGTTTGCTCATACTATTTTCTATCTGTGTCTGTATTTCCTCTTGTCTAACCGCCATTACATGTTTGGGGGCTTTCTATGTTCTTTGGGGATCTGCTCCGGGGCAGATAGTTTTCCTCTTTCTGTCTTTAGGTGTAGTTAGCTTCTCAGGCTGTGACGAGGCGTCTAGGACCAACGTAGGTACGCTCCACGGCTGCCTTTAGTTGTGGTGGTTAGTCAGGGTACTGCAATCCCATAGATTCCAACCTCTCTGGTGTATTTCCTTTTTTTTGCTTGCTCTCCTCAGCTACCAAATCATAACAGTATCACCGGCCCAAAAACTGATATTTGTATGGTACTCACAGAAGGGAAAAATAGTGTTAAAGAAAGAAGATTGTCAGAGTTGTCAGAGATTTTTTTTTTCCCTATGTATCTCTGGGTGCTGAGGAGGATTTTTTTTTTCTCTCAATGGAGTTTGCACAGTTGTCTGGCCATTGCTACCTATCTTGCAGGGTTGCCGGTTGTGGAACCTAGGATCCCCATGCCAGATTTGTTTTTAGGGGATCGAGCTAAATTTCTGAATTTCAAAAATAAATGTAAGTTGTTTTTTGCCTTGAAATCTAAGTCCTCAGGGAACGCAGCACAGCAGGTTCAAATTGTCATCTCTCTCCTGCGCGGCGATCCTCAGGATTAGGCTTTTTCCCTGACACCTGGGGATCCTGTTTTGAGTAATGTTGATGCATTTTTTCAGGCTCTGGGGTTATTGTACGATGAGCCTAATGTCACTGATCAAGCTGAAAAAGCCTTGTTGGCATTAAATCAGGGGCTTGAGGATGCTGAGTTATACTGTCAGAGATTCCGAAGGTGGGCAGTCCTGACCAAATGGAATGACGATGCTTTGGCAGCCCTTTTTCGGAAGGGTCTGTCAGAGAATGTAAAGGATGTTATAGTGGGATTCCCTGTCCCCTCTGGTCTCAATGATTCTATGTCATTAGCGATTCAAATTGACAGACGTTTGCGTGAGCGTAGAGGTATGCGTGGAATAGTGTTGCCTTGTGAACCAGCTTCTGAATCCATGCAGTGTGATAGAGTGGCTTCTGGGGCACAGCGTCATGAGTTTCGAAAACGCAATGGGTTATGTTTCTACTGTGGTGATGCCTCTCATGCTATTTCAGTCTGCCCTAAGCGGGGAAGACGTTTTGCACGCTCAGTTGTCTTGGGTAGTGTTCAGACTAAATTTTTGTTGACTGTTACCCTGATTTGCTCCCTGTCCACATTTTCTGCTCAGGCTTTCGTTGATTCGGGAGAAGCTATTAACCTGATGGATTTTGATTTTGCTAAACGTTGTGGGTTTCCCTTGATACCCCTACGGAAGTCTATTCCCCTACTAGGGATCGATTCTACCCCTTTGGCTGAGAATAAACCTCAGTTCTCTACTCAGGTGATAATGAGGGTTGAACCTGATCATCAGGAGAGTTGCAAATTTTTGGTGCTGTATAATCTGCATGACATTATCGTACTGGGTTTCCCTTGGTTACAGTCTCATAATCCTGTTTTGGATTGGAAATCTGTGTCTGTAACCAGTTGGGGCTGCCAATGTGTTAATACGAACACTCCTGTTTTTTCTGCCTCCCCCCAGGCTCAGGATGTTCCTGACTTTTTGACTGATTTTTCTGATGTGTTTAGCGAAAGTAAATCTGCATCCTTGCCTCCCCATAGGAGCTATGACTGCGCTATTGAATTAGTGCCTGGTAGTAAATTCCCTAAAGGTCGCCTTTTTAACTTGTCTGTATCTGAACATGACGCTATGCGGTCTTATATCAAGGAGTCATTGGAGAAGGGTCATATCAGACCATCCTCTTCACCCTTGGGTGCCGGTTTTTTCTTTGTGGCCAAAAAGGATGGTTCATTAAGGCCGTGTATTGAATATCGTCTCTTGAACAATATCACTGTGAAATATCAATATCCGTTACCCTTGATTTCTGACCTGTTTTCCAGGGTGAAAAGTGCTACTTGGTTTACCAAGCTTAACCTCAGGGGGGCATATAACCTTATTCGCATTAAGCAAGGGGATGAATGGAAGACGGCATTTAATACCCCAGAGGGGCATTTTGAGTACCTAGTGATGCCCTTTGGGCTCACTAATGCTCCTTCTGTCTTCCAGTCCTTCATGAATGACATTTTCAGGGATTTTGTGGATAAATTTCTGATTGTTTATTTGGATGATATCTTGATTTTTTTCCAATGACTGGGACTCTCATGTGAAACATGTTCGGACTGTGTTCCAGATTTTGAGAGAGAATGCTCTGTATGTGAAGGGAACTAAGTGTCTTTTTGGCGTACAGAGGATCTCATTTCTGGGATTCATTTTGTCCCCATCTGTTATTGAAATGGACCCGGTCAAGGTTCAGGCCATCTGTGATTGGGTCCAACCTACTTCATTAAAGGCTCTTCAAAGATTCTTGGGTTTTGCCAATTTTTATCGTAAATTTATTGGTAATTTCTCTGTTATTGTTAAACCATTGACTGATCTGACCAAAAAGGGTTCTGATGTGGTGAATTGGCCTCCTGAGGCAGTCTCTGCGTTTCAGGAACTTAAGCAGAGATTCACTTCTGCTCCTGTTCTACGGCAGCCTGATGTTTCTCTGCCATTTCAGGTGGAGGTTGATGCCTCTGAAATTGGGGCAGGTGCCGTTTTGTCCCAAAGAGATCCAGAGACCTCTAAAAGTAACCCTTGTGCCTTTTTCTCTCGAAAATTTTCTCCAACTGAACGTAATTATGACGTGGGTAATCGGGAGTTATTGGCCATGAAGTGGGCTTTTGAAGAGTGGAGACATTGGCTGGATGGAGCCAAACATCAGGTGGTGGTCCTCACGGACCATAAGAATCTGGTTTATCTGGAATCAGCCAAGCGACTTAATTCTAGACAGGCCAGGTGGGCCTTGTTTTTCACACGTTTTAATTTTGTGGTTTCCTTTCTTCCTGGCACTAAGAATGTTAAGGCGGATGCCCTCTCGAGGAGTTTCCTTGCGGACTCTCCTGAGTTATCTGATCCTGCTGTTATTTTGAAAGAGGGTGTAGTTCTTTCCGCCATCTCGCCCAATTTGAGACTGGCTCTGGAAGGGTGTCAGGAGGATAAACCCGAGCGCTGCCCTATTGGGAAATTGTTTGGCCCAGACCGATGGAAAAAGAGTGTGATGTCTGAGATTCATTGTTCCGCGTTGGCCGGTCATCCCGGAATTTTTGGTACCAGAGACTTGGTTAGTCGGTCCTTTTGGTGGCCTACTTTGTCTCGTGACGTCAGGGAATTTGTGCAGTCCTGCGGGACTTGCTCTCGCTCCAAGCCTTGCTCTCGCTCTAGTGGTTTGTTGATGCCATTGCCTGTGCCCAAGAGACCATGGACCCATATCTCTATGGATTTCATTTCCGACCTCCCTGTTTCTCAGAGAATGACTGTTATCTGGGTGATTTGTGATAGGTTTTCCAAAATGATACATCTTGTGCCATTACCTAAGTTGCCTTCCTCCTCTGAATTGGTGCCTTTGTTCCTTCAGCACGTGGTTCGGTTACACGGCATTCCTGAGAACATTGTGTCTGACAGAGGAGTCCAGTTTGTTTCCAGATTTTGGAGGACTTTTTGTTCTAAACTTGGTGTTCAATTGTCTTTCTCCTCTGCTTTTCATCCTCAGACCAATGGACAAACTGAGAGAACAAACCAGACATTTGAGACTTATCTGAGATGCTTTGTGTCTGCTGATCAGGATGACTGGGTCTCTTTTTTGCCTTTGGCTGAGTTTGCTCTTAATAATAGGGCTAGCTCTGCCACTTTGATGTCTCCATTTTTCTGCAATTTTGGGTTTCACCCTCGATTTTCTTCAGGACAGACGGAGGCTTCTGTCTGTCCAGGTGTTGACTCTGTTGTGGAGCGTATGCAGCAGATTTGGGACCAGGTAGTGGAGACGTTGTCCCTCTCTCAGGAGAGGGCCCAGCGGTTTGCCAACCGGCATAGGACTGATGGTCCTCGGTTTGAAGTGGGGGACTTGGTCTGGTTGTCCTCAAGAAATATCCCTATGAGAGTTGCATCTCCTAAGTTTAAGCTTAGGTTCATTGGACCTTATAAGATCTGGAGATTCTTAATCCTGTTTCCTTTCGTTTACTTCTTCCAGGGACATTTAAGATCCATAACGTGTTCCACAAGTCCTTATTGAAGAGGTTTGTCGAGCCAGTGGTTCCTATGGCTGTGCCTCCTGACCCTGTTTTGGTTGAGGGCAATCTGGAGTATGTGGTTGAGAAAATATTGAATTCTCATTTTTCTAGACGGAAACTCCAGTATTTGGTTAAGTGGAGAGGTTATGGTCAGGAGGACAATTCTTGGGTGTTTGCTTCGGACATCCATGCTAGGAGACTCATCCGTGCGTATCACAGAGCTCATCCTGACTGACCTGGTTGCTCAAATGAGGGTTCGGTGACCCCTCCTCAAGGGGGGGTACTGTTGTGAATGTGCTAGAAATGAATTCTGAGCAGAAGCTCCCTCTGGTGGTTACAAACAGTACTGAACTATCCAATGAAGATTGTGAAGATTGGCGATCAGGTGTTACTGACTGGTCTTATATAAGGGAGGTTCACTCCCATCAGTGTTGCCGGTGAGCAATTGTTCTGGTCTCATCTTTGATTCCTGTTCACTTTGTAGCCTGCTGTTTCGTGCCTGCATCTTCTGCTAACAGATAAGACATTTTCTTCTTTTTGTTTTTTGTGCTTGCTTTTTGCATTTTGTCCTGAACATCTGTGGGGGTCTGCAGGATCCCCTCCGGGGGCTTGTGCTCCTCTCAGTTTAGTTCAGCCACTGTTGTTTGTTCATTTGCCTTTTCCAGTTTTTTCAGTGGCTGCTGTTTAGTTTTTGTTACACCAGAGAACTAATTTAGGTGGTAGAGGTCGTGTGATCTCAGGTGTTTTTGTAATTAGTAGAGTTGGTACTTTTCAGGGTTTTTTGGGGTTGCAGTAAGTGTCCTTCCTATCCTTTTCTATTTAGGAAGTTTGGGCCCCAGCGTTTGCTCATACTATTTTCTATCTGTGTCTGTATTTCCTCTTGTCTAACCGCCATTACATGTTTGGGGGCTCTCTATGTTCTTTGGGGATCTGCTCCGGGGCAGATAGTTTTCCTCTTTCTGTCTTTAGGTGTAGTTAGCTTCTCAGGCTGTGACGAGGCGTCTAGGACCAACGTAGGTATGCTCCACGGCTGCCTTTAGTTGTGGTGGTTAGTCAGGGTACTGCAATCCCATAGATTCCAACCTCTCTGGTGTATTTCCTTTTTTCCCTTGCTCTCCTCAGCTACCAAATCATAACAACCGGCTATCCCTTAAAGACTTTAGTAATACTCTATATGCGAGGTAACCCACAATCATTCAGGGTACATGACACATATACATGTATACAAAGAAAACATCTTAATATTACACATCCTTAATCTGTTCTGGTTCACTTAGTTTGTTCCCCTTGGAATCTTTTAACATGCTCACTCTGTTGAAACTTTTGTTGTATCTCTTTGATCTTTAGGTATGCCTTTCTGGTCTTGCCTCTCAGATGTTCACTTTCTATCTATGTGCATATATTTCAGTAGTAAAGTTCTATATCTGCTTTAATGGCTCTATTTACTCTTTAACTAACGTTGCATTCGGCCTGATTATTAATTTTTGCCTTTGCGATTCATCTTTCTTTGATGATCTTTAGAGTCTCTTCTGTTAACCATGGCTACAGGGGTCTCTTCTGCCTTTTTGTTTATTGTCTTACTGGTTCTTCAGTAATAATGATCTTTATATGTGTCCATAATTCTTCATGCTTACTTTCATGCATGTTCAGTGATGTAAACTGGTTATGCAGACCATTCCAAAAACTTCAGGTATGTTGGTTCATTCAAAGTTGTAAACGGACTGTAATCTAGTCTGTTTATACAGCTTGACACTAATATTTGATATAAAAGGTTCATGGTTAGCTGGTCTTGTTTTCATGGTAATGATAGATGACCTCCATCTTTGGTGAACACATATGTAGTCAATCTGATTCTCATAGGCCCCGTTAGATGATGTCCATTTGTAGAGTCTCTGTGATTTTGGAAGAATATGTTCAGGTTGGACAGTTAATTTTTCATACAAAAGTCAATGAATTTTCCTTCAACTCCGTTTCGTTCACCATGTACAAAGTTTCCAATAACAGTTCCATGTTTGCCTTGGCCCACTTTGATAGTTAAGTGTCCCATGATAATCAGTCTTATTTTGGCATCTTCTCAATTTACTTTTGAACTTGATTGTAGAAAATTTCAATACCCTCCTCCTTGACTCATTGTAGTGAAAATGATATGACTCTATCACTGACTGCATGGTACTTCAGGACAGTGCCAGCCAATCTTTGATTGAGAATAAAAGCAACACCATTTCGTCATTGGTTGTCATTGCCAATGAGTAGACCTGATATCCATTTGACTGGAAATGTTTAGATTGAGATCATCTTGCTTCTCCAATTTTGAGTTCAGTTTTTCCCATTTCGGCTTTTAGAATGTTGAGTTTGCCTTGATTGTACATTCCTAGCTCCGAATCTGATATCTCTACAGATTTTTCTGCTTTGATCCTGGCGCGTCATGAGCATTGATCATACTCAGGTCACCCATCAGCCCTTCCCCAGTGGCTTGTTGAGTGCCTTTTGACCTGGGGGCATAACTTCAAGCACTATAATTCCTTTAGTTGTATCTCCATCAAGTTTGGCATAATACAGAAGTAGATTGCCGGCCTTTCTTCCACACAGTAAAGTGGCATCCATGAAGGAGTTACACTGAATAAGCGTTGTATGTTGTCAGTACAATCTGTTTCATCGTTTAATGTCCTGCTGCTGATGCTGGGCACCTCAGTTGAAACCTGCCCACCTGGGTTGTCCCTGCTAAAAAAAAATACACTGCTGGCAGCATTGCTTTCACAATGTGGCAACTGGTACTGCTATGAACGTGGCTGTTGGCAGAAAGCTGGTTGACAAATGGCAGCTAGCTGTCATTTTAATGGAAATAGAAGACTAGAAAATGGTTAAAAGCAAAGAAACAAAATGAATACTTGCTTCTACATTCACCTCTCCGGCCATCCCTGCTGCTTGCTGCCCCTGTGTGGTCCTTTCTCTCTTGTCCTACTCCTGCCATGTAAAGAAATTCTGAGCCTCTTCATACTAGGCCTGGACTTCTGGACAAGACAAGTCCCAGGATGTCTCTTCATATGAACATTGTAAGCTTACAACATCATGATGTCATGATGTGCACCATGACTTTATGACAAGCCAGGACTTCTGACCACGACGGACAGTGAGCAGCAGTGAGGTGAGTGTTAGTTATTTTATTTTCAACATCTTACATTTATTATACCTGTGTTCCTCTTCAAATCCCCAACCATAATAAGGGACATTCGTTTCACAGGCAATAAATTTGATGCAAATTCAATTTCACTTATATAATTTGTGTGATTTAATTAATTTTAATCTTATCAGATCTGGTCATCTCTATCCATATTGTAGAGACACAGCATTGTATCTTAATTAACCAGACAGGAAGACTGTTATATACTAGTGTTGAGCGATACTGCTCGATATCTAAAAATATCGTTTCGGAATGGTATCGCCGATATCACTAAATATCGTCGATATCCGATTCCGATACCGGAAGTCCCATGTAAGTCTATGGGAACAAAATATCACAACAAAAAAAAAACCTTTCTTTCGTTGTAAACACAAAATATACACACATAGAATACATATATATATATATATATATATATATATACATGTCATTGTGACATATATATATACATATATTTATAGTTCATACACTTCTACATAGTAAAATAGACTCTGATTCAATTGCCGGGTAAAGCCGTGACATACCCCATAGAAGTCGACGGGCTCGGTGCCGAGTACCCCCAAAACCTCTGGCTCTGTGCGACTCAACTTGGGCGTCACGAACAGGATTCTGTAGCTCGCTATAAGCGAGTCCTGTGTGCCTGAATTGAACTGGTTTTGTGCTTGAGAATTGCTAAAATCATCAGAGAATGTATTTGCCATTTTTCCGCCATATCTGCGTCACGACGAGGCACTGGTGAAGAAGAAGGACGTGCTCTTCGTGGGTGTACACTCACTCAGTGGCGCGAAAACGATGGACGACCACTCTAAATGGTACTGCAATGTAAGATCGTGCCCCACAGCTCTTCAGTTCCGCCTCCTCATCCTCCTCAGTGTGCGGAAACTAACACGAAGGTCCCGCCTCCCTACAAAAGAGGGGCCCTCTCCAGATGCTAATGACACATGTGACTTGGCAGAGATGGCTAATGGACACGAGCAGAAGTGTGAAGGGATGGAGCAGTCAGAGCTCTCCCCCACGGAAGCGACCCGATCGCCACGGAACCACCGTTGGGCACCCGGCCTGGAAACCCTCCTACGCTGCAAGAAGCGGAGGATACCCTAAGAGGCCTGGCCCGGCACCGGGAGGAGGTCGCCAGGATGGAAGCCAGCTGGCGTGCCCTAAAACTAAACTTGGAGCGGCGCCAATCCCTCTTACCTGAAGTGTCTGTACCGGAAGGTGAGGCACCCGTTCTAGTAGAGGAGTCCGTGCGGGCATCCCAGCCCTTGCAATGTGATCCGGTTGACGTTATCGCAGTGGAGGCACCCGTTCCTGCAAAAACTCTGCACCGGCAGCACCCCAGATCCCGCTGTCTGCCCCCGTCGCTGAGACAGAAGAAGCGACACCCGTCCTCATGGAGGAGGCCGCGCAGGCACCAGAGGTCTACCTGTCTGTACCGGAGCCCCGACTGTCATCTGTTCCAGAGCCGGCTGCTTCCTCCGCAGGTGAGCGCCGCCAGGACTGTCGGGCGCCAGGAGAGCTGCCGCAAACCGGACATCGTAAGCTGGCATTTGATGGTGGAGACATGGAGCAGCTGGTGGAGGAGAATTACAACCGGCGTCAGGAGGAAGAGTGGAGACGTTGGGAGCGGGAAGCAGAGCGACAAAGGGAGCAGCGAGAATCCCAAAAGCTTCGGCAACGTAACCTGGAGAAGGACCGGGCAGATAAGGACCGGATGAGAAAAGATAAAGGAACCCTGTGGGAGCCACGGCGTAAGGGTGCAGTACGGAGCTTTAAATTGAAAGGTGGTTGGGGCTTCATCCAGGAGCCTGGACTTTATTTAGAAGTGTTTGTGACCCGGCGGGACGTGGAGACTCACCTCCCAGAAGGACACCCGGGGAGGGACCTGTTGCCAGGAGACTTGGTGACTTACACCCGACACTGGGGTTACAATGGATGGTACGCCCTAAATGTTACCAGGTGCAACCCCTACTCCCCAGAGTGTCAGGAACCTGTGAGACCCTCGGAGCCTTCAGCCCCACATCCAGGCCTCTGCACAAGTGCCCACCCCACGCCGTAAATCTCCCCAGCCTCCCTCAGTGGTCTCCTCAGCAGCCCCAGCTATGGACATGATAACTATAGCTGGCCCGTACCCGGCGCCTGTTAGGCCCCCTGGGTTCGTTCAGTCCGGGACATAGGGCTCCAGACCCGGAGGGAGATGAAAGAGGTGGCCACACAGACACAGATAGTGGGTCACGACTTGACTGTACAGGCCACATGACGTCATCAGGTCCTGGTGGTCCTTGGTGTCTCGGATGTTTGGCAAGCATCAGAAGAGTACCAGGTGGTACCTGGAACACCCCTGCCAAAGAATTATAAATAACCCGGACAGGGTCCCTGTATGTAAATAGTTAAATTGTTGATGTACCCGGACGGGTGAATGTTCATAAAAAAATTTTTAATTTAATAAAAAACACAACACAGTTTTCATTACTTTTATTACAGTCTCATCCTGCGACGCCATCGATCTCCTGTAAAAAAATGAAAAAAAAAAACAGCAGTATACCACCTGTCCGACGCAGTCCATAGTAACGAGTGTCCCACGACGATCCAGCTCTGCTACATCAGAATGACAGGCAGAGCCTGTCATCCCGGCGCAGCACAGCTGATTACCTGCTTCCCCGGCGGTGACGTCATCGGACTGGTTTACGGCCGGGATTACCCTGCAGTCACTGCAGTTATCGCGAAAAACTGCATGTGACCGCCAGGGAGAAGATAATGGCGGCCATCAAGCAGTCCAGGACGTGACCGCCGGAGATCTTCTGCCAGGTAAGTGCCGCTGACTCCTGACAGACCCGACCGACGGACACTCACAGTGACAGTGACAAATCCGATTCCGGTATCCGATATGACGAAAATATCGGTACTCGGAATCGAAAGCCCGATACAGCTAATATCGGCCGATACCCGATATTTGCAGTATCGTATCGCTCAACACTATTATCTACATGTTGACTTTTGAATTTAAGTGTTGATTTAGGGTTGGTCAAGAAAGCAGACTTTTGTTTGTGTAAGCCTGGAATATTGACTTGTAAGCTGATATTTGATATGACATAGTGTGCTCTTATCCTTGATGACTAGTGAGGTTTACTGATATGCTAATTTTACATTGTCTAGCCCAGATAGTTTATTGAATTTTAAAACAGAGGAGGAAAATCTATGCAAATAGATTACATAATCAAGCAAGGCAACTTGGTCATCATCATTCTTCCCCTTATTTTGAGGCTGGAATGAAGGACACTTATTAAACATAAAAAGAGATGATATGCCTCTCCGACTGACAGAGACTCAGAGACAGAGAGACTGAGAGACAGTCGGAGATTCTGCCAAGACATCCGAACATCGAGGAGACCCTACAGGACTGCTGCAAATATATCATGGCCCCATCACGAGGGACACAGATCTATCATTTTACAGGAAACATCCTTGTGTACCTCGGTAGCAGTTGGAAAAATACAGATCTGCTCCACTGACCATCGCTGAACCATGGATACTTTTGGAGAAAGCCTGGATTGGGACCCTCGGGTTAACTGGCCTTGTACCTCAATAGACTATCATCTTCCTAAGTTTGTCACTACCTTCTCTCTGTGTGTGTGCCAAAGGGGGGTAGTTGGAAGATGAAGCAAGCTTGTGACCCCTTGGTCAACTGGCCTTGTATCTGAATGGACTGTCTTCTCCCTATGCTTGTCGTTAACTTCTCTCTGTGTGCATGCCACAGGTGGGGTAGCTGACCCTGGGAGCTCTGAAGTAACAGCTGCCATTATGCTGGCGAGTCAGCGGAAGGGTGAGACTCTGTAATGTGCACCATCTTGGGGTATTTTGCTAGAACTGTGCTATGTGTTATCTGCATGTTTTGCAGTTCAATAAAGCATTGCCACACTGTTTTAACCTCACCCTGTGTTTTCTGAGTAGCAATATGCCCACGTTAAAGAGAGAGTGGGTGTTCGACGGGACGATCCTGGTCCATGCGGTTCCTGCTAGCGGGCCTGGGTGCCCGCTTACCTCCTGTGTTGCCACAAATATTATGTGGTTAAATGTATGAATGGCTTCTCTGTATTCATTTAAAATGTTTTTTCAGTAAAAAAAAAACGTATTTTTGCAATTAATAACTTAAAGTCTTATTTATGTCACTTTCAACATACCATCAAGTTTGCCATCCATCCAGAAATTCATGAACAGTTCGTAAAAAAAGCATTTTGCTCCACAATCTGTAAAAAAAAACTGATGTCTCCATGATTTTTTAATAATAAATACATTAATATTAAACATAAAATTAATAAAAAAATACAAATTAAATAATCAAAATCAGAACTTTTTTCCATTACTTAGTGAATGGATTCACTTTCAATAGTTTGTCGAGTAAATAGCTCTATTATGCCCTTTTCCACATACAGTACATGAGCTTTTACCAACAATACATTTTCTGATAGCTTGAGCCACAGTACAGCAAAATTTTAGAAAATAAGGATAAATTATCCATCTCAACAGGCAAACAATCTTCTTTTCTCAGATGAAAATAATATAAAGGCCATAAAAAAAAAACTTTCATGTTAAATTAGCACTGGCATTGCACTGGACAGCATATGAAATATCAACTGTGAGCTGGAGTTTCTTTTTGTACAAAATATGTTTAACAGCTGAAGTGAGCATAATAAAATTTTTTAAAAATCACATATGTACTTACCGTATATACTCGAGTATAAGCTGACCCGAATATAAGCCAAGGCACCTAATTTTACCACTAAAAACTAAGAAATGTATTGACTTGAGTAAAAGCCTGGTATACATTGTCCCCTCATCCCCATTCTGGTATGCATGGCCTCCTCAACCACATCTTGGCATGCATGGCTTCTCATCCCTATCCTGGTTTGCATGGTCCCCTCATCCCTATCCTGGAATGCATGTTCTCCTCATCCCCATCCAAGTATGCATGGCTCCTCATCCCTATCCTGTTATGCATGGCCTCCTAATCCTGCCTCCTGTGACCCGCTGCTCTGCCTCTGCCGCTCACCTTCCATCTTGTGGGACCCTCACTCAAGTATAAGCCTAGTGGGTGCTTTTTCAGCATAAAAAATGTGCTAAAAATCTTGGCTTATACTCGAGTATATACGGTGCTTACCTCCTGGTCATCTGTTCTGACAGAATAGTGAAAACTGAAGCAATTAGTTTTCAGTAGTCATATGACATAATTATTGTTTGTTTGTGTTAATCTTGCCTATTTTCATATTGTGAGTCTTTTTATCCTTTCTTTTTCCTTTTAATTTTTTTGGGGGGATCAGATAAATTAAAGGGGTTGTCTACTGTACAACATCTTCTTAACAGCTAAAGTAAACAAACAGGTCTTATCCGATAGACAGATTAAAGGGTATGCCACACTAAACAACATCGCTAACGGGATCGCTAAAAAAAGTCACTATTTAGCGATCCCGTTAGCGATGTTGTTGTGTGCGGCATCTACCAGCGACGTGGCCCCTGCTGTGATCTCGTCCGTCGTCCTGATCGTTCCGGACCCTATTTTCATCGCTGGCGCCCCGCTGGTAAGTATCTAATCGCTGAGTGTGGCACCTTTTTTAGCGATTTAGCGGTACTTTTGTACCGCTAAAGTCGTTAAGGAGATCGCTAACCGCGATAGCGTCCTTAACGATATCGCTAAATTAGGTAGCTACTAGCGATATAGAAACAATCCCGCTAGCGATCTCATTAGTATGCGACGCTAACGAGATCGCTAGCGGGATTGTGTAGTGTGGCAGTACCTTAAGTTATTTCTCAGATTATGCTAACCTATTGTATCCTTTGTTAGGGCAAAAAATGTATATATAGGAGTGTCAGCTACAGCAGATGCATAGGTCTGTATCAGGAAACAGGATGTCTATGGATATTGTCCGCATTGCTGAATAGAGATTAGACGTAGATCTAGGAATGATGAACTGAAAGATGGTGGTTTATTCAACGCTTTTTGAAGTATAAGGTTATTTCATGTGGTCATTTCCTGATAACGAAATAACCTTATACTTCGAAACGCGATGAATAAAACACCATCTTTCAGTTCATCATACCTGGATCTACGTCTCATCTCTATTAA
The DNA here is from genome assembly GCA_033576555.1 of Oophaga sylvatica. Lineage (NCBI taxonomy): Eukaryota > Metazoa > Chordata > Amphibia > Anura > Dendrobatidae > Oophaga > Oophaga sylvatica. The sequence goes on along the minus strand of JARQOD010000004.1, from coordinate 300,419,295 downwards.
GCAGCATGGAGAATATCCACAGATATCCTGTTATTCTAACAGCTAAAGTAGCCATAATAAAATTAAAAAATCACAAACCTAATTACCTCCTGGTCTTCTACTCTGAAAGAACAGTGAAAATGAAAACTGAAGCCAATCAACGGTTAGTTTTCAGAAGCCACTAGCCACATGACAACAATTATTATGGCTACTTTACCTATTAAAAATGGGTTGTGCAGTAGTGGATAAGCTGTTGAATTTAATAAAAAAACGTTTTTACATTTTATTGCTGAATGCTAAATAAAATAAAAACTTGTTATCAAAGTGAAGTGTTCTGGTATTTTTCTCTCAGAATTCAGCAAAAATGCTAGAAAAAAATCCATGCCTGAGAAGTAAAAAAAAATTAAAATCACCATCAAAAAATGTTAAATAGGATGACAAATTTTTTTCATGTGTTTAAAAACACTGTAAAAGAGTATGTTTGAGGGAATCCTTTGAGGATATACAGGTCCTTCTCAAAAAATTAGCATATAGTGCTAAATTTCATTATTTTCCATAATGTAATGATTACAATTAAACTTTCATATATTTTAGAATCATTACACACCAACTGAAATTTGTCAGGTCTTTTATTGTTTTAATACTGATGATTTTGGCATACAACTCCTGATAACCCTGTATAGCTGGGATTGAAGTTTTCAAAATAAAGAATGGGAGTCCATCTGTCAGTCACAACCACATTCCTCATAGTGCTCTTGAGGGCTCTAGGACATACTATTAACAAAGATACAGTTTGTTATCAGAAGTTGAATAACATTATAGGGCTAATCATGCTCAGAATTTTCTCGACATGTAAAGATTCCTGTTGTACTCCTATAGTTTAACCACTAGTCCCTGCTATTGTTCACATTAATTATGCTGCAGTCCCACTCCTTCCCACTGGAGGCTGCTGTTGTGTTCTGCACTTGCCCTTATTAAGATGGCAGATTCTGAAGCTCTGGAATCCATCTTGTTTCCTGATTGGGCCTACTTAATGGATCTTTCACTCATTGCTTGAATATTGTGTCTAGATGTTAGCTTAGTTACTGTCTCCAGCTCCTGAACTTTCTTATCCAGACTGTTCTCACTTATCTCCGGATTGTTTCCTACCACTCCTTTGCTATCTCCAAGGACTTCTACTACTTGCTGTTCCTTGCTCGTGCTCATCCGGCCACTGGATTCCCGCAGTACTACACCAGTATCGTCACATTACATTTCAAATTCTAGTATAGGCTTTTCACTTACCCTTTGGGCCACTTTCACACAGAAACACTTTGATCAGTGTTTGTAAACCAAAACGAGGAGCAAAGAGATATGAATCTTTCATTGATTTTCTCTGTGCTTTTTCCATTCTTAGTTTTTGATTACAAATTCCTATACAAAATAAGCTGTCAGTCTACAGATATTGTACCTCTCTTGACTCCCCTATAAATATTAAAGATTTGCTTTAAACTTTAAATGAATGTGTGAGATTGCTGTATGTTGCTAACGAGTAGCTGGCACAATTTTTAATAGCATATGGTTAATCTCTGCAAGTGAATAAACCTATATAAAGTAATATGGATAGGGGGGCTACATTACTGAATGTTTTATCCATGTACTTAGGATAGAGTATTTTGTGATACCTGAAACCTATTTAAATGTGCATGATTCACATCAGAACTTTCACTTATGTTTATTTTTCCATCTTCCTTCACCTAACAACACAATTCCATAGTTTCCAGCTGCTGCTTGTATAAAATTATTTTTTTAGGCTGCTATAGTTTTAGCAATGGAAAGAAGAGATAATTCCTATTACTTATAAGTGCTCAGCATCTAAATATAGTCAATGAGTCACTGGTGCTAATTTTTATCCTGCCTCTATGTGATCACAGGCAACACACATTTTAGTTTACTTTGCTTTTCTTCTTTTTCTCCTTTTTTTTCTTCTTGCTTAAATTAATAAAATCTGGAAATACTGTTTTATTCCAGCTCTATCAATAGACTTTTTTATAACAGCCAATGAAATGTGCCAATATTTTTATACACTTTCTTACCTCTAAAAAATCCATATGTCCTGTATATTATTTTATTCGACTGTTTCAGTGGAAGGAAAGAACAAATCTGTTATAACTTTTCCGTGACTCTAAAATGATCCCTCTCATATCGTTTCACAACTGCGGTGTTAAACCATAAAGGTAAAATGTACATTAATATTCATGGATTATTATAAAATGTAAAAGTAAGAACGTACCATGTACGGGAACTCAGTAAATATTAATCTTGAATCCATCTTTCTGTTATGACAGTCTGCACCTGCAAAATTATCTCCACACTTCATTCAGAGATATGAAAGTTGGACCATTTTTGGTATGTTGTAAACTAAAAGAATCTTCATAAATGGAAAACATATTCACTTGTTGGCAAACACCAAAGATGTTGGATTTTTTTTTCCCTTTTCACATACACCACAATGTGACTCATCTGCAATATATTCTTAGATGAAGCTAGGCAAGTTGCTCATTACAAAAGGCAGGAATGACATGTGGCTATAGTTAAAGATCCAGTCCCACATATTTGAAAATTTTTAGGTTAATTTGCAAGTCCAACTTTTGAAAGCTGAGCTGACATTGCCTTAAGTTCTATTCTCACTGTGATAGACTTAGGTTGATATCTGAAAGCAAAGGTCAAGGGTTTAAAGTACCCGCAAGATTAAAGCTCTTTTCTCCTACATGTGACATATTGACTTACAGTAGGGCATTTTCTTCTGCAATAGTAGCAATTATGACGTTCTACCATAACAATGCTTTGCTATCATCCATAATTTTGATACATTTATGACATTTGCTGCTCAAAAGAACTTTCCAAATGCCATCCGTTCAATTCTACTTGCTGTAAATTAATCCAGTGAATGATCAGGATTATAGTAACAGGGGGATTTCCCACCAACAAAAGTTCATTTTAATCTATAGATCTTGGAATAGTAATAATTTCCATAGTTGGATGTGTTTAAATAAAATGTTCCTGTGCTGAGATAATCTTATAGCTGTGCCCCTGCTGTGTACTGTGTAATGGCCGTGTCTGACCGTGCAGGAACATGGTCTGATCATACCACAGCTCATGGGCGGGGGGGAAGCCTAAGGGTATACAGACATTACAGCAGGAGATGGCAGCTGATTCTTTATGTGACCTAAAACATTTCGCTAACTGTTTTTAAATGTTTTACTTCAAAGAAAGAATCTTCTGTGATACTATTCTGTAATGTCTGTATATTATTTTGCTTCCTCCCCTGCCCAGGAGCTGTGGTATGAACAGACCATGTTCGTGCACGGTCAGACACAGCCATTACACAGTACACAGCAGGGGCACATTTATAAGATTATTTTAGCACAGGAACATTTAATTTAAACACATCCAATTGTGGAAATTATTATTATACCAAGATCTATGGATTAAAATGAACATTTTTGTGGTAAAACCCCTTTAAGCATATAAATGAGTAGGAAACTAAAGGCAAACAGTAGTTATACATTTTTAATTTGTACTTAATGTCCAGTATTTTTACATACCAATTAAAATCCTAGCCATACAGTATTAAAGACGCGTATTAAGCGGCCACTACACTAATATGTTAGACTAATAAGACAGGATAAGATATTGTAAGTAAAGTATGAATTCCAGCAGTAAAAATTCCCAGAAGGCCATTGATCTACAGCATACAGAATTAATCATATTTATGTAAGAATTACATTCAGACAAGCATACTATTATACTACATAAAGAAGTGAGGATATAAAACAATAATATGAACACATAGTAGCCTAAATATATAATTTCACACAGCTGCATATAATATGTCAATTATACCTTTTGTCCAGTGCATCAAAATCTTAAAGATTCATAAGTACAAAATAGAGAAGTGTGTAGATGTATAATTTTTTTAGTTTTAATTTTATTTATTCCTAGATCTATTTATGACTTGGCAAAAAAAGTGTAAAAAAAATTACATGTGTGATTTACATACAAATATGCAATACTATCTATTAATGACTAGGCTATCTAATGTATGGTAAGTATACTATAGAGACAGTCTGCTCTTCTAGTAGTCAGGAAATTCAAGTACAGAACTCTCCTCATGCATTAATACATACATATTTTATGCCATTTTGACTAATAGAAAACAGACATATCTCCATGCGATGTAGCAGCTAAGGGCAAATAGGTTTTGTAAGGTGAGGCTAAAGCCCTATACGTAGATAAGCCCCACTGCCACTCTGACATTGAGCTCTATGACTGACAAGTCCTAGTTTTTCCACTCCTTGGGGTATCTGTGCAGCAATGCTGCTTATTGTGGGGTGTAAGAGATGGACATGATCTCTTACACCGAAACATCGGTGTAACTGTGTGACTGATGATGTTCAATAAAAAAATTTTTTGAAGCTGATAAATTTTTTGTAGCTTCAGGTTTGCATTACTAAGTGTCAGATGGTGCCATGTTAGTTGCAGGTTGTGTGGTGCAAACTGTGCATACTGCATGCTCCAAGCTGGAAGTGGTGTACATTCTCTACATGTGGCAGAATGGTGGGGACATTGTGGAAAAAGAGGGAGTTCCCCTCCTGCAATGGTGCTATTAGGAAAATGTGTTGTACCGGAGAGCTTGGTGCTGTTCACAATTGTGCTAGATAAAGTGTACTTTAATAGTCACTGTAAATAACTGCAGCCAGTGTAGACTGTAGCTGTACTTGTCGGTAGACTCTGAGCCCCTGCGGGCAGGGTCCTCTCTCCTTCTGTACTTGTGTGTGTCTTGTATTTCTCATGTTTATTGTACTTGTCTATATTTGCACCTTTTCACATGTAAAGCGCCATGGAATAAATGGCGCTATAAAAATGTATAATAATAATAATAATAATAGAGTGATTCTCAACATAACATAACAAATGTGAGCATACTCAGAAGATAATTTAACAAATTTACTCAAGGGAAGAAAATTTGATAGTTAAAGAGCCTCACATGAGGCTACAAACTTATTGATTTCATGAAATCTCACAACAGGCGTCTCTAATAGTTCAAAGGTTAGAAATTATTAGAATTATCACACAAATCAAGATTAATATTTGTAACTTGACACAAAAGTAACTTCTAACAAATCTGTTGTAAGTTAAGATGGCATACCAAGACATCATGGTGGAATCAAGCAAAGCCTGATTTTCCTTGAGCGGAGACTGATAGACTTCAACAGAGCCAGAAAATTAGCATAAACAATGATGAGCTGACAAGTGCAACACTTAAGGTACTGCCACACTAAGCTATCCCGCTAGCGATCTCGTTAGCGTTGCATACTAATGAGATCGCTAGCGGGATTGTTTCTATATCGCTAAATGCTACCGCATTTAGCGATATAGTTAACGACGCTATCGCCGTTAGCGATCTTCTTAACGACTTTAGCGGTACAAAAGTACCGCTAAATCGCTAAGAAAAGGTGCCACACAGCGATAAGATACTTACTCAGCGGGAGCGCCGACGAGAAAATAGGGTCCGGAACGATTCCAGCGACGAGCGAGATCACAGCAGGAAGCTCGTCGCTGGAAGCTGCCGCACTGAACAACATCGCTAACGGGATCGCTAAATAGTGACGTTTTTTAGCGATCCCGTTAGCGATATTGTTTAGTGTGGCATACCCTTTACTGAAATTTGCAACAGTCTTCAGCAGCTCCTCTTCTCTATGCAACTCAGCACACACTTTCAGTGCTTGTCAAAGCCTTTCTGTCAGTAACCCATGTAGCATTGTACTTAAGTAACTTGTCTGGAAATCTGCATACTCTTTCAGCTCACTCATTCAGTTACCACTTCACAATTCTTTACACTCAAACTTCAGTTATCTAGTTGTAACTAATCTAACAATTCTCTTTATACCCAGGCAACAGCTTGTAGATCCAGGTGGTGTGGCTATCACCATGCCTGTTGGCGGTTAAAATTTGACCATGTTAGCAGCTGTCTCTTCACTATATTAGCAGGTGCACTCTTCTCTTACAGGAATAAGATTTTTCTTTCAGCTCCCCTCAGTTGGCAGTTTGCCAATCCTTGCCCTTTTATAAAGCGAGAACCCTCATGCAAGTAGACTGGTATCCTTCCCCAGAAACATGCTGCACTAACTACAGCTCATGTTTGCTCTTTGCACATAGACTTAATAGGCTGTCACTAAAGCCCCCGTCTCACATAGCGAGATCGCTGCTGAGTCACAAGTTTTGTGACGCAACAGCGATCTCCCCAGCGATATCGCTGTGTGTGACACGCAGCGACGATCAGCCCCCCTGCTGGGTATCACTGATCGTCGCTGAATGTCCTGGACATTTTTTTGATTGTTGGTCTCCCGCTGGCCAGCACACATCGCTGCGTGTGACAGGCGGGAGACCAGCGATCAGCGAGCTGGAGCTGGTAACCAAAGTAAACATTGGGTTTCTAGGCGCCGCGCAGCGCCTAGAAACCCGATGTGTACGTTAGATACCAGCGTGCTGGTGCAGGGAGCTGGTTACCAAGGTAAACAGCGGGTTTCTAAGCGCCGAGCTCATATCGTTGTCGGGATCGCTGGTGAGTCGCTATGTGTGAAGGGGCCCTAAGCCTTTGGGTTGTGCACCTTTATAGTTATTACAGTTTCACTGTTCGTAGAAGGCTGACAGCTGTTAATAGAGCTTCCACAGACTAAGTCAAAGGCACTCCATTTATGAGATCCCAGGGATTTTCCTGGCCTTCAAACTTTAAACCCTGTACAGGGATCTGAAATTACAAAGGGCCCTTGCATTTGACCAAGAGAGTCAGCTGCTGACCAGTGGAGCAGGCTGAAGGCAAGAAGAGTTGCCACATGGTGTCAATGTCAAGATGTCAAGTCAGGGATAACATCATAAAGCAAGCAGTCAAAATGCAAGCTGATTTCATAAAGCGAGCAACATCAAGAAGACAACACAAGAACAAGGACTAGAGCTACAGGCCTGGCAAGCAGAACTTATTGACTGGCAGTGGAAGTCAGAGATACAATGCTTTAAATAGCAGACAGCAGTATCAGGGCTCAAGAAAGGAGAAATCAAAACTGGGCAATGAACCACATTGCTTCTTGCTTAAGCGGAAAAAGATGTCCCATGAATAAAACAGAACTGTAGCAGTCACCTGTCACTCGCAAACACCCAGCACCACCTAGTGGCAAAGTAAGAATAGAGGGGGCAGGAAGAGGCACAAATGTTACGATAGTGGGAGCTAACTAGCTGAGTTTGTCATTTATCTATGGCACAGGCATTGCTCTGGTGCACAACTTATCCTTCTGCCTGAGTACTCTGTTTGCATGCTACTAGAGGCATTAAAGGATTTATTATGCTGGCCCCACTCCGCTCACTTAGCCAGTTACCAGTAACTTTAGAGCACAAATTTAAAGGGATTGTCTGTGGAAAAAAATGTTTTTTTTCAGGAATTTAATATGTAAGAGAATAACAAACTAACAGATATTCAGCTACCAGCACCCAACTTGTCTACCCATACGAAGCAGAGCCATCTTTTGTGAATGCTCTGGATCTGACTTCTGAGTTTGGGCTCCCACTGGTGGCTGCTGATACTAATGAAGCTGCTTTGGCTAACAGAAGTCTATCACCTGGGGGTGATAATTGGCAATCAGGTGTTGCTGACTGGGGAGATATAAGTGAGCAACCTTCCCATGATCCTTGCCGGTGATTTGCTTCTTCCTGGTCCCTTTTGGAAGTCAGCTTGTTTCCTGCTTTGTCCTGCAACCTTCAAATAAGTTATTTGCTGTTTATTTCTGTGGCATTTGTTTTTTCCTTTTGTCTATCTCAGTTTTCTGCCCCTTTTGGATGCGCAACCACTGTGTGCGTCTGAGGAAGAAGTGGAGGGTGGGCCAGTGCCCACAGTGACCAGAACCCAGTCAGCAGATGATGATGAAACTCAGCTGCCAGTTTCTGCTGATGAAAGTGTATTGGATGACGAGGTCCTTGACCCATCATGGCATGCTGAGGGGCAGCAAGCAAGTAGGGATAGCTCAGAGGAAGAGCTTGCAGGTGTGGCGCAGCGTGGCTGTCCACGTGGGAGAGGAAGAGGGAAAAATTTGTTGTCTGCTCCCTCAACTTCAGCACCCGTTAGGAGCAGGGCTCTTTTAAAGAGCACAAGGGGTGCGCCCAAGAGTTGTGGTGCATGGGCCTTTTTCGACAAAGTTGCAGATGACGTTACAGTAGTCAGATGCAAGCCTTGTCGACAAACTGTGCGGAGAGGGAAGAACGTCAGCAACCTTAATACCACCAATATGTTGACGTATGTCAGGAAGAGGCACCCTGTGGAGTGGCAGCATCACACCCAAGATGATTCGCCACCTGCAGCTGGTCCCCCACCTTCCATCTCTTCAGCCACTTCTTCCTCCAGCTCGCAAACAGCTGCTCCCGCTTCCTCGCCAGAATGCCAGGGTGCATTTGCAGGCAGTGTTGTACGGTGGCACACTGTCTGTACTTTGTCAGCATCAGCATCCCAATCGCTGGCATCCACACACTCCCAATCCAGTGTGCAGCCATCTGTCACACAGGTGTGGGAGAAAAGGTGCCCATACTCGGCAAACCACCCACAAGCACAGGGCATGAATTCTCGCATTGCCAAACTGCTTGCAGTGGAAATGCTACCATTCTGGCTGATGAGCAAGTCAACCTTTATCGATATGTTGGGGTTTGCAATCCCACAATACAGCATTCCCAGTCGCTTCTACTTCAGCAGGCAAGCCATCCCCGCCCTGCAACAGCATGTGGAGCGTAAAATTAAGCATGCGCTACAAAATGCAGTTAGTAGCAAGGTCCACCTGACTACCGACGAATGGAGCAGTCAGCATGGCCAGGGACGCTACATTTCCATCACCGCCCATTGGGTAAATGTAGTTGAGCCTGGAACTGAAGTAGACAGTGCAAGTGCGCGGGTCCTTCCAACTCCACGGATTGCAGGCCTCTCCTCCGTACAAATTGACTCCTCCTCATACTCCTCGTCAGACACGCCTGCACCCAGACGTACCACAACAACCGATTTCATCACTGCATAGGCCAAACATCAACAGGCCGTGTTGAAATTGGTTTATCTGGGTAATGTTAGCCACACTGCAACCGAGCTGTGGAACACGCTCAAGGAGCAGAACGACATGTGGCTTGCACCGCTCAACCTCCAGCCCGGTATGGTGGTGTGTGACAACGGCCGAAACCTGGTCACGGCTCTGGGCCTAGGTGGTCTGACTCACATTCCATGACTTGCCCATGTCCTAAACTTGGTGGTGCAGAGTTTCCTTAGGAACTATCCTGACCTTGAGGAGCTGCTGCACAAAGTCAGATACGAGTGCTCTCATTTGCGGCGTTCAAGCATGGCTGCATCGTTCCTTTCAGCCATGCAGCGCAGATTGGGCCTGCCCGAGCACCGCATCATTGTTGACCTCCCCACCAGGTGGAATTCGACTTTGCATATGCTGCGGAGGTTGTGTGCAACCTGCAATTATGGATTTGCAGCTGCAGCAGGAGCAAAGTAGGCGACACACATCTCAGCCCTCCCACTTTACAACCACAGAGTGGGCAAACATGAAGGACATATGCACCATTTTGAAGTGCTTCGAGGACTCCACTCTGATGGTGAGCGCGGATGCTGCCCTACTCAGCCTGACTACTCCCCTTATATGCCTTATAGAATCTTCATCGGCCCGGTTGGTACAAAGCTCTGTGGGTGCCTCACAAAGGTCCAGGCAGGACACAGCAAGCAAGGAGGATGAGGAGGACTATGAGGATGAGCTTGAGGAGGAAAGTACACA
>JARQOD010000004.1:300377865-300409374 GCA_033576555.1 Oophaga sylvatica | reverse complement strand
AAGAAAGAAGACCAGTCCTCTTGGTTCTCTGAGACAAAACACCGGAGATATGTCTCTAAGCTCTGATTCAGACGCTCTGTCTGACCATTGGTCTGCGGATGAAAAGCCGAGGAAAATGACAATTGCATCCCCCGACGTAAACAAAATGCCCTCCAAAATTTGGACACAAACTGAGACCCCCTATCTGACACCACATCAGAAGGCAACCCATGAAGTCTAACGATCTCCCTAATGAACACCTGCGCCAGAGTTTTAGCATTAGGGAGTGCAGGAAGAGCAACGAAATGTGCCATCTTACTGAACCTGTCAACAACCACCAGTATGACAGTATTCCCTGACGACGGAGGAAGGTCCGTAATGAAGTCCATAGATAAATGAGTCCATGGACGCTCCGGAAGTTTCAAGGGTAAAAGGGTCCCAGACGGACGGTATGAGGGGTTTTAGAGCGAGCACACACCCCACATGACGCAACAAAAGTTATAACATCTTTATTAGCATTAGGCCACCAAAACCGGCGAGAAAGGAGATCTAAAGTAGCCTTACTCCCTGGATGTCCTGCTAGAGCAGAATTATGATGTGCCTCAATAACCTTTTGTCTCAACAGATTTGGGACAAACAGTCTCCCTGGAGGTCCTGCAGGGGCGTCCCCCTGAGCCTCTAACACCTCCTCCTCAAGCTCAGAAAATACAGCCGACACTACCACCCCCTCCTGAAGGATATCACTCGGGTCATCCGTTTTCCCGGCCCCTGGGAAACTGCGAGACAAGGCATCAGCCTTTACATTCTTAGACCCTGGGCGATAAGTGACGACAAAATTAAACCTGGTAAAAAACAACGACCATCGAGCTTGTCTGGAATTCAGACGCTTAGCGGATTCCAAATACAACAGGTTCTTGTGATCAGTAATAACGGTAACCGGGTGGACTGCCCCCTCCAAAAAGTGACGCCATTCTTCAAAAGCTAACTTAATGGCCAAAAGTTCCCTATTGCCGATATCATAATTCCTTTCGGCGGACGACAATTTCTTAGAAAAGAAAGCGCACGGATGCCATTTACCAGGGGACGGACCCTGGGACAATATAGCACCCACCCCTACGTCAGACGCATCCACCTCCACAATGAACGGCTGAGATGCATCTGGTTGGATGAGAACGGGTGCCGAAGCAAAACATTTCTTCAAAGAGGAAAAGGCTTGGCAAGCTTTGTCCGACCATTTAGAAAAATCCGTCCCTTTTCTTGTCATGTCAGTGAGAGGTTTGACGACAGATGAGAAATTACAAATAAATTTCCGGTAGTAGTTAGCAAACCCCAAAAAACGCTGCAGAGCCTTAAGATCCCCTGGCTGATCCCATTCAAGCACTGCTCTCACCTTTTCAGGGTCCATACGGAAACCGGAGGCTGACACCAAAAAACCCAAAAACTGAAGTTCCTGTACGGCAAATACACACTTCTCCAGTTTGGCGTATAATTTATTGTCTCGCAAGATCTGCAACACCTGTCTCACATGCTCCTGATGAGACACAAAATCTGGCGAGTAAATTAAAATGTCGTCCAAATATACAACCACAAACAGCCCCACAAGGTGACGAAAAATGTCATTAACAAAATGTTGGAATACTGCTGGTGCAGTAGTCAGACCAAAAGGCATGACTAGGTTCTCATAATGTCCCTCCGGCGTGTTAAACGCCGTTTTCCACTCATCCCCCTCTTTTATCCTAATCAGATTATACGCCCCCCTGAGATCCAATTTAGAAAACCATTTGGCGCCAACAATTTGATTGAAGAGATCAGGAATAAGAGGGAGTGGATACGGATCTCGAACAGTAATCCGATTAAGTTCGCGGAAATCCAAGCAAGGGCGTAGGCCTCCATCTTTCTTCTTCACAAAGAAGAACCCCGCGGCTACTGGGGAAGATGAAGGTCTAATATGCCCTTTAGCCAGACTTTCAGAAAATATAATCTTTCATAGCCTGCCTCTCAGGACCAGAAAGATTATACAACCTAGCTTTAGGCAACTTAGCATCAGGAAGGAGATTAATAGAGCAGTCATACACGCGATGAGGAGGCAACTCCTGACACCCCTCCTCAGAGAAAACATCCCCAAAATCCTCCAAAAAAGGAGGCAATGTACTAGGCACGACCGCACTGATGACTGTGTTCATGCAGTTGCTTTTGCAAAACTCACCCCATTGGCTTATTTCTCTGGACTGCCAATTAATCACAGGGTTATGTTTAACCAACCAAGGAAGTCCCAACACAATGGGAGTAGGTAGACCCTCCAACACATAACAAGATAATTGTTCCCTATGTATTGCCCCTACCCGAAGGTCAATGTTATGAACCTCATGAACAAAGCTACCTTGGCCGAGAGGCCTGGCGTCAATGGAGAATATAGGGATCGGTTTGACCAATACACTCAGATGCATACCTTGAGCCTGAGCAAACTGAGCGTCAACCAGATTAGCCCCGGAACCACTATCAAGAAGAACAGACAATCTCTCCACTCTCGTACCAACTACCACCTCCACTGGTACAAGGAACTGAGAAGAACTGGCGGATGAAATACATACTCCCAGGTTGTCGTCCACCACACAACCTGGGATTAACAGTTTTCCGGCGACTTTTGGCTCAACAAGGCACGGGATGGACATTCTCCAACAAAATGTCCCTCTGTCCCGCAGAAAAAACATCTTCTAGTCCTGCGGCGTACCGCCAATCCCCTCCTACGAAATGATGTCCCTCCCAACTGCATAGGCTCATCCGAACAGACAAGGGGAACCTCAACATAAGGGACTTTAGTGGTAGGTGGAGAAACAACAGGGAGTGGGGTTACCTCACCCCTCTCCCGAAGCCGTCTATCAGTACGGATAGCTAAGGCCATAGCAGCCTCCAGAGAAGGAGGAGACTCATACTGAGCCAAAACGTCTTTTAATTTATCAGAAAGCCCATGACAAAACTGGCTCCTAAGAGCTGGGTCATTCCACTGAGTATCTGTGGCCCATCTACGAAACTCAGAAGCAAATTCCTCTGCCGGACGATCTCCCTGCTGTATCTTACGTAATTTTGTCTCAGCAAGAGAGACCCGATCTGGGTCATCATATACCAATCCCAGGGCAGAAAAAAATTGATCTACAGACAGTAGAGCCGGGGATCCCGGAGGAAGGGAAAATGCCCAGGATTGAGGGTCCCCTTGCAGAAGTGAGATAACAATTCCCACTCTCTGCTCCTCACTCCCTGATGATCGAGGCCGAAGCCGAAAATACAATTTACATGCCTCCCGGAAGGTGAAAAATTTGTCTCGCCCACCAGTGAACCTGTCCGGGAGAGCAACCTTAGGTTCAACTCTGGTTTGCTCCAGGGGAGACAAAACTTTGGACTTAATGTCCGTCAGCTCCATGGATAATCCCTGCAACTGCAGAGCCAGCTGGGCTACTGGATCCATGGTAACTGGAGATAATTTTTATGGCCAGTGAAAATGTCACGCTGTCTAATGATATGTATACAATGTCAGTAAACTATTAATACAGGAACAACACTCTATACAACAACTAGTATAGCAACATCAGCATGTAAGTATAGAATAGATTTACCTGACACGATATCTGCTGAACTCAGGGTTAATCTTGAGGACTTGATGAGCTGAAACAGGAAAGAGGTGGACAGTGATCTAACCTGACCCTAAACTGGGGTCCTAACTAATCCCTCACCTTGGAGGTACTGATAATGGTTCAGAGGTCCAAGTCTCCAACCTAACCCTGTCTCCTATCAGACCCTGAACCCTGTAATCAGTCCTAAGAAGGATCCTGACTACCACCAAAGGGATATGGGCTGATCTTAGCTAAATACACAGATTAGACATATAAGACAGACAGGATAACACTCGCTTGCATACACACTCAAACACCAAAGGAACATAAATGGTATGGGAAATAAACTCTAACCAAGTTGAGCTTAGAACAACTAAGGAGCTCACAACTAAAGTCTATACAGATTCATTCCTATCTGTGGTCTGCATGAAGGTTTCACTGGCAACTCCCCAAGCAGACAACCAGAAATTTAAAGGAGACCAATCAACAAATAATCAATTGCAGCTGGGAGAAACTGCACCCAGTCCCAGAACCGAGCACAGACAGAATTAACTCCCTAGCTGCCAAACACAAAGAAACAGCAGCTCAGCTGTGAGAAGTCAAAATGTGCAACCGCGACGATCTTCGTGGCAATGCACACATGACACTATGTCTTCCACCAATCCAAGCCGACTTTGAGCTTTTCTTGCTTGCTCCTGACATCGAGCTGCTTCCTTATTTCTCAACATGATCATCTGTTTCGTTCAGAGGCATTGTAGATGCATATCTCTCAGGACAGCCACCCGCTTCATTGTGACTTCCCTAGTCGACAGTATGACCAACTGTTTCGTCTCTGGTGCCCAGTTCATACTACATGCTTCTATTGCCTTTCTGAAGGCCTCATGCACATCCTCAACGGCACATGCTTCTCGCATGATTTCGGGTACCTCTATTATACACTTGAAAAGCGTAGTCTCCCCTTCTTGAACATACTGTTGGACCTCCTCGTCCTGAGCATCAGCGCAGTTTTCCAAGATATCGACATTTCTTGTGTGGCCATCTGCGTGGCATTTCCCTTGCTGGATTTCTTTCTCCGTTGAGGCCCCTTCTTTGGTCAGCCTTTTCCAGCTCACTCTCCTTCATTGCAATCCGATCAGGAGAGCACAAGAGTTCGATTTCCCGGTCATCTGTGTATTTCTGGAGCTTGGCATTAGCCTCCTTCCCTATCTTGAGCTCTTGGAGAACTTTATCTAGCTCCTCTGCCCAGCAGCGACACTCATCCTCTCTCTTGAGAAGCTCCTGCTGATGCTTCTCTTGGGCCTCTCTGAGCCCCTCCGTATCTTTCCATAGAGCCTTGATCATAGTCTGACATGCTGACAGATGACCTTTGAGCTTAGAGGCTTCCTTTTCCAGCTCCTCCACTCTGTACTCAATCACTTGTCTTAGGACCCTTTCTCGCTCGACTTTCTCTTTCACTGTCTCTTTAAGCAGCTCTATCTCATGGTCCTGCTCTCTTTTAGCCAGCACATATCGCACCATCACTTCTTTAATTAAATTTTCATATGAGCTCTCTTGCCCACCCACACTCTGCCTCTTAAGAGTTCCGCTTATTCCTGCATCCGCAGGTTCAACTGTCTCTCGACTCTTGATAACTTTAGAGAACTCCAGCTCTTCAGCATCTGGTACTCTGGAGCCTTCATCATACTGAGCCATTTCACCCTTTGCAGGCATTGCAGATGTGGGTCTACTACAGGTCTGTTCTAATTCCAGCCCTACCTCTGTGCTGGGATTTGTCAGAGATAAAGTGGCCTCCTTATCAAGGACAGTAACTTGATCTGTACCTGACCCTGACTCTTCCTCATCATTTCTCTTCTTAGAGGGTGTAGCCTGTCCCGCCTTTCCACGGCCCCTGCGTCGAGAAGAAGATCTGCCATTTTTTACTCGGCTCCACCTTACTGCACTCTCTTTCCCTTGCGTTTGAGTCACAGTCTGCATAGGAGTCACCCCCACTCCCCCTGTCATCCTGGAACAGCAAGTCCCCACTTAAACAGATGTCGGACCCTATTACTGAAGCTACCCCGTTTCCCACGGTCACACATTTGGTCACCCCAAAGTCCCCGAGTTGGTCTGACCCACACTTTCTTCCAGTCACCTGGAACTCGGGACTATCGACATTAGGTGTCGCTATCTCCTTTTTATACACCACACCACCCGAAACCACTACAGCCACCTGCTGTGGTGGGGCTCCCTTAGGGTCATTTTGTCTCTCTGAGCAACCCCACACTTTATCAACTTCCCATGCATCCTCAAAGAACACAAAGTCCCGGCCCCTCTCAAAGGGGTACAATACATTTGATGGTATACCGCCATCTTGGCACCCGACACTTTTGGACATATCAATCATCATTCTGTCCACAGTATAGTCCACAGTGACCCCATGGATGCAGCGAACCTTGACCTTTTTTTTGGTCAGACAGAGAATGAGAGGAGCTCCTGTCAGAGTCACCTGACTTTTTGAGTCCAGCCGTCCAGAGACTCCTTCACGGTGTAACATCACGGTATACACCTGTAGCCTGTCGTCGTACGGAAAGTCTATGCCGCACTCAGAATAACTCAGACACAAACACCGCTGTTCCTCAGACATGTCCACTGAGGTAACCAGTGCTGCCTCTTTTTGGGCCACCACCCCAATTTGGGTTACCACTCTCTTTTTGGACTCCGCCCCCTTTTAGGCAACTGTTCTGATTTGGGATACAACCCCTTTTGGGACTCCGCCCACTTTTGGGCACCCATCCCTGATTGGATTACCGCCCCATTTTGGGACTCCACCCCCTTTTTGACAACCATCCCTGTTTTTCGGTCACTGCCCCCTTTTGGGACTCCACCCCTTTTAGGGACACCACCCCTCTCTGGGTACACACCATGGACTCCCCCAAGGCTCTACCAGATCCCAGTTCGCACAGACCCTTATATCTTTTTGGGGCTGGTACTGTTCCTTTAAGAGGTCGCCCACTCTGGACCTCTGATGTCCTTATGGCACCTCACCAGCTCCTACTGGCACTGCCACAACTCCTGCTGTAGCCACAACTGCCGGCACCTCCGGCTGCTGCTCACAAGCCACTGCTGCCACTGCAGCTCCTGCTAGTGCAGAACCTCTTGCTGTAACTTGCCACTGCAACTCCCACTGCCGCAAGTACCTGAACAGCTCCGCACCGCAGACTTCGTGGACCCGCCGATCCAGAGCCAGCCGCTTGTCACCTTCGTGGCCTCGCCGAGCCACAGCAAACACCTCACATGTGTCTTACAAGAAAAAAAAAAACAGTCTCTCACTGATCCCGATCAGCCCAACACAGACTCCTGTCTGTTACACCTCTCAGCCACACAGGTTCCAGGATACATCTTCTCCTCAGAGGTCTCCAACAAACGCCAATATATATAGTCTCTTCCTTACCCCGGTCATCACAACACGGACTCAATTCCGTTACCTGTTGGTGTCAGCCACACAGGTTACCGGACACCTCTTCCCCTCAGACGTATCCCACAAACATGAACATACAGTCTATTCTTGACCCCGGTCTGTACACCACGGACTCTCTTCTGTTACCTGTTGGCCACGCAGGTTCCCGGACACCTCCTCTCCTCAGAGGTATCCTATCAGCATTCTCATTTTTCAATTACCCCTGTCAGTATAACACTCATGGTTTTCAAGACTGTCCATTCCTTCTCTGGCTCCTGATTCCCTGCACTGCAACATGTGCTCCTTGGACCGTTTCCAGCAGTCTAGACCCATTTGTAAGGATTTGACTCGCTCAGCTGCGATGGGAGGTAAACCTCCCCATACTGGGTTTCAAAGGATTTTGTACCACCTTCCCCTGATGACATATAGGTTGCCAGCAAAATGGCTCGCTTTGTCTTCCTCTTCCTCCGACTTCTCAAATTCCTCCATTTGCAGCTGCTGAACATCCAGCCTACACCTCAACATATGCCAGTTTTTCCACCTCAGTAACTGGGATGTACCCCCCACAGGGCCGGCGTCAGCACCTGGTGCACCAGTGCAAGTGCCGGGGCCCGGAGCAGGTGGGGGGGGCCCACTCGCCATCAGAGACACCGGCGTACTATGAGGGGCTCTGTGCCAGTGCCAGCGCCCACAAGTGGGCCCCCCTGCTTGCTCAGAGCCCCAGCACTTGCAATACTTACCTCTCCCTGCTCCACCACTGTTACGTCTTCCGCTTTTCCTGACAATGACATTCAGGTCAGAGAGTGCGATGACATCACGTCTGTGCGCCCTCTGCCTGAACAGTCACAGTGCAGAGAGCTGGAAAATGGCGACGCTGAGGAGTCCAGAGTAGAGCAGTGCCCAGCGAGGAGAGGTATTTCATTTTTTTTAATGTTTGGAGCAATATATGGGAAGCATTATACACTGGAGAATTTTATATGGGGCCCATCATACACTTGAGCATTATAAATGGGGCCCATCATACACTGGAGCATTATAAATGGGGCCCATCATACACTGGAGCATTATAAATGGGGCCCATCATACACTGGAGCATCATATAAGGGGCCCATTATACACTGGAACATCATATATGGGGCCCATTATATACTGGAGCATCATATGGGGCCTATTATATATGGAGCATTATATAGGCCCATCATACACTGGAGCATCATCCATGGACCCATCATATACTGTAGCATCTTATAGAGCCCATTATATATGGCGCATCATATGGGGCACATTATATATGGAGCATCACATGGAGCCCATTATATATGGAGCATTATATATGGGGACCATTATATATGGAGCATTATATGGGGCTCATCATACACTGGAGAATCATATATGGGGCCCATCATATACTAGAGCATCATATGGGGTTCATTATTTATGGGTATCATATAGGCCCGTTATATATGGAACATCATATGGAGCACATATGGGGCCTATTCTGTATGGAGCCCATCCTTGTATGGAGCAATATATGGGCCCATCATATACTGTATGGAGCTTTATATGCGACTCATTATACTGTATGGAGCAATATGTGGGGCTCATTATACTCTATGGAGACCTTCCTATACTGTATAGCACATTATATGGGGACCATCATATACTGGAGCATTATGTGGAGCTCATATACTGTGTGGAACATTATATGGGACCAATTATGTATGGAGCAATATACTTTTGATAAAGTCGGGTGGTCCGAAACCCGACTCGACCCTCCCGGAGGCAAAGTTGCTTATCTCTAGTTGTGTGACATGTGCTTGCTTGTGTAAGGTTGTGACGGCATACCCAGAGAAATAGTGGCGTGTGGGGACCAAGTACCTTCTGTCACCGCCATCAGGTTTAAACTTAGTTTTTCATGAGCATCCATTAGTTTGTTTAGTTTTCCACCAACACTGACCAGCTTTCTCTAATTCAACATGAACGAACATGTTGCACTTTGCCCTTTATACAGACACTTGCGTCTTTGGCAACATATTTTGGATGGGCATTTCTTAGGCCGAGTCTCACACGTGCATCTGTTACACCGATCTTCAAACGGGCATGAAACCGATTCTGGTAATTGATGGTGGCTAAACGACAAATCATCGTTGGCTGTATCCTGGATCTCATACCTCCCATAGCCACTGCTGTTACTAATCATGTACTGTCCCATTCCTGTCATCACCATGCCCCTTTTCCAGATCACTTCATCCAACGATTCGTCCGCCATATTGTTACCAACAACATGCACCGTCTCAGCAGCCACTGTGTAGAAAACCATGATACCAGGGGGAAATATTTGCCAGGCCATACAATAAGTGTATCGGCATTACAAGTCTAGGAGACCCGCTCCTTTAAACTGGACATAGTTTTTAATCAGGCCTTCCTTCAAGTCTCATCATCCACCACCACTAGATCAAAAGGGTTTACGTGTTCTGTGCAGCTACAGGCCGTGTCGAATTATTATCAAGGGTGGATGGTTATGCTGTGCATAAAATACTTGTTCTGAAAACGGTTGAGATGTACCCCACAGGGGAAAATGTTTGACAGCTCATACACTAAGTGTATGGGCATTCCAAGTCTAGGAGACCAGCTCCTTTAAATTGGGCATAGTTTTAAATAAGGCCTTCTTCCACGACTCATCATCCGCTGCCACTAGATTACCAGCGTTAACGTGTTTCGTGCTGCTACAGCCAGTGTCAAAATCCTAACAAGGGTGAGGGTTTTTGCTGGACATTAAATACTTGCTATGGAAAAGGTTGAGATGTACCCCACAGTGGAAATGTATGGCAATTACAAGTCTAGGAGACTCGCTCCATTTTAATGGGACATTTTTTGTTAAGTGGCCCTCCCACATGTTTCTTCCAAGGGGGGATTGGGGTTATTGGGGTGCATATGACTTGGTAGCAGGGCAGGCCTTGCAGTCAATGCATAAGAAAACAGGATGGAAGTACAAAATCAATAATGTGAAGTAAACTTTCCTGTGCCCATCCGGTATGTGGATTCAAAGCCTTATTGGGGTGCATATGACTTGGTAGCAGGGCAGGCCTTGCTGTAAATGCATAATGAAAGGGAATAGGAGTACAAAATGAATATTGTGAAGTGGATTTTCCTGTGCACATCCAGTATGTGGGTTCAAAGGCTTATTGGGGTGCAGATGACTTGGCAGCAGGGCAGGGCTTCTAGGCAATGCATAAGAAAACAGAATGGGAGTACAAAATAAATAATGTGAAGTGGATTTTCCTGTGCCCATCCAGTACCTGGGTTCAAAGGCTTATTGGGGTGCATATGACATGGTAGCATGGCAGACAGACCATTGTAATTCTTGACATTATATCCACTCACTGCATAGGCAATAACAGCATAGGAAACCCACTGTTTAATAATAGCCCTTTAACCCCCTTCCCGACCTTTGACACAGCGTATGCGTCATGAAAGTCGGTGCCAATCCGACCTATGACGCATACCCTGTGTCATGAAAGGATCGCGTTCCTGCGGGCCGGGTGACTGTGGTCACTGAAAGGTCACCAGACCTGCAGGCACAAGACCCTTTGTGCTTCACCACAGGGGGTTGGCTTAACCCCCACGTGGCTACGATCGCTCTGATTGGCTGTTAAAAGTGAAACAGCCAATCAGAGCAATCTGTAATATTTTACCAATGGAATTGGTGAAATATTACAATCCAGCCATGGCCGATGCTGCAATAACATCTGCCATGGCTGGAGACCGAGATCCGACCCCCCCTACACCGAGTCACGGCGGCGATCGGCCGCCGCCACCGATTGATGGCGGTGATCGGACACCGCCGTCACTATCTGCTCCCCTCCTCCTTGCCTCCGCTGCTCCCACCTTCCGATCCTCCCCCCTCACCTTCCGACCCCCCCTACTCACCTCTCCCGGTCCTCCGATGTCCCTGGGTCCGTCCCGGCGTCCGCCCGGGATTCTTAATGGGCGCCGCCATCTTGGAAAATGGCGGGCGCATGCGCAGTGCGCCCTCCATTGTCGAGAAATTTATTTTGATCATTGTGACAAACTCAGAGAAAAAAACTTCACAAAAGGCCAATTACAAAAAGTAGACAAGTTTATTGAAAAGACAAGACAAACAGTAATAAAAAGGCAGGTACCACAGAATTCAGGAAAGCAAAAAGGCGGGTAACCCTGCATGTATAGAGCAGCAAGTATATATTTATATATCCCAAAATACATGTATACAATAAATATGTGTCAAGAGACACTATATGCACAATCAATGTCAAAAGGTAATTATAAGTATGTGTCAAATGACACTATAAACACATATAATATCAAAAGGTAATTGTATATAAAAAATTCCATATCACCATGCACAGCAAAAAAATTGCAGAGGTATTATAAAGAGCGCAGTGCATCAATAGCTGCTGTAATAAAAGGTAACATAACCAAAAAATAATGTAAATGAAAGCCTCCAAGTGAGGTAAATAGTAAATACCTTAGAGGTGACGAATCATTTCCGTGGAAACGCGCGTTGGGTGTGGTGGGTCCCCTGTCTGCAGCATTTGGTAATTATGTTCTAATCAACATCATTCCTTGTATTATCTGGTTACTATTACCTTTACTATTGCCTCAATACCTGCTGTTTTTTACCTAAGGTATTTATTATTTACCTAACTTGGAGGCTTTCATTTACGTTATTTTTTGGTTATGTTACCTTTTATTACAGCAGCTATTGATGCACTGCGCTCTTTATAATACCTCTGCAATTTTTTTGCTGTGCATGGTGATATGGAATTTTTTATATATAATTACCTTTTGATATTGTATGTGTTTATAGTGTCATTTGACACATACTTATAATTACCTTTTGACATTGATTGTGCATATAGTGTCTCTTGACACATATTTATTGTATACATGTATTTTGGGATATATAAATATATACTTGCTGCTCTATACATGCAGGGTTACCCGTCTTTTTGCTTTCCTGAATTCTGTGGTATCTGCCTATTTATTACTGTTTGTCTTGTCTTTTCAATAAACTTGTTTACTTTTTGTAATTGGCCTTTTGTGAAGTTTTTTTTTTTTCTCTGGGATTTTCTATTGTGTTACTTCATGGCCTTATTGAAGGGATATATTTAGGTGTTTCCATTGGGACAAACTGTCACAGTGATCAAAATAAAAAATAAGTAAATGAACCCCCCCTTTATCATAGGTAGGGACAAATAATAAAATAAAGATTTTTTTTTTCCTATTAGGCCCTGTGCACATGTTGCGGATTTTGCTGCGGATCCGCAGCGGATTTGGCGCTGCGGATCCACAGCAGATCCGGAAACCATGTACAGTACAATCTCAATAAATGGTAAATAAAAACGCTGTGCACATGCTACGGATTTTTCCGTGCGGATTTGGTGCGGTTTTAAATCCGCAGCATGTCAATTCTTTGTGCGGATTCCGTAGCGGTTTTACACCTATTCCATTATAGGTGTAAAACCGCAGGGCAAATCTGTACAAAAACAGCAGCAAAACCATAGTAAATCTGCGCTAAATACGCAGGTAAAATGCAGGCCATTTTACCTGCAGATTTAGAAAAATCGGTGCGGAAAAATCCGCAAGTGAATCCGCAACGTGTGCACGGGGCCTTAGGGTTAGGGTTAGGCTGGGTTCATATTGCATTATGGCAGTCCGTTAGATGGACTGCGTTACATCGCGGTATAACGCGGTATAACACGGTCCGTTAACGCTGCCATTCACCCCCATTTGTGGGCGCATCGCGAAGCATGCCGTAAAGCGGCATGCGTTCGCGACGTGCCTTCATTCAGTGACGGAGCCTCGGACGCGGGCTGCAGAGTCTGGGCTCCGTCACTGCTAGCACAGATGAATCATCTGCTGATTCATCTGCGCTAGCGGGTATGCTATACCGTTACCAGCCGGTCAACGCTACGTGTTGAGCGGGCTGGTAAAACGCAATATGAACCCAGCCTTAGGGTTAGAGTTAGAACTAGGGTTAGGATTAGAACTAGGGTTAGGGTTAGCCTTAGGGTTAGCGTTAGGGTTAGCATTAGGGTTAGGGTAAGAATTAGGGTTACTGTTAGAATTTGGGTTAGGGTTGGAATTTGGGTTAGGGTTGGAATTTGTGTTAGGATTGGAATTAGGGTTAGGTTTGTGATTAGGGTTAGAGTTAGGATAAGTGTTAGGGGTGTTTTGGGGTTAGGGTTATGGTTAGAGTTTGTATTAGGGTTAGGGATGTGTAGGGGTTGGGGTTAGGGATGTATTGGGGTTAGGGTTGGAGTTAGAATTGAGGGGTTTCCACTATTTACTCACATCAGGGGGTCTCCATACGCGACATGGCGCCACCATTGATTCCTGCAAATTTTGCATTCAAAAAGTCAAACAATGCTCCCTTTATTCCGAGCCCCGACGTGTACCCAAACAGTGGTTTACCCCCACATATGGGGTATCAGTGTACTTGGGAAAAATTGCACAACAACTTTGGGGGTCTAATTTCTCCTGTTACCCTTGGGAAAAAAAATTGGGGACTAAAAAAGTTATTTTTGTGGGAAAAAAATGATTTTTTATTTTCACGGCTCTGCGTTATAAACTTTTGTGAAGAACTTGGAGATTCAAAGTGCTTACCACACATCTAGAGGAGTTCCTTGGGGGATCTAGTTTCCAAAATGGGGTCACTTTGGGGGGTTTCCACTGTTTAGGCACATCATGGGCTCTGCAAACGTAACATGGCGCCCGCAGACCATTCCATCAAGTCGGCATTTCAAAACGTCACTACTTCCCTTCCGAGCCTCGACGTGTGCCCATACAGTAGTTTTCTCCCACATATGGGATATCAGCATACTCAGGACAAATTGAACAACAAATTTTGGGGTTTAATTTCTCCTGTTACCCTTGGGAAAATAAAAAAATTGGGGACTAAAAGATCATGTTTGTGGAAAAAATATGATTTTTTTATTTTCTTGCCCGGGCGTTATAAACTTCTGTGTAGCTCTCGGGGTTCAAAGTGCTCACCACACACCTAGATAAGTTCTTTGCGGGGTCTAGTTTCCAAAATGGGGTCACTTGTGGAGAGTTTCTACTATTTAGGCGCATCAGGGGCTCTGCAAACGTAACATGACGCACGCAGACCATTCCATCAAAGTCGGCATTTCAAAACGTTACTACTTCCCTTCCGAGCCCCAACGTGTGCCCGAACAGTGGTTCCCCCCCACATATGGGGTACCAGTGTACTCAGGACAAACTGTGCAACAACTTTTGTGGTCAAATTTCTCCTGTTACCCTTGTTAAAATAAAAAATTCTGGGTTAAAGAATCAGTTTTTAAGGAAAAAAATGATTTTTTATTTTCACTGCTCTGCATTATAAACTTCTGTGAAGCACGTGGGGGTTCAAGGTGCTCACCACACATCTAGATAAGTTCCTTGGGGGGTCTAGTTTACAAAATGGGGTCACTTTTGGGGGGTTTCTACTGTTTAGGCACATCAGGGGCTCTGAAAACGTAACAAGATGCCCGCAGACCATTCCATCAAGTCGGCATTTCAAAGCGTCAATACATCCCTTCCGAGCCCTGACATGTGCCCAAACAGTGGTTCCCCTCCACATATGGGGTACTAGTGTACTCAGGACAAATTGGAGAACAACTTTTGGGGTCCAATTTCTCCTGTAACCATTGTGAAAGTAAAAAATATTGGGCTAAAAAATAATTTTTTGTGAAAAAAAATTATTTCTTATTTTCACGGCTCTGCGTTATAAACTTCTGTGAAGCACCTGGGGGTTCAAAGTGCTCACTGTGCATCTAGATAAGTTCCTTAGGGGGTCTAGTTTCCAAAATGGGGTCATTTGTGGGGGAGCTCCAAAGTTTAGGCACACAGGGGCTCTCCAAACACGACATGGTGTCTGCTAACGATTGGAGCTAATTTTCCATTCAAAATGTCAAATGGCGCTCGTTCCCTTCTGAGCCCTGCCGTGCGCCCAAACAGTGGTTCCCCCCACATATGGGGCACCAGCGTACTCAGGAAAAACTGGACAAGAACTTTTGGGGTCCAATTTATCCTGTTACCCTTGGGAAAATAAAAAATAGTGGGCTAAAAAATGATTTTTGAGAAACAAAAATGATTTTTTATTTTCACTGCTCTGCGTTATAAACTTCTGTGAAGCACTTGGGGTTTCAGAGTGCTCACAACACATCTAGATGAGTTCCATAAGGGGTCTAGTTTCCAAAATGGTGTCATATGTGGGGTTTTTTTCACTGTTTAGGCACACAGGGGCTCTCCAAAGGTGTCATGGTGTCCGCTAAGGATTGGAGCTAGTTTTCCATTCAAAAAGTCAAATGGCGCTCCTTCCCTTCTGGGCCCAGCCGTGTGCCCAAACAGTGGTTTATGACCACATATGAGGTATCTGTGTACTCAGGAGAAATTGCCCAAAAAATTTTAGGATCCAATTTATACTGTTGCCCATGTGAAATTGAAAAAACTGAGGCTAAAAGAAAATTTTTGTGAAAAAAAGTACTTTCTTTTTTTTACGGATCAATTTGTGAAGCACCTGGGGGTTCAAAGTGCTCACTCTGCATCTAGATAAGTTCCTTGGGGGGGTCTAGTTTCCAAAATGGGGTCACTCGTGGGGAGCTCCAATGTTTAGGCACACAGGGACTATCCAAATGCGACATGGCAACCGCTAAATATTCCAGCATATTTTCCATTCAAAAAGTCAAATGGCGCTCCTTCCCTTCTGAGCCCTGCCGTGCACCCAAACAGTGGTTTATGACCACATATGAGGTATCGGTTGTACTCAGGAGAAATTGCCAAACAAATTTTAGGATCCATTTTATTCTGTTGCCCATGTAAAAATGAAAAAATTGATGCTAAAAGAAAATTTTTGTTGGAAAAATTAAAATGTCCATTTTTTCCTTCCACGTTGCTTTAGTTCCTGTGAAGCACCTGAAGGGTTAATAATCTTCCTGAATATAGTTTTGAGTAGCTTGAGGGGGCAGTTTTTTATAATGATGTCACTTTTGGGTATTTTCTGCCATATAGACCCCTCAAAGTGACTTCAAATGTGAGGTGGTCCCTAAAAAGAATGGTTTTGTAAATTTTGCAGTAAAAATGAGAAATCGCTGGTCAACTTTTAACCCTTATAACATCCTAACAAAAAAAAAAAATTTGTTCCCAAGATTGTGCTGATGTAAAGTAGACATGTGGGAAATGTTATTTATTAACTATTTTGTGTCACATAACTCTCTGGTTTAACAGAATAAAAATTCAAAATTTGAAAATTGTGAAATTTTCAAAATTTTTGCCAAATTTCCATTTTTTTCACAAATAAACGCAAAAATTATCGACATAAATTTACCACTAGCATGAAGCCCAATATGTCACGAAAAAACAGTCTCAGAATCGCTAGGATCCGTTGAAGCGTTCCTGAGTTATTACCTCATAAAGGGACACTGGTCAGAATTGCAAAAAATGGCAAGGTCTTTAAGGTCAAAATAGGCTGTGTCATGAAGGGGTTAAGAAGATTAATTCTGCCTGATGCCCCTGTAAAAATAGGCTCTGTGACTTTAAGAGTCCCTCCTTCAAAAAGGAAACAAGATGTGTCTGCTTATGTGTCACACACCACATGGCCAGCTAGGGTTGTTAAATGTTACAATGACATTTCCCAGTGAATGCATTTGTATTGTTTGAAAGCAATGCTAAAGTTGCAAAACGCTTCAAAAACACTGTGTGTGAACATAGCCCAAGTGGTGGAGGAACATTTTTGTTTTGGGTTAATTATTGTGACTTAGATAAAAGTCATTAACTTGAAAGGATGTTCCTTAACATATTTCCCAGAAAAATCCATTTTGGTTTCGTTTTTGTGGGTTTTTTGGTGTGCCTGTAAAAAGGGCGTCAAACTCTGACAACATTGTTTACAGTTGTGACCTAAGAGTCAGAAATGCTTCCAGGGGCAGGTACCATGATGTTCCCGTGTCATTTGAACAGTGTTTCCATCATTTTCAGATGTTTTTAGACCTTAAAAGGACCCCCGGGGGGATCGCGGTAAAAATACTCTTGTCTCCCATAGACTTACATTGGGCTCGTTGTTCTGTCCGAGTACCCGAGTATTCCAAATTGCTCGACCCGAGCAATGATCACCCGAGCATTTTAGTGCTCGCCCATCACTACTTATAATCTTTACTTTGCATTTAAATTTTTAGAGTTGCTTAATTTTTTTTTAGCTTTACTGATTTTTTTGCCAAATTGTAAATTGTACCTAATAATATTTGTAGATGCAGTGTCCGACTCCTCTATAAAGCTTCTAAACATCAATTTACTGATGATTAAGGAAAATAGCTATCGCCTCAGCCAAATTTGAGTTTTCCTTTTTGCCTGGACTCCTGCTTTAAAACTTTTTAAACAAACTAAAGGAATCAATTTTAGCATTGTCCTACTAAGGATGTGTGACATTGCTATGATCATAGTGACAACACAAACTAAAGTGTTACTTAAAATCAGACATGCAAGAAAATTATTTAGATTGTGCAGTGAAGATGTAATAACCTGAATTTGGAGAAAGCCTGGAGCGTTCACACTACATACTCTAAACCTGCCGCTTCTACAACCTTGATTTTTAGAAAAAGGGTAGTCATGTAGAAATGTAAGAGAATTGTAGGTGCTTTATCCTGATAGGTATTAAAGATGATCACTCCTTCAGGCATCTTTACTTTGACGATAACACAAGCAATGCCAGGTAAAGTAACTATTTAACAGCCATTTTTGTATAACTTAATGATATTCTATGTGATTACACTAAATGTATAATGTTTAAAGATGATTGAACCTTTTGAAACAAGAGAGAGCAAAAGAAAGAGAGACAGAGAAAAAGAGACATGCAGAAGTCTATGACGAGCAATCTACAACAATGTGTAAATTAATGATGGCCATTTTAGGGCAATTCTCGTGAATTAAAACTCACTTTGTTTGAATTTGACAGGATGTGCATATTTTAGGATAATTTGACACAAATTTGATTTGCATGTAATCGATTTGATCATGTCTAATAAGTTTTATATGTGAAATTCTTTTTATTCTGTACATAGACTTCACTCTGTGACAATGCACATTATTGGCAAAGAATTTGACTTTAAGCAATGAACCGGTGAACTAACACCGCCACCCTAGCAATGTACTATGCCTTGTACAACTAGCATCACAGTTAAGGGTATCCTCTCAAGATAGAAGGCATTAGCGATATGATATTGATATATGAACTTAAAGTGATATGGCCATTGTATGGCTTCATTCAAGTTCTGAGGTTTTCAGACCTGTAATAATAGTGTCTATATTGCATATGCATCTTTTTTTCATGTGAGATATATAAGTTTTTTCATCTCATTCATACCGATGGCATATTCAGTTGGGTATACCAAGCAAAACTAACAATATTAATATACCAAAATTAAGAACTCTGATTATGTGTTTTTCTGTGGTGCTAAATTAGTGTGCTCTATATGAAGCAATTTTCTGCCATTCAATGCCCAGCAGGACATGTCGTGGTTGGAAGCCAAGTGGTCTACTACATGCTGGGAGTGGCCAGTAGAGACTAGACAGCTCAGCACAAAATTCTCAACTGCCAGTTTTACTCAGGTTAGGTCCAAAGAGATTAGTCTTTAATTGTGGATACTAATAATTTAAATAGGATTTACTAACGTCTTAAAGTCTAATTTACAACTCTTAATTTATAGATAACTGTATTACTTTTCCCCATCCTTTATTTTTCTTGTAAATGTGAAGTTCCATAGGTATCTGCCAAACCTTATTTGCATTGTAATGTATCGGGTTTGGCCAAATGACAGCTAGGTCATTTCTTCAGCAAGTCTAAACACTGCAGTATAAGCCAACAGTATAAACTGTAATTTATAGTAAAAATTTATCATACTGTATATGATCAAATCTGATGATCACCGACTGCTGAATTACTGAAAAAAGGGCATGTAAGAAAAATATAGAAAACACAAACTTAGTAACTTTATTGAAGCTGTTTGTCCTCATTTCCACTTTATACTGTAATTCAATACAAATTAAAAATGGTAAATGAAAAGCAATTTTTACACTCTGTTTACTTGCATTACACAAACAATCAAATGCAAGGATCATTTATATCTGTAGAATTTCCATTTCAAGCAGGCAGGAGACATGAAAGCTAAAGATTTTCCATCAATTACTTTTACATATGTACAGATAGATACCCGGCTTATTCATCTATCATTCCTTGATAATTAGCAAATCACAGCAGAAGAAGCTCCAGGGCATAACATCAGCCTTGCCATTTGGTTTTTACATTAGAGCAGTTTCAGACTTCTTCTGGAAGCAATTATGCATCTGCATTGTCTATGTGTACTATCACTGTATACGTTTGGACTCCTGGTTTTGATTCTCAGTATGCAATGATCATTAGAAAAGCTTTAAAGCAGTATCTGGTTGTGCATTATATCAAAAGCAATAGATGTCTACACTGGCTACATTTAGTATGGCTTTAGCTTATGTGTAATGTATAATTGCTCACAAAGTAATACAACATTATGATGGCATTACTGGATTTATGCTTGTGCAACGATAAGTTAGAAACTAGAAGTTTCCACCCAAAGCTCTCAATTTAAGAATAAAATAGTGTAGGGAATAAATAGTAAATGGTGGGTTACTGAGTATTAAAGTGTCTAATGCAAATTTTATGGGTTGACAAATAACCTTTCAATGTAACCTAATCTCAATATAGAATACCTACCACATAGAAAATGTAAGGTTAAACATTACAAACAAATTGGTTGCCATTGTTCCATTAGTATCTGTAAGTACTATGAATCAATGTGGTCCACCACAAGCTATTATTATGTGGTTAGACAAACTCTCTTAGTTAGGTCGACATAGGTTATTGATGTAAAAGGCAATGGGTAAATAACTTAAGCCAGGAAAAATAGCCATGGTTTACCGAAACCATCAAGGAACGTTAGAGGAAGGAGGAAAATGTGTTCCCTTATGTGTTATTTAGTCTGCTACAAAAAGATGAATTAAAAAAGTATTGAATGGAAATTTATTGAAAAGGAAACCCTTCACTAGTTTGATTGCTACTACTACTATTCTCATGTTAACAGTGAATTTCCACTGCACTAATGAGGGGCAAACACTCCAAAATAGATGTCTGCAAATGAAGTGTCTGATGTGAATTCTTATCCTAAGTCATGTGGCAAAGCTCGTTAAAGAGTCAACATAGACTTTTAGGATTGCCACACAAAATAGGTGACACTGGAGTTCACGTCCTTTCCCTCTCCAACGAGGCTATTTGTATATTAAAATTCCTAAAAGAGAATTGCATGATTCCATAAATCTCCTTTCACCAGCTTGGCTCTCTTCACATTGAGAAATGTTCCCCCTTAGATGTACTACAAGTTACACAGTTTGTTGCTCCAAAAAGAAATTCCAAGATTATTAAACCTTTTGAGAATTACCTCAAAATCTATGAAACCTAAGACTGCAATAGAACCCAGTAAAAAATAAAGTCTTGCTTGTTTACAATTATGTAGTACAAACACTGGATTTTGATGATAAATTCCAATCTTTACAAAAAAGAAGTTCACATAGCCCTTTTAAACTGTTTGTACAATTATTGGACAATTTGTATGATGGTCACTTTTATTATTAAACAACTACAGGGCTGTCAGTCAATCCGAAAGGGTAAGAAACTTAAAATCTGAATATTTAAGAAAAGTAAAATTGAGGTTTTGTATTTCTTAGGAGACTATTTATGTGTGTGTCACCTTCATATTGAGCGTAACAATGTGGCTGCATTATGAATTATAAATGAAAAAGGGCTAACAATCCATTTTGACCCCTTTGTTCTATGAACCTTAAACAGGTAATTGAAGCAGGTTATGGATGATGGAGATGGAAAGCAGACATGCACTGTGTACACAGGAAACAAAAGACTGTATGGTGACACTTTACTCTGTAAATAAGTCCTCCTGTCTTCAAAGAACTGCACAGAGCAAGGGCTCAGATTGGATGGTTCCAGATACCCGATATGAATATTTGTTTTTTGTGATTGGTGTAGGTTTTATAGACATATTTTTGGTATAATTATGCAGAAACCAACAAAACGTATATAGTTGCATCACTGTGCAGTCGGCGCACCAGCTCAGAATTAATATCGGTCACATGGATAAAGTTGCATATGCCATGTCTCATATCTATGCAAAGCTAAAATCCTGATCGAAAAACATGACATTAATATCTTCTGCCTTGGACCTCAAGTTAGGCAGATATATTTAAGATCTGGGATTTCCTAATGTGTAGTACCTAAGCTGCATCTTATTTGCTGGCCCCCATCTGAGATCATAAGGGAAGTGACTCATACCTTGTAAAAGCAGTTTATGATTTAAAGCCTTTGTTCAGTACTGGGAGAAACAGCTCTCTGTAAGGCTAATTTCACATTAGCGTCTTTTTGCGCTGCGCATCGTGCGCAAGTGGAAACGCATGCAAAAACGCATGCAAACGCAAGACCATGCGCCCCCATGTTAAACATAGGGGCGCATGAACGCTTGCACAGATGCGCTGCACACAAAAACGCTAATGTGAAACCAGCCGTCTAGACATGTTTACGCTTAAAACGCATGCTTACGCAAATTCAGGCGTGCGCATGTCCATTCCACACGCCAGCGTTCCCATAGACTGTAATGCTTTCTTTTGACGCATTCCGTGCACAAGCGAACGCATGCGTTTTTTTGACGCCTTTCGACCCAAAAATGCAACATATTGCGTCGGGTGCGACCAGACGCATACCTTGAAAGAACGCATGCACACGAAAATGCATACAAACGCAAAACCATGCGCCCCCACGTTAAACATAGGGGCGCATGAACGCATGCGCAGATGCGCTGTGCACAAAATGCTAATGTGAAACCAGCCTAAGACTGTACTATTTCCTAATGAGAGTTCTACCCTTCTGAAGATCTGTGCCATTCCTATGACAACAGGTCTAGTAATTTTATTTTGTTTATATCTCTTTTATTTTCATGGGGCTGTATAAACTATAATACTTGATTAGTGGTAGCATCTAGATTTTCTGTTGTGATTGCGGAGCTTGGCAGATACATAGTTACATAGGTTGAAAAAAGACTCAGGTCCATCAAGTTCAACCTTTTTTCACCAATTATACATTTTTTGTCATTTAATCTATTACCCATAATGCCATTTTTGCTGAGGAAAGCATCCATCCCTGTTAGGGTCTGCGGAATGCACCAAATATATGATGTAAAGAGGTGCGTTCGCAGCCCGGGGTCCACCGTGCAGGCGGAGCCTGCTGCTAGGAAAATGGCGCAAGAAGTGAACTCTGTTATCCCGCAGAGTTGCCAAAATAAACGCCGTAACGCGCTCTGGCAATATGTGTGAACTCTGTTATTCCACAGAGCCACTAGAAGGAGTGCCGCAGCGCTATATGGCGATGTGTGCGAACTCACTTAACACAACTGAGTCACAAAATAAACACGCTAGGGCGCTGTCTAGCGTTGAAAGCGAACCCTGTTATGTCACAGAGCCGCTGAGACAAACTTCTGTGTCCTGTCAGGCACCCAGGTACACAGTTGACTGCTAAGCGAACATAGAACGTGATCATGCGCTATTGTCCTCGCGGGAGACACCCGCAATCTATGGCATCTGAAAGCCAGGCCCTGAATACGGCAATCAAACTCCTCACCGGTTATGCCGGTAATCTAGGGCATCTAGGACACCGACCCTGACCAGCTAGCATACCAAACTCCTCACCGATTAAGTCGGTATTCTAGGGGCTTATTTCAGCCAGGCCCTAACCACACACATGCATGACCACACTGGCGCAAAGCATATGACGATTGATACTAGCACATGGCAGCCCATCCATGCTACCCTTTTATAGTAACAGCTACAGGACCTGCCAGAAACAAGGACCAATGAAACTTGTTCCAGAACACCAGTAGTCACAGGACCTTCCTGGCGGACCAATAGGAGCTGCTGCTGTACCTGAGCATGTGACCCCTGATATCCAATAAGAGATCTCACTCTGGGCATGCTCAGAAGGGGAAAACAAGGACTTTGTCCTAAAGACGTCTGCTCGCCGCTAACCAGTACTGGCCACAATAGCAGAGCCTGGAGGAGCAGCAGTAATCCTTTGCACACTGTTAGACTGGGCGAGACGCTGGGACTTGACGTCTAAGCTGAGCAGGCTCCATTGCGGACGGAGATGAATTGGGGACCGCAGCGGGACTGGTTCGAGACTCCCCTTGTGCAGCAGCAGGAACTCGAACCCTAACAATCCCTTTTTTAAAAACTGTTAAAACGACTACCATTTCTACCTATTATGGCAGGGCATTCCACAGTTTGATTGCTCTAAGAGTAAAAAACTATGTGACGACACAGCATTTTTTTTATTAGGTCAGACGTGTTTTCTTCGGTAGGTCAACAGACATAGGTCATTGTTCATATGAGCCTGAATGTTGACTCTTTAATAGAGATGAGCAAACCTTTCAAGGTTCAGTTTGGTTCGGATTCGCTGAACAGTTTGTGAAATGTAGCCGAACCCCATTAGATTCAATGGGAGGCAAACCAAATGCATAGACAGCACTTTAATAGGTGACAAAACTCTCCATAAACATAAAACTAGGGGCATGCACCATGAAAAGTAGCATCAATTGATCCACAGTAGAAATTTGCAAATGGCACAGCAGCATTCAGTCATGTGCCATGCATGAGGTATCAGGGCCTGGCTCAGCATTTACAGCTTGGAATAGAAGTTACAATGAGGACCTGGTGGTTAAGGGAGTGGTGTAAGCCTTCTTAGCAGACTTGATACCTCATGCAGCACCTCCATTTTCTTTTTACTCCAACCACACTCACATGGCAAAAACCTCAATATGATAAAGTACTATTGGTTGTAAAATGTAAGGAAAGTAACACAGGTTGTTGAATTATCAATTGACCCAAAGTATAACCTTTTATAATGCACAGAAGCAGTTAGCCATGGGCTGTGCATGAGGTATCAGTGTCTGGACCAGAATTTTCAGCTTTGAATTGAAGTTTCAATTAAGACAAGATGGGTGAAGGACCAGGGTAAGCCTGCTGTGCTAGCAGCCCTGATACCTCATGCAACATCTAAAACATGATTTTAGATCAGCCACACTATGGTGACACAAATATCAGAATGGTATACCATAAATATTATAACAATTTAAGGATACTAAGACAGGTAGTTGACTGAAAGTAATTTCAAGCCTGCTGGTCTGGGAATTGAAGGAGACCCCACTTGGTGTACAAACATTTCCCAAAACTATTAACACACAGCACAAAAGTGTTAACAATTTTCTAGAATAGAAATATTATAATTGAGCAGTTTTTTGAAAAAAAGGGGCAAGGACTTGGATCTCAGATTTGAAGGAGAGATCAGAGTCAAGTCATTGATTTTGATGGATAGGTCAGTTGGGGGAGTTGAATGAGATGGTGGAAAGATGATGAATTCGGTTTAATCCATATTAAGTTTTAGGAATCTAGCAGAGAAGGAAGATGAAATACAGGACTGACATTGCGGGATTCTGGTGAGGGTGTGATATTAGGTCCAGAGAGGTAGATCTGTGTGTCCCCAGCAGTGAGGTGATACTGAAACCGTGAGACTCCATGAGCTATCCCAGGCCGAAAGTGTGGACGGAGTAGAGCAGGGGTCCTAAAACTGAACCTTGGGGGACAATGACAGATAGGCGACAAGATGAGGAGGTGGTGTATGAGTGGGAGATACTGAATGTCCTGTCTGTTAGGTATGAGGAGATCCAAGATAGGGCCAAGTCTGTAATGCCAAGAGATGAGAGAGTCTGTAATAAGAGGAAATGATCCATTGTGTCAAAGGCAGATGACAGGTCCAGGAGGAGGAAGAAAAAGTAGTGTCTTGTCGGTTAGTAGGTCATTGTTGATTTTAGTCAGGGCATTTTCAGTGTAATAGTGCGGTTGGAAGCCAGATTGTTTAGTGTTCAATGAGAGAGCAGGAGAATAGATTTGAGGACTATTCAAAATGGACATGTTGTTCCACTAGTTTTGATGCATAGGGAAGAAGTGATATGGGGCAATACCTATAAAAAAAAGTATGGGTCAAGTGAGGACTTTTTGAGCATGGGTGTGATTGAGGTATGTCTGATGTTAGAATCTATTCAGTTTGACCATCCGCCATCTTGTTGTGGTTTCTGACTGCTGGTTGTTTTGTTTTTTCCTTTTGTTTCTGCAGCTATTTCCCTGCTAGGAGGTTACCAGTGTTTTGTTCCCAGTCCCTAGATCTTTCAGGGAGCCCCTTCCCCACGTTCATGTCTTTGCTTGACTCTAGACTAGGATCGTCGGTGGGTCTATTCGCAAGTAATAGGTCGCCCGCTCCATCGTAGGGATCTAGTCTAGTCCTAGTGCAGGATCAGATTCCCCCCACTCTATTCCTGAGTTGTAGACCCATAACAGTATGTCCAGCCAGCACATAGAAAAAAAAAAGGATTTTTTTCCTCTCTCCCAGAATCCTTCAAGATGAACAGCGTCCAAGAACTTACTCAACAATTGCAAGGGTTAACTTTGAAGGTAGCCAGCCTGCAACAGCACGTGAGTAATTGTCCTGGAGTACGCTGTGAAGAGCCTAAGGTGGACTACCTGAGTTTTTTTCTGGTAAATGGCAGGAATTTTTTACGTTTAAAAATGCATGTTTACTATATTTTCTACTTAGACCTGGATCCTCAGGGACTGAATCAGAGCTTGTGGGGATTATTAAGTCTTTGTTGTGAAGTGATCCCCAAATCTGGGCATTTTCGTTACCACCTAATTTTCCTTGTTTGATGTCAGTAGAAGCATTTTTTACTGCTATGGGGTTGTTATATGATGACCCTTATCGAGTCACCACAGCTGAGGCAGAGCTCAGATGGCTTAAACAGGGTACTAGTGATGCTGAGAGGTACTGCACCCTATTCAGACAATGGTCGCCAGAGGTCAGGTGGAATGACCCAGCGCTCAAGAGTTAGTTTTTAGCAGGTTTGAGTGAAAGGGTTAAAGATTTGCTCATTGCTTATCCTGCAGCTGACACTTTGGAATCTGCTATGCAGTTAGCTACCCATGTGGATAGAAGATTGAGAGACAGGCAGAATAATGAGAAGCCTCCTATAATGCTGGACCCAGTCTCTCAGGATAGCCCCGTCGACAGCGGGGAGCCAATGCAACTTGGGGCGATGTCCTCTCGTTCCCAGGAGAGGGTGAGGAGGTTCTCTGAGGGGCTATGCTTGTATTGTGGTAAGGCTGACCATTTGATTAAGCAATGCAAGGGTCGCATAAAGAAAGAAAATTAAAAAAGCATCAGTAGGAGAAACACTCCTGTTCGTATAGCATTTTTACGGTCCGCAGGAGTTTTTTTTACTGGTAATTCCACCTATCGTGGTCATTTCATTGATTTTCAGGTCATGGTGGATTGTGGTTCTGCACTGAATTTGATTCGTCAACAATTTCTAGACAAATATAAATTTGATTCTGAACCATTGTCACCTTCTTTCCCTGTTGTGGCGATTGATAACACTCCCCTGGAGCATGGGTGCGTGTCTCGAAAGGTCACTGGGTTCCGGCTTATTGTCAATATGGAACATCAGGAGTGCATTGACTTGTTTGTACTGGATAAATTGCCTGTTCCAGTCTTCCTGGGTTTACCCTGGTTAAAAATGCACAATCGTTTGCTGGACTGGTCATCTGGTCATCTGGTATTATAAGGTCCTGGGGTCAGGGGTGTTATGGTAAATGTTGCAATGTTCACATTGCTGCTGTTGTTAAGAAAGAGCTACTTGAAGCCATTAAGGATTTCTTGAAGGTATTTTAAGAAGCTGAATAGCAAGCTCTACCACCCCACAGAGATTACGATTGCCCTATTGAGTTCGTCACAGGTGCCTAAGAGTTCCTAACTCCCTAAGAGTTGTTTATTTAATCTGACGATTCCCGAGAGGGAGGCCTTAAAGGAATACCTACAGACAAGTTTGGCTACAGGTCATATATGAGACCCTATAAGTCTCCTGTGGCGGTAGGATTTTTTTTTTGTCAAAAAGAAGGATGGGGGCCTTAGACTGTGTCTGGATTTTTGGGAGATTAATAAGATCACTGTGCGCAATCCTTACACGTTGCCGCTAATTCCCGATTTGTTTAACCAACTAACCGGAGCTAAGTGGT
The DNA here is from genome assembly GCA_033576555.1 of Oophaga sylvatica. NCBI lineage: Eukaryota > Metazoa > Chordata > Amphibia > Anura > Dendrobatidae > Oophaga > Oophaga sylvatica. Next base: position 300,382,107 of record JARQOD010000004.1, on the reverse strand, counting down.
TCTCTAAAATTGACCTTCGTGGGGCATATAATTTGCTGCGGGTAAAGGAGGGCGATGAATGGAAGACAGCCTTTAATACCCCGGAGGGTCATTTTGAGTGTCTGGTGATGCCTTTTGGCCTTACTAATGCACCTGAATTTTTTAAAAATTTCATTAATGACATTCTGAAGCCGTTGATTGATAGGAGTATTATTGTTTATTTGGACAATATTTTGATCTATTAACCTGATCTGGAGTTGCATTGGCAGAGAGTCCGCAAAGTTCTTTTGATTTGAGCGAAAACAACCTCTTTGCTAAATTGGAATAGTGCGAGTTTGCGGTACAGAAAATGAGTTGTTTGGGGTACTTGGTCTCTAGTGATGGGTTTGAGAAGCACCCAGTGAAGATTCAGGCAGTACTGGATTGGCCTAGGCCTGAATGTTTAAAATCTGTCCAAAGATTTTTAGGGTTTGCCAATTATTATAGAAAATTCATAAAGAATTTTTCTGTTATCGCTAAACCCATAACTGATCTCACCAAGAAGGGTTCTAATACTGTCCATTGGTCCACTGAGGCAGAGGAGGCTTCTGAGCATCTCAAGGAGAGGTTTAGCTCTGCTCCTGTTTTGATCCAGACAGATGAGACCAAGCCTTTTCTGGTAGAGGTTGATGCCTCATCAGTAGGGGTGGGGGCAGTTGTGTCCCAGGAGGGAGAGGATGGGGTGCATCCCTGTGCTTTCTTTTCTAAAAAATTTTCGGAGTCTGAGCTCAACTATGATGTTGGGAACCGAGAGTTACTGGCTATTAAGCTCACGTTTGAGCATTGGCGAAACTTTCTGGAGGGGGCTAGACATCCGATACAGGTTTTTACTGATCATAAAAATCTTATTTATCTGGATGCTGCTAAACTTTGAATGCCCATCAAGCCAGTTGTGCACTGTTTTTTGCCAGGTTCCATTTCTCCGTAACATATATCCCTGGCACAAAGAATGTTATGCTTTGTCTAATAGTTTCTCTCCAGCAGTTAATACTGAGAAGAGGAATGTATTTTGCAGAGAGGGGTGGTGGCAGCATTGGGTTCTGAGATGGAGAATAACATTCTAGAAGCCCAAATTCTGCACCAACAAACACTCCATATGGTAAATTATTTGTGCCCAAAGCCTTGAGTAGAGCTTTTTTTGCTGAATGTCATGAGACTCGGTTGGAGGGTCATCCAGAGATTTCGGAAACTAGAAAGTCAATCTGTCGAAGTTTCTGGTGGCCAGTGTGGCTGTCAGGAGTCGAACCCAGTACCTCTTGTCCACTGGCCAGCAGCTCTACCATCTGAGCTATTCTGCTGGCTGCAAAGTTCCTTGCTGAACCCAGATACCATTGACTGTTCTTCCTGATCGGCTCCACCCAGTGCTCTCTTGATTGGCCCTCTGATTGCCAATTACACATCCTATATAAACCTGGCCCTGTGGGTGTGTCATTGCGAGATTATTGTGCTCTTAGCCTTTAGTCAAGCGTTTCCTGCTGTTCCTGCTGCTACAAACACTGCTCTCCTGTGAACCGACCTCTGCCTGCCTTCTGACTACGCTCTCCGCCTGATCCATTGCTACAAACACTGCTCTCCTGTGAACTGACCTCGGCTTGCCCTTCTGACTACGCTCTCCGCCTGATCCATTGCTACAAACACTGCTCTCCTGTGAACCGACCTTGGCCTGCCTTCTGACTACGCTCTCCGCCTGATCCATTGCTACAAACACTGCTCTCCTGTGAACTGACCTCGGCCTGTCATTCTGACTACGCTCCCTGCCTGATCCAGTGCTACTAATAACGCCTTTCCAGTGTACCGACCCGGCTATCCTCTGACCACGTTACCTGCCTCTGCTTCCCCTAGTGTTTACAGTAACATCGGCTCCAACCCAGACGGGATCTTGACAGAATAATCTCGCGCCAAAATGGAGTCGGCTGTAAACACCCTGAGGCAGCAATTTACGGAACTTCAAAATTTTTGTACTAACTCTCAAGGAAAATATTCCAAGTTACAAACTGAGTTCACAGGTCTACAACAGGAAGTAATTGAGCTACAAAAACAACTTCTGGACATGCTCAATTCAGGGTCCGAATCAAACGCGCGGCTGCCGCTGCCTGCAAAGTTCAGTGGGGATCGCCAGCAGTACCGAGGATTCCTCAATCAATGCCGCATATACTTCCAGATGCAACCTGCTCCCTTTACCAGTGAGAGGAAGAAAGTTTTTTTCATGATAAATCTCCTGATGGATGAAGCTCTTGCTTGGGCTTCACCTTATGTAGAAAAGGACTATGCCCTCCTTAATGACCTGGAAGCTTTCATCGCAGCTATGAATCAAGTTTTTGATGACCCAAACCACTGTGCCACAGCAGAAACCAAATTACATAATTTGCACCAAGGACGTCGCTCTGTTGCGGAATATACATCGGAGTTCCGTCGCTGGGTGGCCGACACCACCTGGAATCCAGCGGCCCAGAGAAGTAAATTTCGACGAGGGTTATCAGAACCAGTGAAAGACGAGCTTGCCAGGGTTGAGACCCCTGACCAGTTGGAGGACTTTATTCAACTGTGTATCCGGATTGACCAGAGACTTACTGAAAGGAGAAAGGAGAGACTGCGAGCACTTGGGAATAGCCCTGGCTTCTCATTTTCAGCATCAGACCACCAAGAAAAGATGCAAGGCGTGTCTGAACCGATGCAGATCGACGTCATCCAAAGACCACTCTCTGCACAGGAGAAGGAGAGGCGACGTGCAGAACATCTCTGCCTCTATTGTGGGGACCCTGGACACTATGCCATCAACTGTCCTAACAAAAAGACTATAGCCTTTACCAACAACAGGTCTGCCAGCAATATGGACCTTTCTCAGCAGTCGGATTCCATCTTGCAGACTATCTCATCAGTAACGCCAGAAATAGACAAAATACATACTACATCATCTCATTTTGTAATCCCCATTCAGGTTGTAATGGGCACCCAAAAAATACAATGCTCTGCCCTGTTGGATTCGGGAGCAGGAGGAAATTTTATGGACTTAAAATTTACACGTGATAATAATATTTCCAGTAGGACCAAATCCACACCAATTGAAATGGAAACTGGATGGATCACCCTTGTCTTCTGGACCTGTCACTCATGAGACAATCGAACTGGAGATTTGTATCGAACCGGATCATCATGAAGCTGTCAGTTTCCACCTTATTTCATCTCCGAAATTTCCGGTTATTCTAGGGATCCCCTGGTTTTCAGTCCATAACCCTTCTATCAACTGGGCATCAAGGACCATCACCTTTCCATCTGACTACTGTAAGAATAATTGTCATAAGGAATCCCCTGTTCTCCAACAAGTCCAAATCTCTGAGATTTCGCATGAGAAGGAAGAGAAACTACCACCTCAATATCAGCAGTTCTCTGATGTCTGCAGTAAGAAGAAAGCAGATCAATTACCTCCTCACCGTCCTTACGACTGTCCCATTGAATTGCTGCCAGGAGCAACCATTCCATTTGGACGGATTTACAATCTTTCCGAACCTGAATTGAAGGTATTAAGAAAGTTCCTGGATGAAAATTTAGAGAAAGGCTTTATTCGACCTTCCACATCTCCAGCTGGGGCACCCCTGTTCTTTGTTGAAAAGAAAGACTCCACTCTGCGGCCATGTATTGACTACAGAGAGATTAATAATATCACCGTCAAGAATCGCTACCCGCTACCCTTGATTCCTGAACTATTCGAGAAACTCCGTTCTGCGAAAATCTTTACGAAGCTGGATCTTAGAGGGGCTTACAACCTCATACGGATTCGCCCAGGAGATGAGTGGAAGACCGCCTTCAGAACGAGATATGGACATTTTGAATCTCTGGTTATGACCTTTGGCCTTAGCAATGCCCCAGCCACCTTTCAACATTTTATTAATGATGTATTTCGAGATTTCTTGGACCAATTCGTTGTGGCTTATCTCGATGACATTCTTATATTTTCAGACACCTTGGAAAGCATCGCAGGCACGTCCATTAGTCTTGGAATGACTACAGGAGAACCACTGTACATTAAACTTGAAAAAAGTGAGTTTGAACAAACCAGTATCCAATTCTGGGATATATCATCTCTCCAGAAGGTCTGAGCATGGATCCCGGCAAAATCAATGCTGTAGTGGACTGGCCTGTCCCAAGAAATTTAAAAGAAGCCCAGCGTTTCATAGGATTTGCCCAAATTTTTACCGAAAATTCATAAAAAATTTTACGACAAAA
>JARQOD010000004.1:300271681-300377765 GCA_033576555.1 Oophaga sylvatica | reverse complement strand
TTCAGGGTCAGGTTAGATCCCGGTCCACCTCTTTCCTGTTTCAGCTCATCAAGTCCTCAAGATTAACCCTGAGTTCAGCAGATATCGTGTCAGGTAAATCTATTCTATACTTACATGCTGATGTTGCTATACTATTGTTGTATAGAGTGTTGTTCCTGTATTAATAGTTTACTGACATTGTATACATATCATTAGACAGCGTGACAAGCGGCTCTGTGATGTAACAGGGTTCGCTTTCAACGCTAGACAGCGTCCTAGCGTGTTTATTTTGCGATTCAGTGGTGTTAAGTGAGTTCGCACACATCGCCATATAGGGCTGCGGCACTCCTTCTAGCGGCTCTGTGGAATAACAGAATTCGCACATATTGCCACAGCGCGTTATGGCATTTATTTTGGCGACTCTGCGGGATAACAGAGTTCGCTTCTTGCGCCATTTTACTAGCAGCAGGCTCCGCCTGCACGGTGGACCCCGGGCTGCGAACGCACCTCTTTACATCATATATTTGGTGCATTCCACAGACCCTAACAATGCCTCAGGAGACCAATTCACTACATCAGAACCCTTCTTGGTCAAATCAGTCAGTGGTTTCACAATACCAGAGAAATTACCTATAAATGTACGATAAAAATTAGCAAAATCGAAAAATCTCTGAAGAGCCTTCAATGTAGTGGGTTGAACCCAATCACAAATGGCCTGAACTTTGACCGGGTCCATTTCAATAACAGACGGAGACAAAATGAATCCCAGAAATGAAACCTTCTGTACGCCAAAAAGACATTTTGATCTCTTCACATACAATGCATTTTCTCTCAAAATCCAGAATACAGTCCGAACATGTTCCACATGAGAATCCCAGTCATTGGAAAAAATCAAGATATCGTCCAAATAAACGATCAGAAATTTATCCACGAAATCCCGGAAATATCGTTCATAAAGGATTGGAAGACGGAAGGGGCATTAGTGAGCCCAGACGGCATCACTAGGTACTCAAAATGCCCCACTGGGGTATTAAATGCCGTCTTCCATTCATCACCGTGCTTGATGCGAATAAGATTATACGCCCCCTAAGGTCAAGCTTGGTAAACCAACTAGCACCTTTCACTCTGGAAAATAGGTCAGAAATCAAGGGTAACGGATATTGATATTTAACAGTGATCTTATTCAGGAGACGATAGTCAATACACGGCCTCAATGAGCCATCCTTCTTGGCCACAAAGAAAAAGCCGGCGCCCAAGGGTGAAGAGGATGGTCTGATATGACCCTTCTCTAAAGACTCTTTGATATAAGATCGCATAGCATCATGCTCAGGTACAGATAAATTAAAGAGCCGACCCTTGGGAAATTTACAACCGGGTACTAAGTCAATAGCGCAATCATAACTCCTATGAGGAGGTAAGGATGCAGACTTACTCTCACTAAACACATCAGAAAAATCAGTCAAATAGTCAGGGACATCTTGAGACTGGGGAGAGGCAGAAAAAGCAGGAGTGTCAGCACGAACACATTGACAACCCCAACTGGTCACAGACACAGATTTCCAATCCAAAACAGGGTTATGAGTCTGTAACCAAGGAAAACCCAGTACAATAATGTCATGTAAATTATGTAACACCAAAAATTTGCAATTCTCTTGGTGGTCCGGGTCAACCCGCATTATCAACTGGGTAGAAAACTGGGGTTTATTCTCCGCCAAAGGGGTAGAATCAATGCCCAGCAAAGGAATAGACTTCCACAGGGGTATCATGGGAAAACCACAACGTTTGGCAAAATCAAAATCCATCAGGTTTATAGCTGCTCCTGAATCAACAAAAGCCTGAGCTGAAAATGTGGACATGGAGCAAATCAAGGTAACAGTCAACAGAAATTTAGTCTGAACACTACCCAAAACAACTGAGAGCGCAAAACGTCTTCCCCGCTTGGGGCAGATGGAAATAGCATGAGAAGCGTCACCACAGTAGTAGCACAACTTATTACGCTTTTGAAACTCATGACTAGTGTTGAGCGATACTGCTCGATATCTAAAAATATCGGATCGGAATGGTATCGCCGATATCACTAAATATCAGCGATATCCGATTCCGATACCGGAAGTCCCATGTAAGTCTATGGGAACAAAATATCGCAACTAAAAAAAACCTTTATTTCCTTGTAAACACTAAATATACACACATAGAATACATATATATATATATATATATATATATATATACATGTCATTGTGACATATATATATACATATATGTATAGTTTATACACTTCTACATAGTAAAATATCCTCTGATTCAATTGCCGGGTAAAGCCGGCTTCTATGAAAAGACAGAAGCACCCGACATGAAATGACACTTGGTGTACATAGGGTTAACCATGTCTTTTCATGTCGTTTGCAATCTGATTTGCACAAACAATTACATCAGTCTATGTGTGCAAAATTTCACACCTGTAGGGGTTAATTAAAGGTGTAAATTCATTGTAAAAAAAACGGACTTTTTTGCTACGAATTTACACCTTTAATTAACCCCTACAGGTGTGAAATTTTGCACACATAGACTGATGTAATTGTTTGTGCAAATCAGATAGCAAAGGACATGAAAAGACATGGTTAACCCTATGTACACCAAGTGTCATTTCATGTCGGGTTCTGCATTTTCACAAAAGCCGTCAATTGAATTAGCGGCTATTATACTATGTAGAAGTGTATGAACTATAAATATAAATATATATATATGTGTCACAAATTCAATGACATGTATATATATATATATATATATATATATATATATATATATATATATATATATGAGGTGTAAAATTGTTTAAAAAAAATGCGTGGGCTCCCGCCCTATTTTCGCAACCAGACAGACAAAGCCAGCGAATGGGGGCAGATAATAATAGCCCAGAGAGGGACCATTATTTTTGGCCCCCCCTGGCTACTAACATCTGTCCCCAGACACCCCAGAAAAGACAAATCTATAATTAGATTCGCCCTTTCTGGCACTTTGCCCGTCTATTCCCATTGCCCTGTAGCGGTGGCGAATGGGTTAATATGGGGTTAAAGCCACATTGCAATTGAAAGGTGACCTTAAGCCAGGTTAATAATTGAGAGCTGTCAATTAGACAACTATCAATTATTAATCCTATTGCATGAAATAAAAATAAAACACACACACTTTAATTAAAAATCATTTTAATGAAATAAAGACACATGTTTTTGACCATCTTTTATTTGACTGAAAAAACCATTTCCTGTAATAAAAATAAAATAAAAAAGCAAAATTATTCTTACCTATCCCATGCACAGTCAGGTCCCACGGTGTAATCCTTCAGAAAGGGTTAATGTTTACTGCAGGGACCGCAGCTAATGCTGCAGCCTCACAGTAAACCCCCAAATGAATGAGTTCCTCTCCTGGCTGACAGGAGAGGAAGTGGAAAGCTTAATTGATTGCTTTCCACTTTCACTTCAGGTCAGCCAGGGACACAATCAGTGACGTCAGAGGGAACTGATTAACAAAAATAGGGGTTCCCTTCGAATAAAAAATGGCGTCGGGTCCCCCCTATTTTTGTTAACCAGCCTGATGAAGCAGACTGCTGAGCAGTGGCATACCGTGAATGAAGCAGACCAAGCAGCTGCTATGGGGCCCGGACAGGTGAGGGGGCCCTCGACAGTCAGGTAGCTGTGCTGACACAGTACTACCAGGGGGTCAGCGGGGGAGGGGGAGCGCAGCTCTTCTATATACTCACCCCTCCTGGTGCGGTCTCTGCAGCCCCTGCTCTTCTCCCACGGTCTCCGACGCCTGTGTTCAGCGGTCAGGTGGTACCGCTCATTACAGTCATGAATACGCACATATTCATGACTTTAATGAGCTGTCCCGTGTGACCGCTGAACACTGGCGGCGGAGACCGTGGGAGAAGAGCAGGGGCTGCACAGACCGTGCCGGCAGAAGGGTGAGTATAAGGGATATTTACCTGTCCCGTTCCACCGTTGCTCGCGTCCTCTTGCTGCAATGTTCAGGTCAGAGGGCGCGATGACGTCGTTAGTGCGCGCCGCGCCCTCTGCCTCATCATTCACTGCTGGAGGACACCGAAGACAGCGGCACTCAGCAGTGGAGAGAGGACAGGTAAATATCTCAGGTGCCGGGGCCCTGAGCGAGCGGTGACATCGGCACCTGGTGTCACCCCCTGCTCAGGACACCGGCACCTGGCCCCCAGCGACGAAAGGTGAGTATGTCTTTTTTTTTGTTTTTGGATGCAGCAGCTGCGGCAGCATAAGGGCCTATACTATGGAGCATCTATGGGGGCACAATCTATGGGGGCATAATACATTTTTTTGTTTAATGTGTCCCCTCACTGTGCTGGCACTTTACATTTACAATGGCTCTGGGTTTTTTTTTTGGGGGGGGCCCATTCAGACTTTTGCTATGGGGCCCCATGATTTCTATGTACGCCCCTGCTGCTGAGGCATGGTATTTATGGCTGTTAAGGAGCCAACATACATGGACCTTGCCAGCAGCGTCGGACTGGAGTACCTTGGGCCCACCAGAGAAAATATATTCTTGGGGCCCACCATCATACTTCCCAACCTTTGAAGAAGGGAAAGAGGGACAAAGGCTGTGGCACGCTGTGCCTGCTGCAGCAAATTTTAGGCCATGCCACGTTGCACCACAGACTGTCCAGGAGTTGGTGGATGCTTTAGTCCAGGTGTGGGAGGAGATCCCTCAGGAGACCATCCGTCGCGCTCATCAGAAGCATGAACAAAAGTTGTAGGGAGGTCATACAGCATACCTCCCAAATTTTGAAGACAGGAAAGAGGGTTAAAGGCTGCGGCGCGCATAGCGCGCCGCTGCAAATTTTAAGCCATGCCCCGACCACACCCATTTCACAGCTAATCACACCCATATCCTCGCCCCAACCGTACCGATGCCGATACAGCTGACCCTCCGATGACGGTTGGGGGGCCCACTGCTGGCACCGGGCCCCCCCAATGCCTGTTCAGGCCCCATAGCTTCTGGGCGGCAGAGCAGGAAGATCGATTCTCCCTGCTCTGCCGCAGAATGTAACTGTATTGGCGTGCTGTGCACGCCGATACAGTTACTGTAGCGTAGCTCCGGGTGGGCCCCCTCAGAGCGCGGGGCCCGGGGCCACCGCCCCCTCTGCCCCGCGACCTATCCTTTCAAATCAGGGCCCACCACACAGGAGCTGGGGTCCACCGGAGGTTTCTCCGGTGTCCCGGTGGCTCAGTCTGACCCTGCTTGCCAGCCTGATAATACCAGGCCACAGCAGTCTGCTTATCTTTGCTGGTTAACAAAAATAGGGGATCCCCTCGAAAAAAATTGGCGTGGGGTCCCCCCTATTTTTGTTAACCAGCCAGATGAAGCAGACTGCTGAGGCCTGGATTTTCAGGCTGTTAAGGAGCCAAGATCCATGGACCTTGCCAGCCTGATAATACCAGGCCACAGCAGTCTGCATATCTTGGCTGATTAACAAAAATAGGGGATCCCCTCGAAAAAAATTGGCGTGGGGTCCCCCCTATTTTTGTTAACCAGCCAGATGAAGCAGACCGCTGAGGCCTGGATTTTCAGGCTGTTAAGGAGCCAAGATCCATGGACCTTGCCAGCCTGATAATACCAGGCCACAGCAGTCTGCATATCTTGGCTGATTATCAAAAATAGGGGATCCCCTCGAAAAAAATTGGCGTGGGGTCCCCCCTATTTTTGTTAACCAGCCAGATGAAGCAGACCGCTGAGGCCTGGTTTTTCAGGCTGGTAAGGATCCAATATCCATGGACCTTGCAAGCCTGATAATACCAGGCCACAGCAGTCTGCTTAGCTTGGCTGGTTAACAAAAATAGGGGATCCCCTCAAAAAAAAAACGGCGTAGGGGTCCCCCTATTTTTGTTAACCAGCCAAGTAAAATGCAGACTGCTGCGGCCTGGTATTAAAAGACTGTCAAGGCCCATGGATTTTGGCCCTCAACAGCCTGATAATACCAGGCTACAGCAGCCCCACATTTGGCGCATCAAAAGATGTGCCAATTGTGGCACTTTACCCGGCTCTTCCCACTGCCCTGTAGCGGTGGCAAGTGGGGTAATAAGGGGTTAATGTCACCGTTGATTGCACGGTGACAATAAGCCCGGTTAATAATGGAGAGGTGTCAATAAGACACCGATCCATTATTAATCCCAAAGTTATTAAATGTATAAAAAAAAGACAAAGCAAGAAAAAAGTCTTTTAATGAAATAAAAGAGACAACACAGTTTTCATTAATTTTATTATACACTCATTCCTGCGACGCCATCGATCTCCTGTAAAAAAAGAAAAAAAACAAACCAACAGTATACCACCTGTCCGACGCAGTCCATAGTAACGACAGTCCCACGACGATCCAGCTCTGCTACATCGCAATGACAGGCAGAGCCTGTCATCGCGACGCAGCACAGCTGATTACCTGCTTCCCCGGCGGTGACGTCATCGGACTGACTGCTTTACGGCCGGGATTACCCAGCAGTCACTGCAGTTATCGCGAGAAACTGCATGTGACCGCCGGGGAAAGATGATGGCAGCCATGAAGCAGTCCAGCCCGTGACCGCCGGAGATCTTCTGCCAGGTAAGTGCCGCTGACTCCTGACAGACCCGACCGACGGACACTGACAGTGACAGTGACAATCCCGATTCCGGTATCCGATAAGACGAAAATATCGGAACTAAGTATCGAAAGGCCGATAGAGCTAATATCGGCCGATACCCGATACTTGCGGTATCGTATCGCTCAACACTACTCATGACGCTTTGCCCCAGAAGTAACTCCATCACACTGCAAGGGCTCAGGGGCTGGCTCCATAACATCCTTTACAGTTTCTGCCAGACCCTTCTGAAAAAGAGCTGCCAGAGCATCATCATTCCATTTAGTAAGGATTGCCCATTTTTGGAATTCCTGACAATACAGTTCAGCGGCTTCTTGACCCTGATTCAATGCCAACAAGGTTTTCTCAGCTTGATCAGTAACATTAGGTTCATCTTACAACAACCCCAGAGCCTGAAAAAACACATCAACATCATTCAAAACAGGATCCCCAGGTGTCAGGGAAAAGGCCCAATCCTGAGGGTCGCCGCGCAACAGAGAGATGACAATTTGAACCTGCTGCGCTCCGTTCCCTGAAGACTTAGGCTTCAAGGCAAAAAACAACTTACAGTTATTTTTAAAATTCCAAATTTTAGACCGATGCTCCAAAAATAAATACGGGAGAGGGATCCTACGTTCCACAAAAGGCAACCCTGCAAGATAGATAGCAATACCCCGAACTTCAGCAGCAAGCTTCTCCACACGATCGGAAAAATGCTTGACTTCCATTGGGGAAAAAATTCCTCCTCAGCCCCCAGAGAAAAAAGAGGGAAAAAATGTAACAAAAAAAAATTTCTGACTTTTTTTTTTTTTTTTTACTGTTTTTTCCCTTTTGTTGAGTACCATAGAATTTCAGTATGGCCGGTGATTCTATTATGATTTGGTAGCTGAGGAGGGCAGGAGCAAAAAACCACAAAGGCAGCCAAACACCAGAGAGGTTGGGATCTAAAAGGTTGCAGACCCCTAAACTAACCGCACAACTAGAAGCAGCCGTGGGACGTTCCTACGGTGCCCTAGACGCCTCTCACAGCCGGAGAGATTAGCTACCCCTGAAGATGGAAAGAGGAAAGCTAACTGCCCCGGAGTAGAGCCCCAAAAGAATAGGAAGCCCCCAAACATATAATGGCGGTTAGACAAGATGAAAACACGAACACAGACAGAAAATAGAATGAGCAAACGCTGGGGCCCAAAACTGTCTAGATAGGACAGCACAGGAGAAAATACTGTCTGCAACCCAGAAAAAACAAAACCCTAGGAAAAACTCCAACACTTCTGATTCCAAAAATGCTGAGACCACATGGTCTCGACCACCTATATCAGATCTCTGGTGTGAACATGCAGCTACCCAGCAGTAAAAAATCACAAGAACTGAGCAAATGAACAAATACAAAAAGAGAACAGAGACCAGCACAAGTTCCCCAAAGGGGACCCGGCTGATCTCAAAAAGCAAGGCAGCAAAAACAAGGAAAATCAAACCACAGAAAAAAAACCTGAAAGTAACTTATCTGAATGATAGCAGGAGACAGCAGAAAGCCAGCTGAATTCCAACCAAGACCAGGAAGTAACAATTGATCACCGGCGAGGATCATGTGAGGTCAGCTCACTTATATCAGGCCAGTCCGTCCCACCTGATAACCATTCATCAATTGCAGGTGGTGGACTTTAGCTGTTCAACATAGGTTCAATACCCTCAGCAACCACGAGAGGGAGCCTCAGCTCTGAAGTCGTCTCCAACACGTTCACAACATATCCTATTGTTTTGCTCCCATTTTCTATCATTTTTGCTATATTTTTTTTATAAATACTGCCTACCTTTCTGAATTAAATATTTATTAGCACTGTTCATCTTGTTCGTAAACCGCACCCCTGAAGCCATATACAGGTGTCCAACCAGCTTGTATAATCGATTGGTGGGGCAGCTAATGTTTCCTTTTTGTTATTGTGGAGTTGGGAGTGACTCTACCCAAGCAGTGTACACACAGCCAAGGGAGAATAACATCTAGCCCAAAAGAAAGGCAGGCCACATCTTCATATGCACATGATGTAAACAGACAGAATAAAACCCAAAGGTTTGAACTGGGCTATAAACTGGTGTGCATGCAGCATGTAAGCACACATTCAAACTAGCCACTAAACAGAAAAAAACAGACAGAAACATAATGATTAATTCCCCTGCACTAAATAAATAATTAACATAATGCATGAAAATAATATACTGTACTTAGCTAACATGTTTTTGATCAAAACAATGCGAAAGCTATCCCGCCTCATCTAATGTGGATTTTGATGTGTGTTTAGATTCATTATCGATTTGTAGAAGCCATCCTCTTTTCAACTTCAGCTTTTTTACAGATTGTGTTATGTTTGCATCAAGAATTTGTTGAGATTTCTTTGAATTCATTCTTCCCTCTACTCGAGAAATGTTTCCTGTGCCATTGGCTGCAACACAACCCCAAAAGCATTAATCCTCTCCCATGCCTAAAGGTTGGCGAGATGTTCTTTTCCTGAAATTCTGTGCCCTTTTTTCTCCACAAATACTTCTGATCATTGTGGATAAAGACTTCTATTTTAACCTCATCAGTTGGTAAGAGTTGTTTCCAAAATGCATCAGGCTTGTTTAGATGTTCTTTTGCATACTTCTGACACTGAATTTTATGGTGAGGACACAGGAGAGGATTTCTTCTGTTGACTCTGCAATGAAGGCTATATTTGTGCAGGTGTCTCTGAACAGTAAATTAATGTATCACAACTCCAAAGTCTGATAAATCTTTCTGATTTGACTTTCTAGTAATCCTATGAGCAGGGAAATTTAGCTTGGTCTTCCAGCCCTTATCTTGACCTCTGTTGTTCCTGTTAACTGTCATTTCTTAATTACATTTTAAACTGCGGAGCAGTGGCAAGTGGGGTTCATATTAGTGGGGTTGATGTCACCTTTGTATTGTCAGATGACATCAAGCCCACGGATTACTAATGGAGAGGAGTCTGTAAGACACCTATCCATTACTAATCTTATAGTTGTATGGTAAATAAAGACACAGCCAGAATAAAGTCCTTTATTAGAAATAAGACTAACCACAGTTTTCCATTTTATTTAAAAATAACAAACACAGTTATACTCACCTAACGCCTAATTCCACCAAAGCCCTAATTCTCCTGTAATAAAACTGAAATAAAAAAACAACATACCACACCTGTCTTTTGTTCTGTCCCACACCGTAATCCATTTCTGGGGCATTAATAGTTTTCAACCTGGACGGTGCCAAGTTTCGACTGTCCAGGTTGAGAACCACTGGTAAATAAGCTGATGAGTGCGCTGCCTCTGTGACCGGTGGTGATGTAATCAAGGCTACCTGTGGTCACTGGTCGTCAGCTGATGGGACTACAGCTCCCATCAGCTGACATTTTTTGCCGCTAATAACAGTGACAGCAGGAGCGGGGGATGGGAGCATTCATCAACTACTCCTCCGCTGTTAATAATTTTTAAAAAAAAACCTTCGTGGATTCCCCTGTATTTTTGATAACCAGCCAGGCAAAACTCACAGCTGGGGGCTGCAACCCTCACCTGTCAGATTCAGCAAGGCTGGTTATCAAAAACAGAGGGGTCCCCACACCGTATCTTTATTTATTTAAATAAATAATTTCAAAAAACCGTGTGTGGTCCCCCCCCATTTTTCACAATCAGCCTGGCTAAAGCAGAGAGCTGGGGACTGGTATTCTCAGGCTGGCAAGGGGCCATGGATATTGCCCCCCAACCTAAAAATAGCAGTCCACAACTGCCCAGAAAAGACACATCTATTAGATGCACCAATTCTGGCGCTTTGCCAGGCTCTTCCCACTTGCTCTGTAGCGGTGGCAAGTGGGGTTCATATTTGTGGGGTTGATGTCACATTTGTATTTTCATGTGACATCAAGCCTACTTATTACTAATAATTATTATGACGCCCCCATTACTAACACCCATAGTCACATTGTAAAAAAACAAAAAACACCCAGAAAAAAGTCCTTTCACTGAAAGAAAGACACAGACTACTTTAATAATCTTAATTAAAGCATACTTGCGACCTCAGCTATTCACCCGATGCCCTTGTCATCTGCAAAAGAGGTAAAAAAACAAACAACAATATTCTTTACCTATTCGTAGAGACGTTTTTAATCCATTTGTCCCACGATGGGTCTAACTCTGCTACATCTAGATGGCAGACTGCATTGTTGCATGATGCGACGATGCAGCCTGTCATCCAGTAGAAACTGAGCAACGTGTGCTAAGTGTCTGCCTGTGAACTGCTATTCCCTGTCTGAGGGCACTGCAAACGTAAGAATGTTCTCCTGCTCGCAGTGCCATCAGACAGGTCCTGTGAGTTCACAGCCAATGAAATTTTCTGGTGCGGCTGAAAGCCCCCAGCCGTCGACTTTACCTCTGCTAGTTACGAAAATTATGTGGGAGCCCACGCCATTTTTTTCAGAAAAATATTCTTTTATAAATTAACCCCTTTACCCCCCAAGGGTGTTTTGCACCTTAATGGCCGTGCCAATTTTTACAATTCTGACCAATGCCCCTTTAGGAGGTAATAACTCTGGAACACTTCAGTGTATCCTAGTGATTCTGGCAATGTTTTCTCGTGACATATTGTACTTCATGATAATGGTAAAATTTATTTGATATAACGTTTATTTGTGAAAAAAATTGAAATTTGGCGAAAATTTTGAAAATGTCGCAATTTTTCAACTTTGAATTTTCATGCCCTTAAATCACAGAGATATATCACACAAAATATTTAATAAGTAACATTTCCCACATGTCTACTTTACATCAGCACAATTTTGGAACCAAAATTTTTTACTGTTAAGAAGTTATAATGGTTAAATTTAACCAGCGATTTCTCATTTTTACAACACCATTTCTTGAGGGACCACATCATATTTGAAGTCACTTTGAGGGGTCTATATTACAGAAAATACCCAAAAGTGATACTATTCTAAAAACTGCACCCCTCAAGTTGCTGAAAACCACATTCAAGAAGTTTATTAACCCTTCAGGTGTTTCACAGGAATTTTTTGAATGTTTAAAAAAAATGAACATAACTTTTTTTTCACAAAAAAATTAATTCAGGTCCAATTTTTTTATTTTTCCAAGGGTATCAGGAGAAATTGGACCCCAAAAGTAATTGTACAATTTGTCCTGAGTACACTGATACCCCTTATGTGGAGGGAACCACTGTTTTGACAGAGCATGGAAGGGAAGGAGCGCCCTTTGACTTTTTCAACGGAAAAAATGGCTGGAATTGAGATCAGACGCCATGTCGTGTTTGGAGAGCCCCTGATGTGCCTGAACAGTGGAAACCCCCCACAAGTGACACCATTTTGCAAACTAGACCCCAAAGGAACTTATCTAGATGTGTGGTGAGAACTTTGAACCCCCAAGTGCTTCACAGAAGTTTATAACGTAGAGCCATAAAAATAAAAAATCATATTTTTTTCCAAAAAAATTATATTTTCGCCCCCAATTTTCCAAAGGGTAAAGGATGAAATTGGACCCAAAGATTTATTGCACAATTTGTTCTGAGTACGCTGATACCCCACATGTGGGGGTACACCACTGTTTTGGCGCATGGCAGAGCTCGGAAGAGAAGGAGCATCGTTTGACTTTTTCAACGCAGAATTGGCTGGAATTGAGATCAGACGCCATGTCACGTTTGAAGAGCCCCTGATGTGCCTAAACAGTGGAAAGCCACCAATTCTAACTCCAACCCTAACCCCAACACACCCCTAACCCTAACCCTAACCCTAATGCTAACCATAACCCTAATGGGAAAATGGAAATAAATATATTTTTTAATTTTATTATTTTTCCCTAACTAAGGGGGTGGATGAAGGGGGGTTTGATTTACTATTTGTAGCGGGTTTTTATGTTTGGCAGCTGTCACACGCTAAAGACGCTTTTTATTGCAAATAATAGTTTTTGCATCACCATATTTTGAGAGCTATAATTTTTCCATATTTTGGCCGACAGAGTCATGTAAGGTCTTATTTTTTGCAGGACGAGTTGCCGTTTTTACTGGTACCATTTAAGGGCACATGACATTTTTTGATCATTTTTTATTACAATTTTTGTGAGGCAGAATGAACAAAAACCAGCAATTCATGAATTTCTTTTGGGGGGGCCTTTATACCATTCTGCATGTGGTAAAATTGATAAATCGGTTTTATTCGTTGGGTCAGTACGATTACAGCGATACCTCATTTATATAATTTTTTTATGTTTTGGCGATTTTGTACAATAAAAACAATTTTATATAAAAAATAATTATTTTTGCATCGCTTTATTCTGTGAGCTATAACTTTTTTTTATTTTTTTGCTGATGATGCTGTTTTCAGCGGTACCATGTTTATGTATATCCGTCTTTTTGATCGCGTGTTATTCCACTTTTTGTTCGGCGGTATGTTGATAAAGCATTTTTTTTAAGTGGTTCACTAACAGGGTTAACTACTGGGACAGTTTTATAGGGTGGATCGTTACGGACGCGGTGATACTAAATATGTGTACTTTTATT
This sequence comes from Oophaga sylvatica, assembly GCA_033576555.1. Lineage (NCBI taxonomy): Eukaryota > Metazoa > Chordata > Amphibia > Anura > Dendrobatidae > Oophaga > Oophaga sylvatica. Next base: position 300,364,598 of record JARQOD010000004.1, on the reverse strand, counting down.
GTTTTTGTTTTTTTAATTTACATAAAGAAATGAATTTATTGGGAAATATTTTTTTTTAATTATTTAGGATTTTTTAAAATTATTTTTACACGTTATTTTTTTATATACTTTTTTACATTGTCTCAGGGTGGGACATCACTATATAGTGTCAGATCACTGATCTGACAGTTTGCACAGCACTCTGTCAGATCAGTGATCTGACAGGCAGTGCAGGAGGCTTGCCGGTGCCTGCTCTTAGCAGGCACTGACAAGCCACATTCCTGCAGGACACAGGAGGATCACAGGCCCATCTTGGATCCGGGGGCCAGCAGGGAGGAGGCACTTGGAACAACGGGATCACATCTCGTTGTTCTGAGGGTCTCAGAGAAGCATGCAGGGAGCCCTCTCTCTGCGCGATGCTTCCCTATGCCGTCGGAATGCTGCAATCATGTTTGATCGCAGTGTGCCGGGGGTTAAAGTGCCGGGAGTGGTCCCTGACCGCTCCTGGTGTCAGCTGTGAGAATCAGCTGTTACCCGGCCGCGATCAGCTGCGCTCTGATCGCATATGATGCACTATCCCATCCACAGTCATACGGGCCCGGGTCACCTGGACGGGATAGTATGTCAGATGTTAGAAAGGGGTTAAATATATGTACAGTAATTTGCACACACACTGTACTAGTGTTTCACTGACCTGCGTCGGTTTGCGCACGGCTGCCGCTAAGCTCTGCCCTCGGCCACAACTCTTCCCAGCAGCTCCGCCTATGGGTGCATGTTGCTGCATGAGACCTGCGTACCCTATCTTTAGCATTGGGTATGCAGGCCGTGCGCAGGTATACGTTTGCCGGCGCATGCGTCCTTTTGACGGTGCGCTGAGCGCACCAAAATGCAACACGGTGCATTTGGCGCACCGTCAAAAGGACGCATGCACTGACAAATGACAGGGTACGCTGGTCGCATGCAGCGTCATGCCCCCATAGGCGGAGCGGCCGGGAGGAGGCACGGCCGGAGGCGGAGCTTAGCGGCGGCTGCGCGCAGATGGACTCAGGTCAGTAAAACGCTAGTGTGAAACTAGCCAAAGGCTACGTTCCCACAATGAGCTTTTTGTGCATTTTTGCTGTGTCAAAATCAGAGCGTCTTACAGTTCCAGCAAAGTGGATGGAATTTATAAAAATCTCATACCTATTGTGCTTTTTTTTTTACTTAGCATAAACTGAGCTCTTCTGGGTATGTTGAGTTTTCTGTGCATATTTTTCCAATAGACTTGTATTAGATGGGGAAAATTTGCAGGTATAAAGCGCACGTGTTTTTAGTGCGTTTCCGCTGCATAAATGCATCAAAAACACATGTAGTCCGCACCTTATTATACCAATAAAATTTTGTCAAAGCCAAATACCAGGAAGTATCAAAAACAAAGCAACTTTATTTAAAGCATGACACACCAAAAAGAGACCGAAAACCAAGAAAATAAAAAATGATAAAATGGCATGTTAAAAAACGCATACAAAAACGGAATGCAAAACCGCAAGTAACCAAATTTAAATAATACAGTAGGTTAAGAAATGGTGCAGAAATTCTGCAGGTTTACAAGCTCATCAAAAGCTCATCGTGGGAACTTACCCTTAGGCTTCATATTGTCCAAAGCCATGCCAAGTAGCACTTTAAAATTGTTTCATCATATGACACGTCACATCATAGTTTGGCCAGTAGCCCTTCCACCATAGTAAAGTTATTGTTGATATGTCATCACAAAGAGTATCAACCTTGCAGGAGATGATTTGCAGGTGAAGAAAGGTTCTGTAAAGTTTATATATTGAAAGTTTATTGAACTGGTTAAATACTCAACCAACATTAACAGTGATAAAAACATGATGGATTTATGAAAATAGAATTTAAATCTGTTATTTTAATTCTCCATGAAATATCTCATTTCTTTAAGGTTCATTTTAAATGAGGACATTAGGCAGCATGTAATTGAATATAAAATGTACAAATGTACAGATGGCCGAGTTAGAAAAACATTTATACATTACTGTATACTAATTAATGTAATAATGCCAATCATTCCTTCCTGGAATTCTGCATTTCTATTAATCTTGATAATCTTACTAGTACTGTACATAATAGCACATTCTTCTAGATTAGATGTCTGGATTCTGGGAAGCACGGGAGCTAGACTGGTGTTTAGGATCACTAAATGGTGTTGCTCTTTCCTATGAAGAAGATAGAACTGATGGACCTAATGTATCAGGATGGAACTGCTGACTCATTATATTAAACTTAAGATGGATAAATGGTTCTGCATTGCATTTCTATGGTTGTCTACAGAAATTATAAACCACTAGAGGGCATCAATAATTTATACCATTCAATTTGTCCTTGTACGAAACCATAATAGTGATGTGATTGATCAATATCAAGGAGTACTTACAGTATGGCAATTGGGTCATTTTCATGATTATCAATATAATTTTGAGGTGTTTTTACACTTATTGTCCTACGGCCATTAATAACTGATTGGTTACATGCAAGACAATAAGATAAGCCATCCTACTTTCATGCACACAGAACAATCAGTAGACTCTCATTGTCCTCTGTAGCATGTCCTCTTTATATAGAATAATGTGATGCTGAGAACTAGGAGCAAAGGCAGACAGAAGACCCCTCTGCTAGAACAATATATGGGCCCAATACAGTCCAATAGCTCATCATAATGCAGAATCCACGTGATGTGGAGGTAGAAGTGGATCTCCTGACCTCTGTGGTTGCACCAATTGCATGATCACCCTCACCGAGCAAGCTTAAAAATAATTTCAGCCAACACATTTGTGTTTTACTAGTTGTTGGGTTGTTGCCAGATTTTTTTGCCCTGGCTAATACTCGGAAAACGAGCAATCCTAGAAATGCTTGTTGGTGATGATCAGTCAGGGTGTATGCACCTTCACAGTATGGCCTTAAATTTGATTAATCTGCATGAAATGTTTCTGTTTATCTCAGTGTTTGCTGCAGTTAAGGTGGATATATAGTTGTGAGCCTACAAACATGCTTATTTCTTTAACTACAGATTGACTAAATTTCATAAGGGAATTCCCGAGAGCCTGAAATCCATCTTTTTTATCTTCAGACTCAAGACTCAAGACTTCAGACTCTCCCTACTTTTGTTTCTCATCAGTTTTTCATATTGGCTACCCCTTATAAGCACAAGCCCAACAATGCAAGTTTGCTAGGAAGCCAAGGCATGGACATCTGAAAATATAAAGAAAATGATTTTCCATAGTTGGGATTTCAACAAGTAGACGTGGAAGAAAGTGCAAAGGGACACAATACACACGCTGGGTGATATTGTAAGGATGGAAGTGGGAGGAAGTAGAGTGTGCACTCACCTGGTGAGGTTACATAGTGGGACAGCTCCCATATAAGTCCGTAGAAAAGTCAGCTGATGCAGCGCTGTCTGCAGAAAAAAGGAAACATCATCTGCAGGCAGGATAACATTAAAACACTTGTTTTTGAAGCAAATACCTTCTTAGCAGTGCTGCTAGTCCTAGCTGTCATCCTCCTACATTCATTTTAACCTGCAAATGTGGACATCTTGGACAAATAATTCTAAAGAGATGGCGACACAGAGGTCTGATTTAAAACAAGGTCACAGTATATGTAGAATTTGGCCATGGCACTCAATCACATTGCTTCTTTTCTTTACCAGTGTGCACATTGGGGTAGTATAACGGAAGGGTAAAAATAGTACACATGTCGCCGCTCACTAAGAAAACTAATATCTATTCCTGTTAATGAAATCATATAACTTTCTAATGCTCATATGCACATTCCTAGATTTAATTGCATAATGCACTTTTCAAAATTAACAAGGACATGGAAAAAGAAACAAACTTCCGAAATAGTAGTAAAATATACAAAATAAACTTTATTCAAAAGATCAGTTAACAAAAGGAATGGGGAAGGAGCAAAATGCCCACATACAAATAATGGGTGAACATCTTGTACAGGAATCAAATAAAATGTTCAATGCATTTCAGTATAGGTAGCACATCATTTCAGTATAGGTAGTACATCATAATATAGGCACCATAATCTACCTATTCAGTTTAATTGAAACATCCCATATGGCCTAGATAGTTATATATATCACCTAATCAATATTTCATTAGTGATTCATCCCTATTAAATAAGTCCCATGTGGTGCATGTGATATTTAGCAAACTTTGCCACTATATTATTTTAGAGACACGAATATACAGTATCTTTCATTATTTATGATACTTTTCAAAATTTCTTTAGATTTAAAATACACAGCTATCCCATTAGCACAGGTGAATAAAATCCAGCAGCTAGCCATACTTTCTTACCTTAACAAACATCTCTGAAAGAATGGGTCATTGTAAGCATTCAGTGCATTTGAGTGTGGTACTGTGACAGGAGCCACTACTGCAATAAGTCAGTTTATGAAATTTCTTCCTCCTAATTATTCCACAATCAACTGTGAGAGGTATTACTGAATAGTAGAAATATTTAAAAACCTCAGTTAAGGGTATGCCACACTAAGCGAGATCGCTAGCGAGATCGCTAACAAGATCGCTACTGCGTCACCATTTATGACGCAGTAGCGATCTTGTTAGCGATTTAGCTGTGTGATTCCAAACAAAACTCATCAGCGATCAGTGATTCCAAACACAACTCATCAGCGATCTGTATAACGACCTCTGCGGTCGTTGAGAAAAACTAGTCCCACCTGCGACGCTGGTGAAGTCGTTCATAAAGGGTGTCACACTCAGGATTCAGGCTCACCAGCGGGACACCAACAACCAAAAATCGGCTCAGAACGTTCATAAGCGATCAGCGACATCTCAGCAGGGGCCACATCGCTGCTACATGTCACACACAGCTAAGTCGCTAACGAGATCGCTACTGCATCATAAATGGTGACGCAGTAGTGATCTCGTTAGCGATCTTGCTAGCGATCTCGCTTAGTGTGGCATACCCTTTACTCTGCCACTAAGTGGTAGACCTCGTACAGTTACAGTCCAGGGTCATCATGTTCTGAGGTGCATTGTGCATAAAGGTCACCAAACCTCTGGTGACTCAATAACTTCAGAGATCCAAACCTCCTCTATTATTAACATGACAACAAAATTTTTTCTTCATGTCATAGATTTTCATGGTGAAGCAGCTTCATGAAAGCATCATATCACCAAGCATAATTCCAAACGTCAGCTAGAGTAATGTAAAACATGACGACATTGTACTCTAGTTTGGCAGGTAGGAAAATGTTTCCTGCCTGACTGCATTGTGCCAATTGTAGAGTTTCGTCTAGGCCCATTAGTTCCACTGAAAGACATTTAACCCCTTAGTGACAGAGCCATTTTGCAGCTTAATGACCGGGCCAATTTTTACAATTCTGACCACTGTCCTTTTATGAGGTTATAACTCTGGAACGCTTTCACGAATCCAGATGATTGTGAGATTGTTTTTTCAAGACATATTGTACTTCACGTTAGTGGTAAAAAATGTTTTATATGACTTGCTTTTATTTATGAAAAAAACGGAAATATGGCGAAAATTTAGAAAATTTTGCAATTTTCAAACTTTAAATTTTTATGCCCTTAAATCAGAGAGATATGTCACACAAATTTCTTAATAAATAACATTTCCCACATGTCTACTTTACATCAGCACAATTTTGGGAACAAAATTTTCTTTTGTTACGAAGTTATAAGGGTTAAAAGTTGACCAGCGATTTCTAATTTTTACAACACCATTTTTTTTAGGGACCACATCACATTTGAAGTCACTTTGAGGGGTCTATATGACAGAAAATACCCAAAAGTGACACCATGCTAAAAACTGCACCAAGGTGCTCAAAACCACATTCAAGAAGTTTATTAACCCTTCAGGTGCTTCACAGGAGCTGAAGCAATGTGGAAGGAAAAAATTTACATTTAACTTTTTTTGCAAAAGCTTTAATTTGGAACCAATTTTTTTCATTTTCACAAGTGTTAAAAGAAAAAATGAACCACTAAATTTGTTGTGCAATTTCTCCTGAATACGCTGATACCCCATATGTGGGGGTAAACCACTTTTTGGGCACACGGCAGAGGTCGCAAGGGAAGGAGCGCCGTTTAACTTTTTCAACGCAGAATTGGCTGGATGCCATGTCGCGTTTAGAGAGCCCCTGATGTACCTAAACAGTGGAAACCCCCAACAAGTGACCTCATTTTGGAAACTAGACCCCTTAAGGAACTTATCTAGATGTGTGGTGAGCACTTTGAACCTCCAAGTGCTTCGCACAAGTTTTTAACGTAGAGCCGTGAAAATAAAAAATCATATTTTTTCCACAAAAATGATCTTTTCACCCCAATTTTTATTTTTCCAAGGGTAACCAGACCCCAAAAGTTTTTGTGCAATTTGTCCTGAGCATGCTGATACCCCATATGTGGGGATAAACTACTGTTTGGGTGCATGGCAGAGCTTGGAAGCGAAGGAGCGCCGTTTGACTTTTTCAATGCAGAATTGGCTGGATGCCATGTCGCGTTTGTAGAGGCCCTGATGTATCTAAACAGTGGAAACCCCAACAAGTGACCCCATTTTGGAAACTAGACCCCCTAAGTAACTTATCTAGATGTGTGGTGAGCACTTTGAACCCCAAGTGCTTCACAGAAGTTTATAACGCCAGGGCGTGAAAATAAAAAATCATATTTTTTCCACAAACCTGATCGTTTAGTCCCCAATTTTTTATTTTCCCAAGGGTAACAGGAGAAATTAGACCACAAAAGTTGTTGTCCAATTTGTCCTGAGTACGCTGATACCCCATATGTGGGGGGGACCACTGTTTGGGTGCACAGCAGGACTTGGAAGGGAAGCAGCGCTGTTTGACTTTTTCAAACCAAAATTGGCTGGAATTGAGATTGAACACCATGTCGCGTTTGGAGAGCCCCTGATGCGCCTAAACAGTGGAAACCCCAACAAGTAACACCATTTTGGAAACTAGACCCCTATGGAACTTATCTAGATCTGTTGTGAGCACTTTGAACCCCAAGTGTTTCACAAAAGTTTATAATGCCTTGGTGTGAAAAAAAAATAAAAAATTCCACAAAAATGATTTTTTAGTCCCAAATTTTTGATTTTTCCCAAGGAAATTGGACCCTAAAAGTTGTCCAATTTGGCCTGAGTACGCTGATACCAAATATGTGGGGGGGAAACTGTTTGGGCGCACGGCAGGGCTTGGAAAGGAAGTAATAACGTTTTGGATTGCAGACGTTGATGGGGGTCATGTTCCGTTTGCAGTGCCCCAGATGTGCCTAAACAGTGGAAAACCCCCACAAGTGACCCCATTTTGGAAACTAGACCCCTAAGGAACTTATCTAGATGTGTAGTGAGCACTTTGAAACCCAAAGTGCTTCACAGAAATTTATAAACGCAGAGCCGTGAAAATAAAAAAATTATTTTTTTCCTCAAAAATTATTTTTTTAGCCAGCTATTTTTTATTTTCCCAAGGGTAACAAGAGAAATTAGAACCCCAAAATTGGTGTACAATTTGTCCTGAGTACACTGGTACCCCATATGTAGGAGTAAACCACTGTTTTGGGCTCGGAAGGGAGGGAGCGCCATTTGACTTTTTGAACACCACGTCGTGTTTGGAGACCCCATGATGTGCCTAAATAGTGGAAACCCCTCAATTCTAGCTCCAACCCTAACCCCAACACACCCCTAACCCTAATCCCAACCCTAACCCTAATCCCAACCCTAATTCCAACCCTAATTGTAACCCTAATCCTAATTGTAACCCTAACCCTAGTTCTAACCCTAACCCTAAGGCTGGGTTCATTTTGCGTTTTACCAGCCCGTTCAACACATAGCGTTGGCGGGCTGGTAACGATATAGCATAAGGCGATCGCGTTATGCTATACCCGCTAGCGCAGAGGAATCAGCAGATGATTCATCTGCGTTAGCGGTGACAGAACCCAGACGCTGAAGCCCGCGTCCGAGGCTCCATCACTGAATGACGGCACGTCGCTAACGCATGCCACTTTACGGCATGCGTCGCGATGCGCCCTCAAATGGGGGTGAATGGCAGCATTAACGGACTGCGTTACACCGCGTTATACCGCGGTGTAACGCAGTCTGTCTAACGGACTGTCATAACGCAGTATGAACCCAGCCTAACCCTAACCCTAATTATAACCCTAACCCTAATTATAACCCTAACCCTAGCCCTAACCCTAACCCTAACAGAAAAATTAAAATAAATACAATTTCTACATTTTATTATATGTCCCTAACTAAGGGGTGATAAAGGGGGGGTTATGTACTGTTTTTTTTTTTATTTTGATCACTGTGATAGTTTATCACAGTGATCAAAATCAACTTTTGGAGAACGATTGAAATAGTTTTTGAATCTGCCGCCAGGCAGATTTGGCTGGCGCACTGCGCATGCGCCCGAAATTTATTTTATTTCAGGAAGAAGACGCCGAGGATCGCAGGCCAGGGGGAGCTGACGGAGGACAGGGGGCGGATCGCAGGAGAGGGAGAGGATAGGAGGACACAGAGGGGACCCTTACAGGTACAGGGGGAGATCGGGGGTCCCCGGACACTATTTCTCACCCCTCTGATGTGCGATCACATCAGAGGGGAGAGAAATCATTTTTTTTTGTTGCAGTCACCGTTATACTCAGAATAACGGCGATCGAGACATCGGGGTCGTTAAATACCGACCCGGATCATGTTCTCTGGGGTCTCGGCTACCCCCGGCAGCCGAGACCCCGGAGAAAATTTCCCAAGCCCCCCAGCACATTGCGGCGGGCGCACTGAGCATGCGCCCATTTTCTAGGCCTTAAACATGGCGGTGCCCACCGGGGGACACCGGAGGGCCCAGGGGCCACATGGAGGTGTTTGGGGGCCACAAGGGGGGGATCGGGGACCCTTTTTCTCTCTCCTCTGATGTCCGATCACATCAGAGGAGAGAGAAATTAAATGGCACTTTTTTTTTTGCTGCGATCGCCGTTATAGGGTTAATAACGGCGATCGCAACAACGGGGTCGGTAAAAACCGACCTGATTCATGTTCTCTGGGGTCTCGGCTACCCAGCCGAGATGCCAGAGAAAATGCGACTGCGGGGGGCGCTATTCACTTTTTCCACAGCGCCATTAATTAACGGCGCTGTGGTTTAAGTACCCTTAATGACCGCCGTTAAAATGCGTATCGGCGGTCGTTAAGGGGTTAAGATAACTGTTTGGTTCTAACTTTATATGAACAGTGTGAAGAACCTATTCTTTTCCTGCATAACTGTGCCTCAGTGTACAAAGCAAAGTCCATAAACAACTTGACTGGCCTGCACAGAGTCCTGATCTAAACTCTATCAAAAACAATTGGGATGAACTAGAACAGAGATTGCGAGCCAGACCCTTTCGTCCAACATCATGTCTGATTTCACAAATGCTATTCTTTATGAATAGGCAAAATTTCCCACAACAAACTCCAAAATCTTTTCGAAAGCCTTCCCATAAGAATTGAAGTTGTTTTAGCTTCAAAGTGTTAGAATCTTTTTAGTTTTGACCATCTGCCATCTTGTTGTGGACTTCAGGCTGCTGGTCTTTTTCCCTGGTGCTGGGCTTGCCGTTGGTCAGGTGATCGTATCACCCTTTATTACCCTGCACCTGCCTCCCGCTCCTTGCTGGACATCAGTGTTAATCCGCTTGAGTTCTGGCTAGTAGCTTTGATAGCTTTGTGTTATACTTTGTGCAGTTCTGGGAACTCTAGTTCTGCTTGCTTAGTCTTTTTGTTTTTTACTTTTGTTTCAGCAGCTTCCTCTATTTCCCTGCTAGGAGGTCACCTGTTTTTGTTCCCAGTCCCTAGGTCTTTCAGGGATTCCCTTCCCGCCATCTTTAGGTCTTCACTTGAGTCTAGAGTAGGATCGTCGGTGAGTCTATTTGTAAGGAATAGGTTGCCCGCTCCATCGTAGGGATTGAGTCTAGCTCTAGTGCAGGGTCAGCTTCCCCCCTGCTTTATTCCTGAGTTGCAGACCCATAACAGTATGTCCAGCCAGCACATATAAAAAAAATGGGATTTTTTTTCCTCCCGGAGTCCTTCAATATGAACAGCGTCCAAGAACTTACTCAACACTTGCAAGGGTTAACTTTGAAGGTAGCCAGACTGCAACAGCACGTGAGTAATTGTCCTGTAGTATGCTGTGAAGAGCCTAAGGTAGGACTACATGAGCTTTTTTCTGGTAAACAGCAGGAAATTTTTACGTTTAAAAATGCATGTTTACTATATTTTCGGCTTAGACATGGATCCTCAGGGAGTGAATCACAGCGTGTAGGTATTATTATGTCTTTGTTGCGAAGTGATCCCCAAATCTGGGCATTTTCGTTACCACCTAATGATCCTTGTTTGACGTCAGTAGAAGCATTTTTTACTGCTATGGGGTTGTTATATGATGATCCGGATAGGGTCACATCAGCTGAGGTAGAGTTCAGATGGCTTAAACAGTGTTCTGTTGATGCTGAGAGGTATTGCACCCTGTTCAGACGATGGTCTGCAGAGATCAGGTGGAATGACCCAGCGCTCAAGAGTCAGTTTTTAGCAGGTTTGAGTGAAAGGGTTAAAGATTTGCTCATTGCTTATCCTGCACCTGATACATTGGAATCTGCTACGCAGGTAGCTATCCATGTGGATAGAAGATTGAGAGACATGCAGAATAATGAGAAGCCTCTTATAATGCTGGACCCAGTCTCTCAGGATAGCCCCAACGACAGCGGGGAGCCAATGCAACTTGGGGCGATGTCCTCTCGTTCCCAGGAGAGGGAGAGGATGTTCTCTGAGGGGCTATGCTTGTATTGTGGTAAGGCTGACCATTTTATTAAGCAATGCAAGGTTTGCATAAAGAAAGAATAGAAAAAACGGTCAGTAGGAGCAACACTCCAGTTCGTATTGCATTTTTACGGTCCGCAGGAGTTTTTTTTTCTGGTAATTCCACCTATCATGGTCATTCCATTGATTTTCAGGTCATGGTGGATTGTGATTCAGCACTGAACTTGATTGATCAACAATTTCTAGACAAATATAAATTTAATAGAAAATGAACTCGGCACTCAACTTTAGTATAGTGAGAATAAAGATTTTTATTCACAGTAGTAACACGAAACGTTTCGGTCCTATATCATGGACCTTCATCAGTCACAGATACTACTGGGAAGGGGGTTGATCCACATGGAAGAAAGAAAGGCTGGATATAGCCTGTGTTGGTGGGGTGAGATGAGGAAGAGGACAATGCCTCTATTGCACTAGTAACCTGTTGTGAAGGAGTCCGGTAGTGAGGATAGGTCTCTGCATTGGACGCGGTGTCCACCGCGTCCAATGCAGAGACCTATCCTCACTACCGGACTCCTTCACAACAGGTTACTAGTGCAATAGAGGCATTGTCCTCTTCCTCATCTCACCCCACCAACACAGGCTATATCCAGCCCTTTCTTTCTTCCCCATGTGGATCAACCCCCTTCCCAGTAGTATCTGTGACTGATGAAGGTCCATGATATAGGACCGAAACGTTTCGTGTTACTACTGTGAATAAAAATCTTTATTCTCACTATACTAAAGTTGAGTGCCGAGTTCATTTTCTATTAGATACGGTGTGGGAACCTACTCTGGCACCTTCTTGGTTGTGCACACGGTTATTTTTTCACAAAATATAAATTTAATTCTGAACCATTGTCATCTCCTTTTCCGGTTGTGGCGATTGATAACACTCCCCTGGAATATGGGTGGTTATCTCGAAAGGTCACTGGGTTCCCACTTATTGTCAATATGGAACATCAGGAGTGCATTGACTGGTTTGTACTGGATAAATTGCCTGTTCCAGTCCTTCTGGGTTTACCCTGGTTAAAAATGCACAATCCTTTGGTGGACTGGTCGTCTAGTATTATAAGTTCCTGGGGTCAGGGGTGTTATGGTAAATGTTGTAATGTTCACATTGCTGCTGTTGTGAATAAAGAGCTACCTGAAGCCATTCAGGATTTCTGGAAGGTATTTTCAGAAGTTGAGTCGCAAGCTCTACCACCCCATAGAGATTACAATTGTTTGGCTGCAGGTCATATAAGTATCCTGTGGCTGTATGGCTGTAGGATTTTTTTTTCAAAAAGAAGGATGGGGGCCTTAGACCGTGTCTGGATTTTCGGGAGATTAATAAGATCACTGTGCGCAATCCTTACCCGTTGCCGCTAATTCTCAATTTGTTTAACCAACTAACCGGAGCTCAGTGGTTCTCTACAATCGGCCTTCGTGGGGCATATGATTTGCTGCAGGTAAAGGAGGGCGATGAATGAAAGACAGCCTTTAGGGCAGCACGGTGGCTCAGTGGATAGCACTACAGCCTTGCAGTGCTGGAGTCCTGGATTCGAATCCCATTTAGGACAACATCTGCAAGGAGTTTGTATGTTCTCCCCGTGTTTGCGTGGGTTTCCCCCGGGTACTCCAGTTTCCTCCCACACTCCAAAAACATACTGATAGGGAATCTAGATTGTGAGCCCCATCGGGGACAGCAACGATAATGTGTGCAAACTGTAAAGCGCTGCAGAATATGTTAGCGCTATATAAAAATAAAGATTATTTATTTAATACGCCGGAGGGTCATTTTAAGTGTCTGGTGATGCCTTTTGGCCTTACAAATGCGCCTGCATTTTTTCAAAATGTCATTAATGACATTCTGAGGCCGTAGATCGGTAGGAGTGTTATTGTTTATTTGGACGATATTTTGATCTATTCACCTGATCTCGAGTCGCATTGGCAGAGAGTCCGCGAAGTTCTACATATTTTGAGCGAAAACAACCTCTTTGCTAAATTGGAGAAGTGCAAGTTTGCGGTACAGAAAATGTGTTTTTTGGGGTACCTGGTTCCCAGTGATGGGTTTGAGATGGCCCTGGTGAAGGTTCAGGCAGTATTGGATTGGCCTAGGCCTGAATGTTTAAAGTCTGTCCAAAGATTTTTAGAGTTTGCCAATTATTATAGAAATTCATAAAGAATTTTTCTGTTATCGCTAAATCCATAACTGATCTAACCAAGAAGGGTTCTAATACTGTCCAATGGTTCACTGAGGCAGTGGAGGCTTTTGAGCATCTGAAGGAGAGGTTTAGCTCTGCTCCTGTTTTGATCCAGACAGATGAGACCAAGCCTTTTCTGGTAGAGGTTGATGCCTCATCAGTAGGAGTGGGGGCAATTCTGTCCCAGGAGGGTGAGGATGGGGTGCATCCCTGTGCTTTCTTTTCTAAAAAAATTTCAGAGACTGAGCTCAACTATGATGTTGGAAACTGAGAGTTACTGGCTATTAAGGTCGCGTTTGAGCATTGACGTAATTTTTTGGAGGGGGCTAGACATCCGATACAGGTTTTTACTGATCATAAAAATCTGATTTATCTGGATGCTGCTAAACGTTTGAATGCCCGTCAAGCCAGGTGGGCACTGTTTTTTGCCCGGTTCCATTTCTCCTTAACATATATCCCTGGCACAAAGAATGTTAAAGCGGATGCTTTGTCTCATAGTTTCTCTCCAGCAGTTAATACTGAGAAGGAGGAATGTATTTTGCAGAGAGGGGTGATGGTGGCAGCATTGGGTTCTGAGTTGGAGAATAGCATCCTAGAAGCCCAGAATTCTGCACCAACAAACACTCCATATGGTAAATTATTTGTGCCCAAAGCCTTGAGAGCTTTTTTTGCTGAATGTCATGAGTCTCGGCTGGCGGGTTATCCAGGGGTTTCGGAAACTAGAAAGTTAGTCAGTCTAAGTTTCAGGGTGCATCAGTGTATGGTGTGCGCTAGGTCAAAGGCCTCTCATGCCCCGGCTGCAGGATTGCTGTGCCCTTTGGAGGTTCCTAGCTTGCCATGGACTCTTCTTGCTATGAATTTTATCACCGATCTGCCGGTTTCTGAGGGTTTTCCTGTCATCTGGGTTGTTGTGGACTGGTTTAGTAAGATGTGTCATCTGGTTCCGTTCAATAAATTGCCCTGCGCCAAGACTCTAGCTACGGCATTTATGAAAGAGATTGTCAGGTTCCATGGTGTTTCCAGGAACATTGTTTCCGCCAAAGGACCACAGTTTGTGGCTTGCTTCTGGCGTGCTTTTTGTGACAGATTAAAGGTTCATTTGTCATTTTCGTCAGGTTATCATCTGGAGTCCAATGGACAGACTGAAAGGAAGAACCAGGACATTGATCAGTTTTTGAGATGTTTTGTAGCAGACAATCAGGAGATGTGGTCGGAATATCTACCACTAGCCGAATTTGCTCTTAATAATCATACTTCTGCCTCGGCTGGGTGTTCTCCTTTTTTTTGCTGTACAGGGAGGCATCCATCTCTTGGTCAATTTTTTAAGATTGGGGCGGCTGTGCCTGAAGAGGAGAGTTTTTCTGGAAGTTTGGAAAGGGTTTGGACCAATGTACGCTGTTGTGAATATGCTGGAGGCGGCTTCTGAGCTGGGGCTCCCTCCAGTGGTTGCTGAGGGTAATGAACTGATTAATGAATGGCCTTCAGCTGGGCTGAATGGTAGGATATAAGTGGCCTGAGTTCCCAGCAGCCTTGCCGGTTATCAATTGTTCTTCTGGTCTTGCTTGAAGCACTGCTAGTTTCCTGCTCTCCTTCAGATAAGTGCTGTTTTTTTTTTTTCCTCTGTTTAATTTTCTCTGCTGGTTTGCTGCCTGCAGTGGACTGCAGCCTGTCCCCTTTTGGGGTTCTGGCGCTGCAATTGTGCTCCGTTTGTGTCTGCACTTTTCTTTGCTCTTTTGTTTCTTTTTATTTGCTGAATAGCGTTTTGTTACACCAGAGATCTGATTTAGGTGGAAGAGGTTGTGTGATCTCAGGTTTTTTGGCAATCAGAAGTGTTGGTATTTTTGTTAGGGTTTTTGTTGGATTGCAGTCAGAATTCTTTCCTGTACTTTTCTGTCTAGACAGATTGGGCCCCAGCGTTTGCTCAATCTATTTTCTGTCTGTGTCCGTGCTTTCTTCTTGTCTAACTGCCATTACATGTTTGGGGGCTTCCTATTTTCTTTGGGGATCTGCTCCGGGGCAGATAGCTTTCATCTTTCTGCCTTTAGGTGTAGTTATCTCTCAGGCTGTGACGAGGCGTCTAGGATCAACGTAGGAACGTTCCACGGCTACCTCTAATTGTGTGGTTAGTTCAGGATACTGCAATCCAATAGGTTCCAGCCTCTCTGGTGTATTACCGCTTTTGCTATTTTTTGCCATTTCTCCTCAGCTACCGAAACATAACAGTACGCCATAATCTGAAAGAGGCAAATAGGAGGTCTAGGAAATATTTTGACAGGAAAAGAAGGAAGGCGTTGTTCGCAGTTGGGGACATGGTCTAGTTGTCCTCTAGGAATCTGCGTTTGAAGATCCCTTCTAAAAAACTGGGGCCTAAATTTGTAGGACCCTTCAAAGTGGTTCAGGTTGTCAACTTGGCAGCGGTGAAATTAGACATCCCTTCATCCTGGAGAATTAATTCAGTTTTTCATGTATCTTTACTGAAAAAAGTTGACACGCCAGATAAGGAGGCGATGCCGACCGTTCCTCCAATTGATGCGGACGGCGAGTTTGAGATTTCACGCATATTGGATTCCAAGTAGCACAGAGGAAGGTTGCAGTATCTCGAGTCCAGGAAGGGTTTTGGTCCCAAGGATAATTCCTGGGTGAAAGCTGAGGACGTCTCGGACTCAAGGCTAATTAAGGCTTTTCACAGGAGATTTCCAAATGAGGCTCGGCCAAGAGGATCCTGAGGATCCTCGTAAAAGGGGAGGTACTGTTAGAATCTATTTAGCTTTGACCATCCGCCATCTTGTGGTTTTCTGGCTGCTGATATTTTTCCCCTGGTGCTGGGCTTGTCGTTGGTCAAGTGATCGTATCACCCTTTATTACCCTGCACCTGCCTCCCAGTCCTTGCTGGACATCAGTGTTAATCCGCTTGAGTTCTGGCTAGGAGCTTTGATAGCTTTGTGTTATACTTTGTGCAGTTCTGGGAACTCTAGTTCTGCTTGCTTAGTCTTTTTGTTTTTTCCTTTTGTTTCTGCAGCTTCCTCTATTTCCCTGCTAGGAGGTCACCTGTTTTTGTTCCCAGTCCCTGTCTTTCAGGGATTCCCTTTCTCCCATCCCATGTAATAATAGCTCCTGTAAGTGTAATAAGTAGATGTCCCAATATTTTGCCCATGTAGTACATGTAACTAATTTTACTGCCTCTATCATTTTTATGATTAACCTTTAAAGAGTAATGGTGGTTTTAATTTTTATGTCATATATCAATAGTACACATGAAAATAAGCAACTTTGTAATATATATTATAGGAGAAATTGTCTTCTTTCTCCTCCAGGACTCATCATTCATTGTCAAAATTCTCAATTCCGGGGTAAAATCTGTATTCAGTGAAGACAGATTGTTGCATTACTGAGATAGGAGATGGTGGCTGCTACTGATACCATTTTATACAGATGACAGGGGGGATGAAGGGACAGGAGCTTTGCGTTGAGCTTCTAACTCATCCTCCCTAACCCTCAACATAGAACATGACAGTTGCTACTAATAAGATCCTATTTCAGTCATTTAACAATTTGTCTTCACTGAATACAGACTTGACCCAAGAATTGAGAATTTTGAAAATGACTGATCAATCCTGTCGGAGAAAGAAGCAGATTACGCTAATAAAATATATTACAAAGTTTCTGATTTGCACATGTACTATAAATTTATGCAATAACAACTAAAGCGACGGTTACACTTTAAGTATCGATATTAAATAAATGTTTCTACATCATATCCATGTTTCTTTAATACTTTTACTTATGTGATAAAATCCTGTTTTGAGTCACTGCTCAAGGACAATAACAGAGAAATTCCAGCAGGTGGGAGATTGCTGATTAGAAGAGCTTACAATCCGAGAGCGGTATAATACAGGTATATTTTATTTTCCTGGCTGGAGCACACTAGCACTTGTCTGCAACAATGTGCAGTCTAGCTTTTTCTAAAGATAACAGAGATTCCAGTGAATGGCACCAAGTCATTTTATGATGAGCAACCCCTTGCATTCTTCTAGTCAATTTCAGCAAAAAAAAAAAAGAAAGAGGAAAGGTCTGGTATACAAAAGAATGTTTCTGGTGAAACGCTGCACAATAAATCAAAGTGTTTCTGTTACTACTTGAAGCTTGAAGAGACAAATTATATACTAGAAAATACATGATCAAACCAGTGAGTTACAGTATCTGCACTTGGCTCTCATACTGCTATGACACCAGAGCAAAGCAATAACAATCCCTGTCCCTAGGAGCTTGCTGTGTAATTTGGGCTTGCACTGAGACATGGAGCGATTTGGCAAGGTCACACAGCACTCCTGCTGGTCCTAAACCAAAATGTCAGACTTCACCACAAAAGCCTTTAAACTGAGGAAAGTGATATTATCAGGCTACAATCATATAGTCTTGTAATTATAACAGATTTCCAGCAATTTCCCGTGCTGTCTGGAAGTAAAGTCCAACTATGTGACATTGTCAAAACACAGTCTGTGCCGTTAGGCTGGGTTCACATTTCGTTTATGCAGTCCGTTAGATGGACTGAGTTACACCGTGGTGTAACGCAGTCCGTTAACGCAGCCATTGACTCCCATTGTCGGGCTCATCGCGACGCATGCCGTAAAGCGGCATGCATTCACGACATGCTGTCATTCAGTGACGGAGCCTCGGACGCGGGCTGCAGCATCTGGGCTCCGTCACCGCTAGCATCTGTGCTAGCACACTGCGCTAGCGGGTATAGCATAAGGTGATCACGTTATACTATACTGCTACCAGCCCGTCAACGCTATGTGTTGAACAGGCTGGTAAAACGCAGTGTAAACCTAGCCTTAGGCTTGGTTCACATACTGCATATTTGGAGTGGATTTTATATGCAGATTTCAAAACTAAAATCGTCAACATTTCTGCATCTTATATATGTATATGCATTTTAACTTGGTACAAGCCCCCCGAGGAAGCTATTGCAAAACGTGCGTCGGGGCGCATTCCTGTGCTGCATCATCAGTATGGGTGAGTCGGTTCATTGACCAATATGGCGGTGTTTTTATACTATATGTCTCCCTTTGTCTGACCAGGGATCCGGACCCTGATCTTTATGCACTTGCATTTGCTATAGCAATTTTGATTGTTTATGGGGAGCTTCTCTGCCATCTTCTTTTGGGTACATGATACATTTATGTATCGACATAGTATTTGATCTTTATTGTATTTTCAGATTTACGAAAAAAAGGCAAACCAGCTCACCAACTACCACAGCAGGTGCACGGAACGACGTCTGTCAAACGTCCAGGGAAGTCCAAGAGAAAAAGAAGTGTTCCAGCTCCTTAAAATTCCAAAATTTTATTCGTCCATTCGATATAAAATACAAAGTGGTAAATGCTCCATAAAGGAAGCCACATACAGCAACGCGTTTCGATCAGTTGATCTTCATCAAGGCTGCTATACATATGTAAAACATGCAGACCTATATACTAGTCACAGACCAATGAAATTTGAACTGACAATCACATGATAGATTGAAGGTCCTAGAAGGTAAATTGCGATCAAAAGTAATCAAAGGTCCTGGGAAAGACAGTGAATTTACATCATAAAAAATACACAAATTGATAAAATACACTATGGCATGAAATCCAATCAGTAATTATAATGATACATCAATTCATTTCTTTTATTTAATCCATTTGGATATCTCGTGTTTAAGGAAAAGATCCAAAAAGCTCTCTTAGTTAATAACCCTTTTTGTGGTTCCTTGGTCTGGTATGGCAGATACATCGACGATATCCTCATTATTTGGGGTGGCGATGTGTCTGCCATACCAGATTTCATGGATTACATTGGGAACAATAATTTCAATATTCGTTTCACAAATAGACATCATTCCAGTTTGATGTCATTTTTGGATTTGGATTTATGTGGAGTGCAGGGACAAAACATTTGTACTAAAACACATAGCAAACCATTTGGGGGTAACACTATTTTGCATGCGGGTAGCAGTCATCCCAAGCATACGATCAAATCCATTCCTTTGGGCGAGTACATTAGAATTAAGAGAAATTGCAGCTCACAAATTAATTTGGAGGAACAATTTAATATGGTAGATGACAAACTAATCAATCGAAGTTATCCTCGTTGGATGATAAATAGAGCTCGACGTATTGTAACCCAAAAGAAACGTGACAATCTGATTAACTCTGATAGGGAAACATCACGATTGCAAAATAGTGTTTCATTTCGTGATAGATCTTTTGTTAGTCTACAGTTTAGCCCACAATTTGGAGAAATAAAAAAGATTATCAATAGGTTTTTACCGCTGCTATATGAAGATGACATTTTATGTGAAATTTTACAACCAGGTGTAAACATAATAGCCAGAAAAGCCCCGTCCATCGGTAATAGGACTTCGCCCAGCATGTTTCATGCTCGGAATAAAAGTGATACATGGTTAAAATTCAAGGGTTTCTTTAAATGTGGCGTAAATAATTGTAGGACATGCAAACACGCATTAATCACTAAAACCTTTAGCAATAACCAATCTGTCAGTTATGACATTAAACAATATATTAACTGTAATTCTACGCATGTGGTTTACAAGATTAATTGTACTTCTTGTAGCCTGTCATATGTGGGGTGTACAACCAGGAAATTAAAAACAAGGATATCGGAGCACTTATCTGATATTGGAAACACCACTAATTCAAATCGAAATGTATCGGCAGCTGCTAAACATTTCATTCTTTTTCATGATCGCAATACCATGTCTTTCCAGGTCAGCGCCATAGAAAAAGTTAATAAGTTCATGCTAGGTGGAGATATCGGCAGACATTTATTAACTAGAGAGGCTTTTTGGATCTTTTCCTTAAACACGAGATATCCAAATGGATTAAATAAAAGAAATGAATTGATGTATCATTATAATTACTGATTGGATTTCATGCCATAGTGTATTTTATCAATTTGTGTATTTTTTATGATGTAAATTCACTGTCTTTCCCAGGACCTTTGATTACTTTTGATCACAATTTACCTTCTAGGACCTTCAATCTATCATGTGATTGTCAGTTCAAATTTCATTGGTCTGTGACTAGTATATAGGTCTGCATGTTTTACATATGTATAGCAGCCTTGATGAAGATCAACTGATCGAAACGCGTTGCTGTATGTGGCTTCCTTTATGGAGCATTTACCACTTTGTATTTTATATCGAATGGACGAATAAAATTTTGGAATTTTAAGGAGCTGGAACACTTCTTTTTCTCTTGGATTTTCAGATTTACCCCTACTCACCCTGCTGCTGTATGCAGCACAGTCATGTGTTACATCTAACAGCAACTTCCATGCCATTACAACCGTTTCAGAGCTTTATATTTATTTCTACATGATTCTTATATTTAATTGTGAGTTATATCACTGGATATTATTAAAATAAATATTTATACATTATTTAATAGTGTTTTGCTCCAGTTTTTTTGTGTTTTTGGTTGGTTCACATATTGCATATTTGGAGTGGATTTTATATGCTGATTTCAAAACTGAAATCGTCAACATTTCTGCATCTTATATATGTATATGCATTTTAACTTGCAGACATGGCTACATTCCCACGATCAGTATTTGGAAAGTTTTTGATTTTCTTCAGCATTTATGTACCTATTGGATAAATTTGGCAACTTGCATTTTTTTCATTGTGCTTTATTACATAGATTTTTATAACGTTTTTGACGCTGCGTTTTCTGATTCCTAAAGCTGCTTTGTGTTTGATCCTTCCTGGCAGTTGGCCAGGTATTTCATAAACGTAATTAAAAATACATTTGCACTTTTTTACTAGCAGACTTTCCGCATATGATGCAATTCTATAGGGAAAATACACACATAATACTCAGCATACTCGCAAGAGAAATTGACAATATGCGGATTTTAAATGCGCACCACAGGTCAGTTTACACTGTGCGAAAAAAGCACAGCGGGTACAGGATAACTATAAATCCCACCCACTTTGTTGGAACTGTAAAATACGCAAAAAATCACCATAGACTCATCATGGAAACTTAACTTTAGGAATCCACTAAAATTTAATAGATAAAATTTATGCCACAACGTGCACTTCGCCAATAATTGTTTTGATTTTTAAAAACACAAAATAGCCAAATTCCACACACACATTGAGAAAAGAAATGTGGTATGCTGATTAGATTAAAATGTATTTTCTTACTATCTATCCTTACACCCTAACCACTTTTATAATTTGCATTTTTTACACAATATCCTACACTTTTCCCTGTCTACCTAATACCTAAATACGTTCATTTGCTGTACTTACTGTGACGTTTAGTTTGAGAGGAGTCTCAAATGTAACGTCACAGGAGGCTGGAGCTGCATTCACTCCCTGCAGCATTTGTCACCACCCTGGAACAGGACATCATCAGGAGGCAGTGCTGCAGTTACTCGCTGGTTTCTTGCATCGCTGTCTACTCTGAAGGAATCTAGGATTCTGCATGATGGATGCTGTGGCAGGTCTGAGTGCAGCACCAACACACTGCTTATATCTCCAGCCATTATAGCTTCTGTGAGAAAGAAGCAGTGAATGACACCAGCTCTGACCCACAGCTTCTAGCACTGCCCTCTAGTCAATCAAACAGGGGGCGGTGCTGGTGTCACTCACTCCTATCTCCACCTTCTGACTACATTTTTTTTCACAGAAGCTATGGCGGCAGAGATAGAAGCAGAGTGCTGGCACTGCACTCACATCTCCCACAGTGTTCATCGCCCAGGATCCAGGACGTCTTCAGAGGGGGCAGCGAAGCAAGAAGCTAATGCTGTCTCCTGATGATGTCCTGTTCCAAGAGGGGCGTTGGACACTGAGGAGCATGACCGTATTTAGAGTTGATGCTGCCCTAGGCACTTTTCGTTCTGCCTCCCCCATTGGTGAGTATAACTAATGCAGACACTGTCGGCAGTGACTAAAGGGCCCGTCTCACACAACGATCTCGCTAGCGAGATCGCTGCTGAGTCACTAGTTTTGTGACGCAGCAGCAAGCTCACCAGCGATATCGCTGTGTGTGACATTCAGCGACGATCAGCCCCCCTGCCGGATATCGCTGATCGTCGCTGAAATGTCAGGACATTTTTTTGATCGCTGGTCTCCCGCTGACAGGCACGTATCGCTGCGTGTGACAGGCGGGAGACCAACGATTCGCTGGTAACCAAGGTACACAGCGGGTTTCCAGGCGCGGGGCAGTGCCTAGAAACCCGCTGTGTACCTTGATACCAGCGCCCTGAAGCAGGGAGCTGGTAACCAAGGTACACAGCGGGTTTCTAGGCACTGCCCCGCGCCTGGAAACCCGATGTGTACCTTGGTTACCAGCTCCCTGCTTCAGGGCGCTGGTATCCAAGGTACACTGCGGGTAACTAGCGATGTTTACCCGCAGTGTCCTTGTGCTGATCGCTGCCTGAGCTGCCTGTTTGGCAGCTCAGCAGCGATAATATAGCGATACACCAGCGATCCTGATCGTTGTCGGGATCGCTGGTGTATCGCTATGTGAGACCCAGCCTTTAGGCTACTTGCACATCAGCGATTTTTGCCATTCGCGGCAGATCCGGCAGTTTTTCCACATCTGCCATGTAACGGATCACTTATGGCAACACTGCATTCGGCCTCATTCATTCCCTATGCGACTTGCGGACATGTGCGACACTTGCGGTTTTTCAGCAATGCCGCCAATCCGGTATTCGCAGCAATGGAAAAAAAAACGCTACAAGCAGTGTTTTTTTGTCTCACTGCAATTGCCGCACATGTTTGCAAGTCCCATAGGCCATGAATGAGGCCGAATCTATGTGTATGCCGCCGCTCATTCCCCCTCAGCGCTCATCCCCCCGGGCCCCGGCCGCTCATCCCCCCCAGCACTCATTCTCCCCCCAGCGCTCATTCCCCTGGCTGATCTCCCCCCCCCAGCGCTCATTCCCCCCAGGGCCAGCTGCTCCTCCCCTCCCCCAGCGCTCATTCCCCCGGGCCCTGGCTGCTCCCCCCCACGCTCATTCCCCTGGGCCCCGGCTGCTCACCCCACCCCAGCGCTCATTCCCTCAGGCCTTGGCAGATCACCTCCTCCCCCAGCGCTCATTACCCGGCTGCTCACCCCTCCCCAGCGCTCATTTCATGGATGCTCACCGCTCCCCCCGCGCTCATTCCCCGGCTGCTCACCCCATCCCCCAGCGCTCATTCCATGGCTGCTCACCCCCTCCCAGCGCTCATTCCCCTGCTGCTCACCCCATCCCCCAGCGCTCATTCCCCGGCTGCTCACCCATCCCCCAGCGCTCATTCCCCGGCTGCTCACCCCATCCCCCAGCGCTCATTCCCCGGCTGCTCACCCCTCCCACAGCGCTCATTCCCCGGCTGCTCACCCATCCCCCACCGCTCATTCCCCGGCTGCTCACCCCATCCCCCAGCGCTCATTCCCCGGCTGCTCACCCCATCCCCCAGTGGTCATTCCCTGGCTGCTACCCCCCTCCCCCAGCGCTCATTCCCGGCTGCTCACCCCTCCCTCAGCGCTCATTCCCCGGCTGCTCACCCCATCCCCCAGCGCTCATTCCCCGGCTGCTCACCCCATCCCCCAGCGCTCGTTCCCCAGCTGCTCACCCCTCCCTCAGCGCTCATTCCCCGGCTGCTCACCCCATCCACCAGCGCTCATTCCCCGGCTGCTCACCCCATCCCCCAGCGCTCATTCCCCGGCTGCTTACCCCATCCCTCAGCGCTCATTCCCCGGCTGCTCACCTCATCCTCAGCGCTCATTCCCCGGCTGCTCAGCCCATCCCCCAGCACTCATTTTCCGGCTGCTCACCCCTCCCCCAGCGCTCATTCCCCGACTGCTCACCCTCCCCCAGCGCTCATTCCCTCAGGCCCCGGCTGCTCACCCCATCCCCAAGCGCTCATTCCCCGGCTGCTCACCCCTCCCTCAGCGCTCATTCCCCGGCTGCTCACCCCATCCCCCAGCGCTCATTCCCTGGCTGCTACCCCATCCCCCAGCGCTCATTCCCGGCTGCTCACACCATCCCCCAGCACTCATTCCCCGGCTGCTCACCCCCTCCCCAGCGCTCATTCCTCAGCTGCTCACACCATCCCCCGGCGCTCATTCCCGGCTGCTCACCCCATCCCCCAGCGCTCATTCCTCGGCTGCTCACCCATCCCCCAGCGCTCATTCCCCGGCTGCTCACCCCATTCCCCCAGCGCTCATTCCCCGGCTGCTCACCCCTCCCCCAGCGCTCATTCCCCGGCTGCTCACCCCATCTCCCAGCGCTCATTCCCCGGCTGCTCACCCCATGCCCCAGCACTCATTCCCCGGCTGCTCACCCCATCCCCCAGCGCTCATTCCCCGGCTGCTCACTCCCTCCCCCAGCACTCATTCCCTGGCTGCTCACCCCTCCCTCAGCACTCATTCCCCGGCTGCTCACCCCATCCCCCAGCGCTCATTCCCTGGCTGTTCACCCCATCCCCCAGCGCTCATTCCCCGGCTGCTCACCCCATCCCCCTGTGCTTGTTCCCCGGCTGCTCACCCCATCGACCAGTTCTCATTCCTCGGCTGCTCATCCCATCCCCAGCGCTCATTCCCTGGCTGCTCACCCCCCCCCCCGTTCACTCCCTGCGCCTGCTGGCTGGCTGATTCCATTTGCAGCCTCAGAGTCACTGCTCTGCGTGAGCCGGCGCTGCGGCGCCGCTCATTCTTCCCCCTGGCTGGCGCCTGGCTCACTCCTGCTCACCCCCTCCCCAGCACTCATTCCCCGGCTGCTCATCCGACCCCAGCGCTCATTCCCTCAGGCCCCCGCTGCTCACCTCCTCCCACAGCGCTCATTACCCGGCTGCTCACCAACTCCCCAGTGCTCATTCCTTGGCTGCTCACCCCTCCCCCAGCGCTCATTCCCTGGCTGCTCACCCCCTCCCCAGCGCTCATTCCCCAGCTGCTCACCCCATCCCCCGGCGCTCATTCCCCGGCTGCTCACCCCATCCCCCAGCGCTCATTCCTCGGCTGCTCACCCATACCCCAGCGCTCTTTTCTCGGTTGCTCACCCCATTCCCCCAGAGCTCATTCCCTGGCTTGCTCACCCCTCCCCCAGCGCTCATTCCCCAGCTGCTCACCCCATCCCCCAGCACTCATTCCCTGGCTGCTCACCCCTCCCCCAGCGCTCATTCCCGACTGCTCACCCCTCCCAAAGAGCTCATTCCCTCTGGGCCCCCGGCTGCTCACCCCATCCTCCAGCACTCATTCCCCGGCTGCTCACCACTCCCTCAGCGCTCATTCCCCGGCTGCTCACCCCATCCCCCATCGCTCATTCCCCGGCTGCTCACTCCATCCCCCAGCACTCATTCCCGGCTGCTCACCCGCTCCCCAGCGCTCATTCCTCAGCTGCTCACACCATCCCCCGGCGCTCATTCCCCGGCTGCTCACCCCATCCCCCAGCGCTCATCCCTCGGCTGCTCACCCATCCCCCAGCGCTCATTCCCCGGCTGCTCACCCCATTCCCCCAGCCCTCTTTCCCCGGCTACTCACCCCTCCCCCAGCGCTCATTCCCTGGCTGCTCACCCCCCCCCAGCGCTCATTCCCCGGCTGCTCACCCCATCCACCAGCGCTCATTCGCCGGCTGCTCACCCCATCCCCCAGCGCTCATTCCCTGGCTGCTCACCCATCCCCCAGCGCTCATTCCCCGACTGCTCACCCCTCCCCCAGCGCTCATTCCCTCGGGCTCCGGCTGCTCACCCCATCCCCCAGCGCTCATTCCCCGGCTGCTCACCCTCCCTCAGCACTCATTCCCCGGCTGCTCACCCCATCCCCCAGCGCT
Source organism: Oophaga sylvatica (assembly GCA_033576555.1). NCBI lineage: Eukaryota > Metazoa > Chordata > Amphibia > Anura > Dendrobatidae > Oophaga > Oophaga sylvatica. The sequence continues at coordinate 300,338,739 of JARQOD010000004.1, read as the reverse complement.
CATTCCCTGGCTGCTCACCCCATCCCCAGCGCTCATTCCCCGGCTGCTCACCCCATCCCCCAGCACTCATTCCCCGGCTGCTCACCCCCTCCCCAGCGCTCATTCCTCAGCTGCTCACTCCATCCCCCGGCGCTCACTCCCCGGCTGCTCACCCCATCCCCAGCGCTCAATTCTCGGCTGCTCACCCATCCCCCAGCGCTCATTCCCCGGCTGCTCACCCCATTCCCCCAGCCCTCTTTCCCCGGCTACTCACCCCTCCCCCAGCGCTCATTCCCCGGCTGCTCACCCCATCCCCCAGCGCTCATTCCCCGGCTGCTCACCCATGCCCCAGCACTCATTCCCGGCTGCTCACCCCATCCCCCAGCGCTCACTCCCCGGCTGCTCACCCCCTCCCTCAGCACTCATTCCCCGGCTGCTCACCCCATCCCCCAGCGCTCATTCCCCGGCTGCTCACCCCATCCCCCAGCGCTCATTCCCTGGCTGCTCACCCCTCCCTCAGCACTCTTTCTCCGGCTGCTCACCCCATCCCCCAGCGCTCATTCCCCGGCTGCTCACCCCATCCCCCAGCTGCTCACCCCATCCCCCAGTGCTTGTTCCCCGGCTACTCACCCCATCAACCAGTTCTCATTCCTCAGCTGCTCATCCCATCCCCAGCGCTCATTCCCTGGCTGCTCACCCCCCCATTCACTCCCTGCGCCTGGCTGGCTGATTCCATTTGCAGCCTCAGAGTCACTGCTCTGCGTGAGCCGGCGTTGCAGCGCCGCTCATTCTTCCCCCTGGCTGGCGCCTGGCTCACTCCTGATCACCCCTCCCCCAGCACTCATTCCCTGGCTGCTCACCCCACCCCAGCGCTCATTCCCTCGGCCTCGGCTGCTCACCTCCTCCCCCAGAGCTCATTACCCGGCTGCTCACCCCCTCCCCAGCGCTCATTCCTTGGCTGCTCACCCCTCCACCAGTGCTCATTCCCCGGCTGCTCACACCATCCCCCAGCGCTCATTCCCGGCTGCTCACCCCATCCCCCAGCTCTCATTCCCTCCCCAGCGCTCATTCCTCGGCTGCTCACCATCCCCCAGCGCTTATTCCCCGACTGCTCACCCCATCCCCCAGTGCTCATTCCCCGGCTGCTCACCCCCCCCAGTGCTCATTCCCCGGCTGCTCATCCCATCCTCCAGCTCTCATTCCCCGGCTGCTCACCCCATCCCCCAGCGCTTATTCCCTGGCTACTCACCCCATCCCCCAGCACTCATTCCCCGGCTGCTCATCCCATCCCCCAGTGCTCATTCCCCGGCTGCTCACCCCTCCCCCAGCGCTCATTCCTGGCTGCTCACCCCTCCCCCAGCGCTCATTCCCCGGCTGCTCACCCCTCCCTCAGCGCTCATTCCCCGGCTGCTCACCCCTCCCTCAGCGCTCATTCTCCAGCTGCTCACCCCATCCCCCAGCGCTCGTTTCCCGGCTGCTCACCCCATCGACCAGCGCTTATTCCTCGGCTGCTCACCTCATCCCCCAGCGCTCATTCCCTGGCTGCTCACCCCCCCATTCACTCCCTGCGCCTGGCTGGCTGATTCCATTTGCAGCCTCAGAGTTACTGCTCTGCGTGAGCTGGCGCTGCAGCGCCGCTCATTCTTCCCACCTGGCTGGCGCCTGGCTCACTCCTCATCACTGCATAAAGACAGTGCTCAGCCTCCGCCGCCCACACAGAGCACATTCTAAACCAGGGGGCCGGGGCTCACGCACCGCTCACCTCCTGAGTCTGTGGCGCGGTCGTCTGGTCTGATCCCTGCTCCTGCCTCCTCCTGCTGCACATATTTTTGTTGATAAACATGACAGGTGCCGGCGCAGTCACACGTAGTACCGCTCATTAAACTCATGAAAATGGATGCCACGCCTCTGAGAGTGGAGTGGCATCCATATTCATAAGCTTAATAAGCGGTACTACCAGTGACCGGCGCTCACACAGGATGCAGAGATATCGGCGCTGGACCATAGGAGGCTGCAGCAGGAGGAGGAGGTGAGTATGATGACGAGTGGGAGGGGGGGTTAGGGAAGGAAGGGAAGGGCTGCGGACATATATTAAAAAAAAAAAAAATTTGCTTGCTCAGGTGCCGCCCCCCCGCAGAGTCCCGCCCCAGGCACGTGCCCTCCAGTGCCTAGTGGGAAATACGGCCCTGCTGAGGAGAGTGAATGCAGCCCCAGCCTCCCATGACATCATTTTTGAGATGACACTTAAACTCAAAAGAAACGTCACAGGAAGTGCAGTAAAAAAACGCAGTTAGGCTGGTTTCACACTTGCAGATGGAGGTGCTGCGGAGAGCTGCGTACTTCCTCTGTGATGCTCCGCCCACCACCTCCTCTGGTCAGCTCCGCCTATGTCTGCATGCGTTCTCCATGCGGCCTGAGTACCTATATTTAACATGGGTACACAGGGCTATGCGGATGCATGAGGATGCCTCTGCGTCGTTTTGATAGTTAGTGTGTAAAGATAGATAATTAGAAAATACATTTTAGGTGCTGGAGCACCACTTTAAGTTAAAACTCACTTTGCTGGCACTATACAGTGCCTTGCGAAAGTATTCGTCCCCTGGAACTTTTCAACCTTTTCCCACATATCATGCTTCAAACATAAAGATACCAAATGTAAATTTTTAGTGAAGAATCAACAAGTGGGACACAATTGTGAAGTTGAACGAAGTTTATTGGTTATTTTAAATTTTTGTGGAAATACAAAAACTGAAAAGTGGGACGTGCAATATTGCTCGGTCCCTTTACTTTTAGTGCAGCAAACTCACTCCAGAAGTTCAATGTGGATCTCTGAATGTTGTCCTAAATGACTACTGATGATAAATATAATCCACCTGTGTGTAATCAAGTCTCCGTATAAATGCACCTGCTCTGTGGTAGTCTCCGGGTTCTGTTTGAAGCATAGAGAGCATCATGAAGACCAAGGAACACAACAGGCAGGTCTGTCATACTGTTGTGGAGAAGTTTAAAGCCGGATTTGGATACAAAATGATTTCCAAAACTTTAAACATCCCAAGGAGCTCTGTGCAAGCGATCATATTGAAGTGGAAGGAGTATCATACCACTGCAAATCTACCAAGATCCGGCCGTCCCTCTAAACTTTCATGTCAAACAAGGAGAAGACTGATAAGAGATGCAGCCAATAGGCCCATAATCACGCTGGATGAACTGCAGAGATCTACAACTGAGGTGGGACAGTCTGTCCATAGGACAACAATCAGTCGTACACTGCACAAATCTAGCCTTTATGGAAGAGTGACAAGAAGAAAGCCATTTTTCAAAGATATCCATAAAAAGTGTCATTTAAAGTTTGCAACAAGCCACCTGGGAGACACACCGAAAGTGGAAGAAGGTGCTCTGGTCAGAGTAAACCAAAATCAAACTTTTTTGCAACAACGCCAAACGATATGTTTGGCGTAAAGGCAACAAAGCTCATCACCCTGAACACACCATCCCCACTGTCAAACATGGTGGTGGCAGCATCATGGTTTGGGCCTGCTTTTCTTCAGCAGGGACAGGGAAGATGGTTAAAATTGATGGGAAGATGGATGGAGCCAAATACAGGACCATTCTTGAAGAAAACCTGTTGGAGTCTGCAAAAGACCTGAGACTGGGACAGAGATTTGTTTTCCAACATGACAATGATCCCAAACATAAAGCAAAATCTACAATGGAACGGTTCATAAATAAACATATTCAGGTGTTAGAATGGCCAAGTCAAAGTCCAGACCTGAATCCAATCGAGAATCTGTGGAAAGAGCTGAAAAACTGCTGTTCACAAACAATCTCCATCCAACCTCACTGAGCTCGAACTATTTGCCAGGGAAGAATGAGCAAGAATTTCAGTCTCTCAATGTACAAAACTGATAGAGACATACCCCATGCGACTTGCAGCTGTATTTGCAGCAAAAGGAGGCGCAACAACAAAGTATTTAGTTAAAGGGGCCGAATAATATTGCACGCCCCACTTTTCAGTTTTTGTATTTCCACAAAAATTTAAAATAACCAATAAATTTCATCCAACTTCACAATTGTGTCCCACTTGTTGTTGATTCTTCACCAAAAATTTACATTTGGTATCTTTATGTTTGAAGTATGATATGTGGGAAAAGGTTGAAAAGTTACAGGGGGCCGAATACTTTCGCAAGGCACTGTAATTTGCTGCCAATTTCACATGTGGAAAATCCCCTTCACATATGCAATGTGTGAACTTTGTTTTTTTTTACTTATGTGACAATAAAATTTTGGGGGGATTAAATAAAAGTTTTACTTTTCTTCCCCTTAAAACAGCACCAGTATTGTTCATGGCTGTGTCAAGAAAAGCAGGATATTTACATGAATTAATCTGAATTGCAATAACAGGAATAGCCCATACCCAAGGTTGGAGCTGTTTCTAGAAATAAATATTTCTCTTAAAGAGAACTTGTCAGCAGGTGTTTAGACCCCAAATCAAGGTTATCACAGTAAAGTACCTGTAATGATGATTAATTCTATACAATTATATTACAAATCCATGTCTCAATTATCTTGTGATGTCATCAGGACAATAATGTGCATGCACCACCCCTGGATTGATGACCAAAGGAGAAGGTCACATAAAAGAGTCATTCACCAGTAGGAGGGTGGTACTGGAAGGAGAAAGACATTTTCTAGGAATGTTCTTATTACCATGATATAAATACACACTACAGTCATGGCCAAAAGTTTTGAGAATGACACAAATATTATATTTTCACATGATCTGCTGCCCTCTAGTTTTTATGTGTGTTTGACAGATGTTTTTATCACAGACAGAAATATAATAATTGCAAACATATGAGTAACAAAAGCTTATATTGACAGTTAGAATGAGTTAATGCAGCAAGTCAATATTTGCAGTGTTAACCCTTCTTCTTCAGGACCTCTGCAATTCTCCCTGGCATGCTCTCAATCAACTTCTGGACCAAATCCTGACTGATAGCAGTCCATTCTTGCACAATCAATGCTTTCATTTTGTCAGAATTTTTAGGTTTTTGTTTGTCCACCCGTCTCTTGATGATTGACCACAAGTTCTCAATGGGATTAAGATCTGGGGAGTTTCCAGGCCATGGACCCAAAATCTCTATGTTTTGTTCCCTGAGCCATTTAGTATCACCTTTGCTTTATGGCAAGGTGCTCCATCATGCTGGAAAAGGCATTGTTGATTGCCAAACTGCTCTTGGAGGGTTGGGAGAAGTTGCTCTTGGAGGACATTCTGGTACCATTCTTTATTCATGGCTGTGTTTTTAGGCAAGACTGTGAGAGAGCCGATTCCCTTGTCTGAGAAGCAACCCCACACATGAATGGTTTTAGGATGCTTAACAGTTGGCATGAGACAAGACTGGTGGTAGCGCTCACCTTGTCTTCTCCGAATGAGGCGTTTTCCTGATGTCCCAAACAATCGAAAAGGGGATTCATCAGAGAAAATAACTTTACCCCAGTCCTCAGCAGTCCACTGCCTGTACCTTTTGCAGAAAATCAGTCTGTCCATGATGTTTTTTCTGGAGAGAAGTGGCTTCTTTGCTGCCCTCCTTGAGACCAGGCCTTGCTCCAAGAGTCTCCGCCTCACAGTGCGTGCAGATGCACTCACACCTGCCTGCTGCCATTCCTGAGCAAGCTCTGCACTGCTGGTAGCCCGATCCCACAGCTGAAACACTTTTAAGAGACGGTCCTGGCGCTTGCTGGTCTTTCTTGGGCGCCCTGAAGCCTTTTTGGCAACAATGGAACCTCTCTCCTTGAAGTTCTTGATGATGCGATAAATTGTTGACTGAGGTGCAATCTTTCTAGCTGCGATACTCTTCCCTGTTAGGCCATTTTTGTGCATTGCAATGATGATGTCACGCTGTATAGCAGATATATATATGTGATGACAATAATCTATATCAAAAGGGCAACATACTATATAACATGCGCATAGCTATATGATAACATAGATTTACCTGACAGAAAGTCCAGTGGGTCAAAACGGAATCCGTTATACGCTGTCTCCGGCTAGAGGGTGACCGGGGTCTAAGCTGACCCTAACTGGGGTCCTAACTAATCCCTCAACCTGGAGGTACTGTTAAAGGTACAGAGGTCCAGGCCACCAGCGTAAACCCTGTCTCCTATCAATCCCTGCCAACTGTATTCTAGTCCTAAGAAGGACCCTGAATACCACCAAAGGGAATGACCGGGTAACGGTTAATGAACAGAAAGACATACAAGAAAGACAAGAAATAAAGTAAATAAAGTCTTACATACAACACTCACACACAGTAGGAACACCTAAGGTCTCAGAGATAAACTATAAGCTATAAGAGTAAAAAACAACTAAGGAGCTCTTAGCTTAAGTATTCTCAGAACCGCTCCAGTCTGCTAAACTATATGAATGCTTTCACCGGCATCAAACACCCAGACTGGCAGGAATATAAAGGAAACTAATTAGAACATAATCCAAAGCAGCCGGGCGAGGCTGGACCTAGTCTTAGCAAAGAGCTAGATAAAATTAACTCTCTCATTACCAAACACAAAGAAACAGCAGCTCAGCTGTGAGAAGTCAGAATGTGCAATCGCGACGATCTTCGTGGCGATGCACCCATGACAGTACCCCCCTTCTACGAGGGGCCTCCGGACCCTCATGACCAGGTCTGTCCGGGTAAATTGTGTGAAAGGTCCGAACCAATCGATCTGCGTTATCATCAGACGCAGGGACCCACGTCCTCTCCTCAGGACCATACCCCTCCAATGAACTTCCACGTTATCATTGACTACCACTGAAGGAGGAGGTAGAGGTGACGGTATGACTGGTGCCACATACTTTTTAAGTAATGACTTGTGAAACACATTATGAATTTTAAACGTAGGAGGGAGGTCCAGACGAAATGCCACAGGATTAATTATGGAACTGATCCTGTATGGCCCGATGAATCTGGGACCCAACCTCCAGGAGGGAACTTTAAGTTTTATATTCCTGGTAGACAACCACACCAGATCGTTCACCTTCAGATCTAGACCAGAAACTCTCCTCCTATCAGCCATCCGTTTGTAAGGGTTCTCCGTAACCTTCAGTCTTAAGCGATCTGGAACTATCAGTCTCCCTGGAAGTCCCACAGGGGCGTCCCCCTGAGCCCCCAATACCTCCCCCTCAAGCTCAGAGCATACAGCTGACACTACAACTCCCTCCTGAGGAATAGGAACCGGATCATCCGTCTTCCCGGCCCCTGGGAAAGTACGAGATAAGGCATCAGGAAGCAACTTTATTGAGCAGTCATATGTGCGATGAGGAGGTAACTCTTTACACCCCTCCTCTGAGAACTTCTCCCAAAAGTCCTCCAGAAAAGGAGGCAAAGTCCTAGGCACAACCGCACCGATGACCGTGCTCATACAGTTATTCTTGCAAAATTCACCCCACTGGCTTATCTTTCTGGATTGCCAATCAATCACTGGGTTATGTTTAGCCAACCAAAGAAGTCCCAACACAATAGGAGCAGGCAGACCCTCCAACACATAACAAGACAATTGCTCTTTATGTATTGCCCCTACTCGAAGATCTATGTTATGAACAGCTTGTACCAAGCTACCTTGACCAAGAGGTCTAGAATCAATAGAGAGTATAGGGACCGGTTTGGCCAATACACTCAGTTGCATACCATGCACCTGGGCAAACCGAGCGTCCACCAGATTAGCCCCGGACCCACTATCAAGAAAAACAGAAATCCTCTCAGTTCTAGTACCAATCACCACCTCCGCAGGCACGAGAAACTGAGAGGGATTTGGGGACGAAATACACACTCCCAGGTTAACTCCTTGGTTCAAAGAGGTCCGGGATGGACACCCCCCAACAAAATGTCCTCTCTCCCGCAAAAGAAACACCTTCTAGTCTTGCGGCTCACCGCTGATTCCCTCCTACAAAATGATGTCCCTCCCAACTGCATGGGTTCCTCAGAACAGACCAGGGGAACCTCAGTATAAGGGACTTTAGTAGTAGGTGGAGTCATCACGGGGGGCGGAGTTACCTCGCGTCTTCCCCGAAGACGTCTATCAATGCGAATAGCGAGGGCCATAGCAGCCTCCAGTGATGGAGGAGAATCATACTGAGCCAACACATCTTTTAATTTGTCAGACAACCCTTGACAAAACTGGCTCCTAAGAGCTGGGTCATTCCACTGAGTATCTGTTGCCCATCTACGGAACTCAGAAGAATATTCCTCCGCTGGACGATTTCCTTGCCGTATTTTACGTAACCTTGTTTCAGCAAGGGAGACTCGATCCGGATCATCATATACCAGACCCAGGGCAGCAAAAAATCGATCCACTGACTGGAGATCTGGGGAGTCTGGAGGAATAGAGAACGCCCAAGATTGAGGGTCCCCTTGTAAGAGCGAGATAACAATTCCCACCCTCTGCTCTTCACTCCCAGATGACCGAGGCCGCAGCCGAAAGTACAATTTACATGCCTCCCGGAAAGTAAAAAATTTGTCCCGCCCACCAGTGAACCTGTCCGGGAGAGCAACCTTAGGTTCAGATCTGGTTTGCTCCGGGGGGGACAAAACCTTGGACTTAATGTCTGCAAATTCCATGGACAACCCTGCAACTGCTGGGCCAGCTGGGCAACTGGATCCATGACAGCTGGGGAGAATCTTTAGTATTGGCCGGTGAAAATGTCACGCTGTATAGCAGATATATATATGTGATGACAATAATCTATATCAAAAGGGCAACATACTATATAACATGCGCATAGCTATATGATAACATAGATTTACCTGACAGAAAGTCCAGTGGGTCAAAACGGAATCCGTTATACGCTGTCTCCGGCTAGAGGGTGACCGGGGTCTAAGCTGACCCTAACTGGGGTCCTAACTAATCCCTCAACCTGGAGGTACTGTTAAAGGTACAGAGGTCCAGGCCACCAGCGTAAACCCTGTCTCCTATCAATCCCTGCCAACTGTATTCTAGTCCTAAGAAGGACCCTGAATACCACCAAAGGGAATGACCGGGTAACGGTTAATGAACAGAAAGACATACAAGAAAGACAAGAAATAAAGTAAATAAAGTCTTACATACAACACTCACACACAGTAGGAACACCTAAGGTCTCAGAGATAAACTATAAGCTATAAGAGTAAAAACAACTAAGGAGCTCTTAGCTTAAGTATTCTCAGAACCGCTCCAGTCTGCTAAACTATATGAATGCTTTCACCGGCATCAAACACCCAGACTGGCAGGAATATAAAGGAAACTAATTAGAACATAATCCAAAGCAGCCGGGCGAGGCTGGACCTAGTCTTAGCAAAGAGCTAGATAAAATTAACTCTCTCATTACCAAACACAAAGAAACAGCAGCTCAGCTGTGAGAAGTCAGAATGTGCAATCGCGACGATCTTCGTGGCGATGCACCCATGACAGATGACTGCACGTGTTTCTTTAGAGATAACCATGGTTAACAGAAGAGAAACAATGATGCCAAGCACCAGCCTCCTTTTAAAGTGTCCAGTGGTGTCATTCTTACTTAATCATGACAGATTGATCCCCAGCCATGTCCTCATCAACACCCACACCTGTGTTAATGGAGCAATCACTGAAAAGAGGTTAGCTGGTCCTTTTAAGGCAGGGCTGCAATGATGTTGAAATGTGTGTTTTGAGGGATATTCTAGCCAAATATTGACTTTGCAAGTAATTGCTGTTAAGCTGATCACTCTTTATAACATTCTGGAGTATATGCAAATTGCCATTAGAAAAAGTGAAGCAGTAGACTTTGTAAAAATTAATATTTGTGTCATTCTGTGTCAAGCATGCCACAATCACGCCTATCCTTAAAAAGCCAACCCTCGACCCAACCGCTATGTCCAGCTATCGCCCAATATCGCTGCTCCCATTCGCTTCCAAACTCCTGGAGCTGCATGTCCACGCTGAGCTTTCCTACCACTTCTCTTCTAACTTGCTCTTTGACACTCTACAATCTGGTTTCCGCCCCCATCACTCCACTGAGACAGCCCTGACCAAAATTACTAATGACCTACTTACAGCCAAAGCAAACGGACAATACTCTATACTCCTGCTTCTTGATCTGTCCTCTGCTTTTGACACAGTTGACCACTGCCTTCTACTACAGATTCTTTCCTCCTTTGGCGTCAAAGACCTCGCCCTATCTTGGATCTCCTCATACCTTTCCAACCGCACATTCAGCGTCTCCCACTCCCACACTACCTCCTCGTCCCACCCTCTCTCTGTTGGAGTTCCCCAAGGCTCTGTTCTAGGACCCCTACTCTTCTCAATCTATACACTTGGCCTGGGGCAACTCATAAAGTCCCACGGATTCCAGTACCACCTTTACGCTGATGACACTCAGATCTACCTCTCTGGCCCAGACATCACTTCTCTGCTATCCAGAATTCCGGAGTGTCTATCAGCCATTTCCTCCTTCTTCTCCTCCCGCTTCCTCAAACTCAATGTGGACAAATCTGAACTCATAATCTTTCCCCCATCCCACAGATCTTCCTTACCTGACCTATCTACCACAATTAACGACATCACGCTTTCCCCCGTACCAGAAGTCCGCTGCCTCGGAGTAACCCTTGACTCTGCCCTGTCCTTCAAACCGCACATCCAAGCTCTTTCTACCTCCTGTCGCCTTCAGCTCAAAAATATTTCAAGAATCCGTCCTTTCCTCAACCCTCAATCTACTAAAATGATTGTGCACGCCCTCATCATCTCCCGCCTCGACTACTGCAACACCCTCTTCTCTGGCCTCCCTGCTAACACCCTCGCACCTCTCCAGTCCATCCTTAACTCTGCTGCACGACTAATTCACCTCTCTCCTCGCTACTCCTCCGCTTCTCCCCTCTGCAAATCTCTTCACTGGCTCCCATTCCCTCAGCGTATCCAGTTCAAATTACTAATACTGACCTACAAGGCCATCTATAATCTGTCTCCTCCATATATCTCTGAACTAATCTCCCGATATCTTCCCTCACGTAATCTCCGATCCTCCCAAGACATCCTTCTATCCTCCACACTTATTCGCTCCTCACCCAAACCGCCTCCAAGACTTCTCCCGAATATCCCCCATCCTCTGGAATTCTTTGCCCCAACACATCCGACTATCAAACTCATTCAGATCCTTCAGACGGAACCTGAAAACCCATCTCTTCAGGAAAGCCTACAGCCTGCAATGACCCTGCTGCCTCCTCACCACTACCGGAGTTATTGCCTCAACCAACACCGGAACTGCTGCAACCCCCCGACCTACTGTCTCCTGCCTCACAATCCTGTAGAATGTAAGCCCGAAAGGGCAGGGTCCTCTCCCCTCTGTATCAGTCTGTCATTGTTAGTTTGTTTACTGTAAGTGATACCTGTAATTTGTATGTAACCCCTTCTCATGTACAGCACCATGGAATCAATGGTGCTATAGAAATAAATAATAATAATAATAATAATAATAATAATAATAATAATTCTCAAAACTTTTGGCCATGACTGTATACTCTACTGGTTCTCCTCCTATCTCTCTGACCGCTCCTTTACTGTATCTTTTGCTGGTTCCTCCTCCTCTCATCTTCCCCTTACTATTGGGGTTCCTCAAGGATCAGTTCTAGGCCCCCTCCTCTTCTCTTTGTACACCGCCCCTATTGGACAATCAGTAGATTTGGTTTCTAGTACCATCTCTATGCTGATGACACCCAATTATATACTTCTTCTGATATCACGCCTGCCTTTTTAGAAAACACCAGTGATTGTCTTACCGCTGTCTCTAACATCATGTCCTCCCTCTATCTGAAACTGAACCTGTCAAAAACGGAACTCCTTGTGTTTCCTCCCTCTATTAACCTACCTTTAGCCGACATTGCCATCTCCGTGCGTGGTTCCATCATTACTCCCCAGCAACATGCCTGCTGTCTTGGGGTCATACTCGATTCCAAGATTTCATTCACTCCCCACATCCAATCACTGGCTCGCTCTTATTATCTCCACCTCAAAAACATCTCTAGAATTCAACCTTTTCTTACTTTCGACTCTGCAAAAACTCTCACTGTTTCTCTTATTCATTCTTGTCTGTACTATTGTAACTCTCTACTAATCAGTCTCCCTCTTACCAAACTCTCCCCTCTCCAATCTGTCTTGTATGCTGCAGACAGAATCATATTCCTCACCAATCGTTATACCGATGCCTCTACCTTGTGCCAGTCATTACACTGGTTACCCATCCATTCCAGAATCCAATACAAACTTATTACCCTCACCCACAAAACACTCCATGGCTCAGCACCACCCTTCATCTCCTCCCTTGTCTCAGCCTACCATCCTACCCGTGCCCTCCGTTCTGCTAATGACCTGAGTTTGGCATCCTCAATAATCAGAACCTCCCACTCCCGTCTCCAAGACTTTTCACATGCTGCGCCAATTCTTTGGAATGTACTACCTAGGCTAATATGATTAATCCCAAATCCCCACAGTTTTAAGCGTGCCCTAAAAACGCATTTGTTCAGACTGGCATACCGCCTCAACGCATTAACCTAACTATCCCTGTTGGCCAATTCAAAAAATTTTCTACCATAATCAGGTACCTCGTATTATGTTCTCACCCACTTTATGCATTTAATAGTCCTCTGTGTCTGTACTGTTACATACTTTGGCTGTTAACTGGTTCATGCAGCATTACATGAACACCCGATTCGAACACTATGGCTGGTACGAACAATGAAAGCAATTGTTACCATCTACCTTTCGTGTCTCCCCTTTTTCCTCATAGATTGTAAGCTTGCGAGCAGGGCCCTCATTCCTCTTGGTATCTACTTTGATCTGTGTTTATTGTTATGCTGTAATGTCTATTGTCTGTACAAGTCTTTTCTATAATGTAAAGAGCTGCGGAATATGATGGCGCTATAGAAATAAAATTATTATTATTATTATACCACCTAAGCCATACATAAACTGTAACTGTAAGAGTCCTCATCATCACCTTACGTCCTTGCAATCATAAGACCTGACCATTCATGATCCTTTGTGCTGCTTGTGCATTCGCTTATGGTGGGCTTATGACTGGTGTAGTCATGCGATTACGGTGACCTTATAGTCTAAACCAGAGGTCTCAAACTGCATTCCTCAAGGGCCGCAAACAGGTCATGTTTTCAGGATTTCCATGTATTGCACAGGTGATAATTTAATCACCTGCACAGATAATGATTCCAGCACCTCGTGCAATGCTAAGGAAATCTTGAAAACACGCACGGTTTGCGGCCCTCGAGGAATGCAGTTTGAGACCCCTGGTCTAAACAGACTGTAAAGAACATCACACACAATATGAAAAGAAGTCAGTATTTATTGAAGCCATTCCGCACAGTGTGTGACCCCACCATTTGACATTGCCTTTAATGGATAAAAACCTTTCCTCCTCCGAACAAATAAATCAGATTTAAAATCTATATTTTAGAATACGATCTTTCAGGTTCTCTTGTTGTGTTGTAACAATGTACATAACATACCGTGGCATATTTGACATTTCCATGGACTCGTTTGTATGTTTTACTTTTGTATTAAAACAGCAACATTTATGCTTGGCTAGAAGCGCTGCTAATGGTGTGTAAACAGACAAGAGTCAATCATTCCCTATGGTAACACCAGAGCCATGTGAAGTGTTCCCCTTGAGATTATATGGAAAGAAAATCTACCATGTAGCATTAACCACTTTTCAGCTAGTAGTGCCTGACACTGGGCCCAAACAGCAAAATAAAGTACTTAGAGAAAAATTACATTCATTTAGCCATTTCAATACACATCGTTATTCTTATACAATACTTGATGGAAAATCTCTCAATCACACCGCCATATTATGCTTCACTGTTTTATATACTCGTAATAAGGCCTCTTTCACACATCAGTTTTTTGCCATCAGTAACAATCCGTTGTTTCGACGGATCTGTCGCAGATTGTGAAAAACTGATGCGACTGATCAATTTTTTCGACGTATCCGACGAAAAAACGGATCCGTCATATCAGTTTTTTCATCCATTTCTTCCTGTTTTCGACGGATCCGTTTTTTTAAAAGCCGCCAATTCAGTGCGCTGTACAGTAAAATCACACTGACATGTACCGTATTTTTCGGACTATAAGACGCAGACGAGAGCAAAATAAAGTCAAAATAATGTATATAATGCAATACATGTACTGTATTTTTCAGACTATAAGATGCACCGGACCATAAGACGCACCCCAAATTTTCAGAAGGAAAATTGGGAAAAAAAAATAATGTGTCAAATAATGCTACCGGCCCAGCTGTAAACTACTGCCGGGGATTCTGCGCAGCCTCATTGAGGTTAGCGGTAGTCAGTGAGACTGCGAGAGGTCCCTGGCTGACCTGAAGTGAACTCGATAGCGTGGGAAAAAGTTCAGAAACTTTCCCACGCTCCTGAGTTCATCTCCGGTCAGCCGGGCGCGCTGTTCAGACATGATTTCATTCATTCTGTCGTGGTTTACAGCCGGGCCGGTAGCATAAGCACCGGTCCCAGTTGTAAACTAGTTAACTCCTTGTGATGGATTGCAGCGGGGGACCTGAGTGAACGCAGAGGTATGGATATTCACACTATCACACTATCAGTATTTGGTCAGTATTTTACCTCAGTGTTTGTAATCTAAAACCAGGAGTGGAACAATCAGAGGGAAAGTATAATAGAAATACGGCACCACTTCTGCATTTATCACCCACTCCTGGTTTTTATCCTGGTTTTGGCTTACAGATACTGACCAAATACTGAACGTGTGAATGTGGAGTTAAATGGGATGAGCCACTGAGAATAGCGATTGACTGCAGAGCTGTTAATGTTGTTATTATTATTATTTGTAATATGGCCACAACGAATTTGGAAAAGAAAAGTTGAAAGAGGAAAACCGCTTTAATTACACTGATATTTTCAGAAACTGGTCAGTAATTTTTATGCCCTCATTATCGCCCCCTACAGAAGGGAAAGAGAAATGACAACTTTAGAAAGTAGATTTTTAAGTTGTAAATCTGGTTGTCACATTAAAGCGAGGTCATCCAGGTAACCAGGTACCATACTGTATGGTACATAGACGGGGACATTCTCTGGAAGGGTTAAGGACTGCATTAACTCTTGGCACGCCGTGTGAGTGCCGAGGCAGTTATGTCATCATACTGGAGAGGTCGTGGCTGGCTGAACAATGATACACTGTAATACCTCACGTGTAACGCTCGTCCTGCGCTCTGCCCGTGTGTGCGCCGAGCACTGAGCACAAGCGCTGCCAGACCAGCAAGTGCTGCCTGACTCTGAGGAGAGCGTGGACGGGCGGCGCCTCCTCCTCCCCCGCCGGAGTCACTCACGCGAGCAAAGCATTGGTTTGTTGACAGAGTGGATGAATGAGTGGAGAGCTCCAGCCCCGGCTATGGCAGCGCCCGGAGAGCAGGACACGCACTGCAGCAATAGCCCGGCTCCGGTCACTAGTAGGACCCTGACGCCTCCATCCTGGCAGCGGATCTATGAGGCGTGACAGCTCTGAGCACTGAGCACTCACCGTCCTGCGCATCATCTCCTGGTAGTGGACAGCTGCTCCCGCCACTGCTTCGTCTGCCACTGCTGCTCCTGCCACTGCAGCGTCTTCAGGACTATCACCTCTGGCACCACTGAGCTCTCAGGTAAATTGCCTTTTGGGATTTTTAGTCAGTGCATAGATACCAAAGCGGGAACACAGCCTAAATATGGATGGCTAGTTATTCACAAAGTGTGCCAGGCTACTAGGTCTGGTACTGAGGCACCTGTGCCGGGAGAAGTGAGGAGCCTTATACTTTGTTCCATATGAGATGTGCTCAGGATATATAGTTATGTTTCCATGTAAACATGGGCAGAATATCTGTCCATCTATCTATCTATCTATCTATCTATCTATCTATCTATCTCATCTATCTATCTATCTATCTATCTAATTACTATCTATCTAATTTTCTATCTTTATCTATTTTTCTTCTGTCTGTCATCATATCTATCTATCCATATCTATATTATCTTATCTATCTATCTATCATCTATCTATCTATCTATCTATCTATCTATCTATCCATATCTATCTATCTATCTATCATCTATCATATCTATCTATCTATCTATCATATCTATCTATCATCTATCTATCTATCTATCTATCTATCTATCTATCTATCTATCTATCTATCTATCTATCCCATATCTATCTATCTATCCTATCTATCTATCTATCTATCTATCTATCTATCTATCTATCTATCTATCTATCTATCTACTATTATCTATCTATCTATTATCTATCTTTTATCTATCTGTCTGTCTGTCTGTCGTCATCTCATATCTATCTATCCATATCTATTATTTATCTATTATCTATCTATCTCTATCATCATCTATCTATCATCTATCTATCCATATACTATCTATCTATCTATCTCTATCTATCTATCTATCTCATCTATCTATTATCTATCCATATCTATCTATCTATCTATCTATCACTATCTATCTATCTATCTATCTATCTATCTATCTATCTATCCATATCTATACCTATCTATCTATCTATCTATCTATCTACTATCTATCTATCTATCTATCTATCTATCTATCTATCTATCTATCTATCATCTTGCAATGTCCCCTGCACTTCCAGTATTACATACATGACTATAATTCCATTTCGCTGGTTGGCATATACGGTAATTATATAGTACCTGTTAATGTGATGTTGTCCACTAGTAACTATTACGGACAGTTGGGTGGCGGTGACCACCATGTGCCTGAATTCCCTAGCTGAGTTTTTAGGACTTACCAAGCCTTAGAAATACTCAGCATGTTTTCTTTAGAAAACTCAGCATGTTTTTTTCTTATACACTGGCAGTCATTTCCAAGTTGGAGAAAGTCTGCCAACACTTCCAGGGAAGTCTCCACGCTCCTGACTGAGGCACAGACATTGCCCGTCTATAATACATCGTGGCCAGGATGGATTTTTTTGTGAATTTCCTGGAAGCCTGCTTCATGACACCCCTAATAATGGCCTGTGACTGAGCTTGTCCTCAGCTTGTCTGGTGTCTCCTGTCATACAGGGCAGTGTAATCCCCATGCCAATGCCTTAATGTCTGGGGAGTCAGTCTGTTACTCTACAGATATGATCCCCTCGTGTGCACCCTCTCTGCGATGTTAGGGGATGTTCTGAAGAAGCTTCACTATCCATTATTTGCAGAATAGGAGCCCCGGCCTCAAGTTCAGTGACTTCCCTTTACAATGATGCATAAATGCCATCTCCTTTCCAGAAGTCAGTGGCAATTACTGTGAGATTGTGTTGCTCTTTCTGGCTAATGTATAGTGGAAGTAACATATTATTGTCCCAACAGGATATTGCTATTTTAGTGGTGGGATTCTCCGTTTCTGTGCTGCATGAACTCTTCTTATGTCTATGGTGGAGGATAACGCCGCAGCACGTAGAGGCGTGCCTCTAGATTTATGCTTTATTTATTGGAAATTCCCTTTATTAAAGGGAAGTCACCAGATTACGTGCCATACCACATCAATATACGATGTTTAGCAGTAATTTCATGATCAGTGTGAGTCTTTATCACTTACATGATACAGTACAGTAATAAGACGTGTAACCTCTGCTCCAGCTTCTCACTGACAGGCTGACACCCTACTCCAGATCCACCTCTGGTGCTTATCCAAAGTAATTAGACCAGAGCACAACACAATGATTTATCCCAGCAGTAATGGGAAGAAGATCATGGCCATAGAGCTGACAAATCCATTCCTTGTATTTGAAGTTTAACAGAGCCGATCCCCTTCACCAAAACGTGAGCGATGTTTTGTTTAAGCTGTCTTGTTAGGATCCCGGTGACACAATGTTTCCCACCTGTCCGCCTGCCAACGTTTAACCGTGCTTTGATATTAATTCAAATAAACTAAAGCCCAAAACCTTAAGGATGGAACAGCATGCTCATTTTCGGGTCACAATGAAAGCTATTTTCACACCACTCCTTTGAATTGGCACTTTTACGACCCCTGCCTCAATAATAGTCCCTTATCTTCATGGTGCAGCCCTCACTGAGGTCTTAACAAACAGCAATTGTTTGGAGGTTGGGAATTTAGCAATAACCTGCAGGACATTTTCTCATATTAGTCTTTTATTGTCTGATTCTTCAAACCTCTCAAAACAAATTGTATTAGATTGATTAACTTTATTTTATTGTATTATTTCTTTTTCTCACTTATATAGCACTATTAATTCCACAGCGCTTTACAGACATCATCATTGTCAACATTGGGGCTCACAATCTAAATTCACTATCAATAATTTTATTTATTAGTTGAAATGTACATTGATTGTATCATTATTCAACGTGTAAGCTTTAACAGCAGGTTTAAACTGTGACACAACATTGTCCAAACTTGCTGGCACTTCACACCAATGCACTAAAAAAAACAAAACATCATCTTCTCTTGACTAAAACATACCCTCAACATTCCAGGTCCTTTTTCATGGCAGCCACTATATCAGGGTGCTTATAATGCCCTATGTAAGACTGGCACAACATATAGTATGTACAATACTATGTCCAGTATTATGGACGTGGCTTTGTTACTTGGCTCTCCATTCAGCTAGTTTCTAGGTATTATGGACTGGACGTCTTCACAGTGCCTTGTTCAGTCATTATTTTGTGGCAGCCATTGTGTCTCGTTGATATTTGGACCAATATTATTCGCTTACAGTCAAGTTGGCATCTTGGATTAATACTAAATCATTCCTTATAGCCTTTAATTTTATATAATTTCTACGTTCAAAACCTTTGTTGGAACTAGAACAGAAATCAAATAGTGAACCATTATGTAAATGTCAATGAGATTGTAAGCTGTCTGACCTACAGTAGTGCCCAGGATATTACTGAAGGCACAGGCTCGGACTGGCCCCCAGTGGGCCCCTGTGCAGATTTGGGCCCCCAACACCACTATATGGGTAGTACTTGGTATAATTCACTTGATTCACTCCGTACAGAACAAAGCAGCATCTCATCATTCATTAATACAACTACCCAGTTTATTATTATATAGAGATATAGGTAAATTTGTGAACGGGGTAGTGTAATATTTGTATACAGGTGAAAAGTGGGCCACCAAAGTCAATGTTACTGGTGGGCCCTTGGCACCCCAGTCCGACACTGTGTAGGCAAATATGTAAAGTGAAGAGGTAGAACACATGGTACATATGCTATAGAGTAGGAATGAGCTGACCCGTGTAAGTTTGGATTGTTGGGTTCGACCGAACTTTAGTCCAAAGTTCCACCAGAACTGTACCCAAACTTGAACCTGAACGGCATAGAAATCAATGGTGACGCGAACTTTGGAGCAGGAAAATCTTTCTACCGCGCTCTCTCTTTCTGTCCTTCCCGGTCTCCCAAACTGTAAAATGGACTTCCAGGAGAGGTCTGTCTTTGGAGTTCAGCACCTAGGTGTCCGGTAAGAACCCCGAACTTTACAGTTCGGGTTCGCTCATCCCTATTAAAGAGTAATCATCATTTTATTTTTGGTTAATAAATCAATAGAACAAATGAAAAAAATAAACTTTGTAATAGATCTTATAGGAAAAATCTGCTTCTTTCTCCTCCTACATTGATCATTCCCTTTAAACTAATGGGTAAAATCTGTGAAATCCATATTCAGTGAAGAAAAAGGTTCCCATAACTGAAGCAGGAGATGACAGTTGGTGCTTATAAGATTCCATGGAAAAGGAGAAGTGAGGAGGAGGAGGGAGATGCTAGAGGCAAAAAGAAATATTCTGCAGCAAGTTCTTGTGAAACGACAGTTATACTATCTCAAAGACATGAAAATCTGCCTTCGCTGAATATTGAGTTTACTAAGTGAAAGATCAGTCCGGGAAGAGAAAGAAGCAGAGTTCTCTGATAAGGCATTTCACAAAATGTCTTAATTCTATGAGTCCTATTGACTTCTGTAAAAAAAACAGTTACAATTTAACTGCAGAATATTGAACAGTGACATGTGCAAAATGGAAACGTGTGGTCACCGATCATCATGAAAACTGTTTATATGTGAATATGGGAAAATGGGAAGTTCATGTAGAATGATCTGGTGGTTACATTACAAAGAGGTATATTTCTCCTAGCTTTACAGATACTTGGAAGCATAGGAGGATTGTTTAGTAATATGCATAATTATATAAAACCTGAAAGATTGTAAGATCTGTCAGGGCATGATGTGCTGAACAGCTTGTTTTTTTCACCGTTGTTTTTCAAGATGAGTTGGTATTCAGAAAATCTGCAGTATATATGGAATTAAGAAAGATTTCCGCACAAATTAGCTGCAGTGGCTATACTATTTTGAATGGGTTATTACTGGGATTTGTTATTTAATGTGGGGATCAAAATGATTTAGGATAGAAATGACTTAGGCAAGAAAACAACAAGAAGCGGCATTGATATGTTCAAATGTAACAGAGATGGCTTCCAGTATTGTAGAAAAATACATCTGGTGATCCTTTTGTTGTAAATTAAGTGCGAGCAGTGATGCCAGCTTTTCATTTCTATGTGAAATAAGCCTGAAGTAAACATTATGGTGATTATTGGCGCTGATATATTGTATCTTCAGTAGAGATGAGCGACTTTCCTGTTTTTCGGGTCGAGTCGGGTTTCGTGAAACCCGACTTTCTCAAAAGTCGAGTCGAGCGAAGTCGGCCGACTAACGGAAATGGTCGGGTCGGAGTCGAAAATCCGACCCCAATGCAAATCAATGGAGAACAAAAGGGGAATATAATATAATATAATTGCCCCCTTATCACAGTCAGGCAGCTTACTAATCAGATGTGATGCTCCACACAAGCAATTTGTACACTGTCACTGGCAAGCAGCTCTGCTACTCCACCAAATTAATTGCCCCCTTATCACAGGCAGACAGCCTACTAATCAAATCTGATGCTCCACACAAGCAATTTCTACAGCTTCACTGGCAGGCAGGCAGCCTAAGAACAAGCGTTGCTGCACACAGCAAAATCCTCCCCTCTCACTGCATAGTCACTGTACAGCTAATCGCTATCAGCAGAAAGTAATTTTTTTTTTAGGCCCTGCCTAACGCTCTCCCTGCTCAGATGCACAGCCCACAACATTCCCCCACACTGAGATCGGCAGATGTAAAATGGCAGTCGGCGCTGAGGGATTTTATATGCACTGTGACGCCACTGAAAGCCAGCCAATCGCTGCAATGCCCTTCTCTAAGATTGTGCTGGCCGCTGGCTATGTCATCCCGTTGCCCACAGCCTGCGTCCTTGCTCATTGGCCAAGAAAAGGCGCTTAAAGTGTAGGGGAAAACCGACTCCAGCAAAATGGTCGCCGAACACGTGACCGAACTCACTCCACGGTCGGGTTTCATGAAACCCGACTTTGGAGAAAATCGGCGACTTTTGAAAATGAACCACCTGTTTCGCTCAACTCTAATCTTCAGTTATTTAGTGTGAAAGCTGATGTTCATCATAGCATTGCAATTTTTGTGCTCTGTCCTAAAACTAAAGTACGTCTTTGATTTTTTGGCATTCCTATCGAACAGTTCTAATATAGGTGTTTAATTATTTTTTTATAAATATAATATAATAGATGGACTCTGATGAAACTTACATAAGATACAACTTATGTTCCTGCGTCACTAGAAGAAGGATATTTGTGCTCAGTACATGGGCTCATGCACAATGGTGTATTTTGGTATGGACTAACAGCGTGAGCTATGTATACATCCAATGATCATATGCCACGTACAGACACATATTACTCCGTAGAAGCTTTGCATCATAATCTAACACTCTAACATCTTTTATCGGGGCTGAAAACTTAGTATAAGAAGGGATTATCCTTGTAGTGGACAACCCTTTAATACTTGGTGACCTTGTCAAATGCAAATTAAAGGGAATCTATCACCAGGTTTTTGCTACCTTATCTGAGAGCAGCATAACGTAGGAAAAGAGACCCTGATCCCATAATCAGAGTTTTTAGGTGTGGCATCTAGCAGAGCTGAGAAACCTAACCCCACCCACACATAACTCTCTATGTACGTTGTCTATTGACAGTGAGCTGCTTATCAGAGGAAGGGACGTGGTCAGAACCAGGGCTTGCGTGCACTGTGGTCCAAGCAGTAATATTCTCTCAGTGATAAAACCTTCATTGTATGGACATAACAGTGCACAGCCTAATAAGTGACACATTGCTGAAATCTGTATCTCAACTGCTACATTATGCTGTCCTCAGATTACATAGCAAAAACCTGCTGACAGATTCCCTTTAATGTCAGCATGACAAGAAAAAAGTAAATATGGTATTTCTCTAGTATACAGTATGTAAATTATGCTTTTTACAGGGTTATCACTTTTAATACTTAAAAAGTAAAAGCTGCATAAAAATAAAAATAACCGGTATAAAGGCTCTCCATGAGATCCAGCAAAGAAGCTCCAGTGGTGCTCCTAGTAGACTCGTGATCACTGTAGTCAATTAGTGGCCTTAACAGTAATGTGATGTAGTAGGAGCATCATGGCTCCCATTGCTGAGTGGTGATGCTTGTAACACAGCTTGTGACTGCTGAGGCCACCAAATGACTGCAGCAGCCATGTGTCCACTACTGTAGATGGCACCTTCAGAGCTTCTGCACTGAATCATGAGGAGAGAGAAAAGGTGAGTAGTATATTTTTGGTACATTATCACATATGCTGTAGTCTTTCCTATTTTTTTCTACACTTAACCCCTTCACCCCCAAGGGTGGTTTGCACGTTAATGACCGGGCCAATTTTTACAATTCTGACCACTGTCTCTTTATGAGGTTATAACTCTGGAACGCTTCAACGGATCTTCGCGATTCTGAGATTGTTTTCTCGTGACATATTGTACTTCACGATAGAAGTATAATTTCTTCGATATAACTTGCGTTTATTTTTGAAAAAAAACACAAATATGGCGAAAATTTTGAAAATTTTGCAATTTTCAAACTTTGAATTTTTTTTCCCTTAAAACAGAGAAATATGTCACAAAAAATAGTTAAGAAATAACATTTCCCACATGGCTACTTTACATCAGCACAATTTTGGAACCAAAATTTTTTTTTGTTCGGAAATTATAAGGGTTAAAAGTTGACCAGTGATTTCTCATTTTTACAACAAAATTTACAAAGCCATTTTTTTAGGGACCACCTCACATTTGAAGTCACTTTGACGGGTCTATATAGCAGAAAATACCAAAAAGTGACAACATTCTAAAAACTGCACCCCTCAAGGTACTCAAAACCACATTCAAGAAGTTTATTAACCCTTCAGGTGCTTCACAGGAGCTGAAGCAACGTGGAAGGAAAAAATTAATATTTAACTTTTTAGCCACAAAAATGATCTTTTACAAACTTTTTTTTTATTTTGACAAGGGTAAAAGGAGAAAATGGGCAGATAAAGTTGTTGTGCAATTTCTCCTGAGTACGCCAATACCCTATATGTGGGGGAAAACCACTGTTTGGGCGCACGGCAGAGCTCGTAAGGGAAGGAGCGCCGTTTGACTTTTTCAAACTAAAATTGGCTGGAGTTGAGATTGGACGCCATGTCGTGTTTGGAGAGCCACTGATGCGCCTAAACAGTGGAAACCCCCACAAGTGACACCATTTTGGAAACTAGACCCCTAAGGAACTTATCTAGATCTGTTGTGAGCACTTTGAGCCCCAAAGTGTTTCACAAAAGTTTATAATGCCTGGGTGTGAAAAAAAAAAAAAACAATTTTCCACAAAAATGATTTTTTAGTCCCAAATTTTTGATTTTTCCCAAGGAAATTGGACCCCAAAAGTTGTTGTCCAATTTGTCCTGAGTACGCTGATACCCCATATGTGGGGGGGGGAAACTGTTTGGGCGCACGGCAGGGCTTGGAAAGAAAGCAGTAACGTTTTGGAATGCAAACATTGATGGGGGTCATGTTCCGTTTGTAGTGCCCCAGATGAGCCTAAACAGTGGAAACCCCCCACAAGTGACCCCATTTTGGAAGCTAGACCCCCTAAGGAACTTATCTAGATGTGTGGTGAGCACTTTGAACCCTCAAGTGCTTCACGCAAGTTTGTAATGTAGAGCCGTGAAGAAAAAAAATCATATTTTTTCCACAAGCATGATGTTTTAGTCCCCAATTTTTTATTTTCCCAAGGGTAAGAGGAGAAATTGGACCACAAAAGTTGTTGTCCAACATGTCCTGAGTACGCTGATACCCCATATGTGGGGGGGAACCACTGTTTGGGCGCACGGCAGGGCTTGAAAGGGAAGGAGCGCCGTTTGACTGTTTCCAACCAAAATTGGCTGGAATTGAGATTGGACGCCATGTTGCATTTGGAGAGTCCCTGATGTGCCTAAACAGTGGAAACCCCCCACAAGTGACACCATTTTGGAAACTAGACCCCCCAAGGAACTTATCTAAATGTGTAGTGAGAGCTTTGAACCCCCAAGGGCTTCACAGAAGGTTATAACGTAGAGCCGTAAAATTAAAAAATCATGTTTTTTCCACAAAAATGATCTTTTCACCCCAATTTTTATTTTCCCAAGGGTAACAAGACTCCAAAAGTTATTGTGCAATTTGTCCTGAGTACGCTGATACCCCATATGTGGGGGTGAACCACTGTTTGGGTGCATGGCAGAGTTTGGAAGGGAAGGAGCGCCGTTTGACTTTTTCAACGCAGAATTGGCTGGATGCCATGTCGTGTTTGGAGAGCTCCTGATCTGCCTAAACAGTGGAAACCCCCCACAAATGACACCATTTTGGAAACTAGACCCCTCAAGTAACTTATCTAGATGTGTGGTGAGCACTTTGAACCCCAAAGTGCTTCACAGAAGTTTATAACGTACAGCCGTAAAATAAAAAATCTTTTTTTTTTTTTTACAAAAATGATTTTTTCGCCCCCAATATTTTATTTTCACAAGGGTAACAGGAGAAATTGGACCCCAAAAGTTGTTGTCCAATTTGTCCTGAGTACGCTAATACCCAATATGTGGGAGTAAACTACTGTATGGGCGCACGTCGGGGCTCGGAAGGGAAATAGTGACGTTTTGGATTGCAGACTTTGATGGAATGGTCTGGGGGCGTCATGTCGCATTTGGAGAGCCCCTGATGTGCCTAAACAGTGGAAACCCCCCACAAGTGACCCCATTTTGGAAAATAGACCCCACAAGGAACTTATCTAGATGCGTGGTGAGCACTTTGAACCCCGAAGTGCTTCCCAGAAGTTTATAACGTACAGCCGTAAAAATAAAAAATCTTTTTTTTTTTTTACAAAAATGATTTTTTTCGCCCCCAATATTTTATTTTCACAAGGGTAACAGGAGAAATTGGACCCCAAAAGTTGTTGTCCAATTTGTCCTGAGTACGCTGATACCCAACATGTGTGAGAAAACGACTGTATGGGTGCAGTCTGGGCTCGGAAGGGAAGTAGTGACGTTTTGGATTGCAGACTTTGATGGAATGGTCTGGGGGCGTCATGTCGCATTTGGAGAGCCCCTGATGCGCCTAAACAGTGGAAACCCCCCACAAATGACCCCATTTTGGAAAATAGACCCCACAAGGAACTTATCTAGAAGTATGTTGAGCACTTTGAACCCTAAGTGCTTCACAGAAGTTTATAACGTACAGCTGTAAAAATAAAAAATCCTTTTTTTTTTTTTTTTTACAAAAATGATTTTTTCGCCCCCAATATTTTATTTTCACAAGGGTAACAGGAGAAATTGGACCCCAAAAGTTGTTGTCCAATTTGTCCTGAGTACGCTGATACCCAACATGTGTGAGAAAACGACTGTATGGGTGCACGTCTGGGCTCGGAAGGGAAGTAGTGACGTTTTGGATTGCAGACTTTGATGGAATGGTCTGGGGGCGTCATGTCGCATTTGGAGAGCCCCTGATGCGCCTAAACAGTGGAAACCCCCCACAAGTGACCCCATTTTGGAAAATAGACCCCACAAGGAACTTATCTAGAAGTGTGGTGAGCGCTATGAAGCCCCAAGTGCTTCACAGAAAATTTATAACATACAGCCGTAAAAACAAAAAAATCATTTTTTTTTTACAAAAATGATTTTGTCGCCCCCAGTTTTTTATTTTCCCAAGGGTAACAGAAGAAATAGAACAAATTGCACAATAACTCTTGGGGTACAGAGTACACTGATACCCCATATGCGGGGATAAACTACCTTTTGGGTGCATGGCAGAGCTCAGAAGTGAAGGAGCACCGTTTGACTTTTTCAACGCAGAATTGGCGGGAATTGAGATCAGACGCCATGTCACATTTGGAGAGCCCCTGATGTGCCTAAACAGCAGAAACCCCCCAATTCTAACTCCAACCCTAACCCCAACATACCCTAACCCTAGTCCCAACCCTAACCACAAACCTAACCCTAACACACCCCTAACCCTAATCCCAACCATAACCCTAATACTAACTTTAGCGCCAATCCTAACCCTAACTTTAGCCGCAACACTAACCCTAATGGGAAAATGGAAATAAATACATTTTTTTAATTTTATTATTTTTCCCTAACTAAGGGGGTGATAAAGGGGGGTTTGATTTACTATTTATAGCGGGTTTTTGTGATTGGCAGCTGTCACGCTAAAAGACGCTTTTTATTGCAAAAAGTAGTTTTTTGCATCACCACATTTTGAGAGCTATAATTTTTGCATATTTTGGCCCACAGAGTCATGTGAGGTCTTATTTTTTGCGGGACGAGGTGACGTTTTTATTGGTACCATTTTTGAGCACGTGACATTTTTTGATCGCTTTTTATTTCGATTTTTGGGAGGTTAGAATGAACAAAAATCAGCAATTCATGAATTTCTTTTGGGGGAGGCGTTTATACCGTTCCGTGTGTGGTAAAATTGATAAAGCAGTTTTATTCTTCGGGTCAGTACGATTATGGCGATACCTCATTTATATCATTTTTTTATGTTTTGGCACTTTTATAGAATAAAAACAATTTTATATAAAAAATCATTATTTTTGCATCGCTTCATTCTGCGAGCTATAACTTTTTTATTTTTTCGCTGGTTGATGCTGTATGATGGCTCGTTTTTTGCGGGACAAGATTGCGTTTTCAGCGGTACCATGTTTATTTATATCTGTCTTTTTGATCGCGTGTTATTCCACTTTTTGTTCGGCGGTATGATGATAAAGCATTGATTTTTTGCTTAGTTTTTTTTTTTTTTAAGGGGTTCACTAAAGGGGTTAACTAGTGGGACAGTTTTATAGGGGGGATCCGTTACGGACGCGGCGATACCAAATATGTGTACTTTTATTGTTTTGTTTTTTTATTTACAGGAAGAAATGAATTTATTGGGGAATATATATTTTTTTTTTTGATGATTTTTTTTACCACTTTTTATTTCTATTTTTTTTACTTTTTTACTTTGTCCCAGGGTGGGACATCACAGTATTTTAGCAGATCGCTGGTGTGACAGTGTGCACAGCACTCTGTCACACCAGCGATCGCTCTGGCATCGCTGCAGGCTTCCTCTGCGCCTGCTCTCAGCAGGCACTGAGGAAGCCGCCTCCCTGCAGGACCCCGGCGCCATCTTGGATCCGGGGACCTGGAGGGAGGACGGACCCTCGGAACAGCGCGACACATCGCGCTGCTCTGAGGGTCTCAGGGGGCGCGCAGGGAGCCCCCTGCCTGCGCGATCCTCCCCTGTGCCCCGGGCACACCGCGATCATGTTTGATCGCGGTGTGCTAGGGGTTAATGTGCCGGGAGCGGTCCGTGACCGCTCCTGACACATAGTGCTGGGTGTCAGCTGTGATATACAGCTGACACCCAGCGGCGATCAGCTACGCTCCCCCCGGGAGCGCAGCTGATCGCCTATGACGTACTATTCCGTCCATGGGAATTAGGTCCAGGGTCACATGGACGGAATAGTACGTCTGATGGCAGAGAGGGGTTAAATTACCCCTTGAAGGCGCCACGTTCACATGTTCAGTATTTTACATCAGTATTTGTAGGCTAAAACCAGGAGTGGGTGATAAATACAGAAGTGGTGACATGTTTCTATTATACTTTTCCCCTGATTGTTCCACTCCTGGTTTTGGCTTACACATCCTGAGGTAAAATACTGACCAAATGCTGAATGTGTGACCATGGCCTAATATATGGCCTTTGGAACAAGGTTAATTTACATCCTACTACTAAAGCAATGTTCTAAGGAAGGCTGCTTTAATAGCAGTTTCCATTCAGGCTTGAATTGGCCCTCTGGAGAGCCAATTAATCATCCGGTGGCCCTCCGACTCAACAAGTGTATTTCACTGCAGCAGGTTTTCCCCACTGGTGATGCCCTCTTCTGTGCCATCTCTCCATAAAACGATGCACTTTTTCTAATGCTATTGTCATCTCAGCCGCTACATGCACATTGTAATCTGACTGGTTTATTTAAAGGGGTTATTCTGGACTATTAATTTTTTTTACTTATGAGTCTAAGAATTTATATGCCGGTAGATGATAACTAGCTTCCTGTTGTGCCCAGGACCCAGATCTGCCTGCTTAGAACAGTCACAAACTACTCCTGCTGGCAATTCTGGGGCTTCCGCATTGACAAAACAGCTGCTTCTCTTTTGCTCTCTTCCGTTGTCTTGGTATGACTGCGATGTCATGCTGGCAACTATGATAGCTGATGCATAACTGCAGGGAGCCAGCTGTCAATCAACAAGATGTCAGCAGTCACACCTGTAGTAGCCCGGAAGAGCTGCTCTGTTGATGTGAAGCAGCAGAATCGCTGGCAGGAGCGGTCTGTGACATCGAGTGCTGAGTAGACCACACAGCTAGATAGCAACAGCTTGTCTTTCACTTCTTAGCCCAATAGGAAAAAAAATAAAGTAGTCCTGGAAAAGCCATTTAATAAACTATACAGTTTACTACCCAAACGTAGCAACTAAGATGACATCTTGCCTCACCTTATCTCCTCACACCACTTACACTATATATTCAGTTTTTTTGCAGTCAGCATACAAAGTCGGTATTATTGTAATACATTTTTGCTTCAATCAATTTTTTTAAATCATGATAAAAATGTGGGTTTTTTTTTGCCTAGATTATCCGAATAGTGTAAAAAATATTTTTACCCCTGTTTTGGAAAGCCGTGACAAAAATGCACTATGATTGCATCCTGGAAATTCACCTGAATGAGAGTTAGAATATTGCTAACAGCAAGCTGTCAAGAAAAATAAAACAACAAAAAGATAAAAAAAATCTTGTACATTACTTTTCCAATTACTTTCGACCCCTTTTCCTCCATACGTTCAGGAACTGTGGCTTCTTCCCAGCTGTAAAGAAACGTACAACTCCCAGTACATCCTGACAAGTGCATGCATATCTTCAGACCCTGCTCGGGGTTGTAGCTTTAATTACAGCCGGTGAGACACAGATTGCATCCCCCTTTATTGCCCTTGACCTCTTAGGTTGTTACAGTTTGCAGTCAGTCCTGCAGTTACACTCAATTACTGCTACATAATTTTGAGGCTATTTTTTGCAAAAAGAAAAAAAGGCAAAACATGATAACGGATTTACTTTTTGTTCCATTCCCCTTCAAAAAATTACTCTTTCAATAATATCAACAATAAGTGAAAAAAAACAAGTATTTGCCGTATATGGCTATGACGAAGAAGCGAAAACTTTAGAATACTTCAATGAAAAAAAACTGCACTCTGAAAGACAAAAAGTGAAGATATACATATAATTATATGGTGGGCTCCCAGATTTAATTCCACTGGTGCGTCTTAGGGTGCGAGTGCTCACAATAATCTTGCAGTCTAAACAGGCTGCTAATCATTCAAAAAACATGTAAAGCACTCATTGTTCGAGTGAAAAGATCTTTTGGTTTGCTCAAAAAAATCATAATTCTCGGTAGAACATTATCCTATTTAAACAGGACCTGTGCTGCTGAGAACATTGGCAGCCTACGTGCACAGAATGATCCATTACAGTACACATCTGAAGCATGTTTTGCCTGTTTAAACAGGCTATTATATGATGGTAAATATTTTTAGATCGGCAGTTAACACTGATCGGCGTCTAGAATAAAACCAGCACTAAGAACCCCAGTCTAAGGGTAGAGTCAGACGGCCGTAATATTCTGAGGATCGCATTGCAGTGCTCGGACTGGCCGTCTCATCTCCTACAGCAGTGTGACAGCATGTATTTCCAGGCAGCTATCACGCTCGGGTCAGGAGAGATGACAGCCATTCCAAGCATTACATTGTGATCCTCATCCCAGTTATACGGCCGTCTGACTCTTCCCTTACACTGTTTTCGCTCGTATCTCTTCACACCAACTCACAGATCTCACTTGTGCTTCCCCACTCGATTCATGTCGTCCTTTAGCTTAAATCTTCACATACCCCTTTCTATATAACATTAAAAGATTTAGCAACTTTTATTATTCTCTTAGCAATTCTTCCCACACTTCAGAACTTAGCTGTAGTTAGCAATGAGGTAGCTGTGCTTTGTATTTCATAATAGGTCAATGTCGTTGAGTTCAGAGTCAGGCCAGTACATAGGAAACAGCTGCCTTAGGGCATGGCTGTCTCTTCTGAAGGGGATTTCATGTTACCCAGTCCCACTTTTTTTGTGATCTGAATAGATTAGAATGCTCATACAATGCTGAAACTATCTGTCACGGAGCTCTGGACACTGTATATGTATAAGGAATGGACACAGTTATGCAGTAGTTAGAATCAGGAAATGAACAGACTGTGCATCATTGTGTTTTTCTAGTCACTGGGCACATTATTCAATATGGACGCAATTATTGTGGGATAAAGGTGCTTTTTTGGGGGTATTTTCAAATGTAGCATTTGTTAAATTTGTTGCAGAAGATCCTCCAGAATTGGTTTTGTGCCAGTGATGTGTTTTATGTCAACTGTATTGGGACTGCACTTTATATTTGTAAAGTTATTCATCATTTTGAATTTACACTTTCATTACAGTAAACAGCTATCCTCTATTAGACTATAACGGAAAACACAAATAGATGTCTGCTTAAGGATTTAACTTAATTGTAACTTATTAAATCTATTGTATATAATTGATTACCTGTTTTATTTATAAAGGGTTGTTTGACTGGCAAGTTTGCAACATTAGAGTAAACGCTTGTGCACATGACTGGTTTTCTTATTCTTACACGCATGTTGTCCATGATATTCTTGGATAGCAATCATACCTATGATATGCTATGGGGCTGTGCATGTGTTCGATATTTTCTTTGGACATGGCCGACTTTGATCACAGTGTTGGATCAAAATCTGCAATGCATGTTTATGGAGCGGTGAAAAAAATTGAATGACAGAATGGAAACCTTTATTTTTCTCTCTACGTTCGAGAAAAACTGATGCCACTCTGATTAAATTCTGAACAAAGTCTGATCAGATTAATCGGACTGTTTTTCTTGGATGTGAAGAAATCGGTCGTGTGATGTGTTAGGGTTGAGTTCCCGCTGCTGCACAGAGGGAGTTTCGAACCGGTCCCGCTGCGGTCTCACATCCATCTCCGTCCGCAGTGGAGCCTGCTCAGCAGAGACGTCGGTCCCAGCATCTTGCCCATTCCAATACTGTGCAGAGACTTGCTGCTGCCTCTCCTGCATCTGCTATTATAGCCAGTACTGGAGCAGACGTCTTTGGGACGAAGTCCTGCGTTTCCCCTTCTGAGCATGCCCAGGGTAAGATCTCTCATTGGAGATCAGGGATCACATGTTCAGGTACTGCAGCAGCTCCTATTGGTCCGCCAGGAAGGCCCTGAAACTACATGTGTTTTGGAACAGTTTCTCATTGGTCCTTGTTTCTGGCAGGTCCTGTAGCTGTTACTAGCAGCGGGCTTCGCCTGCACAGTGGACCCAGGGCTGCGAACGCACCTCTCAACAATATCTATTAGGTGCGTTCCGCAGACCCTAACATGATGCTACCCTAAGTATCTATGAACACAGTTCAACTGCAATGTCTACTTCAACAATCCCTAACCAGGGGCCAGGTCACCGATAAACTTGCTGCAAGGGTCAAAAACATAACACTGGTTTGGTCCTGATGAAGAGGTTTGAAAACCTTGAAACGCGTTGACATAATAAACTTCATGCTTCGCCTTCGTATGTGATTGTATCTTCAAACCATGGGCAGCGCGGACTCTAAACCACCTAATTCCTCATTTATTGAAAACATATCACTGACATTTATCACAAGAGTAGGAATCTTATTACTTGGTCATGTATATTCAAAAGATGTTTCTCAAAATATTCATTTTTGTTCAACTATTACTGTTTAATTTGAAATCGAATTGTGATGATTAAAACATTGTTGAATTCTGTTCTACTATATTATGAAGTCATCCAAAAAACACATTTAATCCACAGATTGTTGCGTTGTCTTTCGCAAATGCTTTAAATAACAAGTTTATCAAACTGACCTGTTGTTTAACAGATTTTTCTGTTCCATGTAGTTTTAAAGATGTTTGGCAATGTTTTTTTTCATATCATGATCTTTGTTAAAAATAAAAGAACAAAAACACGAAATTAGCAGGCCTGCAATTTTCACATTGGTCACATGAGCCTTTTAAGATTCATACTTCCTGTCTATTCAAGAAGAGTTTTCAGCTTGGCTCCATATTATCACAGACAGGATTACAATGATGGTGTAAATACGATATTTTTGATCAACCATTATTGCATTTTAATGCAATGTTGCGGCAACAAAAAAAATCTTAATTCTGGCATTTTAATATTTTTTCTCGTTACACCGTTTACCAATTAGATTAATTTTTTTTAAATATTGATACTGTAGATCGGTCGGTTCTGAACTCGGTGATACCAATTATGTATTTATATATTTATTATTATTGTTTTATTTTGAATAAGATAAATGTGGTGATTTGAACTTTTATATTTTTTTATTTTTTAAAAACTTTTTTACTTTTTACCTGCTTCAATAGTCTCCATGGGAGACTAGAAGCTGCAATCATCCGATCACTTGGTCTACACAGAGCAGAGCTTCAGCCCTGCTCAGAGTAGCAGAAATCCTCTCTTGATATAAGCACTAACCGCTGGACAGTGCTCATAGCTGTCTGACAATAACAACCACAGGGGTCTCTTGCAGACCCTGGGTTGTCATGCCAATCCATCAACGTCCCACTGTCATGTGACATGAGCGCCAATGGCAGGAATTAGTGACGTGCTTCCAGCACGAGCGTGTTAAATTCCCCTGTCATTATTGACAGCGGCATTTAACATGTTAACATCCACGGTTGGATCGCGATTCCACCCGCGGCTGTTAGGGCACATGTCAGCTGTTCAAATCAGCTGACATGCCGGAAAACTTGCGGGCTCATCACCGGAACCCGCAGCAAACATGGGGAAGCCACTTTAGATGTAACTGTACGTCTCAGGTGGTAAACGGGTTAAACTTTGTATGTAGACCTTTGGGGACATAGGGGACTGTGGAGGCCATCATACTATATTGGAAGCTTTGTGGTCTGTCATATTGTGGGTGAGTATCGGGGACATTCTTACTATACGGGGTACTTTGTAGTCTGCCTTATTCTGTAGGGAGTTGAGTGGTCTATCATACTGTGAGGTGGGATGTGATGGCATCATACTGTGTGGAGAGGGCTGTGGAGGGAATCATACTGTGTGAAATGACATAATCACTAGGGGACATAATCACCTTTTAGAGGCAGTGGGGACAATCTTAAATGTTAAGTTGGTATTTATGAAGCATTATTACATTATTGCTTGTATACTGATTATTTTCAGTTACAACATGCTCATCTGCAGAGGTTCCCCTTTAAAACTATGATTAGGGTGTACCACCGTAGTTGTAAATTTTGTTAACTACATTAGGGGCTCACCCCAATCCCACCCATGCTGAACCCTTAGGTACACTTGTACATGGGACCCACCATTCACAATAAATGTCACAGCTGACCTTGAACCTCCTCCCTTAATTATGACCTTTGTACAGGCTCATTAAATATTTGAATATAAACGTTAGAGTCTGGGTCTGACCATTGTTGCTATGTACACTTGTTTTCTGAAATAAGAGGTAGAGTCTAAGAAAGCCCCAGTAGCCTGTATGAGAATTGCAATATTCCCATTTTTTATTTCTTTATACAGTTTACGATATTATTATTATTTATTATTTTAGCGCCATTTATTCCATGGCGCTTTACAGGTGAGATGGGGTATACATAATAAATACAAGTACAGTAATCTTAGACAATACAAGTTATGACTAGTACAGGAGGAGAGAGGACCAATATTCATGGAAATATTTAAAGATATGTAAATAATAACATTGGCAAAAATCAAAAATAATACATTTTACACAAAAACCTGATTTAAAGAATAAGGACTGTTTTGATGATAGCTTGCCTTGAAAACCAAGGCTTTCTTATACACACAGATGCCCCACACAATTAAAGTGAAGGTAAAAAAGGTTGTCTAAGATGTATCAAAATGTACCGAATGTGCTAAGATAAAAAATAGGTTATAGTCACCTACTAGTTCTTCTGAGTTCTACTTGGAAAGTATTTATAGAAATATAATATGAAGTATGTATTTTGGCAAAGCTGTCTAAAAATTATCCAAACATATCTCTTGAGAGTCTTCATACTGATAAATCATATTTTATCATCTTTTACGAGTGCAACAAAATGTTAGTGGATCCTCCTACAGCTTTTTGAAATAGCATGGTGGGTGTAATTATTTATTCCTTCACTCATGGTCAGCCATATCTAATTTCTTAACCTATTGGCCTTAGATTAATAATGTGGTACATTTATGGCATCAAAAAGAATGTGGGAGCTGTCTTCTCACATAAGAAACTAATGACTCTATATACAGTATGCTATGTGAAAAAGTCTTTCATAAAATAAAGGCCCATTTCTGTAGATCCTCAGGATGCTGATATTTTACTGTTGTGTATACGCGTTAGTAGTGCATTCATGTAAATCTGGTAACTCTCAGTATTTCTGTGTAAATGGTATGTTTATAACAAGTTTTGCTTTGTTGGTTGTTTACTTTTCTAATGGGGCTCCTTAGCTTTAAAACAACATGTTTTAGACGCAATATTAAAATTGCTAGTTGCTACCATCAGTTTACTTGTGGTGAACCGAAAAGCTTTCCACTGAACTCCTCTTTATGAACAGTATCTGTGTTAAAGGACATGACCTCGTGTATGAAAAAGAGCTCTCTTACATTATAAAACTGGATATAATGAAGGGACCCTCTGACTCTTAATCATTTTTTTATGCTAAAATCCTTCATTATCTTGATCAATTTAATGAAGAAAGTTTGTCATAATTCTTGTTTCTTTCTAAAATGCGATGATATTAAAAATGGCTTACTCTACAAAAATTCCTGTTTGCGTAAGCAAGTTATTTACTTCTTCGAGTGTTACATGTAACTTTAAGAATATAAGCCGGAAGTGAAAGAACATATGCAATTATTTACCTCAGATTAGAAAATTGTCTTCAATTAAAAAATTTGTCTGTGGTGTAACAAGAACTCCAGGGCCTCGCTAGAAGTCATGAGTATATGCATCTGCATAATTCCCGGCTTGTCTTTTATTCTGTCCTATGTCCTTAAAATGGAGCCAAAAAATAATGAAATGCAAATGGAACTCCAGTTTATGTTCATGGCAATATTTAAAGAAATCCTTATGCAATTACTACAAAATTGAATCCATGGTCAGTTTATATTTGATTTATTTAATTGTTGTTCATAACAAGTAAATGGTTCTTGAGTTCTTCCATGTATATTTTAGTTTTTTTCTGGGTTCAGAAATGTGAGGCAGCCATAGACAGCAGGGAATTCCCTCAGTACACTCACCCTTAGGGTACTCATTCATCACAAAATTGAAATAACCATAGGCTTACTATAGTTAGTGTAGCATGGTATGAATGCGTTTTCAATTACGAGAGGCAAGTAAGCCAACACCGGACAACTCTTGCAGTGTCCTTTTTTCTCAGAAAAAAAGGAATCACCATTTAAATTTACCATACCTAATCATTCTTTCATCTACCATCATCTGTTGGAAAAGAGTCAAAAGGCCCAACTACACAGTAAATGATTGTACGTCCTGCCAAGTTGGGTAACTTTTTTTACTCTATTTTGTATGGGGGCCTTACATCAAGTTTATCTTATATAAGACATTGTGCTGTGTACAAAGGGCGCCTTCCCTATTTCTGTGTGTCTAATTATAAGGAATATTTATTTTATGATAGATTAGCCAATAAATACCAAAATTGATTTTACTGGATCAAAAATATGTATATACCCTGGTATGAGTGCTTTCTATGATCACATTAAGTACTAACTAATTATTTATTTGTAGTTACCAGCTTTACATAATACTAAGAGGAGACTGAAGCTAGCCATAAAATTAACATGACAGACAGATATTCCGGCTGTTAACAAAATGCTTTCTTGTGAAACTTTCCCATAGCATGGATCTCTACAGCACACATTAGTGCATGTTGTTGCTTATGCCGGCAAGAGAGAAGGTACTGCCACACTTAGCGATCTCGTTAGCGATCTCGATAACGATGCAAGCTAATGAGATCGTTAGTGTGATCTCTTTTAGGTCGCTAGTAGCTGCCAAACAGGAGATCTCATAAACGACTCATCAGCGGTCAGCGATCTCTTTAACGACTTTGGCGGTCGTTAGGATCTGTCATTAGCATGTACTGAGCGCTTCTGATTCATAGGAATTTCCAGCATCGCTCCTGCTCTCTGCGTCCTGCTAGCCTGCTTTGCAACTTCTGCGATCCTCTCTGTGACGCAAAAGAGAACTTACAGATATTGCGATCCACTCCGTGACGCTAAACAACATATGCGTCACAAACGAGGTCGCTCGTCGTTCGCAAAAGGTGCCAAACACAGCGATATAGTCTCACCAGCAGGACACCAACGATCAAAAAACGGTCCAGAACGCTAGTGAACGATCAGCAACATCACTGCAGGGGCCACATCGTTGCTACGTTGCTACATGCCACACACAACGAGGTCGCTAACGAGATCGCAAAATAGTGACGTTTTAGTGATCTCGTTAGCGATCTCGTTTGCAATCTCGCTTAGTGTGGCATACCCTAGAGGAACAATGGCAGCAGGCTCTGGTCTGGGTTCATGTGAGTGGTAGCAATGGTGAAAAAAAAAGTTTCAGCTCACCCCTTAGCGTCCTCCGGATAGCAGGATCCACACCGTCGCACGGAGCCGCCCTGGCCTGGCTGATACAAGTCCAAACAGTAATCTCCAGCGATCTTAGGCAGGAAGGTAAGTATAACAATTATTCCTTTATTTATCCATGATTAAGACTGTTTTGAGTTGAAACGCGTCGTATTTTTTACCATCCACTGGGGTATCCACTACCTGTAACATGCTCTTTTAACGGAAATAAATAAAGGAATAATTTTTATACTTACCTTTCTGCCGAAGATCGCTGGAGATTACTGTGTGTTTGGACTTGTAGCATTGGTGAAAGGACAAAAAGAAATCTCATCTCAATTGATTTTCTGTGTGATCAGTTCACCTGGAGGATTTCTGATGGTGGCCAGAGATGTTACAATGTCACCTGATCCTACTGAAACCGTATAGGTCAACTGATAGTATTCTGATTACTTTGACTAAAAGATCAAGGAACATATATATTTGAAAACAAATTTAAGTAAGATGAGACTTATTACCTTCACAATCCAATCAAGCTTAGTGATGTAATATTTTAGAAGAGAAAATTTAAGCAATGATATGTGGGTGAGTGTATGTGTGTGTGTAACACATCATTATATTCATGTAAAGCTTTACTGCACATTATTTTTGTCATTATTATATAGCTTTTCAAATACTCTGCTATTTTAATGGAAAACACATAGACATCATTCACATAAGGCCGAATATAGACATCCGTATTTTGTCATCTGAGTATGAACTTTGATTTTCAGAATGACTGCAGGTCTCCTGACCCAAACTCAACAGTCTCATAGACATATATAAAGCTGTGGAGTTCAGATCTTGAGACCTGCAGTCACTCCTGAAGTTGGGATGTGTACTTTGATGTTCATAGATGTTTGAATTTGACTTTAATCCCTTCAAGATCTTCGCTGTACAAGTATGGCACTGCAGGAGGTGCGTTCCCGCAAACCGTGGTGCATATATGGCGTGACGATTGTGCGGGATCACTCCGAGTGCTGGCACAATCAAAAGCACGTGTTATTGCTATATGAGAACTAACACCCTGGGGCAACGCCCACGATTGGTGCTAACGAAGATCGTGGGGGTTAACCCCTACGATGTCGCTGTCGATCGTGACATCAATATTGATTGGCATAGCAAAGGGAAGGTGCTCCCTCTCGGCTCCGATCAGCACAACGAGATGGCTATCATATTGTGCTGATAGTCTCCATGGTGACCCTGGACCAAAATATGGCCGTGGGGTCAACCTGGTTCGGTAACCTTTGAGCTCCTGCTCAGAGAAAGAGCTGACATGCTTCATCCCTGTCTGCGATGCACTGAGCTAACAACGTATTAGATCAGTTTTCAGGACAGGGAAAGTTGATGTCCCAACCTGGGACAAGGTAAAAAAGTAAAGACATTTTTTTAAAAAATTATACAAATATTTAAAAAAAAAATCACAAAATTTTAAAAAAGTAAAAATATGAATCTGATAAATACATATAGTCATGTAAAAACAAAAATAAACAAAGAAAATATACGTATTTGGCATTTCTGTGTCTGGTATGGCCTGACCAATAAAACTGTCTCATTAGTTACCCTTCAATGAACACCGTAATAGAAAAAGTGGCAAAAAACTATGCTTTTTCATGATACTGCTGAACAACAAAATTGAATAAGACACTATCAAACAGTCGAATATAAATAAAAATGATATTGCTGAAACTGTACTCTTGTCCTGCAAGAAACAAGCCACCATACAGCTCCATCAACATAAAAAAACCTTGTAGCTCTCAGAATGAAGCAATGCATAAACATTTTTTTCTAGAAAATTGCTTTTATTATATAAAAGCACCAAAACATAAAACAATATAAATGTGGTATTGCTGTAATCATACTGACCTAAAGAATAAAGTTGTCTTATTTTAATTACACAGTGAAAGGCATAAAAAGAACAATTTTTGAAATGATCGTTTTGTTGATTCTGCCTCCCGAAAATCGGAATAGAAAGCAATCAAAAAACTTTGTGACCGAAAATGGTACCAATAAAACATAAACTCATCCTGCAAAAAAACAAGCCATCACAAGACTCTTACAGCAGAAATATAAAAGAATTACAAATCTCAAAATATGGCAATGCAAAAACTTTGTTTTGCAAAACAAAGCGTCTTTTAGTGTGGGTGCAGCAGCCACACATCAAAAAAATATAAATCTGCTATTGCTGTAATCGCATTAGTCAAAAGAATAATGTCGCCTAATCACACTGCATGGGGAATGGCGTAAAAAATAAATAAAACCAAATCTTCACTTGCTGTTAATTTGTTCATTCCACCTCACAAAGATCGCAGTAATGGCTCACATTTATCCTGAACTCTGTGTTGAGCACTTTCATCAGGGTTTCCATGTAAATCTCTGAAAGACGTGATTCAGACAGATACCCAGCAGAAGATTCCCTATAATGAAGCAGATGAAAACACTGTGAATGCTGTCTGGCCTATGTTCCAGTGGTGTCCTCCTTTTTAAGCATGCATAAAATCCCAGTCAACCACAGTTTTGTGCACCTCTGAAAAGAAGGACACCACTGAACAGAGGCCAGATGGACTCCAGAGTAACTCTGCTGCATCATTATAGTGAATGGATCCCTCGGGGGTTTCATCTTATCTGAATCACGTCATTCGAAGATTTAGATGAAAACCTCGATGTAAGTGTTCAGCGTAGAGCACAGGCTAAATGTCATACAGAATTTTACATAAAATGTTCCCAATAAAAGCTTCAACTCAATCCACAAAAAAATAAGTTCCCACTCAGGTCAGTCATCTGCCAATGCTAGCACAAAGACTTTTGAAAGGCAAAATGGCCACTTGCCCCCCCAAAATAAATCCAACTAATTCTGCACTCCCAAAATCCAAATGCCCCCCTACCTTCTGAATCCCACAGTATGCCTTAAACACAGTTAATGTCAGAAGCAGATAGCTGAGAAGCACACTTGCTTCAGATGCTTCCTGTGCTCACAGCTCCGTGAAGCAGAGCGATCTCACCTAGAGGTCAAACTTATGAGCATGGGGAGGGAGTGTGGGGGTGGAAAATCATTGACACGCTTCTATGCCTTTAGGAATCTGCTCCCTGTGTGAGATGAGCGCAGGAAGAATACATCATACACAAGGTGTGGGGAGTTGGAGGACCTATTATGATGACAGGTACTGCGCAAACTCGACCAGCTGTTCGGCCACTACAAGGACAGCTAAAGCTTGCAGACTGAGTAACACCATAATTTTTACTAATTGTAAGTTGCAAAACCATTTATTTCCACCTTTTCTACTTGGTTAAATGCATTCTTTATGGTGGCACAATCCCTTTACACTCTCTCTGGTGAGAGTGGTGTACTGATCCATAAACTTTGTAATGAGCCTGTACTCAACTGTAAGTGTGCAGCTCATGCAGAACACTTGTGCACTTCAGACAGGTCTTTGGACCGATCAGTAGCATTATCAGGTCTCGAACCCTTAACGATAAGCAGCACTTGTCAAACCCTAAAACATATAAAACATTTTATTAAATGATAGTTACCTTTTAAAAATTACTGTTCTGCTAGCCTCAGTAAAAATTTAAAGTTGCTGTATATTTCATATTGTATAAATCATGTTGACATCTGTGAAAGTTCATTAACATAAGTATGTTCCACAATTTTATGCTTGCTTCATACTTTTCTGCTACATATCCTTAGCGCATGATTGTGTCACTTTTCATTATGCGGTATGCAGCGAAAACAGGGATGGATGATCATTTGCAACATTGTAATCATTGTGAAAGTAGAATCATTTGATGCCAGAGGACATTCATCTGCAATTCATTCTGTGCTTATGGAGCTTTGTTTGCTTGGGTGCCGAATTGCTTAACTTGGTTGCCACATTATAAAGTTTGGCAGTTATGCCATGCATGAGAGCAAACTCAACTACAAAACTGACTTGTATCCAGGAGGCACAGTGGAGATACTTGTACAGAATGAATATCTATTTTTATTAAGCCATGTGTAATTGTTACTGCATGCTATAAAATGATTAAACCAATCGAATGATTTTGAGAGAACATGTGGAGATCATAAAAGATTCATCTGACTTTAGGATCCAAATCACAATGGAATAGCTTTGATAGCCAGAGGGGTTCATTCCATAGCGAGATGAAACAAAGGGATGGAGACAGCATGATGTCCGTAAAAGACAGATAAGACTTTAAATGACTCGGTCTACAAGAAAGGAATGACTTCATGTACTTGGATTAAAAAGGAAGACACTGTAGTTCAAAATCTAGATCTAGATACTATTCCAATTAGTGTGGAGACTGGAGACCTTTAATTACTAGATATGTGACCATAACGTGCCTCTTGCATGCAGTTCAAACGTTTAAAGCAATTTCCTAAATCGCAGCATTGCTTCATCATATAATATGAAGAATTGTTGAGAACTAAGCTTATTATTACAAGCTACTTCTGATTTGGCGTGAGAATACAGTGAAGCACTGTATGCACAAGTATAGACCCATCTGTCCTAGAACACCTCTCATCAAGAGTGCCACAATCAGCAGTGCCACAATCGCCAAACTTCAAGCTTCAAACAAGTAGCGACATGCAAAGATATCTTCAAGTTCATTTATTTTACAAATTCAGCACATATTACTTATTCTGTGCCATTGTAATATGCAGTAAACCATTCTTCATATTCACCGTGTCTGGATTAGTCAGGTCAACGGTATTCCTATAGATTTTATTACACCAGAAAATGCAGCAACATCTTGCATGAAACTACGACATCCGCATCTGCAGCACATAAGAATATCTTCAATAATCGCTTACATTATAGATTCAATTAGAATATATTATCTCCCAAGTGCCATTGCAATATGCAGTAACTCCATCTCCTTATTTACCAGCATGGGATTTGTCTAAGTACAAGATATCTCTGAAGATCCTATTAGATCAGAAAGTGCTGGGATGTCTTAGATGAAACACACATTATTATTTATTATTATTATTATTATTATTATTATTATTATTATAATTATTATATTATATAGCGCCACTGATTCCATGGTGCTGTACATGAGAAGGGGCTACATACAAATTACAGATATCACTTACAGTAAAAAAACTAACAATCACAGACTGATATAGAGGGGAGAGAGGACCCTGGCCTTGCGGGCTTACATTCTACACATCCACATGTGCGGTACACAAAAACACCTTCAATACTCTCTTATCTTATAGATTCATTCAGCATGAACTCCATTTTCAGTGCCAATGCAACATACAACACATTTCAAATTATTATGCAAATGCTATTTTTCTATGATTTTCCTAAATGGCTGATGCAAATGAGTCAGTATAATGTTCAAATCATCAACCATTAGAGTATAAATCAGATTTTATTGGACAAATCTCACAATGATAACAGTATTTTTTTAAAACTAAAAAAAACTCAAAATGCACTGTCCCAAATTATTACTGTACTATAAGTTTATCACAATATTCACTATAGTAGAATTGTTTCAAGTTCAAGGTATCCATTTAAATCCTATTAGATCTGGAAATGCAGAGATACTCAAGATATATCGGTGAAGCTACATCATAAAAAAAATATTGTTGGTAAAATGTTATATTTTACTATACTATTTCATAAGACTGAGGATGTTAAATTTTATATAGCTTTTTGCCTATACATTGTTTATGCACATTGCTCAATCATCAGTAATAATGGATAAATTATGTGTTGCAAGTTTAAATTCCAGTATAGATGACACCTTTTTTGTTTTTCATGCACCTCCATATTACTTGGAATGACATAGTGGCCAATTTATAAAGACTGAAGTAGCATACTCTCGCGCTATGCCAGTCTTGCTGGAATAGGAGACACCGAAAAGGTGACCTTTATAATTTATTTTGTATGTCTCCCTCTGAACAAAGTACAGACTTTCAATGTTGCGCACAGGGCCAAAATGCAGTATACATAAGTATATAAACACTTTTACTGAGCGAAAGTGATAACACCATGTGAGGGCTATTAAGACTTCAAAAGACATTTAAATCAACAAAGTTATAAGGTTTAGTAATGGTGGTCCTCAATCTTAGTCATCACAGACCAGCAAAAGGCAGCTTATGTAATTCTTCAGTAATGTCTTAAAGCATCAAAACATACAGTTAGGTCCATAAATATTTGGACAGAGACAACATTTATCTAATTTTGGTTCTAGACATTACCACAATGAATTTGAAACAAAACAAATCAGATGCAGTTGAAGTTCAGACTTTCAGCTTTCATTTGAGGGTATCCACATTAAAAAATTGGATGAAGGGTTTAGGAGTTTCAGCTCCTTAACATGTGCCACCCTGTTTTTAAAGGGACCAAAAGTAATTGGACAGATTAAATAATTGTAAATAAAATGTTCATTTCTAGTACTTGGTTGAAAACCCTTTGTTAGCAATGACTGCCTGAAGTCTTGAACTCATGGACATCACCAGACACTGTGTTTCCTTCTTTTTGATGCTCTGCCAGGCCTTCACCGCGGTGGTTTTCAGTTGTTGTTTGTTTGTGGGCCTTTCTGTCTGAAGTTTAGTCTTTAACAAGTGAAATGCATGTTCAATTGGGTTGAGATCAGGTGACTGACTTGGCCATTCAAGAATATTCCACTTCTTTGCTTTAATAAACTCCTGGGTTGCTTTGGCTTTATGTTTTGGGTCATTGTCCATCTGTAGTATGAAACGACGACCAATCAGTTTGGCTGCATTTGGCTGGATCTGAGCACACAGTATGGCTCTGAATACCTCAGAATTCATTCGGCTGTTTCTGTCCTGTGTCACATCATCAATAAACACTAGTGACCCAGTGCCACTGGCAGCCATGCATGCCCAAGCCATCACACTGCTTCCGCCATGTTTTACAGATGATGTGGTATGCTTTGGATCATGAGCTGTACCACGCCTTCGCCATACTTTTCTCTTTCCATCATTCTAGTAGAGGTTGATCTTGGTTTCATCTGTCCAAAGAATGTTCTTCCAGAACTGTGCTGGCTTTTTTAGATGTTTTTTAGCAAAGTCCAGCCTAGCCTTTTTATTCTTGATTCTTATGAGTGGCTTGCACCGTGCAGTGAACCCTCTGTATTT
Source organism: Oophaga sylvatica (assembly GCA_033576555.1). Classification (NCBI taxonomy): domain Eukaryota; kingdom Metazoa; phylum Chordata; class Amphibia; order Anura; family Dendrobatidae; genus Oophaga; species Oophaga sylvatica. The sequence goes on along the minus strand of JARQOD010000004.1, from coordinate 300,294,366 downwards.
AATTTCATGCAGTCTTCTCTTTATGGTAGATTTGGATATTGATACGCCTACCTCCTGGAGAGTGTTGTTCACTTGGTTGGCTGTTGTGAAGGGGTTTCTCTTCACCATGGAGAGTATTCTGCGATCATCCACCACTGTTGTCTTCCGTGGGCGCCCAGGTCTTTTTGCATTGATGAGTTCACCAGTGCTTTCTTTCTTTCTCAGAATGTACCAAACTGTAGATTTTGCCACTCCTAAAGTTGTAGCAATTTCTCGGATGGGTTTTTTCTGTTTTTTGCAGCTTAAGGATAGCTTGTTTCACCTGCATGGAGAGCTCCTTTGACCGCATGTTTCCTTCACAGCTAAACCTTCCAAATGCAAACACCACACCTCAAATCAACACCAGCCCTTTTATCTGCTTAATTGAGAATGATATAATGAAGGGATTGCCCACACCTGTCCATGAAATAGCCTTGGAGTCAATTGTCCAATTACTTTTGGTCCCTTTAAAAACAGGGTGGCACATGTTAAGGAGCTGAAACTCCTAAACCCTTCATCCAATTTTAATGTGGATACCCTCAAATGAAAGCTGAAAGTCTGAACTTCAACTGCATCTGATTTGTTTTGTTTCAAATTCATTGTGGTAATGTCTAGAACCAAAATCAGATAAATGTTGTCTCTGTCCAAATATTTATGGACCTAACTGTAGATATGGTGTGTATGGTCGGGAAAAGATTGAGGAATATCTCCATAATATTATATGATATTTCCTTTAAACTGCATTGTGTCCAGCTAATAAAAGTATCAAGAAATTATAATTCCTGGAAGTGCAAGTGAATTATACATGTGCTCAAAATTGTTGGTACCCCTCGTTTAATGACAGAAAAAAACACAATGGTGACAGAAATAACTTGAATCTGACAAAAGTAATAATAAATCAAAAATCTTTGAAAATGAACAAATGAAAGTCAGACATTGCTTTTCAACCATGCTTCCACTGAATTTTGAAAAAATAAAACTCATGAAATAGGCCTGGACAGAAATGATGTTACCCCTGAAAATAATGTGACAATGGGGACATATTAGATCAAGGTGTATCCACTAATTAGCATCCCTGTTATCTACAATCTTGGAATCAGTGAGTGGGCCTGTATAGAGGGCTACAGATACTCACTGTGCTGTTTGGTGACATGGAGTGTACCACACTCAACATGGACCAGAGGAAGCAAAGGAAAGAATTGTCTCAGGAGATTAGAAAGAAAATTATAGACAAACATGTTAAAGGTAAAAATTATAGCTTATAAGACCATCTCCAAGCAGCTTGATGTTCCTGTGACTACAGTTGAACATATTAATCAGAAATTTAAGCTCCATGGGACTGTAGACAAATCTCCCTGGACGTGGCTACAGGAGGAAAATTGATGACAAATCAAAGAGACGAATAATACGAATGGTAACAAAAGAGCCCAGAAAAGCTTAAAAACAGATTAAAGGTGAACTTCAAGCTCGAGGAACATCAGTGTCAGATCGCACCATCCGTCGTTGTATGAGCCAAAGAGGACTTCATGGGAGATGACCAAGGAGGACATCATTGCTGAAAAAAATTCATAAAAAAGCCAGACTGGAATTTGCCAAACTACATGTTGACAAGCCACAAAGCTTCTGGGAGAATGTCCTATAGACAGATGAGGCAAAAATGGAACTTTTTGGCAAGGCACATCAGCTATATGTTCACAGACGGAAAAATGATGCATATCAAGAAAAGTACACTGTCCCTACTGTGAAACATGGAGGAGGCTCTGTTATGTTCTGGGGCTGCTTTGCTGCATCTGGCACAGGGTGTCTAGAATCTGTGCAGGGTACAATGAAATCTCAAGACTATCAAGGGATTCTAGAAAGAAATGCTCTACCCAGTGTCAGAAAGCTTGGTCTCAGTTGCAGGTCATGGGTCTTGCAACAGGATAATGACCCAAACCACACAGCTAAAAACACCCAAGAATGGCTAGAAGGAAAACATTGGACCATTCTGAAGTGGCCTTTTACGAGCCCTGAACTAAATCCTATTGAGCATCTGTGGAAAGAGCTGAAACATGCCGTCTGGAAAAGGCAACCTTCAAACACGAGACAACTGGAGCAGTTTACTCTTGAGAAGTGAGCCAAAATACCTGTCGAGAGGTGCAGAAGTCTCATTGACAGTTACATGAATCATTTGATTGCAGTGATTGCCTCAAAAGGTTGTGCAACAAAATATTAACTTAAGGGTACCATCATTTCTGTCCAGACCTATTTCATGTGTTTTATTTTTTAAAACATTCTGTGGAAGCATGGTTGAAAAGCAATGTCTGACTTTCATTTGTTCATTTTCATAGATTTTTTATTTATTATTACTTTTGTCAGATTCAAGTTATTTCTGTGACTATTGTGGGTTTTTCTGTCATTAATTGAGGGGTACCAACAATTTTGACCACATGTGTATATAAGTTTACATAGCATACATTCACAATTGATCAAACATGCTTGCAATAATGAGCCCTTGAATTTCATGCCTACATGGCAAACTCAGTAACTTTCTGCAATTTCTGTTGCAAGAGGACGCACGCACCAGCCTTTGTACCAGTATTACTGTTGGTCGTGTCCAATGACATAAACTTAATTTCATCCAAGAGCTGCCAATCCTACAGAACCTCCAATACAACCTTAGCTTGTGCTGCATCTATGCTGTTAAGTATCTTTGCGACAGACCGCAACTTCTCAGTTCCTCCTCCTGACACTAGTACTGCCAGTCTCTCAGCAGTTCCATTATAGATCTGGCTTGCAATCCTTTTCCCGTCCCAGTCTACAGTCAGTGGACCACTGCCATCGAAGGTCGCTTTAATAGCATTTGCTGCAATTTCTGATAGATTCCCTGTTGAACGTGAGACTGTCTGGATGATGGCCAAGAGAATGAGAAGAAGCAGCAAGCAGGTAGGTCACTTTTTTATCATGGGTATTAGTTATGTCTAGAGCTGCAGCACCTTCCAGAATCACAATATTGACAGATCTTACCGACTCCCGTTTCTTGGGACTAAAATGCCCTTCTCCCTCATCACTGATGTTGCCGGAAGCACCTTTGCCTATGCAACGGCAACTACTACTGCAAAGTTCAGCCGAGGCTGTCGGCTGCTGAGCCCACTCAGTTTCATTTTTTCTTCATTTCTCTGCAATTCTGTCATAAATCTTCTTTCTTTGACCTTGGCCAGCTTTCTGTCTAATGGTCCCATGCTTCCATGATGATCTTTTTCTCTTTGAGCAAGTAAGAAGGCACGGTCTTCCTGAAGTTTTATAATTTTCATTGTATCAGCATGAGCGAAATCAAGCAAATCATCAAGTTTATTAATTAATTCCATCTTGGATTCTTGTGTTTTGTTCACTGTTTAGCATTCTTCTTGAGACTCTTCCATTGACCAAACAGATTCTTTACCTCACTGTTCACATGATATGTCAGAAAAATCCTACTAAAATAGCTCAAATTCATATGGGCTAATCAGAATTACTTTAAATGATGGCAGTTGTGTACTGACTAATGTTTAACATGAGTTTAAATGTGATTGACTAATTCTGCACACAACCACTTCGTCAATCATTAGGCCCCCTTCACTCATTCGCTTAAATAACGCGTGAGACAGTTCGTTTTTACTATCCGTGTATCTTTCTGTTGGCTGTCCATGTGTATGATTGTACCATTTGTGTGTACTGTCTGTGTGCCATCTGTGTGTATGTGTGTTATCCATGTGCCGTCCGTGTGCTACATAAGGGAATAGCATACGGAATGCAAATTACAGATTTTAAATGTTAAATGTGTGCAAAGAGATAGATACTGTAGATAGATACTGTAGATAGATAAATTGGTTAACAAGGAACTGTGTAAAGGGGGGATAAGAGGCTGTTCATGTACTCGCATTTCAGTTTTGTCATTTTTATTTCCCTCTTCAAAATGATTTTAGTTTTTATCTTAATGGAGTTGTACATGTTATGGGTGACATTAAAGGTGGACAAAGTTCTGAAATTATTTTTCTTGGTATGATTTTTATCCATGATAAAAACCTGACACTTCAGTGATGTGTAGAGTTTGTATATCAGCTGTATAAAAGTACCGTCATTGATATTATTTTACATACAGATATATTCATCAAAGGAAAAACAAATAGATGTGAGCATGCTGAGGCTTACAATCAATTATTCCCCTAGGGTATCTGGCACATTTATACCTATATTACAAGCTTAGTTCATTTGGAGGGCAGCATCAAAGTTCAATGAAACTTTCTGCTTGAAATTTTCAGGACCAGATTATTGTAGTTGAAGGACATGGTTATACATGTACTCTGATTCTCATGTGGTATATTATAGTGAATTATCGGGACCATAATGAGATATATAGACTTATACCTAGAGATGGGAGAATCATTTTTCAGGACTCTGATTTATCAGCCAGGTTAGCAATCTGTGACTGTTAGATGGATGGCATGATAATCTCCTTATCTCTCAGTATTACCAACTTTTTTTTTGGTTTGTCTGACTGATATGTGTGTTTTCCAAATCATTTAATCAAAAGTAGAGTTAAGCCCCCGTCTCACATAGCGAGATCGCTAGCGAGATCGCTGCTGAGTCACAAGTTTTGTGACGCAACAGCGATCTCCCCAGCGATATCGCTGTGTGTGACACGCAGCGACGATCAGCCCCCCTGCTGGGTATCGCTGATCGTCGCTGAATGTCTTGGACATTTTTTTGATCGTTGCTCTCCTGCTGGCCAGCACGCATCGCTGCGTGTGGCAGGCGGGAGACCAGCGATCAGGGAGCTGGAGCTAGTAACCAAGGTACACATCCCGGCGCCTAGAAACCCGATGTGTACAATGGATACCAGCACGCTGGTGCAGGGGAGCTGGTAACCAAGGTACACAGCGGGTTTCTAAGTGCCGCGCGGTGCCTACAAACCCGATGTGTACCTTGGTTACCAGCTCCCTGCACCAGCGTACACTGCGGGTAACTAAGCGATGTGCATCGCTTGTTACCCGCATAGTCGCTGTCCTGATCGCTGCTGAGATCTGCCTGTTTGGCAGCTCACCAGCGATCATGTAGCGACACACCAGCGATCCTGACAAGTGCATATCGTTGTCGGGATCGCTGGTGTGTCGCTATGTGTGACGGGGCCCTTAGGAATGCCGGGAGGTAAGTGGTTTTGCTGTCTTCCTGTCCAGCGGTGACAGATTGCTAATCAGGCCAATGGACTGGCGTCCTGTAAATAAGTTTTCAAATCTCTACTTATAATGCAAAAAATGCTAAAATATATTATTTTACGGTATTGAACTACATAGTTATGCAGCTTTTTCTTTTTAAACATGTGCCATAAGGATTTCTTTGAGCTATGACAAAATACTACAAATTACCACGAAATATTACAATTTCTTCTATTTGTATAAAGACATCTATGTTGGATATAAGGAACACTGTGGTATGAACAGAACTGGACAAACATCAAAGGTACATAAGGCTACGGTTGACACAAAAGCTGGGAACATTGTTCTGTTTTCATTTCAAAATGTTTTTACATTGTTTTTAATTTGGTGGCTGTTATGGTGATGAAGAAGTAGGGTAAATGAATGCTCTAAATTGGTAAGATATGAGCACTTATTGGCCTAAAATGTAATGAATCCAAGTTTGAATGAAAACACTGCATATGGTACAAAACAATAAAGTTGACTATGCCATTAGGACTTATCAATCATGAGTATTACTTTTGACTTTCAGTTTTTTAATTCTCTGATGCAACTATATTTCCATAGTTTGATCAGATCCACTAGCATACATTTCTAAATAGTTTTTACAGTTTCAACCTATTTGCTAATTCACCACTGCAATTCTACAATGAATAGGTGGAATAATGGCCGCGCAACACATATCAAGTATAGAGTTTCTCCACTGACTTGCACAATGTGAGCTATGCGGACTACGATAAGTATATCCTTCTTGGCAAGCTTTCTTATCTCTCCTTTAATTATCGCAGTCTAAATAATCACACTATGAAAAATGTTCTTGTTGGCAGGCCAGATAAATTTTCACTTATACATGCTAGAATTGTTCTTCTTTAAATATGTAACTTGGATTGTAGGAATATTGTTATGGCTTAAATGGAAAATCTCTCATTTTTGTGGTCTGCTGTGTGAAGTTTATGATAATCATTACCTTCACATTGTTCTCAATGGAGAGCTGTACATGTTTAGTCTTGGAACTACCAGCTCCCTTCTGAAAAAAATATAGTTGTGAAGTTCTCGTCTAAACTAATCTACTTGATTGCATCAGTACCAAATATGTTCATGTTTTTCAGTGTGAAGCATTTAAAACAATATAAAATAATTTAAATGAAAAACGGTTTTTACCAATTTTTTTGGGGGGAGGACCTGAACCAGCGATCATTTCATCAATTGTATAAAGGTTTGAAATACATAGCATTCAATACCATTTTACCCTATCAGTGCATACATTTTAGAGAGCTGCCAGATGAATTATCATTTGACTGCCGGCTACCTCCTCCGACTCCCCCATTCACATGAATGCTCAGCTTGGCTGAGCATTCCTTTATTCTCTAAAGGGTACTTCACACCTAGTGAGATCGTTAGCGAGATCGCTGAAACGTCACAGGTTTTGTCATGCAACAGCGACCTCGCCAGTGATCTCGCTACGTGTGACACATAGTGGCGACCGGCACCCCACTGCGATATCGCTGATCGTGCTGGAATGTCCTAGGCCATTTTTTGATCGTTGGTGTCCCGCTGGCCAGCATGCATCGCTGTGTTTGACGCCAAAAAAACGACGAGCGACCTCGTTGGCGACTCAGACCTCAGTGACGCAGTTGTGATTTTGCTTTGTCTTTATCAGAATCGCTGCTGTGACAAGGTCCCAATGACCGCCGAGGTCAGGTCATTATACAGATCGCTGTATTGTTGCTGCGTCGTTGAGTAGATGTGCCTGTTTGGCAGCTTACTATTGACCATGTAGCGACGTACCAGCGATCTTTACCAGGTCGTATCGTTGTCGGGATCACTGGTGCGTCGCTATGTGTAACGGGGTCCTAAGAGACACTGTCATACTCCGCTGGTATCAACTTATCTACAGGAAAACAAAAGGATCAGCCATTGGAAATTCAATAAGGCAAAGTCCTTCTTTTCCTCGACATCAACTGTATGGGGGTAAAGATGGAATGCTGGCATACATAGACTGTCAGATATTACCACTGATATCGACAGGTACCAATGACTTCAGTCTAATATGTTTGGGGTCATTATACTGACAGGCAAATTTGTCTGTGGCATTATCAAATAGACTAATACTGATAGCAGATCTCGGGCCATTATCAGGCACTCAATTGCCTTGGTAATCTTTCAGTATTCCATTACAGAAGGACTGATGTGCTTACAGAGGGAGCCTGTTGCCTCTGTCAGACACCATGACAACTGCCTTTAAGGATTTAGATGGCTAACATTAGTGTCAGATCTGGTGCTGACAGTTGTAGCCACAACCTGGCTGTGTATTACAACCAAAACTTCAGCTGTAATCTTGTGAGAAAAGTTGGCAGAACATGCAAGATCTTTCTAACAGGTATATCATAGCACCTGCTAATGAGTCATATATCTGTTAATGGGTTAAAGTGAAATAACATTACTTCCTACTGACCGACATGTAAGGATGATAGTAGTGAATAAAAGTCCATTGTCACTGGTAGTTTTTGATCCACCCTTAAAGTCCACTGGAGAGGGATTTGCCAGAAAACGATCAGGGAAGGTCACTAATGCAAGTAGCTCAAGTGCATGACTTTTATAGCATTAGCTGATAGAAAATAAATAGGTGTTATACAGTGCTATTCATGCTCATCCACATATTATATGATAAATACCGTATTTTTCAGAGCATAAGACGCACTTTTTTCCCCCAAAATTTTGGGGGAAAATGGGGGTGCGTCTTATGGTCGCAACACGCTCACAAATCCGGTGGCGGCTAGAAATCCCCCCGCAGCTCCGTTGCACTTGCTGCAACATGGTGGCCTCCAGAAAGATGGCCGCGCATACTCAAATTCAAATCTCGGCAGCGAGATCTCGTCCCGAGATCTCGGGACAAGATTTCATTGCGGAGATCTGACTCTGAGTATGCGCGGCCAACTTTCCGGTGGCCCCAGGAGGCCATCTTTCCGGAGGCCTCAACCTGCCAGCAAGTGCAACGGAGCTGTGGGGGGATTTCTGGCTATGATGAAATGCCGGCGGAGCCCCCACGCAGCACAGAGCCCCGCTGCAGCCACACTACAGAGCCCCGACACCACCGCACCACAGAGCACATGGAGGCTGTATTGGGACGACCGCCACGGGACCACCGCCACGGGACTTGTAAGTATATTGCCACCCCACAGAGCACAGCCACCCCACAGAGCACAACCACCCCACAGAGCACAACCACCCCACAGAGCACAGCCACCCCACGGAGCACAGCCACCCCACAGAGCACCCTTGCAACACAGAGCACCACCACCGCACCAGCCTGGACCACCGAACGACCCTTGTGACCACTCCTCTACCTGTGCTGATCCCTTCGCTGGTAAGCTGAATTCGGACTGTAAGACGGACCCCCATTTGACACATTATTTTTTTTTTCCCTATTTTCCTTCTGAAAATTTGGGGTGCGTCTTATGGTCCGGTGCATCTTATAGTCCGAAAAATACAGTACATGTATTGCATTATATACATTATTTTGACTTTATTTTGCTCTCCTATAGTTTTGTTTATTAGGAACTACTGCACACTTTTGTCCAAATTGCTACAAGCAGATCTAATAACAAAAATGTATTGTCTTTTTAATTTTAGAATCTAATTTCTTTTGCCAAGATCAACACCATTCACAGTCTATTGACCCAACATTTATGAAATTCTTTTTTTCCCTTATGTTTCAGGCCAGATGGAACATAGTCATTATTTTAATACAGGTGGGACCACCTAATTATGATAGATTTGTGTCCTGGCACTCACTGTTTTTGTTATTTTAGCTTTCTCTATGTGAGAACTTCATTTTCTATTGAAATTTGACAGCCGTGTATAGATTTACCTCCAACATTGAAAAGACATCACTTTCCATCCTAATTTTATTATAACATGCAAACAGTCTATGGAAAATGGCAACATGACATTTGCTCCTCATCTATTAACTAAACTTCCAGTTGAGGATCTGTTCTATCACCACAGCAGAAAATCCATGGTCACGGGAAATAGTGTAGCCCTTTCATAAGATGAAAAGTATGTCTTGGTAAATAGCTGAATTCCCTGTTGTGAACTTTGTCTTTAATAAGCATTATGTTCTTTTAGAATATTTCTAAACTCTGAATGATCTGGGTAAGTTAAATGTGTGATGTTAAGTAGGTAATTATATATTACAATTTAAAACAATGTAAAATTTGACTTCTCATGACATTCTCATGGTTTTGATCCTGAAATGGTGGTAGCATATACTAGATGCATATACAATTGTTCATTTAATGATCTACCACCATATGCACTGGCATTATTCAAGCATCACTAATGTGATATGGCCTAACTTAAATATTACAGCACAGCTGTTGGTTTAAATTTCTAATTTGTCAATTTTCCAATACTGTTGTTTGATTGGGAGCACTGTTCCTCAAAACCCTCCTATTGCAGAAATAGTTGAATTGCATATGTGTCTGCAATACACCACCTTTGTACAAGGGATACGGACCACAATTATTAGAACTCATCACACAGTGCCTCTTACCATGTTTCACCATTAATCGAGCTTCATCAAAAGTACTGTGGCTTATAGTGTGGGTACACTGTTTCTCCAGGAAGTCTGTGTTACTGCTTGGGTTCAGCACCTCGAACATTGGGTGTTTCCCATGCTGTCATCTGCGTGACAGCGCGACAAACACTGGTGGATCTGATCAGTGGCAAGGTCATTACCGCCGGTCAGAGAAATGCGGTTCCCATGCTCTAAGATGACAAGAGCCAGCAGTTGTGACCGGCGGTAAAAAGATTATTTCCAGTCACACACATCGGCTGATGAGAGTATTACTCCCATCAGCCTATGCTTGCTGTCGCTGATAACAGTGAGACCAGGTGCTGCTGAATGGAGTATTCATTAGCTGGTGCCTGTACACTGTAAATAAACAAAAAAGAAAAATGACTTGGGGTCTCTTCTATTTTTGATAACCAGTGCAGGTAAAACAGACATTGTGGCAAATAATGGATGTTCGTCCCTCCATTCATCTGAATGGGGTTCTGGTTCAGATACCGGGAGCTGAACTTTTTTTGATGTTTGTCCGAACCCGAACAGCCATGGGTTCGCCTATCACTATTAGTCACTCTTATCTAAGTGACCTGCTTTCCTGATCTGATATCTTGTGCAGGTGGCGTCATTTCCTGGGGTCCTGATGAAGTTTCAAGAGCCGGACTATCTGTACATGTGATGTTCCAGGGAATGCGGATGCCTGCATAAGGTTTTGAGTGGGAAAGGCAAGTCAATCAGACAAGAGTGACTTACCAGTCAGCGACCAAATGCCTCCAGTGTGTGAAGAAAGAGACTGTATAAGAATTTTTTTTACTTTGCAGCCTTATCCTAAAGCAAAGCATTAAAGGGGATGTTGTGGAGGCAAACAGAATTTCTCAATAACCTAGCTCCTCTCTTCAGTTGATAAGAACAGACCCACTCATATTATCTAGATTGCTCCTGCGTATTAAAAAAATTGAATCATATAATGGCTATGTATCAAAGAGTTGGTGTAAGTGCAAAGCTTCAATAAATAATCGTTCACTAAAGGTGGCTCTTGATTCAAGTAATAATAGGTTCTTTGTCAAGCTCAACCTTGCACTTAACTAAGAAAAAACCTCAAGGAGTTCATATAAATAGGCCTAAAGGAATGAGCTTTCCACATCTGAAAGATTAATTTATTCAGGCTGAACTTTGATGCAACTGGTTGAAAGATTTGAAGTTTAATCCTCTATTAACCGACATTTAAGCTAATTTCAATTAAAGTGGGTTTATTTTTTTGAGGTATTTAAAATTGACATTTTGAATCAAACAGATGAAAACATGGATTTACAGAATAAGTCATTCATTGTAAACTAGGTGTAAGTGTTATGACATTGTTGTATTACATTTTCGCATAAGACTGAGATATATTCAGGGTCTGACTGGCCCATAGGTGAACAAGGAAATCCCCCGGTGTGCCCCTGTACAGATCTGGGCCCCCAAATCCCCTGTATGGGAAGTACTTGACTTGATTCACTTGATTGACTCTGTATTAAAAAAAATCATCTGATCAGATATAGGTAAACTTGTGAACGAGGGTAGTGTAATATTTGTATGCAGGTGAAAAGTGGGCCCCTCCAAAGTCAATATTACTGGTGAGCCCTTGGCACCCCAGTCCGACACTGGACATATTGATTACTGTATTTTTTCTTGTTTAGTATACTGACTGTGACATAGCCAAACTTATTGTCATGGCGGCAACTCAGGGGCCTCCTCAGCACCACCCTACTCACTGTGGTTACCACATGGTGTCTATTTGACTCGCATCAGTTCTGTTTGCTAAGGCTGTTTCATACAGCACTCTTCCACACAGCTACTACAGCATGGTGTTTCCATCGAGCCGTGGGGGCGCGTGGCCAGTCTCCGCAGGAATTGAACCTTGTTGTGTCCTACAGAGATTTGTATCCACGGCCTATCCCATGCGAGCAGGATCAATAAAAGGCAGCGCCTCCCTCCACGCCTTGCTCGAATGTTTTGTTCCTACCCTTTTGTCATCTTGCATGCCTATCTTTGTATTCCACTTCCCGTTAAGACCTGGCTTGTTTTCCAGTCCTGCTTGACCTCACTATTCCTGACATCAGCTACATCTATTGAGGTTGTGCTGTCTGCCCTGACCTCGGAACATCTGACAACGTTTTGTCTTTTCCCCTCTGTACCGCATACCTGAGCCTCTGACCCTCCTGTCAGCTGCTGCTGTCCAGGGGGTCTGCTCTGGAGTGGTACCTGACGACTACCTGACTACCTGTGGCCAAGCCTAGCCTCATCCCCAGAGGCTCTAGTGAACACCAGGTAGTTGCTTAGTAAAGCCCCTCCAGGGTAAGCCCAGCCTGTAGCATAGTGGGTCCACATTACAGTACATTTGAGCAATGGACTTTGCTGACACATCTGGACCTAGTGAACCTAAGACCATAGTACAAGTGTTATTCGAGGATTTTCTCAGGACCAGGTAATTCAGGCCATCTGTGTGGTGGCAACCCAACAGCAGGGTCTGTCCACCGCTATGTCTGCTGCTAAGTTATCCAGCCAGTGCCCTTCTGGACCCTTAACTTCTTTAAGGGATCCTCTTGTTGCTCTAGTGTCTGGTAGAATGGCTAAGCTCCAACTTCCACTTTGTTAGAGACCTTAAAGAAAGCTGTGGTTTTATTAACCAGTGCAAGATCCACTTTACACTCCACGCTCACCTCTTTCCAGCCAACCAGATTAAGATAACATTTATGGTCTCTTTGCTGTATGGTCAAACCCTTGTTTGGGAAAATCCTATTTGAGAGCATGGTGGCCTGGAGACCTGCAACCTTGAGAGATTCCTGGAGATGTTCCATACGGTTTTTGAGGTTCCCTGCTGTACTTCCTCTGCTGCTTTGTCTCTGCTGAATCCAAGACAGACCATAGACTCTGTAGCCAAGTATGCCTTGTGTTTCCAAACGATGGCAGCAGAGCTGGCTTGGAACAAAGATGCTTTGTTGACAACTAGAGATAAGCGAATAGGTTTGGCTCCCTCCTTATTCGGCAAGCTATAGCGCTTACCGAATAAGCTGCAGAGGGAACCGGGATACTTGAATTGCTCCTTCTGTTTAGCTGTCCATCAACGCTGCTGCATGTGTCGCAGCTGTGTAACAGTCACAACACATGCATTGAGAACCCAACACACAGAATCTCCATGCACATGTTGTGACTGTGAAACAGCCGTGACACTTGAAGCTGCGGTGCCGGACAGCTGAACAGCAGGAGTGATCCAGGTATCTGGGTTCCCTCTGCAGCTTATTTGGTAAGTTCTATAGCTTGCCAAATACGGAGGGAGCCGAACATATTCACTCATCTCTTGTGACAACCTTCTGGCAGGATCTCTCTGGTCAATTTAGGGATGAACTAGTTGGCAGAGACTTACCCTCCTCACTGGATGCCATGATACACCTGGCCACAAGGATTGATCTCCTTTTCCATGAATGAGCTCTGGAACAAGCTTCAGCATCTCCTCATGCAAGATGACCTCCCAAGCTGGCAACGAACTCCAGATTCCTTAGCCACCACCATTATTTACACCTACATGACTTCATTTATTCTATTGCCGTCACTTGCTTCTGTGACAGTTCCTTTTCTCCAGTCCTCAACTCATTAGCTGCAAACTCATACCAAAGTCGTATAGCTAATATAGAGTTCAAGGTCTTAAGGAGTCTTTCTACTTTTTTATTAATGGCTTACCCTAAGGGCAGGTTCACACCACTATATTTTCCATCCTAGTGCAATCCAACAAAATATCAGATCACATTCAGACCAATTTTATTCTATGGTGCCATGCACATGTCTGTTTTTTTCCTTGGACCAAGTTGGTCCAAGGAAAAAATCGCAGCATGCCTGAGTTTGATCCAATATTCAGATCACACTAGTCCATGCAAATCAATGAGTTCGTGGAAATCATTGGATGTCACTCGGATGACATTTGCATGCAGTCTGTTCGTCGCTCACTGACATAGTGGAGAAGATGAAGAGATTTTTCTTTTCCATCTTCTCTTTATCAGAGAAAATTGGATCACACTATACTGACACTCTGATCACACTCAGATCTGAATTGGATCCAAGTGTCATTTGCATTATCGTCCCGATTCTGTCAGATGATAGCATGTCACCTTCCGTTAGGATAACAGGTAACAGCTAATCGGCAGGGGTACTGGGTATCTCACGCCCACTGATCCGATATTGATGACCTATCCTAAGAATACTGAATAGAATAGATTTTTGCTTGGATAAAACACAATAATTTTTCATTTCAGTGGAAAAGACCAGGTGAGATTAGTTGTTCTCCCACGGTTGACAACACTATATATTGTGTCATTTCATGTTTTTGTATAAGCTGATGTGATCAACACTGACAGATTATAGTGATCAAGAGTTTTCAGGCAATTCTGCAAATGGATGACTAACTCATACCCTCAATTACAGATAGACTGTTTGACAGATTTTCCCCTGGAATGGCAGGTCTCATTATAAAAATTCTTACTATATAAAGTATTTTGTCACTTTTGAACTTGGGATTTGTTCCTACATGAAATGTATTTTCTTGTTTTAGATGTAGGCTTTTTATTACTTTTGCCCCATCATGTTGAAAGCGGCATTAGTGTCATGACAGAAATGTTTTGACTATCCCATTAAATCACAGATTTATGTTGCAATCCAAGGACCCTTTAGTTTAATCTTGTTTTACAAATATATATTGTTGTAATATAGAATAAGCAATCTTGAAAATAGACCTCTTAAATGTAGGCTCGGTGCCTTTTCAGTATATTTCAATGGGAAGCTTTGTAAGGGTGTTCACATCACTTCTTCCTCACTTCACTATTGACTTCTTCAACGCTCTTTTACTCACAGCTAAAACTTATGAGGCCAGAAATTGACTTCATGCCTTCTATTCAGGTTCTTTAAAGAAAACAATACATTCTAACTTAAATCCAAATCTTCTTTTTTGACCAATGTGAATGTTTTATTAAAGCTAGTTTTTAAATGTATCTTGAGATTGTTACACACACACACAAAATTACATCTCAATGAAGATCAGTATTCCACAGTCATTATAACATGTACCAACTATATGCTGCATAATTGTTCTTATGCTTCGGTTTGGATATGTAGATGAATTTAATAATATACAATTACGGGAAGAATTTAAGATGACGACCAGTTTATATTCCTTCAGGGCAATTTATACTATATATTTTCTTTAAAAGTACACTATGATTAGAAATGAATGAAAAAAATAAACATTGCCCGTACTATGTTCTCTTGATGATAGCATAGTTCATCTTGATCCCTTCCCTTTTGCCTGCCTGATTTAACCCCTTAATGACAGAGCCAAGTTTTAAAAATCTGACCAGTGTCACTTTATGTGGTAATAACTCTGGAACACTTCAACAAATTCCAGTGATTTTGAGATTGCTTTTTCGTGGCACATTATACTTTATGATAATGGTAAATTTAGGTTGATATATTTTGTGTTTATTTATAAATAATATCAGAAAATTGACAAAAATGTAAAAAAAATTAGCAAATTTCAAACTTTGAATGATTATCCCTTTAATTCAGATAGCCATACCACAGCAAAATATTAATAAATAATATTTACCTCATGTCTGCTTAACATCTGCACCATTTGTAAAATGTTATTTTATTTTTTTTTTAACATTCTAGGAGGTTTAAAAACGTAGCAGTAATTTTTAATTTTTTCATGGAAATTTACAAAATAATTTTTTTAGGGGCCTATCCAGGTTTGAAGTGACTTTAGGGGTCCTATATATTGGAAAACCCTCAAAAGTGATACCTTTTTCAAAACAACACCCCCCGACATACTGAAAACTGCTGTCAGGTAGTTTATTAACTCTTCAAGTGCTTTTCAGGAATTAATACAAATTGTCATGACAGGAATGAAAAAGTTGATTTTTACCACCTAAATGTCGCTGACTTTTGAACAGGTCATTGTAGCCGGGAAACTCTAAGGCCGCTATTTGCTCATGAATTGCCATGGCAAACATCAGAACAACACAATCACGATCTCAGGGAGCCAATGGGGATAAAGAGGGACAATCCACACTCTTTTAAACATTTTTATGATATAGTCATTATTGGCAGCAGCATCTAAGGGGTTAAACAGATATGGACAGTGACAACACTGATCGTTGCTGATGCAGCAAGTTGTCAGTTATAGTGTACAGCCAACAGCTGCTTGATTGTCACCTGTATGGGGATGCTATTCTCTTACATCTCAGGTCAGTTAAAAGACATATTGACGGTCGATTTTGTCAGCACAAAATGAGTGTTTAGACCAAGTACAGGCGCTCTGTGTACCCTTGGCATGGCTAAACAATTAAGTGCACCTTCACACCTACTTCAGTATGTCTTTCTAGTGTGGGAATATACCCATGCAAATACAGGGTGAACATACAAATTTTTTGCCGATGTTGTCCTTGATGGGATTTGTTCCCAGGAGCCACCATGATGAAGTAATTGTGCTATTGACTGATCTAACGTGCTGCACTTACTAAAGTTAAACAATATAATAAATTGAAACAGAGTTGTACCTTAAAGTATATGATATTATTATAAAATACAAGCTGTATCAAAATTAAGATCAAAAAAGTAATAATATGACAAAAATAAATAAAAATTATTTTTATTGAACAAAGAGTCCACTTTAATAAATGGTTAATTGAAATATTTGGTACTTTATTAAGTAAAGGCCAGCTGCTGTATATTAATTATTACTGATTATGTTATGTTTATTTCCTTTATTATTTTGCAGCAATGCAACTGTACTCCTAAGTCCACATTATATAATTCAGCATGCACTGAAAATAAATCCTAAAACTACCACACTACAGTCCTGCTGAAGTGTAAAGGATAGTGCAGTATGAAACAGCCTTTGGCCGGTATCTACACAGGGATAGCAGCACTTACTCTTTCACAGATAAGTGTGGCTTGCATCCTGGTCATCCTGTGCTTAAGCAGTCTTCGTGGAGCAGGCGGTATGCTGTGGGAGCATCCTCCTGTTGCTCTGTCTCCCCTGTTGCTAGAAATGGTACAAAAAACCCAGTGTGCTCCATCCGGAAGCACGGCTGTGTAGTAGCAAGGTATGCAGGGGATGTGGTAGTGGTGATGTCACTAACCCTATGTGACAGGCTCGTAAATGGACCAAAAACAATGCGTTGTACAGGACACAGTTGCTACTTGCTTCTACACAGTGGTGCTTCTGGCCAGAGCAAGGTGGGTTTTTTGTACCATTGATAGCACCAGGGGAGGCAGAGCAATGGGAGGAGACTCCCACCGCATACCATCCACTCCACAAAGACTGCTTCAGCACAGAACAACCGGGATGCAAGCCACACTCATCTAGGAAAGAGTAAGTGCTGCAATCCCTGTGTAGATACAGGCCAAGGGCTGGTTCGTACTTTACACGCAATATCCTTTACACTTCAGCAGGACTGTAGCGCGGTAGTTTTAAGATTTATTTTTCAGTGCATGCAGGATTTATACAGGATTGCGCATAGAGCCTGTCAAACCACCAGCAGCTTCAGTCTGCATACAGCCCAGGAGCGCCAGTGTGTTCTTTGTCATTTCATTATATTCTATAATTCTGCCTATGTAGAGAGTGAAAAATGAACATGTAATAGGATTAAATATAAATGTCCCTGTTTTTCTCAATAGTCTATGAAGAATACTATATTCTTATCCCCTTGTGTTAAATTATTCAAGATCAGCCAGAAACCACTTAAAGGGAATCTGTCACCTCATTTTTCATGTATAAGCTGCAGCCACCGCCATCAGGGGCTTATCTACAGAATTCTGTAATGCTGTAGATAAGCCCCGATGTAACCTGAAAGAGAAGAAAAACAAGTTAGATTATACTCACCCAGGGGCGGTCCGGTCCGATGGGTGTCGCAGTCCGGTCCGGCGCCTCCCATCTTCTAGCAAAGACGTACTCTTTGCTTCCCGTCGTGGCTCCGGCACAGGCGCAGTGCTCTGCCCTGTTGAGGGCAGAGTCAAATACTACAATGTGCAGGTGCCGAGAAAGGTCAGAGAGCTTCTATATTCTGGGAAATTGGGTGATGAAGACAGTCATAAATTGCACTAAAAAACGTATCTGTGGCTATTTGGCTCTGGTGTTGTTTATGGAGCTCTTGTACATGAAGGATAACCCTATACAGGGAGCAAACTGTTCTTTGAATATCACATGTCTATATCAATATAATGAAAAAGAAGACAAACAGTTCTAAGGTATGTTTGCAAAGTTTATTAGGATTTTTCCAGATATCTTTCAACCAGTGGTATCTGCAGTAGCAATCCTACCCTTTCCAACCTCATTAGATGTAGACATGATAGCCTGAATAACCCAAGCACGTACATGTGTACGTGTGGTTGTATCCAGAGGAAGAAGTCATTTGAACTTCGAAATGCATTGAATAAACCACCATCTTTTTCAAATACGTCTGGACTTACATCTCATTCAGCAGCGCGGATGTTATCCCCAAATCTCCATTTTCATCGTATTTATACGGTTGCTCGCTGACCCGTGGATCTGCTACAGTTGATATCTCTACTTGATCTGTATGCTTCTGTGAATATATCTATCAGGTTAGCATAATCTGAGTGCATTTTCTTCAATTTCCACCGGATAAGACCCTATTGGCGCTGATCTCTCCCTCAGTTTTTTCATTGAATAACCCTAGCAGACATGATTATGTGAAGAACTTTGAAAAGCTTTTCTCAGCAGCCTGATTAGATGACCATGTAATACATATAGTGATTGTTATATTGTACACACGTCTACTATTACTAACAATGAAGATCTGAAGGTTCCCATTATATAAAGGTGTATATATGACATGTATAGAAGCCTGCAATGCACATAAGACCAACTATAGTCAGCAGATAGCAATAAATGTCCAAGAAACAATCTGTGATCTTATTCTTTACAATATTACAGCCAGTCATACACATTCGAAGGCTTTCAGCTGAAAGATACTTTATCTGATCATTCTGCCAGCAGCCATCTAGACAATATCTCCCATACACAGGCACTCTCTCTCTTGACTGATCACTCCTGTGTCCTCTGTCAGAAAACCTCCTTTAGAGCTCTCTGTTGGCAGCATTCTGAAAGAGAATCTCTGGGCGAAAAAAGGGATAAGCAGCAGAAAATCTGAAATGTCCAACCGACATCTTCCCCAACGACCAGTTGGACAGCGCCCCCATACACATTAAGCTAGTGTCCACCACTGTACTTTCTTTCATCCAAGAAAATTGGGTTGATTATGCCAATCAAAGTCTGATCAGCATTTGTTCACCCGATTTTCTCGGATGTGAAGAAGATTGCAAAATCAAATGTCTTCATCTTCTCCATTTTGTCAGTTCATATAAATGTTTTCCCGCAGATTAACAGATGCAATTTTTGTTTTATTCCGAAAAAAAAAAAATTGGACATGTGCACGACCCAGAATAACATTGGTCCAAGTGTGATCCAATGTTTTGTCGAATCACACTTTGACAAAAAATACGATCATGTGCACGAGACCGTAGAGTGTTGGCCGAACCCATCTATATCAGCAGCTTTGGCCGAAATTAGTGTAATGTGTATGGTGGAATTACCTGTATCTGCTATCAGCCAGAAACACTTGCTATGCAGTGCTCTTATTTTGCCAATGGCATCATAAAAAGTCAAAAGTAAGAACAAATAAAGATCAATTAAAATTAAATCATTACATTTTATTGTAAAACATCAGGTAGCTTTCTGCTGATCTGCTCTTAGAGCACAAATAGGGAATAGCTATATACACAGAAAAAAATGCATTTGGAATTATAGAATTCTAAAGACATTAGATCTTTTCCAAAACAAAATCATTTTAAAAGGAATATCTTACCAATATCATTGGTGACTTAATAGTAGGATAGGGTAAACACTGCATAATTTCTTGTGACATTTCACGTGTCTTACACATCTCCTGACCTTGGTACTGTCCAATCATCTAATGTGTATTGAGGCCTTATGACTTAGCCCATTGGAATTATAACATTTATCCCTATTTTCCTTTTGCTCTCTCTACTTATTGCCATGGGAGTTTCGAATATAGCCAAGCAAGAACTCCTCTATTCTTCGTTTTTAGTCACATCCTGTTTATATACCATAGCTGTCTGTGCAAAGACCACTGTAAGGAACCATATTCAACAATTAGGATAGTTTATTGTATAGGGTTTAACTATGAGTCACACCATATTGTTATTTCCTATTAACTGTATAGCATTTATAGTATCTATTAGCAGGATTTCACCCCATACTATTTTAATGCACATGCAGCTCTTTCAAAGACAAAGACTTTATATGGAAAGTGTATACCCCTATTAAAGAAAGAGTATAAAAAGCTTGGGGTGTGAAATTATGCTCATACATTCCCTTTAGAGAAGGACAATTTCATATTACATTGTATATGGTCCTATTTACAATATCTTACAGCAGAGAAAATAATGAAGACTGCAAAAAAAATAAAGCTCTAAAATATTTGATCTCCATAGAGGTTTGGTTTAAAGGACACAGCTGTGACATCGATACACACACCTGTCACAAGTTACATGCTTCTGAAATAAGAGGATTATATTAGTGTATGTTAGTGTGTGGTGCTTATGTGACACAGTGTGTCGTTTTACATTTTATGGTGTGAACAAATGTTGTGTGTAGATAGAATCCTTTACTCGCCACTATCTACCATTTGTTGGCTTCTTTCCATTGTAATGAAATTAGAAAAACATGCGGAGGTCCAGCTGTTTAATGTAATTGAGAAATAGTTTTGTTGTATTTTGCTATATATAATGATTTATGTGGTTCCATTTATGATTTGCTTACATTTTCTTATCAGTTGTTTATGCTCTTTCATTGTTTAGAGTTAGTGAAAATTTTACCAACCATATTTTTAAAAAATGCTATAAAAGAAGTGTCTTACACCTACTAGAATTTTAGAGCAACACAAAAGTTTGTTAAAATGCTTTGATTTAAAGGCAGTATGTCCTTCTCAAAACACAAATTAAAGTATTATAATGTATACTCTTTATGGGGGACTTAGTCTCTATAAAAATCACACCTGTAATATTAATTTCAGTGTATTAGTGGCAGAGAAACCACGATACACCTGGAAGCATCAGCCATAGATAGGAGCCAGCGATGAAAGCACATCCACACTATGTGTGCACTGCTGGGATCTTGAATGGTGAAAGCGCACCAGGAGAACCTTGGACTAAGGATCAGACATTACTTGTTCTTAGCAAGAGAGCACTGTCAATCAAGAAGTGTCAAGAGGAATTGCTCATCCAGGGGGAAAAATTAATTTCTGAGTCCTTGACAACACCACTTGCATATGAAATAAAACATTTTTTTCAGCTACTAAAATATTGAAATCTATACACAGGTGTGATTTTTCTTTATATGGGTGAAATCCCCTATAAAATTGTTGTATTAATAGTTTAATTTTAATTTTTGGGTTGAAAGAAATCATTTAAACACTATTTACATACACTACTTTTTGACCCATTGGACTGATTTGAGTTGTCCACTTACAAATTAATATTTTGATAGAATCATCTGTTATGATCACCCTATAAAAACCTGTCTTATTGCCTAAAAAGTCTTTAAAATACCTTAATGATATATTTTACACACTAAATACTTAATTTGAAGACAAATTTTGACATATTTAAAACCCCCCACCTTAAAGTTCTGTCAGCCAAATGAAGGTTCAGCTGCTTGTTCATCTGGCAGCCATGGCCATATTTCCCATATACAGGAGCACTCGCTCTGCTGAGTATGCTTATTCTCTCTGATTTATCGGATTTATCTGATGGCAGCTTATGTCATGAAGAACAAAAGCATCTGGAG
Source organism: Oophaga sylvatica (assembly GCA_033576555.1). Lineage (NCBI taxonomy): Eukaryota > Metazoa > Chordata > Amphibia > Anura > Dendrobatidae > Oophaga > Oophaga sylvatica. The sequence goes on along the minus strand of JARQOD010000004.1, from coordinate 300,272,645 downwards.
TCCAAAACTGAACATAATGGATTCTTTAACTCCCTGAGAATCATCTGTCCGAGGCCCCCATACACTTTAGGCTGGTTTCACATTTGCGTCTGTGTGTGCAGCGTTTCTTCCGCATAGATCCGCATGCGTCATGCTTACATATCTTTAACATGGTGTACGCAGACATGCTTTAGCATGCAAACGCGTAAGCATGTGTCATTTCGCGGTGTGCGGTGGTGTCCGGCAAACACAACATGTTGCATTTTTTGAATCGTCAAAAATCCGTCAAATATGCGCAGTCTTGCGCATGCGGATGAATTCATAAAAAAACGCATTACTGTCTGTGTGAACGCATTGGTACGCAAGGACATGCCTACGGATGCGTTCAATATGCATGCTGTCTTCATGAGACACGCCCTTTTCATGTCATATCGAACGCATGCGCATAAACAACGCAAACGCATGCAAAAAAGCATACAAATGCATTCACTCAAATTTTTGCGTCATGCGTAAGCTGATGCGGTTAAAAAACCACTGTGTAAACATGCGTTTGCATGTGTTTTTTCATGCGTTTGCGTATGATATGCTGCGCACATATGCACACATATACGCAAATGTGAACCTAGCCTTAGACTGTTGACCGAAACTGTTGATATTGTTCAGTTTGGCCATCATTAGTTTAAAGTGTATGGGGGGCTTTAGATCAGTTTTCTTGCCGTGAGGACAGATTTCTCATCAGATCAATTTACACATATCTGCTCAGATTAATGTTCATAAAATTGGATGGAAGTTTGTCAGATAACTGTGCTTACTGGTAAAGGATACTAAGTTTATCCTGAAGCCCTGATAGAAACGATGGTGCACCATAGCAAATATGTTTTTTCTATTTCTTTTGATTTAAAAATCCACTAAGTCAAAGATGTACAATTAAAGTAGCAGACAAAGGCCTACTCACCACTGTTTGATTCAAGGGAAGAGATAAATT